>CM036545.1:19888416-21088416 GCA_020745685.1 Tautogolabrus adspersus
TAAACATGGCAATGTGATGGAGGACAAGCACCTGAAAGCAGCCCAAGTCAGTATGAAAATGCTCCGAAGACACAGCTCCAGTCAGACCTGGACCTCTAGCCCCCCCACTGTCCCCTTTTGGCAAGAACAGTTACCAAGGCTACATTTAAAATTGCAGATATGTGCCATCTACAGGTAGGGGAAATAAATGCTGGTGCAGTTTTGTCAGGCCCCTTGCAAGCAATGAGGGGTAAAAAAAATGTCCCCATTGCTTTGGGAAGAAATGATTTATTGTACGCGCAATATTTACAAGAGTACAAATTGCTTTTCTCTCTGTGTGTTTTAGCTGATGAAAATAATCAAGCAGTAAGTGGAAAGACTACTACTGTACTAAAGCCATTATCAAAAAGAAAAAAAAAAAAGCTTTTACTCTGTGATTTCATTTTTATTTTTAATCTTTTCTCTATTAGTCTGCTTTTATTGTGTCTTTGTTTTACCGCCTGTCTGTTGCTTTTATTGTCTGTTGTGAAGCACTTTGTTATTTGAATAGAAAAGTGCTATTATTATTATTATTATTAAGACAAAGATTGAATGTAATCAACAGTCACATTGTCCAAAGGTAATGAATTCCATTTATTACTTTTTATTTTCTTTAAATCTTCCAGTCGTTTATCAGTACAATGCTGAGGTATACTTTTAAATTCCACTTACCATTACAACGTGTAAAACTGTATCTTTTGCTACTAATGGGAAAATATATACATTTTCGACAACTTGTATGGTAAGGGTTATATCACACTATAACAGCATTGTTAGTGATGACTGCTGTGATAGCACACTGCTTTAATGAGCTCAAAACAAAGCCTCTCATCAGTGGAAACCTGCCACCACCCGTTTTAAAACAGCAATGATCATCCAAATTGGCATCTGCGGCATCATGCCTCCAGCTAAATGTAGGAGAGTGATGCCATATTCGGTTACACAACGGAGCCATCTGGAAAATAACGCAGTGTTTTCCTGCTTTAAATGTGGTGAGAAGGACCCTGGCACTAGTCTATCACGACATAAATAAACAGGATTAAAGTTGATTTGAAATATGGCTCAGAGACAGTTCAACAGTCATCTTCATAAACAAGCATTGACTAAAGATTTATATCTGCACCATTAAGCATTGACTGATCCTAAACATTACTGCAATGATGATCAGTAAAACTTTACAAGCAGCAACATTACCCCCCAATTAGTGCAGTCATTACTTTGAGCACAATGTCATTAAGATCCCATTATACAACTTCTGTTTGTGGTGCCTGTATGTGGAGGAGGAGGTTTGATTCTCCAACATGAATATCTGACAGTCTGAGATTCATTTTTGTCTTGTATAATATTCTTGCTACCTTATTTTTTTCCTGCTGATTGTTTATGAAATATTTTCATTCTAGCAAGAAATTGTTTTGATCGATTGGATGAGGCTTAAAATCAATCATCATCACCATTGTTGGCCAGGTTCTCTTCTGGTTTTAATGGCATGATCCTTTAAAGACTTATTACTTAATCATGCTCCAGTTTGTTTAATCTCTAATCCTCTGTATTAAATGTTGATATTATTCCTTATTTTAATTGTGTTCTATACGTTATTTGTTGTGTTGTTTTGAAAATCTGCTCTTGATTCATTTTCCATAGAAGGTTTCATGAATAGTTTGTCAGATTGATTGATTGATTGATTGATTTGTACACATCATGTTTACAGCTACAGTACATTGCTCCGTCTTACATTACTGCTCTTCATCTTGAAGTCGTCCTCAATTTCATCAGCGCTGTCATCATCAGACACCTCTCCCTCCTCAGCGTCCGCAGAAAGATATGCAGGCAGACGCTTCCCCTGGAAAGTGAGAGGACAGACAAAGAGACGGGAGGGGAGTGACAATCAGAACTTTGACCCATGCATATGTCTTTAATTTAGCACAAATCCTCGCTCATTTATTTGAACGCCCACACAGGTTGCACCTCTAAGAATACGTTTTTACTCTGGCATTCACTTCATACACACACACATTCACAACCACACACACACACACGCACACACAAATGCTCCCGTTAAGGGTACTCTCTTTCAAAATCTGTTATGTTGCTCCAACTGGTATTTATAGCCAGAGGGAAAGCCATTAATGTCACATAACAGGGAACAAAACACACATTCCTGCACGCACAAGCACACAGCACACACGCATAAATAGTACAATCAGCTGCTCTGAGAAGCTCCCTGAGCAGCTCTTTCTGCAGAGTGGAAGCCCATTAGTGAGCCATTCCGAAGGTGTGAGTGGGAGTCAAGATTTTTCCGAGCGTCTTCTTCCAAAGACTCTCACTGGCTGATATCTCCGCCCTTGTTTTAGCCACTGCCACAAGAAGCCTTTTCTCTCTCTGCCTCGTATCTGTAACTGTCACAAAATGCCTTTTTCTTTATTGTCTTATGACTCTCTGCTCTCACCTTCCACGGGGGGGATGGAGAGAGGTGAAAGGTTCTCCAATAAGGGCAGGAGAGGAGGTCGGGAAGAGATGGAGGAAAATTGTTAGAGAGGACTAAAGGGCTTTACAGAAAATCAATAAAGCTTGGTCACTTTTCAGACATGTGGCTGGAGATGGACAAAGCCACAGCTCCTGTTTGCAGGGAACAAAAGAGGCTTTCTTCACGAAACAGATAAAGTCCATTTTATCTGGTTCCTATAAAAAGAATCCAATAAATGCTGAAAGCTTTTGCTCGTCCAGATGCTCTCTCTGTGTCTGTGAGAATGGCCCCGTCCGGGCTGTTGGATAAGGATCTTCTGGGACTGAGGCTGTCGCAGTGAGAGCTGATATTTCATAATCTAAGATAAGATGTTAAGTTTCCATTCTTTCTAGGATGATCATATCAGTCATGTTTCATAGGAGCTGTGAAGAGATGAGCAGATGAGAGGCCAGACAAGTTGTACATTTTAAAGGTAATTAACTGTAAAGGAGGCCACGGTTGTAATTGTCACCTCTGTCGCTACATTTTGGTAAACTCTTAATTAAGGTCAGAGAAGCTCAATTTATAGGTTGACCTTTTTGTTTGGTCGAAATAGGCTTGATAATTTCACCCTTTTTCCTTTAAAAATGTTTAACTCACCGCATTGGTCTGAGTCACAATAAGTACTGTTACAGTCATAGTACAAGAAAAAAATAAGTCATTGACAGACAGAAGAAAAGCTTATTAAAAACTTTAAAAAACAGAAGTTTTATGGGATATTTGGGGTTTAAGGAGTTGTTTTTCTTAAACCAAACAAATAGAGAGCATAGGAACAGATGGGGTCTCAAAGACTTCAACCAGCTTCAAGTTTCTTAAGATAATTTCTAAAATATGTTACCAATTAAAGGGATTCTCATAAAAATATGAAAAGTCATAAAATATCAAGCTTCAACTATTAATAATGTAGTTTAGGGCTGTCAAATAGTGACATCAAGTGGAATATTAAAACATTAGCAAGAGGAGAGCTCCAGTCTCGCATCCAGTAAATTTGGAGCAACTCGTTGGTCTGAATGTTTGCCCAGGGAGTTTTGAGGACAGAACATGTGCACCACCAGGAGACACTTCATTTTAAGTGAATGAAAAGCTGCATTATTTATTTTCAATCATCCAGAGAAAAGTGTCACAGTGAGCCTCTCTAGTAAGTTGAAAATATTTAAAGATTCAAATTAGAATCAGAAGGAACATGATAATGATGATGGAACATGTTTCAGACTGAGATATTAAAAGTGACTGCTAAATTGTTTTTATTTGATTCTGATTTGACTGTTGATGTTGACCTTGTTTTTGTTGTCTTCTGTGTGCTCCTGCTGCAAAACAAATTTCCCCTTGTGGGACAATAAAGAGAATCTGAATCCGAACATATGATGCAGATGCTTGTCTTTAAAACCGCCCTAACTCACTGGGGATATTCCCCCAAAAAAATGTTTAAATATGAATTAACCGTGTTAAAAGATTTCCTTACTTTGATGAGAATCTTGCCCTGCAGGCTGTGAGGACTGGGTAATGTTTTGGATTCTCTGCTCAGTACGTCTCCCACATTCAGTTTGTCTCCGAAGATTTCTCTCAGGTACTGAGCAATCTTCTTCTGCTGCTGGATGCTGCAGTGGTTCTCTATGGACAGGATTACTGGGTACCTGGAGAAAGAAAATAGTCAAAAAACATACTCAGCTTTATATGCATTTCATCAAAATCTGTCAATATTTAGAAAAAGTGTCCTGAACATAGACTGTAAATATTACATCCTGCAGCAAAGAGTCAAATGATTAAAAAAAATACACCTTTCTTGCACCTCTTCACTCCTGTGGCATGATGTGTGTTTTGGATAGGTGTGTGAGGTGTTTGTGTGTGTATGTTTTCATTTAGAAAAGGTGAAATAACTTGTGGCCACACAGCAGCACAGCTCAAAGGTCAGGTTTGTCTGACTGACAGCTCTCCCTCAAGGGACGCAGCCACGCTCTCGGCTCCACCTCTGATCCCCGAAATACACACATGTAAAAAAAAAAAAACTCACAAACACACACTCACACAAATTGCTCTTCTGCCAAAGACAAAAAGAGACAAAAGACAGAGTAACATCCAGGGCCGTTTTATTTCGACACACAGACTGTGACAAGCAGGAGCCTCTCTCAGGTGAAACTGTGTGGCGGCTCAATGAGCCGTGAAATGTGTGTCTTTAATGTGTGTATTTGTGTGTGTGTTCTCTGTGTGTGTAAAGCAGAGACTTGGTTGCAATACAGCCCAGGGCCCATTAATCATATTAACAGGTGGCACTGATGATAAAATATCAGGTAAATGGAAAAGGTGAAACAGCCGAGTGAATGACATGGAGAGAGAGAGAGAGAGAGAGAGAGAGAGAGAGAGAGAGAGAGAGAGCAAACTGGATGTTAAATGTGTTCATCTATATTTGCTGTCAGCTGTTAGAGAGATAAATGATAATAACTGTGGTATGAGTTAATGTGAAATATAACAGTATTGCTTCATTATTTTATAGAGAGGGGCTTCTAGCTATTACTCTTTAGTAAATGTGCACATTGTCATTGATAGTTAATTTAAAAAACATGTTTTTTATTCACATAAATTAAAATGACTTAAACTCTTTTTTGACTTAATGAGATAAAATAGTTCAAAAACAAAAACTGTTTTAAGGAAAGCCATCCACCAATGACTGTTTTTTGGGGGGGCTTTTTATGCCTTTATTAGAGAGCCAGGAAAGTGGATGGAGTGGGAAATCGGGAAAAGAGAGAGTGGGGAATGACATGGGGGAAAGGTTGGATTTGAACCAGAACCACCTGCTTCAGAGGCTACAGCCTCTGTACATGGGGCACACAAACCAACCACTAGGCCTCCCACTGATTGATTGATTGTAATTTTTTCTTTTGATTGTCAAATATCACTGATGGGTCCTAGGCGATAAAAATGTCACACTTTCCATTAACCCCCAGGGACAAAATCAAGTTGGTCTAGCCAACAGTCCAATATATATTCAGTCTACTCTCAAATAGGACAAAAACAGCAGCAGGGATTGTTGCTCATTTTGGGAGATACCCTTCTTTTTTTGTCTTTCAGAATCAGAATCAGCTTTATTGGCCAGGTATGTTTAACACACAAGGAATTTAACTTTTCAATCAAAGCTAAAGCTAAAGAAATCGACAAGTTAGCTCATAAAGACTGGAAGAGGGGTAACTGTCAGCATAGCTGTTGTTACTACAAGACATTTTGGCATCAGATTCTAGCTGTACCCTGATGTTATGGGCAGATATAAATTGTGTCATTCTGATCACACAACTCTTTGCCTGAAAGCAATCCTTTTTTATTCAAAATTAAAACTTATTCAAGTACAATAGCAGTCAGAGATTACCTGCTTTGTATTGAAAGAATTAACTAGCAGTTGGATGTCAAAGCAAGTAACCGTAGCAGCAGGAAGCTGCATCTTTCCGCACTTTGTTTTGGTATTGCTGGACCCAGCAGAGACAAACAGTTGCTCCTCAGGGAGCCAGAGGAAACGCTGCTAAACAGATGGCTCAGTAATAGGTGCTAATTACTGCCAGCAATCTCTATGCTCCGTGATAAAAACAAACCTGGCTGTCTAAATGTTGCAACTTTCTTGTTAAACCATGTGAAGGAAACCTTCCATCAAATTCATTTATAGGCATTTCATGATAGCGGCTATAGTTTCAAGATGTTTATAAGGGGGCTAACACTTCATCAAAGTGGTCCACAAAGAAGCACTTCTCCACATAAGAGGACAATATACAATCGGTGTTACAATCCCAGTGTTTTGTGCACACATGGAGAAATGTTCTGCTTTTCCTGATGCAAAGAAAATGATATTCTCTACGGAATGTCAACCAGAAATGATGTTTCAGTCACATTTGTATGTGTGAGTAAACCGAAAGAGAAGTAAATAAAATGTCATTTCTATTTGGCATTCTGGGCCATTTTCTCACCACACAATTCCTTTGGGATAATGGAAGTGTCTTGTTTCCATAAAATGTCACAAACAATCGCATGAAATCCCACACACACACACACACACACACACACACACACACGCGCGCTATGGAGAGCATCGACTCACTGGTTATTTATGAAGGCATATTTATTGATGGTCTCGATGACAAACTTGAAAGGTATCTTAGAGGTCAGAGTGTAGCCGTGTTGGACCATCGGCTCTCCTTCAGGACCGTCCCAGCAGTCCACTGCAGGGAAACACAGAGGAGATGATGCATGAATAAAACACTGCATGCTGTTCCTGCTCTGACAGACATTTCTCACTGTTAACCTTTTATCTTTAAATACAGGTGAGTTTCATATTGTTCTTACGTATAATCCGCTATTTCCCACATAAACCCACCTTTACAGAGCTGCTTTTAATTGCTAATGTTGCTGTTTGTACCATTGTTTTAATGTGCTTTGCCTTTTCATTTGCTTTGTCTTCTTTTTAATGTGACTCTGTAAAGAATCTGAGTAACTTGAAAAGCACATAGAAATATAATGCATTATTTTTACTTATTATTATTTAAATTTGTCTTAAAGCTTTTAACACACCGATATCAGAGGCTGCTATGTAAAGTGGCCCTTTAATATTAGCCAATCCCATTTATGCACATGTATACACCGTAGACAAAGCAGCAGGAGCAACTTGGGGTTAAGTGTCTTGCCCGAAGACACATCGGATATGTGGCTGCAGGAGCGGGGGATCGAACCCCCTTCCGGTTGAGAGATTACTGACTCTACCACTGAGCCACAGCCGCACCATATATATAATGTATGATGAAAGAGAGTTTCCTTGAAATGTTAAGGCTCAAATTATGCTTGTCCAATTAAAACAGGCTTCTCTCAGCAGACATTATGGCATATCATAATATGAAAAGCAGGTGTTTCTAATTACATTAATGAGGGCTCAGTTTAATTGTCCCAGTCCCAGTGAGCCTTGACACTGTGACAGCATGCACCAATTGCAGGATGCTTGAACTAAAGCAGCTGAATGCTATTCGATTGTAATGAATTAGATTATTTACACCTGTGTGTGTTTCCTGCTCTGCAATCTCAGATTGTGTTTTCGTGGATACAAATTGAGCATTGCATGGCGGCCATATTTGAAAGTAGATGCACCCTTACCTTCGACACAGCGGCAGCCAGACTGCAGCACCCAGGCGTACATGTCAGTCTTCGAGTGGGAGAGGAGCTGGTCTCCAGTCAGGTAGGTGTTGTGAGAAGAAGCGATGAAGTAGTTAGACAGAGGCTGATCCATATCCTGATTCACCTCATGGTGCAGGGGGTTGAAGATGTCACACGTTGGACTGCGCATTAAACTAGTAAAACCTGCGCAAAAATACAAAAACACCGGAAAGCATTACAGGAGTATACGAACATGATTGAATGGTAGAACCCTTGAATGGTTTTTGTGAAAACAGCACAAAAATTGACCTTTTGGTTGGATTGGAAGTCCCATCGACTTTGATGAAGCCCTGTCTGCTTATTGGTGGGATATTTGTGTATTTAGTGAGAGGTCTTACAATACAAATACAAAACTAAATACAGAAATTCTATATAGATGTATATACAGTACATTAATGGTGCTAGGAGGATTCATTTTAATAACATTGGGTATCTGCTGACCAGTTTTTTTTTGTTCCGAGCAGCGAACCTACAGCGAGTCAAATGTGTCTCATCATTGAAATTCAAAACATTCTGAACATGTATAGTTCTTTAACTGTAAGTCCTGCTGACTTTGATGTTTATCTTACTATTACAGATTCTGACATGAAAGAGTTTTTTATAGAAGGCCTACTTTTTATGGCAAGTAGGCTACTTGCAAAACCAATGAAAGTAGCCCATTAGCCTCAGCTGAACATTAGGCTCAATGCAAAATAGCTTACAAAAGCAAGCTTACAACTAAAGTAAGATGGTGAAATCAGTCAACTTTACACCTTGCTTGATATCAGCATGTTTTAATTGCTATTGTGAGCATGTTAGCAGGTGACAATAACAGTAAGCTTAACCCACAGATGTGCTTTAGTACAAACAGTGCATGTTGATTAGCACATAGAATGTTAAATTGGACAATTCAATGCAGAATTAATTGTGAAACACATAAAAGTATTTCTTGCCTGCTCCAGATTTAAAGCAACCAATGTCGCATTGGAACACAAAACAAAAGGTTTCCATTTGCAACTACCAGCAACTAGATCATATTGTGCCCCTTATAACAGCTTCTATCAGTGACATCCACAAAATCTCTCTTTTTGTGTGGGTTGATCTCCAGGAAGAAAAGGCAAAGGAGGACAGACAGGAACACTGAAACCAGAGTCGAGAGGTTTGAAACCACCCTACTGGTGGATACACTTCACACAGCCAACTTGATTTCGGTGCTACAGCATTAAGGGGGACTGACGGGGACGAAAGCATCCTTTCATCCAGAGGAGGGGGTTGGAAAATGAGACAGGAATACCGAGAGCGGGAGATAAGCCAAAGAGGAAAAGGAAGCAGGCAGTGAATTTTGAAAGGGAGACTGTGGAGGCAAAATGGAAAAATGTGATGTAAATATTGGAAAGATTTCTTGTTATGGGAAGTAGGTAATGATATTGGACATGCAATCTCATCTTGGTGCTATACCACCTGAATCCAGATTTCTACAGTATGCTGTGTGGCATGAATCCTTGTAAGAATTAGACTGGATACCTAATACAGTCTACAAGGAAACTGTGCATCACACTAAAAAAAACATTTTTTATGTGACTCTATTTTTACATTACTGTCTCATCTGGTTGAATGTATGTTTAAACGCCCACATTTAATGCATACAGGGTTAGACATCAGACATACTGGTGTGATCAGTCAGACCTTCATGCCTCCAACAACAAGATTAGTCTCACCCCTCCTCCTCCTCCTCCTCTCCCTCTCATCTCCTCTCCCCATACTCATTCCTCTTTTTTTCACTCTCATTTGCTCTTTTTCCCAACCTCAATTCTGACTTTCCAGTTTTTTTCCCCTATGGCTATTCCTCTCCATCCCATTCTAACTGCTATTTATTGGTTAATCTCACAGTTACTCTTAGTTACATTTGGTATAATCTAATAAGACACTCCATCATAAACACTTCTCAATGACATCTATCTGAAATGCTCAACGTCATTATTCTGTCGTTTCAGTCCGTTAAGTTTAAGGGTGGACTTTCACAGTAAAACAGAGTTTTTAATCCCAGTTAAATCAGCAAATGTGGGATTCAATTTGAAAACGATGCAGATGGAATCACTGTTACTTGCCCTTTAAATAAACAAAATTCCTGGACCCAAAGTTGTTGGATTTGGGAAAGTGTAGGTTAACCCTGTGTTTCTTTCATACTTGCACAGCCCAACAAAACCCTTAAAATATACTAATGAACAGATTGTCAAAATTTGAATTTTTTGGGGGGGATCTTTTTTTTTTGTGTCTTTCAGGTTTTGCAAGTGTTCCAAAAACCTGTGCTAAAAGGGTTAAAGTTCATTACAAAAACAAGCTACTTTTGATAAATAGCCTAATAGATCATCCCATTCTACGAAGCAATTATCATTCAGTGCTTCAAATAGGTTGACAAATAGCATGAATTATGTCTCACAACCATAAGCCTCCCAAAAGAATCCTGATGACAATAATTATATTAATCCAATTTTAGAGACAGTCAAAACACTTAAAAAAAAAAAAAAAAAAAAAAGTAATTAGTTAAGCTGAAAAGAGAAAGGAAATAGGAGAAAATTACCCTCTATCCCCATGACGCCTCTCTGTTTATTTTCATCAGACATCTCAAACTTGTCGACGATTTCTGCGACATATTCTGGGGTCACATTGGTCATCTGTAAAGAAAAAGATGAGCAGAGTACATAAAAAAAAAGAGATTGTTCAGGTAGTAAATCACACTGATTTATTCCCATCATGAATGCTTATTAAGTCACAATAATTTCCCATTACTGTAACACATTTGTGTTGCTATTTAATTAATTGTCACCCATGTCGAACAGGCATGTCCCAGAACAGTATAAATGATTAGCGTGGCAGACGTGAGACAGTAAACACAGCATGATAAAAAAAAGAAATGACAGCATTGTAGTGTAGGGGAGAAAAGAGTGTCAGAAACACAAAGAAAGATGCTGCAAGAAAAAATAGTAGCAAAGAAAAAACTGTAAAGAACAAGAAAGGGGCCCCCAGAAGGAAAACCAATTTCAGGAGTGATAGATTGGCTTAGTGGAGCAGATTCCTCTGGAGGAACGGAGGAGGCAGACAGAGTGGCATGATGTTAGACTAAAGAGAACAAAATCAATCTCTGTGCAGAGGCTGCATCGCAAATTGAAATGGTCGATTTCAAACTAAGTATTTTTGACATCTCATCATAAAAATGTTTCTTCTTTTAACATCTGTAGCTGCAACTTTTTATTGAATCTACCCTGAGACCAATGTGACATCTGACCTTCTGCTCGTTGCGCAGCAAGTTGGCCAGCTCCTCGGCTGTGAGGTGGTCCTTCCTGTCGCTGTACGCCATCATCAGCAGGAACAGGTCTCGTCTCATAGACATCATCCTGTAGAAGACGGAGAACTCCTCATATGTCAGCGTGCCCTGCTGGTCGTCTGTATCTGCCTCCTGTGAGGGCGAGGAAGTCACATGTCAACCATGATACATGTTACACTGCTATATTTAGAGGGTTAGACAGCATTAGTGAAAGTCAACACAAACTCAGTTTGCAGTGTGATATTCAGATCGACGTGATAAAGTTGTAAAGCTGTAAAGTTACTTATAAGGAACTTTTTTTAAGGTTTATTTTTGGGCTTTTTATGCCTTTATTATTTAGAGACTGAAATAGGATAGAGTCAGAAATGGGGGAAGGGATATGCGGGAAAGGAGCCACAAGTCTGATTTGAACCTGGGCTGCCCGCGTGGAGGACTATAGCCTCTGCACATTGGGTGTGCACACTAACCACCGCCCCTAAAATTAGTCTTGAAACTATTTTTCATAAGAATACATTACATGAATGCTGACTAGAAGTGGACTTTTAATAATTATAAAGATTTCTCAATGAATATTTTCGATTATTGTCCTTTTTTTAAATGATAAACTAATATTTTGAACCAAGGAAACCTAAAGTTTGCTTGATGAATGATCTGAGACAGTAAAAATAACACGATTATCAATGACAAAAGTAACCCTATAAAAATACAAATAAATAGTAATAATGTATTTTGAAAAGACTAACAGAAATAAAAATACTGTAAATCATAACCAGCAATTTTCAACAAAGAACGTTAAATAACGCACATGAATGAAGAAAAACAACCCGACATGCGACAATGCTTTGTACAGGACCGCAATGTGTGAGCAAGGATTGGCTGATGGCATGGGTGCTGTAACAATAGTTTAAGGTGACAAGTTGAGACTTTGCTGAATTCTCCCTTCCCTGGAGATAATTTCTGCCTCCTCACTCAACAAATTCTATTTGTTGTTAAACATGACAAACTAAGTGTTATACATTTTGTTTCTTCTTCAGGCAAGTTCAGACTTTTGTAATGCCACCAAAATCTTAGGTTATCAAGCAATTCATTGTCTGGTATTACTCCATTGATTTCTCCCTTTCCTAGCTGTAGTCGGTCAAACAGTCAATTAATCAGAGCTCGGTAAGTGAGAATAATAATAATGTTAGATTCCAACATATGCAGCCAGCCATGCTACAATCATGGAAATTGGAACCAGAAAAATGACAAAAGAACACGAAACCAAAAAAAAGACTCTTCTCCTAACAAGAAAATCACCTTACATGAAGACTATTTCAAGATGGAAGAATGAATCGATGCTTGATGGCAATTTTGCCTGAAAATCTGGTTACAATGTACTGCCCCAAACTAATAATCACTGTAAGTGATGTGGCAATATCAGCCCTTCTTATCTATCAGTCATTGCAAACAGCCTAAAATCAGAAGATGTATAATGAGTCTTGAATGTGTGCACATGTTTTTCTGCAAACTGTCTTGTCTTTTTATCTCCATCTCCTGTCATTTTTCTTTCACACTGATACAAACACAAATCACACCAGCAAACACACACACTCTACTATAACACACAAACAAATCAACCTGATTGTTTCTGTCCTAACCTCTTATCTGACTTCAAGTTGCCTGAGGAGACACGCAGTAAGGCTCAATGTGATTTCTATCCCTCACCCCCCCTCTGTCTGTTCGCTGGGATCCCTCATCTCATATTACCTGGCTCTCACGGGGGCCCATTCCACTCCACACTGAATCTAATAATACCAGCTAATGCTTCCATCACAGTCCCGTAATGAGCCCGCTGTGTTCAACAGGAACGTGCTCAAAGACAGAATGTACACACAACCAGCAGAGTAAATCACTGTGATGGACTTGATCAGAAATGCATGGACATAAAACAAAGATATTTAGGACAAGCTGTTCAGGCTCCCACACTGCTGTCTGCCAATGCTAAAATGGAAAGAGATGAATTAATGAAGTTTCCTTCTTATCTGAGCCTAAAGAGTAGATTATGTTGCAAAAGTTCAGTTCATCCCATTTGGGAAAGACAAACTTTGAAATCAACAACTTTGTTTGGATAGTTTCTCAAATAGAAGGAAAATACTTACAAGTTTAAGTATCCCTCGGAGCTGCATTATACCAGCCCAAACATTTAAAGAATAGGTTTTGTAAAGATAATTTGTTGGCCTTTTTGTCTTCATTACAGCTAACAAGAGAAAAATGGGAGTATGCTGGAGCTTGTTCTAAATAGCAAAAGGAGTATTTCATTAAAGCTATATTATGTCAAGTAAGATGATGTTTTCTCTGTGGTTTGTGATTGTCGAATGTCTTGTGTGTTACATTGAACAAATACAGCCATGCATGTTATATTTGGCTTCATCATTTTGTTCATAAAAACCAAACAAAGAATTGTATAATATCTGTCCCTCTCCTTCTTTCAGGAGTGTTTTGTATTTCATAGGTTACTTGTCCAGTTTGGAACTTTGGAACAACTGTTTTTAGTATTATTGTAAGGATTTAACAAAGCAAAATGTGATGTGAGACACCTTTTTCACCAACCCTTCAAATACTAATCAATTTTGGAAAATGCATTCTAGTCCAAACTTAAGCTTCAATTATTACGTTTTTTAAACTTGACCTTGCAGCATAAACCACAATGACACTAAGGTTTTAAAGTCTTGTACTTTTGTAACTCTCATTGAGACTGTCTTCCCCTACAGTATCTGAGCCATTTCCTCCCCTGCCCACCAACCCATATTACCCAACCAGACCTTTTTTTTTTCCACACCTGCTACCAATAAGCCCTTTCTGCACTGCCCACATACTCTGAGGTGATTATTTACCCTTTCCAAGATTGTTTTTGCAGCCTTGTTACAGAGGTTTTGCAGCTGTGGTTTGCTTTGCCTTCTTGCATTACCTTGTCTATTTAGGATTGGCTATCAGACTTTCTCGCTGGAAATGACTTAATTTTTTTTGTGTATGTAGTAAACACATAATAGAAGAAAGCAAAAATAAAGGGTTGATATTGTCAGCGTTGTAAACAGTATTTTGTTACTGCACACTACAACACACCTTAGAAAAGTTAGAAAACACGAAAAGTGGATTTTTGGACTTCTGTTTTAAATATTGACGCAGTCCTCTCCTTACACGACTTCACCTTTTCCTAAAAGTTTCTAAAAGTGTCTCTCTCACGTAATAATATGAAATATCCCTATAGCACACTAATAAATGCACATAGAAATAAAAAATGCAACATTAATCTGACATCATTGATGTTTAATATTTATGCAAATGAAGTGTTTGGCTGAAAGGAAATCAAACCCCTTTTTAATAAAGTAAAAAGGTTTGACACATGTGTGGTCATGCTTTGGAACAGGTATCTATTGAGCATTGGAAATGTATAATGTAGATGTGTGTTTAAGTCTGTATTTAAGATTTGATTTAGAAGTCAATGAACTGAAAGCATCTTTATATTCTCACCTGAAACATCTGCTTGACCTTCCTGCGCGGCAGATTGACATTCAGTTTGTGGAGAAGTTGGTAGATCTCTTCAATGTTCAGGAGACCGTCTCCATTCTTATCAGCCTCCTCGAAGGTCTGCTTCAGCCACGTCACACACACACGTTAAGGAAGAACGAGATTGTTTATTACATGTATGTCTGCATTCTCTCCAGTATTTGACCTCGATAAAGTATTAAAATGAGCTTAAGTGCTGGGATTTTAGCCGATGAGTGGGGATAAACCCTCTAGAATCTTATAGCACTGGCCTGAAGGTGGATGGAAATGAAAAATAACCTATGCCATTCAGTACTACTGCTATATATGTTTGGAAAGCGCTTTTGATTGACTGACTCCTAAGTTGTAGAAAATTGTGCATAACCCAAAATGTTCTTCTTTCTATCAAATTAGTTTAATCAGGTTGAAGCATGTGTTTCGCCGGTCAGCAACAATTAATGTGAGCTTCTCTCTTTCCCCTTGAAAGGATATTGGTCGTGGGTTCTCTGCCGTTTGGCCAGCGAGTCCTCATCACTGATCCCAGCCATCAGATAGCGCAGGCCAGTGATCCAGGTTCTGGCTTCTTCTGCATTTGACGTCACCAGGTCGAGGGATTCCATGTGGTTACCATGGTACATGGTGAAACAGCACGCCTGGTCAAAGCTGCCGTCGGCATGCCGATGGAAGATGTCTGATTGGCCGCCCTCTGTCACTTTGTACAGCGAATCAATGGTGACTGACAAGGAGAGGTGAAGGAGAGAAAAGAAAAGTTCAGTTTTTTATGGGTGAAATGGCTTTATCAAAGATGCCACACTGTTACACTTGCATATACATTTTGTCATATAATGAATACTCAGAGAAACACATAGGCTTGTATGTGAGAAGTGGACTCAGCCATTGTGACGTCGCCCAGCGTGGTCGAACATTTTTTAAGTCTCAAGTTCAGCTTGGTTTGTTGTTTTTTTATTTCAGGTTTATTTATTTTTTGCCAGGAGTGACCATTTTTGGACAAGAGGGTTGACTTTAAGGTGATCGAGTCATCAGCAAGGAAGGACCAATGGTTTGGAGCTGAGTGCTACAGCGAGGGTAAAGAAGATAAACATGTAGAGAATCTGACTTTTAAATAGTTGTTATTTTCCCACTATTTGCTGACAATGGGGGGAAAAAATCAGCTCTGGCCTTTTGTTCAGCAAGCAATGTGCATATTGATTTTTCAATTCACTATCGTGCTCGAGCCGAGGTATCGACAAGGCGTTGAACATTAAAACTGGAATAACAAGCAATCAAAACCAATAATAAAAGCAAAACTACCAAACAAACACACCGCTTTTGAAAAAATAACCAACATCAAGATAGTTTTCTTTTTTAGAGAAACAGTGCAAAGTTAACTGAATGGTCCTACATTTTTTACAAATATACTCACATGGAATAATAATAAGACTAGTGCCCGTTATAAATGGATGTTTTCCTCAGAACACCATTATAATATCAAGTGATTAAACAATTATAATATGAATGTTTTATTCAATTAATTACCTTCATACCAACCAAAAAATACTTCACCATAATCCATTTCAAAATTACTAAACATATTTTTCTAAATAACACTCACATCCCTTTACATAATCTCATCTCTGGAATTCTGCTTCAACAGAGAGAAACATTACGGGGGTCTTATTTTGATCCTGCTGTTCAGACAGATAACACACACCACACAAGCACTGATCCCATGTACACGCACACACACATTGTAAGAAAGAGCTGGGCAGCTGCTGTGTTTCTCTTAATCATTTCAATGGAGAGGATCAAAGAGGCTTATCTAATGCTCACATGCATACAAACACAAACACACAAACTGCCATTTTTACATATGTAGGAGCAGGACCACCAACCTACTAAGGCACAGATGTATGCCGCAGTAGGTTGAGATACTAAGCCAGAACAGTACAAAAAAGTGACACTGATGTTTGAGTGGGCCCTGAAGTATTTTGCTTATAATCCCCTCAGAGACAGAGCAATGAGGCTGCCTACAATTTTAGAAATTCAAGATTTCACTTAAAATGGGCAAGTAGAGCAAAAGGCAATCAACAAAGTGCCTTTTAACAAGAGACCTGATACAAAAATAAAGGGAACATTTGTATTATTATAAACCTTTGAGGAGTAATTCCAGCTTTTTCTTAATTTTGTTTGTTTTTTGTCTATATTTCAAGTAGTTGTGATTGCACTGCATTCGCCAACATATTGATCGGCAAATTGGTAGTCAGATATTCAAGTGTACAAAGCTGAGGACTTTTTCAAAGACCAGGCCATGGAGTAACTAAGATTAGACAACAAAAGCAAAGGTTAAGGATAAAACAGTTTCTGTTTTTGGTCAAATGTTAATTAACAAGTCACTGTGTATGTCCAACCGTCTTTTCCTACCCTTATCCAAATGTTGCCAGATCCAAAAATAACCATGAATAAATGTTTAAATATTATCCAGTTGTATTTAATGTTACTGCTTTGTTTTTGCAGAATATAACCACATGTCCTGTCAGTGATTTATTGATACATTTATTATCAACGTTTTTCTACTTTTCCTTATTAAATTAGTAAAGAAAAAAGGCATAATAATGTCACAGGCAATAGAATAGATACTCCACTGCATTAACTACATTTTGAATAAATAAAGATGAGGCAAAACTAAAGCAGTAGCACAACAGAGGCTGCAGGAGTGGCAGTGATAAAGAAGAGTGTGTGCATGCAGCTGTATATGTGTGTGTGTGTGTGTGTGTGTGTGTGTGTGTGTGTGTGTGTGTGTGTGTGTGTGTGTGTGTGTGTGTGTGTGTGTGTGCGTGCATGCGCATGTGTGTGTGTTCATGTGCGTGTGTATGTGTGTGTGTGTGTGTCCATGCATACTCACTCTTCGCCTTCTCACTCTTGCGTGAGGGCTTCCAGCGGATGCAGGAGCGATGCTCATCCAGGTAGAAGAGTCTCACCAACCCTTTGTGTCCCGCCTTCAGCTTCACCATCTGTGTCCCCGACTGCATCACACTCATGCATCGCTCCACTGCAGAACAAAAATTCCACAAAAACAAACACCGGGGTCAGTAAAGCACTTTATTAGGACACAAAAGGAACAGGTGTCTGGCTAGATTCTGTCCCCTTTCAGGAAGAAGTGAGGCAAAGTGTCACAGTGTCGGTCAATTAGCAGTGGAGGCAGAAGCCAATGTGGGTCAGAGTCCAAACTACAACAGAGATGCTACTGTGGGAACACACAAGGCTGCTTTTCTGTAACACACTGACCTGCTGCAGAGACGAAACAGAGAGAAGGAAGAAGGAGAGAGATCCCAAAGAGAGAGACAGAGCTAATGTGTGTCTCTGTGTTAAAATATTCACTGGGCTCAAACTGTAGTGTGTTCAAAAGGAAATCTCCATATCATGCTGGCAGCCCAAAACAAAGTTTAACCACTTTTAAGCAGGTTTTTTCAGTCCAAAGGTTTTGAGATCTTTGTCTCAATAGTTTTCTCCAGTACAACAGAGGTAAAAGCAAATAAGTTTGCATTGAAAAAGTATATTGGAAGAACATAGTTCTCTATTATAATTTTCCTTTCTAATGGTTTATTCACAAACTTCCCAAGCGAAAGTTTTGACAGCAGGATAACTTCAGACAGCGGGGAAAAGAAGTTGATTCCCCGCCATGGTGGTGTGGTTCATCAAAAAAATTGATAAAATATATATATTTTTTAAAGGTAGAACCTATTCATTCAAAACTGTCTGCATGGCAGGATAGCCACCAGGCACAGCTGAGATCATATTTGTTTCAAGTTGATTTGTTGAAAATGTGGGTGATTCTAAAGGTGCACTATGGAGTTTTGGTAGTGAAATTTGAATGTCGGAGAAGTGAAACAATTCTATGCTATATTTTCTGAACTGAATACACAAACTTTACTCAAAGAAAAAAATGGGTCCCTGAACACTTTTTAGAAGCATAAAGTTGGTGCATCATGGCCGTTTTGTATCGTACACCAACGCACTTACATGCTATAGGTGTTTTAAAGTTTCACAGTGTGCAAAGGCAGATGATAGCTATGCAGCTTTTCCAGCAATCCTCTAAACTGCAGTTTATACAGTATGTGCATTGTATATGGAGAGGAAGAAAAATAAATCTTACATTTATTTATAGGCAAATGTTCAATTAAAGACGCTTGAAACAGAAGAAGGAAGAGTATAAAAGTGGAGAGGTTTGAAAGAAGAGAACAGAGCGACAGAAAGATGGAGAGAAGTTACTTTGTGTTTGATTGTTTCACTGCCTGATTCTGTCCTGCATGTGGAAGAATAAAAGATAAAACTTCAAACCTTTGACTTTTTTTTCTGGCAGCTGGTGGCAGGAATACAGACGAGGATGACAGCAAAGAGACGGCGAGATTTCTAGCCTCATTAGTGGAGTGTGTGTGTGTGTGTGTGTGTGTGTGTGTGTGTGTGTGTGTGTGTGTGTACATATAGCAGTTGTTTTGCATTTTTCATCCATAAGTACACACAAAAATATGCCATACTTTATCCTTTTAGTAAAGATGTTGCTAAGATTGTTTTTTTATGTTAACATTTCATCTGCAAGATATTACAGGATACATTTATGTTTTATGTAGTCCCACTCTGTTTACAACTCTATTTCTCTCAACAGGTTGATTAGATAATGATGAACTTCTGACTATATGGATTTAATGGAAACAAATTGAAGAGCAAACAGCCAGATACCTTTTTGTTAAAAAACGAAAAAAACGAGGATGGCCTTTGGTTGAAGCCTGAAAGTGCACGTCTGCATATGTAGAATGTGTAATGATGTCTCATCTTTTGAAAAAAAATGGCAAAGACTCAGACTGAAAAGACTGAAATGAACACTTGTCACGATATATCTTAAAATAGTCTATTCATTAAGTAATCCATAAATGTATAAACATGTTAAAAAAAATCAACCACTTGCACCTAAGGGAGTTTGAAGATTCAATGAGTTCTCTCCCAGACGGCTTAGAGGATAGTGAGTACATGACTTCCACACCTCTTTGAACTTAAGTTCCTCGACATGAAGAGATTGCTCTACACAGTTTAAGTTGTCGGGAATAAAGACCGAGACTTACAGGAAAACAGACTCACACCATGTGAGCACATTTGTCATCCACAAGCTTCTACAACTGCTTCAACCCTGAACACAAGTCAGTTCCATAATGAAAGACGAATTAATTTTTACACCAAATCATCAAAGTATTTTCTGCTTAGGGTTGTGACGGCACATTTCCAATTCCTCAAGTAAAAGAAGTTCTGCATCAAAACCACATAGACACATTAACAGTAGTCTTCAAAGATGATCAAATGAACAAATCAAAATAACTGAATTAGACAACACATAAATTACATACCAAAAAATGCATGTTCCTCACAGTCATATGCTTGAGATGGTAGGTAAATATGTATCCTACAACTTCATGCGTTCACGTAAAAATGCATTCAACCACAGTTATCACATGTAAAACCATGTGAGAAAACAAGCATGGAAAGTCTGTTGTTTGAACCTAAAGACAATAAGTATGTTGTTGTTTTTTGGGCCTTTATGCCTTTATTAGATCGGACAACTAAAGAGAGACAGCAAATGTTGCGAGGAGAGATTGAGGGATGACATTCAGCAAAGGGCCGAGGTCGGATTCAAACCCATGGCCGCAGCAATGAGGACTAAAACATCAGTATATGGGGCGTGCAACATAACATTTTAAACTCCAAACTGCAACAGTATATTAGCCATTTGGAAAGATAAGAAATTACAAAATGTTTCAAGTGGCAGAATATTCATAATCTTTTCTTTCCTAGACAACATGGATGATTATCTTCAAAAACCTTTCATAGACTAAAACACTGTATTTAAGAACACTTGAGGGCTCCCACTGAGCAGAGTCCTTGTTAACAGGCTCTCTGTCTTGACAAAAGGATGACAAAATTGCTGTTCTCACTTTTGTCTGAGTCGTAGATACTCACTTCAGGGACAGTATTGCACACTCATACTCACACACACACAAGAATAAGCATAAGCACATGAGCCTGAACCTGTGTTTCATTTCCCAAGACAAATCATGAAAGCGCTGAGGGCCACACAACCTGCTGTGTTGGTAGCACCATCCAGGACGTGGGAAGAGAAACAAGCAGCCTGTAACAGCCATGTAAATAAAATAGTACCGTTGAGTTCTAATATCCTTTGGGATCTTAATTCTCTCTTCAACACACATCATTGTTGGTTTACTGAGACAAATTTCCACCTGGGCATCCTGAGAAGAAACAGCACAAGGTCAAGTTAAACCAAAGCCAACAAAACTGGGATTGTTTTTTTTCTAGTATACTGAATCTGACTTGTCTATTGTGATGGATGAATCTGGTAATATGAGGTTTTATCCAAGATAAGTGTTTGCAAAGGTCATCATAAAAAGCGCACCACAGCTGGTATACTAAATTGTATGTTAAGTACAAAGGATTACTGATGTGAACATCTGATATGAAGCATGATAAACAAAGCCACTCAATGCGGCATTTACAAAGAGCAGATGTAAATAAAATTAACAAATACTTTTCTTCAAATATATATATGTCGTGAAAAAAATGTTTGTTTATGCTGAATCACACTTTAGCTAATATGTGTTTTGGTTAAAGACTATTTTGGGGGCTTTTGCCTAATTGAAAGGAAGACTTAGGGGAGAAGGGAAACGTGGGGGGAGAGAGAGTGGGGAAACATGCACAAAATAGCTTCAGGATCTGGAGTCAAACCTGCGATGAGGACTATAGCTTCTGAATATGTACAAAACGAGCATAAAGAGCACTCTTTATGAAAGTTATTTAAAGCACAATCCATCTTTTACGGCATGTGAACTACTATTTTCAATACAAACAGCACTAAAAACTTTTTCAAGCTTTTTAGCAAACATGCTAATCAATAGTTTCCTGTTTACATACATGACAGATAATTAGCATCAATCTGAAATCAAGTTTCAGTTCTATAAAAAATGTTGTTTTGGCTCAGCTTTGGCCTCCACTCGCTCTCTCAAGAAACAGAAAGTTTCTGTACTGATATTCTGCAGAAGGAAGAATGCTAGTACGCTGTTTTAGCCATTAGCTCCAACTCCAAAATAAGACTCTTGGTAACAGTCACCACGGTTTCCTGTACACAAACAAGCAGATAATGGGGTGGAACTGAAAACTGACGCTAAAACTAGCATGGAAATTGCACTGCCAACTAGCATGTGTTAGGTGTAGTATTGCTGAGTTATGCAGCAAACCAGTGCACAAGTAGGCAACGCTCATATTGGCATAGGTTGCTATGGCATAGATTATACGCAGAAGTATAAATCAAGCTTTAAAAGACGAAGAATTTGACAGCAGGAAAAATAAGACGACGACAGCCGAAAAATGACAAACAGCGGTAAAAACAAGTTAAAGAATAAAGCGTGATAAGAGTCAACCTGACACCAAATTGCAGTGATTAAATATATTAATCCTGCGTTCTACATTACCTTTTTAGGTGCATTGAATATTCTTCAGCTATTCAGACATTGTGATGTATTGTTGTTTGATTGTGTCAATATCCGTAGAATCTCTTTCCCCTGATGTTTTGGCTATCGCCATATATCGCGTACTGTACTGTATTGTATTGTGAGTTACAGCCATTCTCAACCCTTTTTCATCATACAGGTTATTTGATTATTTATAACAGATGAAGAATGAATACAAACACATATTTGTTAATAATATATGAGCATGTGCGTGTAGTGTTGATAGAGCTCTTCAAAGCTGCAGAAAACAATGAAGACATAGATAGACTCAGAAAGATGAATTAATTAGAAACAAGAACATAGGCCTTGCTGCATTATTTATCTCTTATGGCCACTTGTGAAATTCTCAGCTTCATTAGGGACAGAATTTATCAGCAGTCAGTGTCAAATGTGATTTTATTGCTGTATTGATCATATCCCCACTCCCTGCTGCAGCTAATGGGCACCTTGTTCTGTAGCTTCTTTCACTTTCAGGGTAGAAAAAATGCTCCCAGCAACTCTTCTTCAGTGCTTAGAAATGTAACATGCTAAATCAGGTCCAAAGTGAATTAAACGGATTACCAGCATCACTAGAGCATACATGCCCATTATCCCACAATTCCCTGCAGTATAAATATGTAAAATTGTTTTTCCAAAAGGAAGCCAGAGATATTTCATAGAAGAATCCTAAAAGGGAATACAGAAGTTGGATTAGTTTATTCATCCAGGCGGCTCTCCAAAAATAGAGGACTGACATGTATGGCTGTCACTGTCTGTGTTAAAACACATCTTAAAAAAAGGCAACATGCTCTCTGATGTTGGTGCCCTCTCTGGATGCTTTTTTTCCATATTTGTCTGCATGTCTTTCTATCGCTGTAAGCACTGACATTTCTTCAGGCTTCTCCAGTCTCTTGACTCTCAAACAATTCAATTCAGAAAACTTTATTTGTCCCCTGGGGGCTTTTTAAAAGCACACAGAGCAGTAAACAGCTATGATAAGGATCATTAAGAGTTGAATCTCAAACCAATAGGGGGAAGATTGGGAAGCTAAAGAACGAAGGAGAGGTGGTAGAAGAGAGCTGCCTTGTAATCAAAATTGAGAACTGATGGAGATGGCTCTCAAAAGACTAGATAAATCAAAGGATCACACCCTTCACACCTTCAAACCAATCTAATGCCTGGCTTTCACTCCAGCATCAAAGCTCACACAATCAGTGTGACGATTTAGATTTATATCTAGTTTAACTTGTAATTCTACAATCTACCTTGCAGAAAATGTGAATCTAGTGTCTTCTTAACCCCATCTGGCATTTGAGTGCAGATATCTGCAGGGGACATGGCTATGTTATCTGTGAGGGTTCTCTCCTTGCAACCTTGCAGCAAGGGATTCAAAAAGAAAGTCATACACGGCAACTGCAGCCAGGTGTAAAAATGGTGGATTTTCATCTAGAAAAGATATTCAAATAAGGATGTAAAGCATTTTTTTTCTTTGTTCATACTCTACCTTTTGCTCCCTTTTATCCGAGTCAAATAAGTCTGCTTCTGTGCATTCACGAATATGTTTGTGCGTGCGTATCTTGCATGTGTGCATTTTAAAAAACTCATCACCTCTGTCGGCGCAGAGCAGAGACAGCAGATCAAAGCTTCGTCTCGCCACAGAGGCCCAGGCAAATCAAAGATATTTTAATGGGGTGGGCAATAGAGACGCCTCTGTGATAACCTAATGAACAAAGACTGACCTCACTTACATCCACACAACACAGGTCAGACCGGAACGACAAACAATGCCATCATAGGCAGTTGTCATTCATCAATTTTCAATCTGAACTGTCATTTTTGATCTCATCCTGCCTTGCAACCTAATTTTTATGAGTCTATCATCATTTGTTTTAGCTGTTACCGTTAGATCTTTGTTAAGATTGTTTTGAGGGTGCTGACTGAAACGGACAACAGTCCGAGTTTTAGCATAATTTATTCATGACAACATAAATTCATATTCAGCAACATCTGGCTGATCCTTCATGCACTATTCATGTGACATAAGGCACCACTGCCTGAACCCTCCATGCTAGTTTGACTGTTGATGAGACACAACAATCACAGCAGTCAAACTGAAATAAAAACCGTATGAATGGAGGCGTGGTATCTTCATTTTTCACTTACTGCTCTGTTTGTTCTGCTGGCTCTCATTACCTGAGGGCTTGTCTTGTGTGCTGAAGTTTAATCAAGATGTGATTCAGTTTTTAGTTGACTTGCTGTCCACAGGACAAAATGAATAACATTTACACAGAATTACCGCTAAAACACGAACAAGATGAATTTTCTCTTGCATGTAATGTGAACAACTCATTAAGACGGCTGCAGGTTCAAAGTCATGTATTGCAGAAAGTGAGCAATTCGATCATCCTTGGGGTATTTGATACATAAACATAAGCTCCATCTCTTTTTCTGTGCTGCAAATAGCCCCTGCAAGCAATCCAATATGCAACGTGTTTGTACACACACATGTTAAGTTAGCAGAAAACACCACGCACAGTAAGATAAACATAGGAATAAGATATTTTTTGATTTAATATTTAAGGGTTGAAAAGAGGGAAACTGCAGTGAAAGAGGCTCACATTAGTTAGTTTAATGGGTTTCTTTCTGTTAGTCATACTGAAATAAAAGTGTAGTCACACACGCAGACATAAACTCACCTATTTGTGAAAGCCTACATTTCTGTGGCACAGCCAAAGAGCCACTAATGTGGTAGACGTTATGTGCCAGGATAGTCGCGACAGTTATTACAGCCGATTTTTTAGCTCGACCATAAAAAAAGGGAACTGGTGCTTTATGAGCTGGACCAAAAAGAGAAGAACGTATTTCTTCCATTCTCTCTGCAGAATATAGGAACCAATAGGAGTCTTTTTCAGTTCAGTCCAAGTATACAACACACTCAGCTCCACCTGTAGCTTCACAATCCCAAAAACTCTTGGGTTTCTTCACATCAGACCAGAGTCCAGACTTTCTTCAGACAGAAAGCCTCCACACTCCGAAAAAATCAAGCAGGCAACTCAAATCTCCTGCTGTTCGTCCTCTTCTGATCCGTCCTCTGATCTGGGGCAGCACCTTCGCTTCACACACTTCTCTCTGAAAACACACAGACGTTTCCACCTGTCTGCAGGTCATCTGCTCTCCTTTTCTGCCTGCTGCTGAGTGCATGCACCTCTCTTTAACGTTCAGGGGTCTCTCAGAACATGTTCTGGTGTCGCTGTGGCTGCCAACATGCTATCCTGCTGCTCTGACGCATGTTCTGCATATATGAGCTCCAGTATTGTTGTTTAGTTCATGAAGTGATTATAAAGATGAGGGGTTGCGGAGAGTGCAGCAGATGTGCGTCTCTGCATATATCATCTGGGTTCCATTAGGGACAACCATGGGGCTATGAGGATAAGAATGATGACATAACATACACTGTAACACATTTTAAAAGGAAGATTTAATGGGTTAGCATGTGGGATATGTTTGTCTGGGTGTGTTTGTGTGTGCTACAGGAGTCACTGACAGCACATCTGTCCATCTTGTACTTAATGCACCTCCATTTAACACAGGCTTCACTCCCCCTGAGGGTGAAGTCCTAAAAGCATGATCAACTGTCTCTACTGACATTGTAATGTACTGGATCATACAAACACAAAGACCCCTTTCATTATGTAGAACATAGTACTACAATAAAAGGATAGATTCACATAACCGAATACCCATGGGGCTACTCCTGAAACATGGCGCAAGCAAGGATGTGCATGTCCAGTGAATGTTTGCAATTTTGGTGATTGCAGGCGTATCCAGGTTCAGCTTGGTGAAAATGTACACTGTTTAGGTAGGAAGGATAGCTAACCATGAGGTGGAGATAGAGTGATTTATCACAAGATGTAAAGAGAGGGAGAAAGGCAAAATGTTAAAAAAAAATAAAAATAAAAAACATACTTAAAACCCTGAATATAAATATGTAGCCTATTGCTCCAAATATACCGGTGGTGGAATAAACAGGCAGATCATGTTTATTGGTGTTGAAGAGCTGCTTGAATATCTGCAGCTGGTTACTGTTGTATCAAAACAATGAATAAATGGTAAAGACTAAAACATTGAAACTTCAAAGTGAACCTACTGCTCTGCATATTTGAAGAGACTTATTTAAATTCGATTTTTATTTCAATATTTAATACTTAATCATCTCATGTTAAAGCCCCAATGAGGAACTTTAGGTTTGTGTCTATTTTGGCACCCCCTGTTGACCCCAAAGAAGTTGTGAATGAAGTAATGTCATATCTCTTTGCCAATCTTGTGCTGTACATGTGTAAACAACATTTTTTATTGCCTCGTCTGACTACCCTCGGGCACTATTTCAGGCATAACAAATAACTATACAGAAATAGTCAATCATGATGCTGATAGTTTTGTTTGCTTTTGTAGCTCATAAGAAGACATGAACATTAATTTCAGTTGGCTTCATAAGTTAAAACGCCTCACAGCAGCTTTAAACGTTCAATATATAGAATTGTATTAGAATCTTAACACCAAAATATCTAAAAAAGTTAAAAGTTGAATAAACCTATGTTATATATTTTATTTATAAAGTTATCAAAGTCAGGGAAATCCTTAATTTTGTAGTTGTAACAGGACGTGTCTTGTCGAGGCAGCCATGACAGACAGGACTTGTTTATCGTTGCCATGGAAACACCGGATGTTACGTCAAAGACCGCTACATAAGGAAGCAGGTACTGGTACTGTAAGCTGCCGTATTGTTGCTATATGTGCTGCTGTGATAAAAACATTACGTCTAAATTATACTTGGATACATCGTCAGTAAACATATTCTTTCCTCAGGTCTGTTTCGCCTGTTCGTATTAACAACGGTCAACTCGGAGTTCGTTTTCATCAGGGGTGCGGGGGAGTAGCAGAAAAAACCACTCCCATGATTCCCCGCCAGCCTTGACGTCATCTTCTGTTATTGTTTTGAATGAGAGTCCCCTGGTAGCAGAATTTACATACTATGCGTTAAACAGTTAAAGTAAAGTTTATTTCATTGAAAGATACGGTTAATGGACTAACATTGTGATTTCACAGGAAGAGTGTGCCCCTATATCAGTGAGTTGGTTATGATAACACAAGAAGTGTTGTACTACAGTGGGCATTAATGTAGGTGCAGCAAAAAGTCTGCTTACATTAAGAGGAGCAAGAAGCCATAATGTTACAATGTTTGTGGATAATGGCGCCACTTATTCCAGCAAAGTGTTGTTTCCTTGCATATATAGGGAGATTTTTCAGTCCTTGAAGTTAGATTTTCCCACTTGCACCTCAACAAACCATGATGGCGGGGTCTCCAAAAAAATATCACAGCTTGAAACTGCATTACACAGAAGAGATGTAACTAAAATAAATGTAATATGGGAGAGTGAAACTTGAATTTGATGAAAATGGATTTCAAGGGGGATGTAAGTCTCATGCCTGTTTTTTTCCATTTGGTCCTAAAATACTATGAGAGGTCGGAGGGTCAGTAAAAAAAAAAAAAAAAATTGTAAGAATTGTTCATGAGTGACAGATGATGCTGGCTTAAAAACAAAAAAACTTGTGCTTTGGTATGTGCTTTGATTAATAATTATGACAGCATAGACGCTTTTATAACAATAACTTGAGAGCTGTTACAGTTTAATCTTGTATCTGAATTATGGTATATTTTTAAAAACAACAAAATGAATGAATTTAGGGTGATGCAATCCACTCTGCCTCACTGTTTTCTCACAGGACATTCAACTGAATATTAAATTAAATGAGTCAGGCACACAGCTCTGTGACCAAGAACTCCAGGACAAATGTGAAATCAGGCTGCAACATGGTGGGACAAGTAGTGCTAGCACATTTGTGACAGCTAACTTTTAGTCCTATCAAGATGTTTTATTTTGTCTACTGGCTTGTTTGTGTTCAGAGTCATGCAGGCCTGAAACCTTTTCTAGTTTGTTTTTGAAGGTGGAGGGCACAGAAACTGAATCAGATGTCAGTCTGAGGTGATGCAAATAGACAGACATTCTCATCCATCCCTGTGGGGCCGCTGGAGTCTCTAATCCACCTGATGTTTGTCACTGAAGGGAAACATGGGGGGAAACCATCATGAACAACATGTTGACTGCAGAAGGAGTGGAGCTAGCCACACAGCCATGATGCAAGTCATTTGTTGATATTTTATTCAAAGAAAAATAATATCTTCCATCTTTAATTGTGTGGTTTGTTTTAAGCTGGTATGTTTGGTTAAGATAAAGTCAATTAAACATCAGCCAACAACCCCACAGCTCTGATAATGTATTTATCAGATAAAGTGAAACTGCAACGCTTGAAAAAGTCCAAAATCACTTAAAACAGCAAAAAGAGCGCGCACAAAACACATGTACAAATCTTTCTTGTAATTTCAAGTGTTGTTCTTTAACTGTGGCTCCTTAACGTGCTCATAAAAGATCAAGGAAAAAGCTCATAAAGAAAAAGCCAACAATTGAATACAGCTTGTATCTGCCAAGGATCCATTTGAGCATATTCAAATTCAGCAGGATATTGTTTGACAGAGTCTTTCAACCACTTAAACTACAAAAAAAAAGGTTCATAAAGTGCCTTTCATGGTTGTTAACATGGTTTTGTTAAGGCCACTACTTGGATAATTGTAAGAAAAAATCACTCTCTTTCAAAAAAGGAAACTACTACTGTGGTCTGGTGGGAGTAGAAGATAGATTTGTGCATCTTAAAATCAAACGCCCCCAACGAGAGGTTGAGAGTAGTTATCTCTGTATTGCAGCCTTTTCTTTTGACAGAAAAAACACATCATTCACTCAACCTCAAGAGGCCACTTGTAAAAAAAAAAAAAAAAAAGCCATAACCGTGGTTCAGAGGTTAGAATTCTGACCTTTAACTGCGACATCCCTCCGGCTTTAAACAGATGTATCTCTCTCTCCATCATTTCACGTTATTTTTACTATTTTATAACAGCCATATGGTTCCTTTATAGAACAGGAATTCTTATAACTTCAAGCTGCTGACGTTTTATAAACCACCATTATGCAGTGAAAATGTCATTTTTGTTTACAACAGAAACCCTACATAACTATCTCATCATGTGACAGTCAAGCCACAATCTTGCTGTTGAAAATCCCCATGCAAAAGTGCGCAAAAACTGCAGTTTTTCAAATGTCCACTCGAGGCTGGCTTCAAAAAACAAGGAAACCCAATTGAGTCCCATATTAAAATATTCATTATAACATGCAGAAATAAAAATGTTACAGCCTGGTTCAAAAAATGATTTTGTTCAAGAAAGATCATTTCTTTATTGGTAAAGACTGAATGGGGATGATTATTATTATTTATTTTTTTAAATCTTGATTTTATGAAGGCTATGAGTTAGGCACACATTTGTATCATTAGTAATGTCACTGAGTTAAGTGGCACATTTTAGATGTTTTGCAAGGAGGCCCTCTTCAACTCCAATTCTTTACCTGTTGCTAGATTGTTTAAAATAAGGTTGAGATAGGATTTCCAACATGGTAACCAACATTGTTGAGCCTCATAATGCCTCTTCAGAAACTAATTGATGACGTCACTGAGAATACGTCCATGTTTTATACAATCTATGGTGACAATATTCAAAACCCAATAATGTCAAACCCAGACGTTGATCTGTTGAACAGAAGCGGCAACCTCCAGTGTTAAAAAATAAGGCTGATACGGAGTCGCAAAATCCTGCAGTTCGTTGAGTGTCCGCTTGAGGCTGTCTGCAGGAGCATCAGAAGTCACATATGACCACAGCAAAAAGCCCGTATTTACAGCAGAATTTTATATTTTTACAGCCTGGTTCAAAAAACGAAATAGGTCTAATAAGCTCATGTCACACACACTACACTGGGGGTGATTTTTTTTTGTGACAACTCTCAGTTAATTTTATGACGAATAAGGGTTATTCACATAGCTGACCTGATTGACAGGCGGGCGCAATTTAACGGTTTGTTCAAGAGGCTTAAAACCTGCCTCAGCGCCAGCTCTCAGACTACCGTTTGGTTTACTCAGTCAACTAACTCAAGCTAGGTTGAGAAAGCATTTCCAGCATGGCGACAGCCATAGATGGGACTCCAAAGCCCCCTGCAGTAACAGATGGGTGACATCACTCAGGCTTGGTCCATATTTACAGTCTAGGTCAGTCTGGTTGAACAGCATTTATTTTTATGGAAACATACTAACCCAAAAATGCATTATTGGCTGACTGTTAAAGGTTAACATGCTAACATGTTATGCAAGTATGTTAGCCTGCTGTTTAAGGAAAGCATAGAACTCAGATAAAGCCTGCCAAACTGCTTGCATGGCTGTGGCCTTTAATGTGAAATGCCTTCAATTTACTGTACAGGACATCCTTAGTGACACTGATAAGCAGCTGCTACAGACTAACAACACTTAATTCTTATGAAATGTGAAGCGTATAGTGGCAGTGTTTCCTCACTGTAATAGCTTCAGTTAGAAGAATTGTGTACGCTACCCTAACCTCAGGGGACAAACTCCAATATAAAAAGTAATTAGACAAAACCTGTGCGTAAGAAGTCAAAAACATGTTGGTATATCCACTCATTAGTGACATAAAAGGTTGAAAACACACACTCTTATCTCACAGTCAGCCACCCCACCTAATTAAGAACGCTCAAGGCAGCAGCGATGCTACAAACGGGTTCCCGGGTCTCCTCGGGGAGCAGGGTGTGAAGCAGCACCGGAATAAAAATAAACACATGACAACTGCAGCATGATAATGCATTCACCAAAAGATGCTACAGGGGGCTCCCTGAGTGGAGGAGTTCACTGCATAGACATCAAAGAAGGGAACTGAAGCCTGTGAGTGTGTGGGAGTCTATATGTGAGAGGGGGTTTTAAGTATTGATGTTGGCGGTTTCTGCAATGTTAAGGCATCTTCTTTCTTCCAAACTCAGGCTGGATGACTGTGAGGAGATGGAGATACAGTATCTTTGGCAGCAGAGCCAGACTGCTGTGAAAACTGTCTGATATACTGCTTCAAATGAAATATAACTGCCTCACTGGTGCTACATTTAGGGACACAGAAGATGGCTAAAAGTCGCACTGAGTATATTAAGTTGACCGAGCTCCTGGGTAGCTTATTAACTGCAGAGGGAATGGAAGAAAATGAAATAAAAGCAAGTAGTTACAAATAATTTGGTTTCTATTTCTCACTAAGGCGCAGTTATATAGAGCACATTTAAAATGCCTTTAAAAACTCTCCAGCTGCAGCTTGATATCGATGATAGCCTTAAGAATTGCAGTGAGTTTATATAACCTGTTGTTTAACATTCACATCCTGTATGCTTGATGTGAGAAAAAATGTAATGTTCCAGCAGCTAAGTCAACAGGCATGAAGATACTTTAACTCCTCATCAGTGAAAATTCAATGTAAATGCAAATTAGGATTCTTCTGAATCAAGGGGAAAAGACAAAGAAGCATGTTAATGAACCTGGATATAAACAATATAGAGCTAGTTGATTGACATATTTAAGCTTAACTGGAAAATACAGGTGTAGATACAGAATAGTAAAGGGGATATGTGGCAGGGTATTCTTTGAATTGTTTTAAATATAACTTAAGTTTAAGCTCAAATATCTAAGAGAATCTTTTTAAAACAGGACCTGATCAGATATTCAGTACCAGCTTTTGGCTCTTGAATGTCTTTAATACTTGATGCTACAGAAATATAACCTGAATAGAGGTGAGAAAAGAGAGGAGAGGAGAGGTAATGTTTGAAATCTTTCAGTACTTGTTGAGTTTAGGTGTTGATTCCAAACTGTTACGTACTTGAAAGAATTTGCATTGATTGACATCAACATCAATTGGACGCCAGCTTTAAGTACTTGTCTGATTTCTGTCTTCATATGTCCAGACACATTCCCGTTAGTACCAATTAGCTGTTGGAGAGGCGAGGAGAGGAGAGGAGAGGAGAGGAGAGGAGAGGAGAGGAGAGGAGAGGAGAGGAGAGGAGAGGAGAGGAGAGGAGATTGATAATAACCACAACTCCAGTAAAAAGAGGAAAAAAGCTGAAAGGATGACTGTATGTTCCCATGGTGGCTGTTGGCTGTTTCTCTGCCCTGGAGCGGCAGAAAGAAAGAGGAAATGACAAAGGGGGATGGGGGCATGCTGAGATTCATCATAATCATCAGAACAGGAGAGACACATGAGGAAAAACACATTTTACATGGAAAAGCCATTTCCTCCATGTGGAGATGATTAGCAGCCATGTATGCTCCTCCAAACCTCTCTTCCTCCATCATCTCTTCGCTTTTCTGTCCCTGTAAAAGGGCCAATGGTGGCATGCAACTCCTCTGAGCACAAGGGTTGCCAAAATGAATAAAGAGGTATATAGCCCATTTGTCCATTGCAGCAGATAGACACCGTCGTCTCTCAACACAACTCTCACAAAGATAAAGAAAAACCGGGTCTTGGGATGAAGACTGACAGCTTGACACATCCTGCCAGTGATGCAACACATTTTTGACAGCACACTGCAGAGAGCAATAGGGTTTCACTAATAGCCCTGGGACTGCTCCGGTTTCAATTTTGCCATCAAAGCTCGGCCCAAATCTCTGTCACACTGTCTAGTGCAAACATGCCCTGCCCAGCTTTCAAGAGGTTCCTATTTTTCTCCAATCCAGCGCTGTTACTGAGCTGCATGGCATGTGATAAAGCTATGTGGTGGTCATTTTCTCAGGCATCTTCTCACCAAGCGATTCTATAAAGATCTCAGGGGTCGTTAGATTTCTGTAAATGGTGCAGAAGATGCAGGGTTGTAAAGGATGTGGCACATCTATGTGCTATGTGGACTGAGGCCAAAGCAGGTCCTGTCAGAACGACAAATTCAGAGGCTTTTCTGCCCCCTGGTGACGATCACAAAGGGGTATTTTCAGCACCAGGGACAGTTTCATACTGCTCTGCTGCTCTTCAACAGGAGCTCTCATTTAAACTGACAAAATCTGCAGTAAGTTTTCTTACTCGAACTGAAATTAAAACCGAGTTCTGCAATGTAAATTATATGTTGTGTTTTTTTGCCAAAATGTCGATAAACATTGTGCCAATCTCTAATTAGAGACTGTAGCAGTTTGAGTGATGCAATTTCTCAACAAGAAAAAAGCGCAATGGAGAAATTACGCATGGGCTTCTTGTTATATTCAAAGGAATATACAAAGGAATGCATGCAGCACACACAGTATTCCCCCTCATTTATGAAAGACAGACACATCAACAAAACGTCAATAAAGACGGAGAATGATCCCTTACCCTTTTCCAAACTCAGATTCCTGCATACTTCAAGTTCTGCCATTAAGGACTGGAATTTTTGCTCTCACAAGCTCCCTCCATGCGTTTTAGAAGTCATTTTTTTTTATCCTGGTTATAGCGGTGTGAAAATCCGTCAAAACATGCCTGATAAATCAGTTTCTCTAATTAACAAAATAGCGCGCCATGGTGATGAAATGTCACTTTTTATCAAAAAAAATAACAAGCTCTCAAACAAACTGCTCCCCAGCATCTACCTCACAGAGTGTTCTGCAAACCTCTCACCACCCAGCCTCCGCTCGCACATCCTATCCTCTCACCATGCAAGCGCTACACAGAGGCAAAACGATAATCCGATTTCTCACGCGCTCGATGGACAGACTGGAGAGTGGATGTTAATGAGAAAGAGCGCGAGACTGGCGCGGATTGGGTTAGAGTGAATGATGGCGCGCAGAGCGATGTCTGAACCGGCTGAGTTGGCCATTTGGACATTTCATCAGCTTTGCCCGCCAGTCTGGTTAGGCTGTTTGGCGACAGTTTGACATTTTTCACCAAATTGGGATCTTGCCACTCTCGGTTGTACTTGTTTTTGGGCAGCAATTCCTTCGTTTATATCCGTGAGAGAATAAAGTCACCGTTGCGCTTTCTCAGTGTGCCCCAGTGTCTCTCAGTCCATGTCTCGAAGCTCTCAGATAACCAGCTGGAAAACATGATTCCTGGAGTGTATGACTGCTCTGCAGTGCACGTGCCATCAAATACATGCGCACATGAAAGTCTCAAGAGAGTTAAAGGAGAATCTCAGAAAGCGCAGATTTTTGAACATTAATTAACAGGTAGTTTTTAAATGTGTGTGTGTGTGTGTGTGTGTGTGTGTGTGCGTGTGTGTGTGCGTGTGTGTGTGTGTGTGTGTGTGTGTGTGTGTGTGTGTGTGCGTGCACGTGTGTGTGTGTGTTTGCGCACGCCAGCCAGCCTCGAGTGTCTAGGTGAGTCAATTCCCTGATGAAAGTTTGGTCAATGTGGAGCTCCCAGATTAGTGCTGCTCATCGGTCCACGTTAAAGCTATTTAATTAAGAAATGCAGAAGACAATTAGCCACACGGTTGAGCACTAAGAGCCATAGGCCGGGGTTACCAAATCGATTAGTGCTGTCTGGAGGAACAAAAAGACATGTCTGAACACCAGTGTCATCCTGAATGCTCTGTGGTGTGTGTGTGTGTGTGTGTGTGTGTGTGTGTGTGTGTGTGTGAGAGAGAGAGAGAGAGAGAGAGAGAGAGAGAGAGAGAGAGAGAGAGAGAGAGAGAGAGAGAGAGAGAGAGCTCTCCATGTATAGGCTACTTGAATGTTTGTGGGTTTCCTTGATTTAATTGTAAATCTCTCTTCATCCACACCTGTCTGATCTCAGACAGTTTCCCTTCCGCTCACACTGATTTATGTACCATGTCCAAACAAAAACCATCTGCAACTCTGTCTTTAAGAAAACATAGGAAACAACTTGGAGAGGGGAACATGGCTGAAGGAATCAAGGTCATGTACACATAAAGGAAAGAAGAAGATAAGCAGCTTCTGTAAGAGTTCATATACCGATGACAAAACCTACTGTCGTGGTCATGATCAGAAATATAGATAGAGATTAAATTAATCTGATAGTTTTTTTGCAAATACAACAGACAATTATTTCTAGTTTCCTTCATTTTCACTCTAGCTTCAATAACCGTAGGCTGCTAGATTAGAATCAGATTATGATATCTTCAATTGACTGTAAGGCTGTGTAAATCTCAATTTTTTGGGACTTTAAAAAATGTCTTCTCATTTCATGCTCAGTTGGCATTTCATTTTCATTTTTTAAGAAGAGTCAGCTTTTGATTGAAGGAGTTGTCTTACAAATGGAGAACAAATGAGTGAAATTCCCATAAATGTGATAACATCCTTAAAGCGCGACAGAGGGTGAAACTGAGACTCGTGTTCACTCTCTACATCAATCAGGTCAATCCATCATCCACAGCAGTGAGCTGAAGCAATCAAGTTTTATTTCTGCTACAGAACAATCAGAAAGCACAAACTCAGTCTGCCATGGTTTGATGCTTGCTGTTGAAAGTCAGGGTTAGCCTTTAAGTGGTCTGTGTGCTGTAGGTGTGACAAAGATATGTCTTTGATTTATCTGGCAGATCGGTCAGTGTGTAGCCTCAGTCTCCAAACTCATATATACTGATCCAATTGATTATTTTAAGTATCTTCAAGGAGGAAGAAAAGAGGAAAATTGCATTATTTGCTATAGGTTTTAATCAAATAATACATTAAATAATGTAATCATGTGTATGTCATTTCTTTTTTTCCCCACATTTCATATTTGATTTATTGGCTCATTTCAGTGACTCAGCCATGGAGAGAAATGTGTAGAAATTCAGTTGTTGCAGCCTATTTGTGCACAATTGTTTATATACTGCAAAAAAAAAAACAATAATCAATCCATGTAAAGTCCAATGCAACATCTTCTATTCCTATCACACATTAAAGTGGTTTGCATGAGGTTTTCTGTACACATAAACTGTGATGTCACAAGACCGAATCTCATCTGAGCAGTCTGCAAGCCTGTACGCATGCACACAGTGGATATAAGTCTCCCTCTGCTGTTCATTTCAATGTCTTACAGTTGTCAGAGTGAACATGAAGTACTGTAAATGGCATTATTTTTTTGTGTGTGATTGATGTTTACCGTGAAAGGTGCTGTTGTCTTTGAGGAAGTGCCGGCGGTATTGGGGCTCTCCTTTCCTGTTCACCACCCAGGAGCTCATGGTGAGAGGAGAGGAGGGACGCAGCAGGACGATGAAATAGGGACCTAGAAAGGATGAGAGAATTCAGCTGTTACATTCAAACTATTTGTAGGATTATTTATGTCTCAAAGGTTTTTTGACCTAACAAAAAGTTTACTTAAATATATAACGGTATCTTGAGTAATGAGTCAGCTATTTCCTTTATGGCTATGGATAAACAGAAGGTTAGACATTTTGCAGTGTTGGTATTTCAAGGTAACTGAGAACCCACACTTCTGCAGTAATAACTTTAATTACATCAGGAGCTGAAAAAGCTCACTGTTAGAATTACAGACAACTTCATTTTTAATAATGAGCAGGGAATAAGGCAGGGGTAGGATACAGCAAACCTTTCCCTCTGCTGCAGTAAACTGAAGTTACAGTGATTTTACTGTTAGTGAGATTATAATAGGTTAAAGAAGACTGCATTGATTTGCATTTAAAATAATTATAATGACTTTGTAGTTTACTTTGTTCGTACAGTAAAATTGCTGCTAAAAGTTATAGTAGTAGCATGACCACCGCTTTCTCTTTCCCTGCATGGTATGAGGATCTATTCAAAAATGTAATTGTGAATGTGATCAGAGTCAACATATAATAGAATAAAATGTATGACAATGACAGCTTTTAGCTATTTACGCTACCTATAAGCCTTATAGACTCTATTCTGTCTTTATCTGCAGTGAAAACATTCTCTGGTTTTACACTTTGCCACACTAAACGCATCCAACCAGATCTAATGCCCTTTTCCTTTTTTCCATTGTCCACCTTTTCCCCTTTTAATGAAAACATCTATCTCCCTGCATGTGTGCTCATCTATCTTCTTTCTGTTTCTCCTTGCCATCATTCCGGGATTCCCAATTTTCCACTTCTTCTTCCTGATCACTTTTCAATGCTACTCCTTCTACGCCAGTTTCACTGCTTAGAGTTTCCACACCTGTTGCTAATCCATCTTGCTGTGATTTACTGCCTCTCACTACAAACACACACTCACACACTAACACACACAGGAGATGTATAGACATGGGAGGGCCTGGAGCCTCCGGGACAGTTACTGGCGTCTGGTGCCGGCTGACCTGAGTGAAGCTGACTCTCTGTTTGAACACGTACAGCTCAGGGGTCAAGTATCTTTGAGGTGAAAGTACTTTCCTGTGACCCCGCGACCACCCCACTTTACAACACAGAAGCCTAGATTAGCAACTTTTTATATCTGTTCCCTTAAATAATGTAAGGATATCCTTTTTTTATCATGAGTAATATTTTATCATTAATGATTAAATATTAAGCTGTACTCTGGTGACTCAAAAGTTGATGCTTGTGCAAGAAGTTAACTTTCCAATAAGCTAAAATGGGATCCTGCAAAAGCTTTGCAAAAAAAGAAAACTTGTAGGATAAAAGCTTAACTTTGAGACTTGGAGAAAAATCACAACAAAGAAATAGCATAAAAAGCAGTAACGAGAAATAGACACCTTTATAACCACAGTTCTCCAATTCCTTGGTAGAGATTCAAACACAGCTTTTACTTGATCAAAAAAAATCTTTCAAATGATATAACACAGGTTTGAAAACTTTTTGTTGCCTTTATGTTTTAAGAAGAGTACTTTTTCAGACTTTTATTCCGAGTTATTAACCTGTCATTCCCCTTGTGCCTGCGTTGCCTCGTAGCTGCTCTATATACTGACTGTGGAGCTCGGCCCCTTGTGGCTTTCTGCTTTAATTATAGCATAATATCTCTAAATGACTGTTTGTTTTCATAACAGAGTCCAAATTAGAGATAGGAGCAGAGCAAAGGAACATGACTGGAGACATTGTTTGTGCAGATTTAACGGTGAGTCAGTCTGAAATACAGCTGGGTTTTATGAATCCACCATACACTGAAGTCATATGACAAGAGGTCACATGAATGTACAAGGTATGAGCTTTACCAATGATGCACAAAGACATACAGTTTGACAGTTTATTATTAAGTGTCTCATTAAGTTTTGTGATACTGCCACAAACATAACGCACATAAAATACAGAGCATGTTTATATATTGAGCTTGTGTTGACCCATATAAGCCATGAGTGTCACTAAATTAAAGGTAGACCTACATTTTTTAGGGAATTGTGTTATATCTCTTTTTTGTGTCACAGATTTCATAAACTTTGTTATTCCCTTAAACCCTTTCCTTAATTGAATATGTATTTACGTGGCTCAATGACACCTTGTTTACAAGGTAGTAGATACAGGCTCTTTTAGCTGAGTGCTGTAGTTACTGTGTATATATATTGTGTATTAATGTCAGTTGTTGTTAAGGATTAGTTTGTGCTTGGACCTGAAGAAATCCTGTTGAGATAAGTTTCAATGAGGTTGTCGTAATTCTAAGTGCTCACACGTTCAAGTTACAGCATATTGTATTCCCTAGCTAGCCTCTATGCTAAATAACTTATATGCTGCGTTGTGTTAGCTCCTTACGACAATTTCACGTTCTACTTTGTTCGTGTTCTAGTATGTATTTTTGTAGCATTGTATCAGTTATAGCTAAAGGCAGCTGAAAAGCGTTATCACTGATTGTTGTTATAATTGAAGACAGTTAGGCCCACAAAAAAGCTTTTCACTACATTAAAGCTAATGACCAAACAAATCTATCTTGTTAACATAGCCTAGATTAACTTCTGGAAAACAAGAGGGAGCGGTTAGCTAAGCTCTGTCATAAGGTTCAACACAGTACTTCTACCAACACAATGTTAATTCTCCACTGTTAAATGTCAGTCTTAATGCTAAGCTAAACTAACTTGGCTAAGTCTTTTGTCTGCTCTATTTACTGTACAGAAATGAGGTTGGTATTGATCTTGTCATTAGACTTTTGGCAAGAAAACAAATAAATACTTTTGCCAAATTACAATTTAAAAAAGTCATGATACTAGCATGTTGTTTATACACCAAACTAGATAAGCCTTGTTTGTATCTGTGTGTGTGAATCAGTAAAATGACTCTGCTTCTCCTCTTCTCGTGTGTAACACTATAGCAACCTTCTCATCTATAGGAGGGCCCAAACCTCAGGGGACTACAGCCTGTTCTCCTCAGTCAATCAGGCTACAGAAGCAGCTTAAAAATAAATGTTTCACTGCCACAAAGACTGGTGAGTCACTCTATCTCAGGCCGTCACAGGAAGTAGGTCAAGGATGCCCCTAAGTTAAAAAAAAAAATCAAATGAGAGAGAAATACAATCTGAAACATGTGAATGCAGCATTTAAGTACTTCCACTATTCGAGTCTGATGCGAATGTTAAACACACATTTTATCATCTCTGTTTTTAATACAGTTAATGCTGGGTAACCATTGGCTGTATACATTGCAGTCTTGGGGGCACTATAGGAGAAATATGTCTTCATTATACCATTTAAAAGCCATTTGGGCTCCAATGCAAGAAGCAAAGGTAGCACAGCTCACCAGGCGCTTTTTCATTAAAAGTATAGCCTGTTGCCCATGCTGTAATAACAAAGTTAACAGCACTATTTCATTCGATCCACAGTATTTAGGCAAAGTACAAAAAGTGCCATAAGCTCAACATATCCATGGAAACTTCACCAATTGATTCTATTTACAAATTGAATTATCTGCTGTGTTGATGGCAATCTACTTATCAGCCAAATTTCAATTTTTTTTGCTGACAACAGAATCTAATGCAAGGCCTCCTTCTTTTCAGTTCTCGACAATTTAGTTGGTCAATGCAGTGTTGCCATATCTGATTGAAAATGTCAGCAGAAAATAAACATAAGCTCCACTATGAAATAAACAATCAAATATAAGTCAACTGTCTGTTTAGTCTGCATGACACAACTTCACACATAAACTTCTATCTGTAACAATGGCCCTCTCATGACACACAAAGACATCTGTCACCCCGTATTGACACACGTCAGCAGCTCTCTGTTAAGACATGATTAATGAGACATACAATGGCTGTTCTATTTTATGAGACCAGCTGCCATAAATGCTGAGTGATTATGTTTACTATTTCAAATTCCGTTACCCCTCTTAGTATTGTCATGCTTAAATTTCGCACATTTATTCTGCTCTCTATGTGTGTCCTTTCACTACAGATCTGGATGTCCATCCTGTTGGCATTTCAGCCTTTAAACCACCTTGAAGTTGAACACAGTCAATGAGTAGCCTGTAATTGCTTGTTCAACAGTTATCAGAACACCAAGTAAACAATCTTGGTATGCTGATGGCTAGACTGATGGTTTCACGGTACATTCTGAGAGCCCTTAAAGGTTTCATGCTACAATTTGAGTACTTCTTGACCCATTAACCCATTTAAGTATATGCTGTAAAGGCAACAGGAGGGATGGAAGAAAAGGGCTTTTTTTTTATGTAAAAAATATTGTCCATTTTAAATTGGAAATAGTTTCTTTATGTGTAAGTTTCAGTTTCATGTCTGTATGTTCTGGGTGTGTGCAGTTTACTCTTTAGGAGTTTAGGGATGGTTAGACATCGCCTTTTGTAAAATGACTTTGTAGTGTATGGTGCAGCACTGCAGTTTGTATTTCTGCTGACAATCAAAAATACTTATTTATCTTTTAACTTTCTATTTATATTCAAAAAATCTCTATTACATGTAGATTTTATTATTATCCTACACATGTCCCATTGGGCATTGGGATTCTTTTTTCTATAATTGATCCCTGTTCTTGTTTATTTATATTGATTTATAGTTTGGTTAATAAAACATCAGAAGCATCACAGGGCACCCTCTGTTGACTCTTTAAGTGCCTCTAAAAACTTACATTTAAATGATTGCGTTTGAATCCTCTGAACCTGAACGTCTGTAATAATCTGTCTTTTTTCTCTTCCTTGTCTCTATATTCCTATAATTGCTGTGATTCTATTTTTTCTTAGTTCATGCATTGTATTTCGATCAGCTGCTGCTTTTTAGAAAAGTTGTATTTGATAATTTGATTTGATTTGACTTGATATTATTGTAAAATATAACTCAACGTAGATGTAAATTCTCACATCTGAGAAGCTGAGGCAAGCTAACTTTTGACAATTTATCTTGGAAAAATATGAAAACAACTACTTACTCTACTCACTTACTGGTGCAGACTGAATTAGTCAACAAATCATGTCAGCCCCACAGATGTCTATGATGTGTTTTCACCATGCAGGATAGGGGAAAGAAGGAGGAAGTTGTAATGTGTAAATTGTCAGGCCTGTGCTGCTTCAATGAGCCTTTGACCTGATAAGAAGACAGTGTGAACCCTACAGGCAGCAAGGTTACTGAGGGGTCAGAGTTTTTTTTACACGGGGGCAGTCGGTCAGGCTATCAGAGCTTGTCAACAGACCATGTAATAATGATGCAAACTGTGGAGATTCCTCTGATGTGTGTTGTAAACTGATGAACAGGATTTTTAAGTTGTTCGTGAGACTGCCTATGTAAAAAAAAAAGATCTAAAGCTGGATGTTAAGTAAAGTGAGTGATAAAGTGGTGACATGTCTGACCCTAAATGATTAATTAAATCTAAAAGAAGCAATCAGTTTGTAAACATTCATCCAATTATGTAGTTTATATAGAGCGTGTATGTTGGGAACCCTGAAAGTTCAATAAAGATTTAACTTTCATATGTGCTGCTGAGTGCACATGTGTGTGGCAGAACGTGTGTGTGTGTGTGGAGGGGTCGTCTTGCTTTACCGTGGAATTGATGGGTGGGTAAGGTCATAAGTCAAACCCCCAGATCTATTTGAAGCAGAGACACCCTTCAAAATCCCCACCTCCTGTTCCTATCCTCAACGTTTACCTTCAGGTTCTGGACTCAAACTTTCTGCTTCACGTCAGCAACAAAGAACTGTTCGTTTATAAAACAAGAGCTTGTACCAGTAGAGTCCAGTTTATAGACAGGTGCCATTTCACAGAGCAAGCGCCTTACTTGCCTCTGACATACAGTAGTAAACAGTGAGAACTTGGTCTTATTATGAAATAATGTACACATCAATAGTTTCATTCATTCATTCATTTCATCTAATACCAAAGTGTTCTCCTCCTTTCCTTTCCACTGAGAAACTTCAATTATTCATAAGGGATCAGAGCACCCACAATGACTCATGTTTCCACTCCTACAACCCAACACCAGCAAGCTGATACACAGTTCACAATACTTCAAGTCACAGAATAACAAGGGAGTCACTTTTCAGCTCATGCATTCCTACACACACATGCATACACACTACAGTACATGTGGGTGTGTGATTGAATTGACACCTCATAATAGGTTTTTTTGAAACTAAGTGTTTGTTGTGATAGCAGGTGGAAGCAAGTATCTGCAGCATGCAGAGAAATTAACAATTAACAATACCACTTTCTCATTAAAAGTTACTGAAAAATATCTAGAGGCCGGTATCAGTTTACATATAAGCCTCACCAGCTCAGCCTGACAAAGACCCTCCTTGTGTCTTGCATGAGATGTTGACAACAGTGTGTCAGGTTTATCAGTCAGCAGTAAAGAAAGAAACTAAACCTTTGTGTTTTTTGGGGAACATTTCAGTGACAGTCACACCAGCTCTCTGTCTCTTTAAATCCCTTTGTCTTTCACACCCGGGCCCAGCTACACACAGCCACTCAAATCAAATTTACAAAAATCCCCAAGGACCCTTCTTTCGGACGGGGGAGTGCCCCATCTCTTTCTCTCTGGGATGGCTACCGGCTGAGTGTAATAAAGGCCTTTGTTAAGCTGCCCTGCTGCAAATCTCTGTTGTAGGAGCACAATGAGTAGGAGCACCAAAATGTGAAGTGCAGGCAGCAGAAAATACATTATCAATCTCACAGATGAGACATTGATTCCAGTATAAGCAAAAATAAGTGACAAAAAGATAGAAGTGATGATATGAGCTCAGGCAGTGTGTGGTTGTCAAGATGGTCCATGAAAGGGAAGATTTGTGGCGCTTGTTTGCAGTCAGCTTACCTGGAGTGGTACAATAAAGATAAGGATTCAAATGTCATGAGTTTTTATTTAACAGAGCCTGTGTCCAGTCACACTGGTAAAACAGGTGCACATCTGCTTGGATACTGCATACAGTGTCTTAACAACAGTACATTTAAAGTGACAGCTAACTTTGTTCAGTTAGCTATCACCAGAGAAGTGCAGTGAAGTTTCAATAAACTTGCTTTGAAGTGAGTAAAATACTCCTTTAGTGATAGAATGTCATGCTGGTTTTTGTAAGAAAAACAACGTCACTCCTTATTGAATCATATCACTTACTTCTGTCACTTTGAAACCACGTTGTTAGCTCCCTCACAAAATCTTGCCACTTTCACCAGAAAAGTAGTCCCTCAGGCACAAAATGTCCATGGCGCAGGGAGGGCACGTGGAAGTAAGAGACAGTTCCAGTAGTGCTGTTTCAGGCAAAGACCATGTCCCCAACAACTTCATTGGTGTGGGCAAGTACTCACCACTACATCAAGCAGGGTGTCTATTCAAATGACTACTACAAATGTGGATACAGTGGAGTCTGGAAAACCTGGCATGGATTTTCAGAGTGGACTACTTTTCCACAGTAGAGTTAAAGCGATGGTTTTCTTATTCAATCAACCTTCTCTATTTAAGATCTATTCAAAATGCAGGAACAAAAAAAAAAACATAAACTGAAATTTTTGCAAATACATTTTTTTGAATACTGACAAAACTCCCATACGCTGCCATTTAGTTCCCTTCATGCACATGATAAAGATCCTCATTTTTGTCTTTATTAATATTCATTTTAAATGAAATAAAAAAATCTGCAGCCATCAATTTGCACAGTAAACTTTCTAAATCAAACTAGAGGTAAGTGGTCCCAAATTCCTCTCCTGAAGTTCCATCGAATGTCAGATAATCAGTAGGGTTCAATCATAGGAAGAGCCACTTCAAAATGTAAATTTGGATAGTTGAATATAGTGTAAAAAGGTTAACTTCCACGCTGCTACTCTTTATATCTCCAGTCAAACACTGTTCACTGATTATCCTTGATGAATTTGACATTTGCACAAATACTACATTATCATCTGCGTAGGTATATATATATATATTTATAGACATGATTAACCTCTTCAACAACATCATTGTTGAAGAGGTTAATCATGTTGTCTCCAGCTTCACAGACTTTATTTTTCCTCCCCCTGCTCTCTGTCTCAGCCATGGTTTCCCTCCCACTCCCTCTCTCAGTGACAGTTCAAAGTCTGGCAGCAACAGCCATCAGGCTGAAATGCACCTTACAGTTTAAACCAGCCCACCAATCACGAGGCTCCTCGGCCGTAACAGTCGCTAGTAACATTTGCACAACAAAAGAAGGGCTAGCTGATTCATCAACCCCCCATCCTCCCCTTTCCTTCACTCCCTTTCCCTTCCACTTTGACTCCTCCTCTCCTCCCTTTGTGCTTGCATCCAAAATCCCCTTCTACCCCTGTGACCTCCTCCTCATTTGCACTAATCTCCTTGCACCCACTCGATTCACTGCTTCAGTTCTACCTCTCACTGCACCGAGACCCCCTCACCCTGCACCCCACAGGACACTCATTTGCGGATCCTCCTTCTCCTCCTCCTCTGTCTTGCATGGATGAAAATCACAGCACATGAAGCACAAGGTGTAATTCTAGCTTTGGACTTGTACTGCAAAACAATAACAACAATCACATGAGCATTATCTTGGATACACGTGAAATGTACTTATTCTTCAGCGGGCTTGGGTATGCACTCATTTGATCAAAATCATCAAGAAAAATCATGTCTCCTGTTTTGTGATTTTACTCATTTCAACAATAAAGATGTACTCTTTATAAAACATAGTTTACAGGCTTGGTCTCTTTTCGGCTATATTTAAGTGCTCAGAAACTCTAATAACCTGGTCACATTACGACTAAGAGGGCCCTTTTTATTGGTACTTACAGACCCCCACACATACATGTGAGGCTCCCATGGGGATTGTGGGCAGTCAATATAGGGTTTAGGTTTTGCTTTGTATTTCACAATTGCTGTTTCTATAGCAACAGGGAGAGGGACAAGTGGTCCCCCCCTTTGGAACACCATTCTGGCCCCAGAATATATTTCTGAACTGCTGTCCCCTTACCAGCCCGTGCGAAGCCTGAGATCCTCAGGCAGGAACCTCCTAACTGTTGTCACATCAAACTTTAAAACCAAAGGAGACAGAGCTTTTGTAGCTCGGGCACCTCTGTTGTGGAACGACCTGCCTGAGGATCTCAGACTAGCAACATCAGTATCGTCTTTTAAATCGCTTTTAAAAACACATTTTTATCGTAAAGCCTTCTTATAATCCTTGTTTTATCTATGATGTCTTACTTGTTTTATTTTTTCTTGGATGATTGATGCGTTGTTTTATTTGTATGCCTTTTAATAGGATTTTATTGTTGTGTATTTGACTGTGGGACTTTTTAACTCTGTAAAGCACTTTGTGACGTTGGTCTTGATAAGTGCTTTATAAATAAACTTTATTATTATTATTATTATTAACATACCCCACCCCATCTTGTGTTTAGTGGGATGTCCCGTAGACACATGCATATACCAACAGAGGAGGTAAGTAAAAGCCAAAGGATTAGTCAGGGTTTTAGATGGACTTTTTAATAATTTGTTTGCTAAATACAGTAAAAAAAAAAAAAGACAATAAACACATGTAACAAAAGTTATGAGGAATGTGAAGTAAAAAAAAACCGACAAGTGATGGATGGCGCTTTTTAAAACAGAAAGACCTTTAAACTTCTTTGTTGAAAACATCTAAAAAGGTTAAAGAAAATGCAAACTGCGCTGTCATTCAACAATTGCCTTTGTCTTTCATCAAGTTCTCTTAAAGATTCTCCCCATCAGTCTGAAGAAAGAGCTGTCCCTGATGGCATTGGAGAGCCTCTCCCGTAGGCTGTCCTGCTTCCACAGTCCCCGCCCCTTCCTCTCAGCTTTGACCTCTGCTCTGTGCAGCCGTTTGTGGAGACGCCAATAGAGGCGAGAGTCCGGCAAGACTCCGACAACTGGCGCAGTGCGAGCCAGGCCGAGTCTGAGGACCTCTTCATTCATGCAGTAGCTCCTCATCAACCCCTGCTGGAGAGAGGCGGGAAGACAAGGAAGAAATACACACTCGTAAACTGTATACATATACAAACTCTTTTCAAGTACATCATTTTAAGACTTCAAATATATCATTTTTACAAATAAACTATTGTTGTCTAGAACTTTGCCCCCCCCCTTTCGTCTCAGTTATTAGATGCTCACCCTGCTTAGGGACACCAAACAGTGTAGTGTCTCATTCTCTCTGCTGATAAGTTTTAGCCAGACTGTTTGTGTAGGAGTCAGGTTTTTCTGCAGCCATGCCCTGCCTTCTGGAGTCAGCTCCACTCCTGCAAGATGCACAAGTATCGGAGACTTGCAGACCCCTGAAGCGGATGAAAAAAAGGTACATTCATTATATGTCTTGCATTGAAGGTTGATGCTGAACTTTGGAGTTTCTACGTCACCTGAATAACATGAGCATCAATATACACACTCTGCTGAACACTGATAATGATGAGAACTGGGTTTGAGATTTGGTAATGATACCAAAATGATACGTTTTATCATTCCCTTTTTTTATTATAAATATGATTTTCTGTTGTTTTTTATTCAAAGTGAATAAAAGGTGCTAAACTTTTCAGATGCTAATTGCTGCTGCTGTGGAAAAGCTTGTTCTTCCTAAAAGAGTCTAGAGTTTATTTCAAATCAGTCAAACAAGACTTTAAAAATTCTAATAAATAATATACATTTACAAAGCTAATTTAAACTTATCCCATCTATGGAAATTATGCCTGTAATTTATGTTTGTGAAACAGATAAACTCCTGAGGGATGGATCTGACCTGGCTGAAAACGTTGGAGGTCAAGACTAAAGTAATATTTGCAATTGCTTGACAAGAAACTGTTCACTCTTGACCTTCATACTAGAGGTGCTGATGGAGCACTCTATACAAAGCATAAGCATGAATGCCATGATTGATAACACAGCTAACAAGATTAACTGTCACTCTCACATATGAGAAGATGATCAAATAAAACACAGATTGACTGTGCAAAATAAAAATGAAACTGAGGCTATATAAGATTTAAAAAAAAAAAAATGGAGTCAGGAGGGATTTGTGTTACTAACGCTCAGCAGGTCATTCTCAACAGGATGCTTTTTCATAAATGTTTGTTTGAATGTGTGTGTTTGTGAATGTGTGCATGCCCTCATGATTTCCCCTCAAATGATTCCCCCCGGATTACCTTTGTGTTTCGAAAGTAACGGAGAGAGGACCGGGAGATAAATTGGGACATGTTCCACTTCGAGCCCTCTCTCTGAGATTGAATGAACTCTTCCACGAAGGCTGACGTTCCTCTCAATAAAACGAGCAGGGATCTCAGATGCAACTTGGAATTTAGTGATCTAAACAAGTGGAATGAGACAAACAACTGAGTTGCATTATTCTATGTTGTACTGGAGTAAAATAGTATTAATGTTTTTTATTCAAATCCTGAAAGTCTATCATACGAGAAAGAAAATAAGATTTGGAATAACATGGTCCATATGGGGTCAAGCTTAAGGACTGCAGGAATCGATTCATTTTCCACTCTGCCCATGAGAGTGCAGGAATAGAACAGAAATTAACTAGGGAAGCTGTTACTCAATGCATGGACTTTGAAACATAAAATATACATTTTTATTTAGCTGTTAGCAGAAACTGTTACATATCACAACCTTAGAGGGTCACTGTGAATCATTGTGTATTTTTCTCCCTTACCAGTTTGATACTCCTTGCTATTACAATGACACCAACGACTGCTAGTCCAGTGCTTATATTCTGTATAAGAGACAAGAAAGCAATGAGGGGTTAAGGATATTATCATACATTTTCATCTATAAATTAACAAAATCACAGCAAAAGTTTTATACACAATTTTACACTTCTATATAAAGAGCCATTTTAAACTGTAACTTTTTTTTTTTTTTTAACAGATACCCAACATAAATCTTTCACGACTGGCTGAGCTGAATTCTTGTGTTGGAGAGGGAAATTTAGAAAGACTTTACCAAAGGTTATAATGACACAAATGTCAAAACTTGTAAGGGATGCTTAACAGGATTTTTTTTTTTCATGATACAATGTGGTACAGATGAACGCCTTACAAAATAATGCTTAATAAAAGCCAGGTGTGCTGATTATTTTTCTTAAATGCTATTGTTCAACCCTGTCATCTCGGTTATCTTAATTGTCTAAGGGTACTTTGTTTAATTACATTGTAAAATATTGATAAAGGTTGGTGTTCAAGTTGCAAAAGAGAAAAAAATGACAATGTTGAATTGTAAAAACTAAAGATGTTCACCCACTGTGATAGCCTTCTGTATTTATGTCTAAAGTCAAGAAAACTCTCTTTTCCTAAATCGAGGGGCCTCAGTTTCAGAGCAAAGCATTTAGCAGGCTAGAAACTGGTATTTCAACATTTGAGCCAGGAAACATTTGTTGAATATTTGACGTGGGAAAAGTAGTTTTAAGAATACAAATCCTTATAGAAATGTTTGATTAATGTGTCAAATTAAGACTGTCGACTATTAAGAGGTGGCACATAGGCCCCTGAGAACATAGCAGCCCAGATAAGCTCCCCTGCCTGCTATCGACCAAAATTGTCATTGTAGATGCAGGTGTCTCTCCTATAGTCTACTGTTGCAGGGAAGTGACCATATTTGTTTCCATATTGCCATATGCACCACCGGATTTTCACACAAAGGAGTCTCCTACCCGCACAAGTGTTAAATTATCATCTGCAATCTGTGATATTAATGACACGATGTTTTGAGACGACGGTCTTCCTTGATCTCTTTGTTGTCTGCCTTTCGTTCCCTCTTCCGTTTCTGTTTCTCTGGAAGACTCCGGCATGTTGTTGACATTTTCTCTCGACGCATCTGACGCTCCGCCTGTTTGGGAGGGACATACACTGGTGTGAAGTCTCCGCCCTGTGGCTTGCTGTGGATATGACAGGATGGCGTTGATGTGTGCCTGAAAACGTAAAGTTTACGTGAGTTATAAAACCCCTTCAAACATGCCATAATTTGCGTTTTGCGCCTTGAAAGCAAAAGTTGTGGGCCATTTTTAGCACTCGAGAACAACATTTGTTAATGCACATTGCAGCAGATTCACAGGTTCAAGTTAACAGCCTGATAAACACCGCTGGGAACATCTTTGTCTGCATAACTTGGCCTAGATAATTTAATTTGTGCAGCTAAGACAAAACACAAAGCAATTGACTCAGTCAGAAAAAAAGAGTTACCTTTGAATTTATTTTAAATATAGTCGGGCTGCTGACTAAATTTAATATATATTTTTTAAAGATCCATATTATTTCATAAATCTATTTTTACCCCTCTGTTTGGAACAGTGTAATGCAGCAGATGTTGCATAGTGAAACGTGTTTAGAAACACTCCTCATTGAGGACTGACCACTGACTGTATGACAGATGCACTGGAGCTCTCATCTTGTAAACTGTGAAGTCATGGAGCTACTTGAAGACGGATGACGCCCCCATTACCGCAAATTGGCCAATAGGAGTTGAGAGGCAGAGTTGTCCTCCTGGCCGCCATTAAAGAATTCAATCCATGAACTGAAATAATGGAAATCTGCTGGACCCATGGACCAGGCAGAGAAAAGTAGCCGATGAGTAGTCTCGTTTGTTTGGCATTCTGTCCGTAGTAGGAGTAATTTTAGTATGACGGAGCTCTGTGAGAGTTTTAGTGGAAATGAGGGCGGTGTAGCTAATTGTTTTATTTAGCTAGCAAGCTAGCGTTGGAGCTCTGGTATGTTAGCTTTTGTGCTAGCAGGCTAGGAGAGATCAGGGGGAGGGGAGAGTTCCTTTGCTTTGAAATTGTTTCAGATCAGCTAGCTTGTATTAGCATTAGCATACCAGGGACTAAGCTTTTGGGGTGAAGTTTTTAGTTATCGAGCTCGTATTTTTTATTGCGCATATAACTTTTCTTTTGTTTGGTATACGTTGGTCTGTCCAGTTAATATTAACGAAGAGTATTTTATGTTCAGGTTATGAAGCCGCAAGCTTGCGGCTAGCCAGATCAGACAATACATTTCAAATAGGATTGATGAATTGAATTGCTAGAAGCTTACAGTTGACGCTTTCTGACTCCCTGTCTACGGTTAGCTTAGCTATCCGGCTAGTGTTGGCTAGCGCCGGTTGGAAGTTGTCTGTCTGACTAGCGGTAGCTTGTTTTAGCTAGCAAGTTGGTCAACGGGATACTACAACTGAACAACGCTTCGCCAACGAGTTAAGAAGACCAGCTCTTGCCCCCGATGGTGATTGAGACAATGGACTTTAACGTTACAACAACGCAGTGAAAGGATGAGTTCGTGCTTTGTACCAAACGGGGCCAGTTTGGAGGATTGCCACTCCAACCTTTTCTGCCTGGTAAGTGCTCTCTGCGCTAGTTAGCGTTAGCTCTGATACTGAGAGGCCAGAAAGCCATTTTGGCTAATCAGGCAACAAGCTTTGTAACGTCAGTTGCAGACTGGCGTAAAGGCATCGGGCCTGCAACTTGCAAATCGTGATCAAGCTAACTTTCATAACAAGCACATATTGCAGGGTTACGATATTAAACAGTTGCACATAAATAAGTCATGATCGCATCATTACACTGTCTTAGTCACATTGATATCTGACTAGCCTAAATGTTAGGTACAAGATGGTACCAGGGCAGGAGAATTATTAAAAACTTATCCAAACATTTTAAATTCTTACATTAAAGTGACACTGCATTAATAAGCAATATTGGAAGTCAGCTCGCGGAGTTGGTGTCATATTTTAAACTAACTACCCGGATTGCTGACTAAGTAGCTGTGGTGCTTCACTAGTTGATAACTGCTGAGTAAATGACTTGATGACAGTTTGCTTTTCAGTCATGCTTGTGGTTTCACATATTTAAGATGTTTCTCAACTTTCATGTCGGTGAATATCACTTTTCACCTTTTTTTCATTGAGACTAATTTTCTGTATGACAGAACAAGCAGACTTCAGTTTCACTTTGATGTGTTGTCTGTGTAGAGGAACAAGCACACACTAAGTTATGCAGTCAACAATAGACGATTGGCTTAGTGCTGTGCAGCTATGCTGTGTGTAAAGTCTCACCTTGTTTTTCTCCTTTTAGGCTGATTTGACTGGAATAAAATGGCGACGATTTGTGTGGCAAGGACCCACCTCTTCGCCCATCCTTTTCCCTGTGACCGAAGAGGACCCTATCTTGTGTAGCTTCAGCCGATGCCTGGCGGCAGATGTGCTGAGTGTGTGGAGAAGGCACCACACCCCGGGTCGCAGAGAGCTCTGGCTTTTCTGGTGGGGAGATGACCCCAGTTTTGCTGAGCTTATCCACAATGAGCTCTCAAGTAAGTAATTCTCATGAAATCCAAATTGATTACACTGATACCAAATCTGATTACTAAGTGTGAACAACAACGTTAGGGGTACACCACATATATATAATTCAGCACTTTTAATTTGCACAACTATTTAGTTGTTCAAAATTTCAAGCCTGTGATGGTTGTTGATATTAGCAGTGTCTATCTAGAGCTGCTGAGCTGACAGAACGTTGCAGGCAAAACTGGCTCATCTGTGGAGACTCTGTTCATGTTTCAACTTGTTTAGTGTTTGATCACAATTCCAGCAACTGTGAACTGTGGCAAAAAAAGCTCTAATGCAGTTTTAATGATCCAAAGTCTGATGATAATATGTTGTGATAGCTGAACTAAATTGTGGCCAACATATCTTTTGAAGCCTCTAAAGCCTTTTGGAATCCATTGGCTGTCAGCCACGAAGGCATTGGATTGTTCGGTAGCAGAAGAGCAAGCAGTTGTGCATCACACTCACCTGATACAGTCTTGATTTTCCACTTTGTTTATAGTAAAAATCTGTGGTATAATTGCCTCTTCATAGCTACCACACTGTGTCTCCTGCCTCAGGGAGGGTCAAGTGTTTTGTGCGGGCAACACGGATTGGTAATGACAAAGACAGAGAGACATTTTTTCACAGATCTAAAGTGTAAAGAAAGTATCTAGGTGTAGTGTGGAATTGGAAACTTGCATTGACTTGAGCATTCATCAAAGCATTAAAGCTATTATTAATTAGAAAAATGCAGGTTTGTCTGTCATAAGTACATGCTGTAACTCTTCTGCCTTGTTTCAGGTGAGGAGGATGGTGAGTGGGAGAGCGGCCTATCCTACGAGTGTCGAACGCTCCTGTTTAAGGCCATCCACAACCTGCTGGAACGCTGTCTCATGAACCGCGGCTTTGTTCGTATCGGCAAGTGGTTTGTCAAGCCATACCAGAAGGAAGAGAAGACCATAAATAAAAGGTATGTCCTGACCCTAACAGGCAACAAAAAGGGAAGGGACATGGCAATATGTCTTACCTATCAGGTCAACAGTAACAGCTGGTGTGGGTCTGTCTGAGTACATGGGAAATACCTCCACTGCCACTGGTTGTGTAGTTACAGCAACATGTGCATGCTGTAAGCTACTAGCTGGTTCTCTGGTTTTGTCTTTTAAAACAGTCTTTTACTCACACTAGACTTATTGTTCTTTCGTCCGCTTTTGTGAATGAATCCACAACACTTCCTGTAGTGGTGGTCGGTAAATGGGTCTCAATACTGTCACCAGTATCATGCTCTGCCACGACATGGATTTTTGCAATACTGTTGTTACCGGTTTAAACACACGCATTTGATTGTAGATCATACACGAGCCAACACTGATGCCACCGGTAGCTCAACCTACCAGCCGCGGTAGCAGGTCAAAAGAAGTAGTAACAGAGGGATTTGTGACGGATAACAGCTCAGATTGAGTCACGGTCTTCTGCATGTTTCACTCTGACACTTAGCAGAGCCAGGCAGACCTACACACTCATTGGCCAAACAGCACCGCCTCCACGTTGTGTCAGACGGGTCTCAGTGTTTACTGCATCTCCACCACAACAGGTCTGCCTGCTTAAAGGTGTGTTTTAACTGATGACTCGCTTGTCTTAAGTCCAAGATGATTCAAAGACGCGTGGTGAGGCTGTGATTTTTGTTCAAAGCAGCGGCTGTAAATACTATAACTCTCGACAGTGTTACTGATAATCTCTGCTGAGTGTAGCTCCAATTATTCATTTATACACACGTCATTTCCTAAATGGACTTGAGCTTGTATAGCGCTTTTCAAGTCTTCAGACTACTCAAAGCGCTTTTACACCGCATGTCACATCTACCCATTCACACCCATTCAAACACTGAAGGCAGTAGTTGCTATGTAGTGATACCATCAGAAGTTACTAATCCCATTCATACGCCGCCGACGAAACAGCAGGAGCAATTTGGGGTTAAGTGTCTCGCCCAAAGACACATCGGACATGTTGCTGCAGGAGCTGGGGATCGAACCCTGGACCTTCTGGTTAAGAGACGACAACTCTACAAACTGAGCTCTACAAGCCGCTCCGTTTCCTACAGATCCTTCACAATAAAATGCCATGCTTATTATGCAGTGAAAAATATTATGAACAAGTCATATCAGGAAATGTTGGCATTTATAAGCAGCTTAACACACCTCTGCAGGAGAAAACAAAACTTAAAACCTCAGTCACAAGCTACAACCTAACTGAAGACACTGACCTAGAAAAGGTCTTTCTCAGATCTCATGCACACAAATTAGTTGAAAAGGGCGTCACAGGCGTGTTTGAGGGGGAGAAGGAGGGTCTTGGTGCGTTCACATGTCCGTTCCCTCTTAATTTCGTAATACAGTGATAAATTGCTGTTACAGCAAAAAGCCAAAAATATACTGTGATATAAATTTCAAGTCATATCGCCCACCTCTAACATCCTGCAGGTATTTAACAGTGAAAGCCTTTAAGTAAAGGAAAGTTACATAAAAGAACTCAGAGGTCAGAAATCCCTTTCAGAAGTCAGAGAAGAGTGTGTGTTGGGCTAAAGTTTTGGAAAAACATTGACGCTATGGACCAACTGTAGGTGATATGCATGCAGGAGTAATTTCTTTCAACACAAAAAGAAGCAGCACATCTGCTGTAGATAAATGTAGCAGTAGAGAAAAATGTGTATTTTGCGTTGTTCATAGGCTGAACATTCATCAGTATGTGTTGCTTAAGTACGTCAGGCAGATTTACTGGTCAACATGATATGCACGAGTGTTATGCTTATGATTGCTGCCATATTGGGCAGATAGCCTTGTTATTTGACTTTTCTTCAACTTTTCCATTAGAATTCTTGAGATCTGAGAATCTGAGATTTTGCTGGAAAAATAGTGCTTGAAGCTGTGATGTCTCAATTGTGTTCTAATTGGGGTTGTCCAAATGTTTGTTACTTTGACTTTGTCAGGAACTTTGAAACGTTAAATTCTCCTCTACTTTGATCGATAGTATTAAAAGCTTCAAAGCTTGAACATTACTACAGATCTCCAGTCATACTTTTTAACCAAAAGCTGCTGGAAGCAAAAACAGAGACCACTGTCTAAATTGCACAGATAAGTTGTATTTTACATCATCGGTGTAGTAGGACTTGTATTCTTGTTGCCATGGTATCAAAAGAGGTATTGATATTGTTTGATTTTGACTAGACACGTCCCAGGTTTAAATATCTGGAATTGTGACAGGCCTAGTTGGAATATGTGTCTTATCCTGAGGAGACACCTTTTTCTGGGAATATCATCTTCTTGATAATCGAATTAAGACCAGATTTCTTCAAATAGTGTAGCGTGACACAAGGCTGTTTTCTGTGATACCTGCTGTGTTTCAACTTGTGAATGTTCTTTGCTTGGGGACTCAAGTTCAGTGTAATTCCCTTTTTACAACTACATCTGTGTTTCTTCATGTAGTTCTTAGGGAAAAGGGTTCCTGGAAATGGATCCGATGTTATAATGTGATGTAGTATGTCATCATTAATCCAGTTTTATAATTGCTTCCTTGGCATGACACATTTGAAACTGGTTTGACACATGTAAAGCATGTGTGCAAGTAAAAGTCATCCAGCACAGACTGTAATTTCAAAATCAATTCAGCGTTTTAAAGGAAACAGAGCAAACACGTCCAGGGTATTGTAAAGTGCCCACAACTCCCCTTTTCCCAACTGCAAGTTTTAATCTGGTCTGTGTTGTTGTTGGTAAAATTACAAACTTGAGGGGAGCCACATAAATAGCTTTCTGCTTAGCAGTGACCTACTGCACCGCTGTATTTCTTTACCTTTGCACAAAAAAGTTGGTGACATACATTTAGCTCCCTCTTGAATGAAGTGGGCTGGTGTATCCTGGTGTTTTCTAACAAGCTAATTTGAGCCTCTGCTTTTTTGGCTGACTTGTGTTTGATGCACAGCTCCCTCCTGGCTCAGCTCCCTCTGGCAGATCTGTCAATGCTTTCACAGGGTTAGAGCAGCTTTTATAACGGGAGTTGTTGCACAGAACAGGAGGCGATTTCTTGCTCGCCGGTGTTTAGCTTCTGTTTTTTCCATAAAGATGTCTACAAGTGTGAGCTCGAGGCAACAGTGCAGCACCTCTAACAGAAGCGTCTGGCAGCCTCGCTGTCGCCTGCCCTCTTTGGCTGGTAAACAGGGCAGTCTTTGGAAAATGCTGAGTGTGCAATGTGGTTTTACAGCAACCATGTCAACAAGTACTATTTAAGTGCATTTAGCCGCCTGGCTTTCCAGAAGTAGTTAGGGAATAAATCAGAATATTTTTTTAACATTTCAGGACTATAATAATCTCCGTTGAGTATTTTTGCCTCTTATGTTGGGAGGAGGTTTGATGAAGATTGTAACTGTGTGTGTGTGTGTTATGTGGGGCATCAGATTGGCGACATTAGAGGCTGTCATGTGTCTACTCCATATCAGTGGGGGCAACAGTCACCTGACAGCATGATGATAAACGTGCCCAACTAAAAATTCAAGCTTCTTTTCTCTACATATAGTCTCCACCCTGTTGAATGTCAGTCTTTAAAAATGATGGTGAGGGCACTGATAACCTCAATAGCCTGCAAAGATTTAAGTTGAATTTTAGATGCTGTAAGTTTGAGTCAAGTGTGTTTCCTCATTTTTTTTTTTTTTTCCTCCCATCTTTTAACCCCTTTGCAGTGAGCACCTGTCTTGCACGTTCACCTTCTTCGTACACGGCGACAGCAACGTGTGCACGAGCGTGGAGATCGCCCAACATCAGCCTCTTCAGCGACTGAACGAGGAGCATCTCAGTCTCGCCCAGCAAGGCTCCAGCCCCCTGCAAGGTAGGAACCCACCAGCTGTGCACGATATTAGAGATATAACATGACACTTTCAGAGTAGATGAACAGTAGATGTCACATTTCAGCACTGGTCTCTCAGACCAAAACAAAACTTTTCTTCGGTCAAACTTTCTCTGTCCCTCAGTGCATCACCTCCGCACCGTCTCCGCCCCTCCCTTAGTGTTCCAACCAAATGTTTGTTTGCAGGACTGATCTCCATTCTGATATGGAGCCCAAAGATAAATCAGTTCTTGTTTCTTTGAAGTGTTTTAGACCAAACAGAGTCTTTTTCTTCGGGTCTGTCTGTTCTACTTCAGTCGTACTCTTGAGAAGACTATCCACCTTTATGCCTCTACAAACTGCGTTCCTGAGTCTTTCGTCCTCTACGCGGTGGCAGAGCTAACAGTTGGAGAGGGAGGGTTTCACACACAAGAAAAGCCTTTTAATAAACATGTTTGAGCCTCTGAGTGACATATAAACAAGCTAAAGGAAGTATTGTCCTGTGAGTGAGTAACAGAGCTGAGAACTCCTGGAGGGAGTTTGACTTCACTCTCTTCTTAGAAAAGCGCTATAGTTAGTCAGAATATATTTGATATCTGCTATGTTAATGTTTAAAATGTCAAATATTGTACCTTTTAATGTGTCTTTAAATGCTTTGTATTAAATGTTCCTCCTGTATTACTTGTGGAGTTCATTAGTTTTTGTGACTCCTTTTTGCACTCCAGTCATCCTGAGCCCGTACGGTCTGAATGGGACCCTCACCGGTCAGGCTTTTAAGATGTCAGACCACCCCACGCAGAAGCTCATAGAAGAGTGGAGGCAGTTTTATCCCATCAGCCCAAATCCCAAGGAGGTCCCAGAGGACAAGATTGAGGATACAGACTGGGAGGACGACTCACTAGCGGCTGTGGAGGTCCTTGTCGGTAAGGCATCATCAGCTTGAAATCAATAGTTGAACTTCAAGTGATTAAATCAATTTAATCACTATAATCAAATGATTTAAAGCACCGGCAAGTTTTTGAAATGAGCAATGTTTTTCTGTTTGCAGCGGGAGTAAGGATGGTTTATCCGTCCTGCCTGGTGCTTCTTCCCCTGTCCGACCTCCCCACTCTGGTCCCTCAGGGCTCGGTCAACACCTCAGGGAGCCTGTGTGGTGCACAGCAGGGTCAGGCCTCTCACAGAGACCCCGCCATGTCCTCTGTCACTCTGACTCCTCCAACGTCACCAGAGGAGGCTCAGACTGGTAAGACTTTGAGCTGCCCTGAGAATGAAAGACTCCTTACCAGTCTTATTTCTGTACGATTCTGTTTACTAACACTTTCTTGTCTTTTCCTCCTCTTGTAGATTATCAGCCTGCCCAGAGGTGGCTCAAGCTGTCCTCTGCGTCCGATGGCTTCAGCTCCAACAACACCCTTCATGGGGGTAAAATCCCTCGCAGGCTGGCCAGCCAGATGGTGGAGTCTGTGTGGCAGGAGTATAACACAAACCGTACAGGGCACAAGTATGTTTCTTTTCAACTCTTTCTTCTTACAATGAGAATTTCAATTCAAATGAGTGCCTCAGTGCTGTCTGAAATTAACGTTTTATGTCCTTATTTTAACAGGAGGAAGTTTACTACATTGACCAACGGCACTTGTGAGGAGGAGCCAGACAAATCTGGACTTTGGGATTTTGTGGAGCCCGCACACAGGCCACATTGTTACTGCTCGAGGTTTGTTGATCAGAAAGTATTGTGACTCTAGATTTTTGGGTTTGTATTTAAAAGAACATCTCTTGTAAGCTTTGGTTTTATTTCTAAATAGACATAAGAATCAGAAACAGCGATCCAGCAGCACCTCAGGACACCCACCTTCATCAGGCCAGCCCGCTCAGCCGACCCCCAAACACAAGCTGGGCGAGAAGTTGGAGAAAGGGGAGAAGCAGCAAAAGAGGCCGCAAACGCCTTTTCACCACCGGAATTCTGTAAGCGAGGAGCAGACCCTGGAGCCGCAGAACCAGAGGATTTGTCTCAGACCTCAGGAGGAGGGCTCGTATCCCAGCCTGCACCACATCGACACGGTGCCCTCCAAAGCGCCCACGCTGCACACACACGGACCCCCTGCAGACCTTGTTGGATCCCCGCCCCCGCCTCCTCTCAGCCCACATCCCTGCGATCACGTAGAAGGCAACATGACTCCAGGTGGCATGAAGAGCTCGTCTACGCCCATCCACCAACCGTTCTACCCGCCGTCAGTGGAGCCCTGCCTTCTGCCACAGAAGGGCTCATCTGAGGAGCCTCAGCTGGAGAACATGCCCCTGCCTCTGCCCTTCCCTCCAAACTACAACGAAACATTAGAACCAACTGTCTTTGTTGGCTCAGCCATCAACCCCAATGAAGACTCCACCCACAACCCCTGGAAGTATTTCAACCTGCCCAGAAAGAAGGCGTCCAACTTCCAGACGCCGCTGCTCCCTGTGGATAAAATGCGGGATGATTCTGGGGGAGGCGCAGGAACAGAAAGTGTTGTGTCTATCACTGAGTGAGTATTCAATTTCTCAGGGTCACCTGCATTAACACAAAATGTAACTGTTTTGGTAACAGCAAGGCTTCATCTTCACCATTTCTTCTCTTATCAGGTTGATGTCGGGCTCCCAGCACCCTCTTAAAGTGTCCGAGGAGCTGGTCAAGACTTACACCCAGCGGAGAAACAGCCATCTTGCATCTGCCATAGGTGACGGAGACCACAGTGAGGAGCCAGACCCATACGCCTTCGTTGAGGGAGACGATGAGTTCACCTTCACTGATAAAAAGGACAAACCCGGATCCGAGAGAGAGGGCAACAAAAAACACAAGGTGGGTTCCTGACCAGGGCTGATGTACCGGCATGAGATCTCAGCATAACACAGGAATGTTTTAGTGCTTCCGAAGTGCAAAGTGCCTTCACAATCTGATAGTAGACAGTCTCTTCTATCCGTGCTGTATACTGTAAGGACCTACTGTTAAGTAGGCGCGCACAGTAGGCCGGTTATTTGTTCCTACTTCTTCTGATTCATTCAGTGTGGATGTGGCGTCATAAGCCCGTCTCATGTTATTGACACGCCAACTCAGATTTAATCTGCACGATGGCTCAGTAAATAATACAAAAACTTCACGTTGCATTTAAACAATTGAACGTTTGTTTTGATTTGGAGGCGCACGTGAAGTGACGTTTTACATTTAATTTCGCACAGCATTGTGGGTGTTAAAACACAATTCATTTCCTGAAAGGACGAATCCAAACCATACTGCACAAAACCCAGAAGTTAGCATCCATGCTGAAATGTTCAGTCTACTGAGGTGGACCACGAGGGTTCAGTCGACTGAAAAGTCCGTGCTCCATACTGAACTGTGGCTTTTGGGAAAAGGCCCTCGTTCTAATTGGATTCCGTTTCCTGTGAATTATCTGACAGGAAGCTCAGTTTGTGGTGTAACTCTTTCTTTTTTTTTTCTTAGATAAACATGTTCATATGCCTCCAAATATTGGGGTATCATTTTGGCATGTACTGAACCGTTGCTATCGGACACCTTACACCACCAAGATAAACTAGCAGTTATAATATCCCTTCCAGTGTATCTTCCAAGTCTTCAACTTGAAACTCCATGTGTGGATATCATTTTAACAGAGACAGGCAATAGTTTATCACATGCATTTCATTATCACATCAGCTAATGAACGTTTGTTTGTACGTCATCATCATCACTGATAGATGTGCTGTGAAGTCATCTTGTAAACAAACCAGCATGTGCATGTTTAGTGTAAGAGTGGCCCACTCACAAAAGCAAGCTCCATATCTCTGCTGGTGGTTCAACTTTACATCTGACCTTTAACGTGTCAAGATTTTCTGGATATGTTTGAAAACAACAGCCTTGTAAAACATTTTAAAATAGAAGCAGTTTCCATGGTTATTTTAAGTACCGCCAAATGATTTCATCTATATGTCTCTACAATGAAACTTTAAATTCTGTGACTTTTTCTTATTTTGGCCCAGGGGGATGAAGGAACTGGAAGCTCAGGAGAGGGTGAGAAAGCCTTATTTAAATCAGCTTGCCCCCTGTGTTTGACATGAATTGAAGACATTGTTTGAGGTGTGGTGTCCTATTCATGCTCTCCTGTCCGATACGTTTTTGCATTGCAGACGGTCAGGGTTCTTCTGGTAACAAACCTTCGGCCTCGACCAGCCTCATTCATGAGAACGACTTGGCCGTGTCCTACAGCGACCTGGATAAAATCTTCAATTCCGATGAGGATGAGCTAGCAGTAAGTGCATCAGCTGCTGATGTAGGTCTGTTAAGCCTGTTGAAATGGAAGTCGGATCGAGTGTAAAGTTTTGCTCTCCCTTGTCTCCACAGCCTGGCTTTAAAAGAGCTGGAGTTGGCACAGACGACAAGTTTGGCTGTAAAGACGCGAAAGGAGCCACGTTGGACCCCCTGTCTTGCATAAGTAAGTAGCTGTGGCATTATTTAATCAATGTGCATTGTAATTTTTATAAGCATGTTCCAAGAGAAGGTATAATGTATTATTTCTTTAGGCTCAGCAGACCTGCACCAGATGTTTCCCACCCCTCCCTCCCTGGAGCAGCAGGGTTACTCCCCTATGAACTCCGGGAGCAAGGACAGCCTCGAAGCAGGGGCGGGCCTCACCCTGTTGGACGGCAGCCAGCTAAACAACCACTTCAAGATGGAGGTGGAGGAGGGATTCTGCAGCCCGAAGCCATCTGAAGTAAAGGTACAACATGTAACACACCTGCCACCTGGGGAGCTAGTGAAAAATGGAGCGTAATCAGTGGGGTTTTTTTTAAACTACTTCTTCTTTGCCTGTAGGACTTCTCCTTTGTGTACAAGCCGGAGACGAGTCAGGTTTTCATGGGCTGTTCCATGTACGCCCCCCTGAAGACGCTACCCAGCCAGTGTCTGCTGCCTATCAAACTGCCAGAGGACTGTGTGTATACGCCCAGCTGGACCATGGGCAAGATGGAACTCATACCCCCAGTGACGAATGTCAATCTCCTCACCAAAGACAGGTTAGCGCATTAAGACTGGAATCTTCAGAATCAGAATCAGAATCAGAATCGGGTTTATTGCCAAGTACATTTACACATACAAGGAATTTGTCTTGGTGTATTGGTGCAAAAACAGTTAACAGGGAAAAACAGCCAAAAAAGCAAGAACTTAAATTATATAAATATAATATAAGAAATTTACCAATATAAACAATAGAATTTAAAAAAATGTCAAAAAATAAAGAATAATAATAAAAAATAACAAAATCTACAAGCTGCAATGGAGTGCATGTGAGAAAAAAGAATGTAAAGTCCAGTGAGCATTAATGTAACTCATAAAAACAGTTTCAGCCTTCACATTACTGTGATGTTTCTGACTGGGGCTGATGAGAGTCTGTGTTATGTGGGAGGAGGGGGGGGGGGGGGCAGGGACATTGTTCATGAGGCTGACAGCAGAGGGGAAGAAACTGTTCTTGTGGCGAGAGGTTTTGGTCCTGATGGACCGCAGCCTCTTGCCAGAGGGGAGAGTCTCAAACAGTCCATGTGCGGGGTGAGAGGGGTCGGCCACAATCTTACCTGCACGCCTCAGGGTCCTGGAGGTGTACAGGTCGTGGAGAGATGGAAGATTGCAGCCAATCACCTTCTCTGCAGAGCGGATGATGCGCTGCAGCCTGCACTTCTCTCTTGCTGTGGCTGCAGCGTACCAGACTTCTGTGTTTCTAAAGTCTACAGCTGAGCGGGAGCTTTTCTTCCTGTTAGTAAAAAATCAGGGCCAATCTCTGAAACGTACATTAATGGGAGAATTGTAACTGATTGAACTAGAATGTTTACATTTCTTTTAAATCTATTTTATGACTTTTAAAATATTTAGAAGATAAATATTTTTGATGATTTTTTTTGTACATGCTACACTCACATAGGCCAGGACTTTGGTATTTTTGAAAATGCTGTTTAAGTAAAGGGTATAATAATGATTATCCTCATATCCAATTTAGAAAATAAAGCCTGAAAATATTTGCTTTTTTAAAACAATTAAAAACATTTGGTTTTCATCACTGTTCATCTCTGTTCCTCTCTTTGACAGTAACGTCCCGAGTGTGGAGCCAGACTACAGTCAGACCTACACCCCTCAGACTCACACACCCTTCATGTCCAGCAGCGCCCCTCCCAGCAACAGCGGAACTGGGATCCTGCCCTCCCCGGCCACACCACGCTTCTCTGTGCCAACACCTCGCACCCCACGCACTCCACGGACGCCCCGCGGCCCATCCAGCGTCCAGGGTTCTCTCAAGTATGACAACTCTGACCTTTACTCCCCCGCCTCCACTCCCTCCACCTGCAGACCGCTCAGCTCCGTTGAGCCAGCCACCGTACCCTCCATCCCCGAGGCTCACAGCCTCTACGTCACCCTCATACTGTCCGAGTCTGTCATGAACCTTTTCAAAGACTGCAACTTCGACAGCTGCTGCGTGTGTGTTTGCAACATGAACATCAGAGGCGCTGACGTGGGCGTGTACCTTAAAGACAACGGCGAGGCGCAGTACCCCTGCACCTGTGGCTTCAGCGCTGTCACCAATCGACGCTTCGGCCAATCTGCTGGGCTGTTTCTGGAGGACGAGCTTGACGTGGTGGGACGGGGCTCTGACTCCAGCCGGGACACGGAGCGGTGTTTTGAGGAGCTGCGGGCTTCAGCGTCACACAAAGCTGGCATCCTAGCTGAGAAACCTCCAGACGAGCTGATCCTGCTCTTGCAGGACCAGTGCACCAACCCCTTCTCACCGATGGCAGGCGTGGAGTACCCCAAGCTTAGCTCTGCCCCCAGTTCTTTTCTGAGGGTGGAAGAGAGAGACTGTTACAATGACTGCTACATGGCACTGGAGCATGGCAGGCAGTTCATGGACAATATGTCTGGAGGCAAAGTGGATGAAACACTAGTGAAAAGCACATGTCTTCATCAGTGGCCAAAATGCAAATGTATGCATTTCTTTTGTCCTTATTTTCCCATTACAGATTATGACTTGATGTTTACTTTTTCTTTTCCACAAATTCTGGCTAAGTTAAGACTTGTCTCTCTATCTGTTCTCCCTTATGTAGCAGCAGATATGAACAAGCTGTTCTCTCAGGACGTCCTGCGGGTGTTGTTGTCCCTTCAGCCTGTGCTGCAGGACACCATCCAGAAGAAGAGGAGTGTGCGCTCATGGGGGGTTCAGGGACCGCTCACCTGGCAGCAGTTCCACAAGATGGCTGGGAGGGGATCATATGGTATGTGAAAGGAGTTTGGCACCAAACCTGTCTCTAACAAGATTCATTCTGGAGTACTGTGCAGGTTCATTACTTGTGCAAACGGCTAATAAAAAACAACCTTTTACCTTTTTTCAATACAGGTACAGATGAGTCTCCCGAGCCTCTGCCCATTCCCACTTTTTTGGTGGGTTATGAGTATGATTTTGTGGTGCTGTCTCCTTTTGGGTTGCCCTACTGGGAGAAGCTTCTTCTGGATCCTTTCGGCTCCCAGAGAGATGTGGGATATGTTGTCATCTGCCCAGAAAATGAAGCTCTCCTTGGGAGAGCAAAGACCTTCTTCAAAGATCTGAGTGCGATGTATGAGGTACGCACCTGGCGGGATAAAACTCACCCTTCTTGTACCAACATGCCTACAATAACAGTTCCATGGTCTGATAACATGAGTCACACTGTTGTTTTTGCGTTGAATCCTTTTTTTCTTAACAGGCATGCCAGCTTGGGCAACACAGGCCCATCTGTAAGAGTCACCCAGAGGGTGTATTGAAGGTCGGCACCAAAGACGGAAGGAGCATGATGGAGCAGCCCCTTAGTGACTGGTTCCTTAAGATGGCTGCCAGAGACGGAAACAATGAAGCCTTTAATAAACTCAAACTCTTTGCTCAAGTGTGCCGCTATGATCTAGGTAACATCTTTACTCCGTCATCTGAGAAATCAAAGTGAGCAAGGTTGCATGTTAATCAAAGCTGTATCTGATTACTGTCCTTTTGACCTTTTAGCTCCGTACCTGTCAGAGCAGTCTTTGGACAGCTCTCTGTTATCCCAGCGCAGCCCCTTCGTGGCCTCCTCCTCCTCCCAGACCTCCGGCTCTTCCAGCTCCTCCTCAGGACCCCAGAGCACCAACACTACCAGCTCCAGCACCAGCTCTGCCCAGGTCATCAGCACCCCTCCCCCCTCCTCCTCTTCCTCCTCATCAGGCTCGCAGACTATTGGAGGCATGACCTCAGCTAAGCCGAGCTCCTACTCACCATTTGGGACGGCAGGCTTGCAGGGCAGTGCATCTCAGAACGGACCCCAGTCAAACTCACAGGGGGCAGCAGAAAACGGACCCCCTGCCAGCCAGCCTCAACAGCCTACCGAGGCACCTGAGAGGTAAGAGCCCACTAGCAGAGTACATTTTTCATCCAGATGCTATATTTTTGGGTAATTACTCCTGAACAAATATGTTTGGTTATTGAAATGCCTCTTACTGATATAACTTGCACTCCCTGCACCATTTAGAAGTTTAGTTGTGAAACTGATGTACTTTGCTGATTTCAATTTGCCAGTTTTGTTTGATTGTCTTGGCGTCCTGTTTGTGTCATATTGATTTGCACTTTTTTGAAACATTATCTTCTTTTCTCAACAGCACAATGGAGAGGGACAAAGTGGGGAAGCCCACAGATGGAGAGTCTCATGCCGTGTCTTACCCGCCCGCCATCGTGGTTTACATTGTTGACCCCTTCAGCTACGAAGACGCGGACAGAGAGGTCCACTCCAGCGCCTACACGCTGGGCCTGCTGCGCTGCTACATGGAGATGCTGCAGTTCCTCCCGGCTCGCATCAGAAACGCCGTCTCAGTACAGGTACAGGAAAACAAAACAATCTTTTTCATGTACATTTTATTTAATCAATGAGTGTGTTTAAGTTGAGAGTGTTTTAATGTCCTTCTACGGAAACAGAACTAGTAGTAGAAGGTGACGTTCGCTCAAGTGGTTTAGGAAACAGCATATCAATGTCAACACTCTTCGTTTAGTTAGAAGTGAGCGGGTAACCAACAGGCACAAAGGGAGGTGAGGGGGAGCAGGGGACTCATTAGCACACACTAATAGAGGTGATATAGTAGCACATGGTTGCGTCAACATGCCAGAGGGAATGTAAAAAAAAAACACAAGAAGTGTGAATGTGCTAATGGAGTAGGTAATAGCTTAATTACAACATTAGCACAAAAAAGGCAGGTTTAATATCCTTTTTTGTATAGTTGTTTTCTATTTTCTTTTTACATCAGATATCAGTAAATATCACAGCTCTTGTGTTTGAAATAAATGCATACTTAAAATGCGTGTTGGAAATAAATGCATACTTAAAATGCGTGTTGGAAATAAATGCATACTTAATATGATGGAGCGGCTGTGGCTCCGTTAGTAGAGTCGTTGTCCCTCAACCGGAAGGTCAGGGGTTTGATCCCCAGCTCCTGCAGCAGCGTGTCCGATGTGTCCATCCTTGGGCAAGACACTTAACCCTCTTCTTCTTCGGCGGCATATGAATGTGTATGATGGCTTAGTTACTTCTGATGGTCACTTTACATAGCAGTCTCTGCTATCAGTGTGTGAATGGGTGGGTGTGACCTGCGGTGTAAAAGCGCTTTGAGTAGTCAGAAGACTAAAAAAGTGCTATACAAGCTGAAGTCCATTCACCATTTAAAGTTTAATTAAAATAGTGCCGTCAATCGAATAAGAAATTGAATCGTGATTAATCACAACTTTTTGCAATACTGTTGTTACCGGTTTAAACACACACATTTGATTGTAGATCATACACGAGACCAACACTGATGCCACCGGTAGCTCAACCTACCAGCCGCGGTAGCAGGTCAAAAGAAGTAGTAACAGATAACAGCTCAGATTGAGTCACGGTCTTCTGCATGTTTCACTCTGACACTTAGCAGAGCCAGGCAGACCTACACACTCATTGACCAAACAGCACCGCCTCCACATTGTGTCAGACAGGTTTCAGTGTTTACTGCATCTCCACTACAACAGGTCTGCCTGCTTTAAGGTGTGTTTTAACTGATGACTCGCTTGTCTTAAGTCCAAGATGATTCAAAGACGCGTGGTGAGGCTGTGATTTTTGCTCAAAGCAGCGGCTGTAAATACTATAACTCTCTACAGTGTTACTGATAATCTCTGCTGAGTGTAGCGCCGATTATTCATTGATACACACGTGTCATTTCCTAGAAACCCTTCACAACAAAACTCCCATCTCATCATTTTTCTGAAAAGCTTTTATTATGACAGGCATATAAGGAATTGTGTTTTCGGCTGCAGCTAAACACCTCTGCAGGAGAAAACGAAAGTGAAAAACCACACCGATTGAGTCACAAGCTACAACGTACTGGAAGACGCAGTGATTTATAAAAACACCTTTCTCTGATCTCATGCACACAAATGAGTTGAAGAGGGCATCACAGGCGTGTTTGAGGAGGAGAAGGAGGGTCGTGGTGCGTGAACATGCGTTCATATTGTCGATAATTTTGTAATACCATTACAGCAAAAATACATTTCAAGTCATATCACCCACCTCTACAATGTAGGGACACTTGAGTCTGCAGTGCACTTATAATATCCGAACATGGGGCTCATGTTCAACGTTTTATATCGCATACTCGCTTCAGTCTGTGATGGCCAGGCGTGCAAATCTCCCTTTCTGTGCTGAGTCTGCATCACGGTTTGTTTTAGAGGGATAGTTAAGGTGAATGAGGCTCCGTGTTAATATGCATATGAAGAAGTAATATGAATATGCATTAAAACAATGAACCTGTTCAGGTCTCTAGATTAACCACATCGGTCAAAGAATGAACAGTTTTGACCCCAAAAGTTAAAAAAAATGTCTTTTAAAATTCAGTTTATTTCAGGCAGTATTGTTTAAGTTAGTAACACAACACTGAGGTAGAATATTATTTTTGTCTTGGTTGGTGAGAGTACATCACAGGGTGTTTTACCTGCAGTGTGCCATGAAGTGTTTCGATGTTGTTTATGTTCCAGTTTAAAAGGACATCTACTCATTAGCTTAAGAATTACAAAAGAGTTCCTTTCTTAGAAAGTATTTCTGCTGGGGGCGCTGATGGCCTGGCGTTAGTGGAGGCTATGGTCCTCGTCACTGTGGCCGTGGGTTCAGGTCTGGCCTTGGCTCTTTGCTGCGTGTCATTCTCCCTTCTCGCTTTCTTCACAGCACTTCCTGTCTCTCGTCATCTGTCCTCTTTAATAAATGCAAAAACCGCCAAAAAATATAATTAATAAATAAAAAGAAAAAGAAAGTCTTCCTGCTGAGATGAAGCTGAATACTCCCAACCGACTGCCGTAAAAAATGTTTTATTAAGTGAAACAGATTTTTCCACCAACCTAACGCCAATATTTATAGGATTAAGAACTGAATGTCAACATCACGATCCTGTTATCTGTTTCCTCTCAGATTGTTCCCTGTCAGTACCTGCTGCAGCCGGTTCACAGCGGGGAGCGTCACCTCTACGGTCAGCACCTCAAGTCTCTGGCCTTCTCCGTGTTCACTCAGTGTCGTCGGCCTCTGCCCAACTCCACCAACTTCAAAGCTCTGACGGGCTTTGGCCCCGGCCTTGCCATTGACATGGCGCTCAAGAACCCAGAGGTAACGCGTTATTCTGTTCGCTTTACAAATCAAAGTCTGACTCTGTGGTTTCCATTTCAACTAACAAGTATTCCTATCATGCAGAGGCCTGAGTGTCTGCGCCTGTACACGCCGCCCTTTATCCTGGCTCCTATCAAAGACAAGCAGACTGAGCTCGGGGAGACATTTGGGGAAGCGTCACAGAAGTACAACGTCCTGTTTGTCGGCTACTGCCTGTCACATGACCAGCGCTGGCTGCTGGCCTCCTGTACCGATCAGCATGGAGAGCTACTGGAGACCTGCATCATCAGTATTGATGTGCCCAACAGGTACTTTCGCTCATGTATAGTTGATGTTGAGAAACCGTGCCTCAGTCTCATACGGTCATCTGATTAGTTATTGATCAAACTTTTTTTATTTAAAATAACTTTGGTGCGTTTTTTTTTCAGGGCCCGCAGGAAAAAGGGCTCAGCCAGGCGGGTAGGTTTGCAGAAGCTGTGGGAGTGGTGTCTCGGCCTGGTGCAGGTGACATCGCTGCCATGGAGGGTGGTCATTGGACGGCTCGGTAGAATGGGCCACGGCGAGTTGAGAGGTACACACTTACATATGCTTACACACTTGCAGTATTTGTAGAACATGCAGCTGGGATTAACACATACTGATATGCTCTCTTCTGGTCTTTGTTCCAGACTGGAGTATTCTGCTGAGCAGGAGGAACTTGCAGTCTCTCAGTAAACGTCTGAAGGAGACGTGCAGGTTGTGTGGCATCTCTGCTGCAGACACTCCCAGCATCCTCAGCGCCTGTCTAGTTGCTATGGAGCCCCAGGGTTCTTTTGTCATCATGCCAGGTAAAAGCAAACAGAAATATTGTTATTCAGATGTATTTGGACCATTTGTAAGTTGACTCAGGTTCTAATGGTGTTTTCCTGCATCTCATCTCTGCAGACTCGGTGTCGACAGGCTCTGTGTTTGGTCGCAGCACCACACTCAACATGCAGACGTCACAGCTAAGTACCCCTCAGGACACATCCTGCACACACATCCTGGTGTTCCCAACGTCAGCCGTGGTGCAGGTCAACACCAACACTACAGAGCCCATTGACATCAACTTCAACCCCATAAATCCTGGTACGTTGTGCAGCTGACGAGGAGTCACTTTAATTTATAACACGTGCTGATGATGAGTTAAACCCTAGGCTCTCTGTGTACCTTTATTTCTACAGATGGATCTAATGGCATGGGCATCTTTGACCTTTTCGAAGACGACATGGTGGTGGATCCAGACCTCATCAACATCCTGCCCAACTCCCCCACGACCTCCCCCGTTCACTCTCCCGGGTCCCACTATCACCAGGGGGGAGACGGAAGCAAGGTTGGTCATCTTTTTTTTTCACTTCAATGATACAAACAAAAGTCTGTGTTACATGTCTATTATAGCACTTCTTAACCAGCATGCCCACCAATACAGAAAGAGAAACAGTTCTGGGGGAACACTTTGATTCATCCTCCAAGTGGTGCAGAAGTTTGGTTTGCTATGGAGTGTCACATTGCCTCCATTCGCTCATCGTCAACTGAGATAAAGCCCCTTCAAAGTTTTGATGTGAACCTCAGTGGAACATTTCATACTATTTAGCTGAAGCCTCAAGTTTGAAACAAATACAAGATGGATTTGATTGAATGAAGAAGGTGCTGAGAAGACGGGTTAAGGAAAAATGAATGCTCCTCCTGAGGCCATGTTATCACTGTAATGCTCCGATTAAGCAAAGGGAAAGCAGACTTGCATTAAATTCAGTGACACTTGATGGATAATAGCATGATGAAGTGAACTTTTGGCTGGGCTGTCTGTTTATGCATTCCCTCATCGTTGTCTTGCAGGGTCAGAGTGCAGACCGCATGGAGTCCCACGAGGAGGCTCTGAACATCCTACAACAGCCGATGGCTTTGGGCTACTTTGTCTCCACAGCCAAAGCTGGACCACTGCCTGACTGGTTCTGGTCGGCCTGCCCTCAAGCCCAGAACCAGTGCCCACTCTTCCTCAAGGTACTTTAGCCATTGAAATGTTTTGTTTATAGTCAGCCTGTTAGAGTTGGTCACACTCACACAGCTAATGCTTATTTAGATACATTTTGTCTTCTTTTTTTGTTCTATAAATTGTGACATTCTAAGACTTAATGCATTGTTGTTTCAAGATTAACATTTCAGAATCATGCAAATATTTGAGCATTGACCAGAAGATCTTCAGTATTTTGTAAAAATAAAAACGATAAGAGGAATTGCACTTTTCTTTTTGCACGAGTGAAGACTTCAAATGATTTAAAAACTATCTCGACCCTTCAAAATCACTGTTTTCACTGTTTTCCACACTCAGAAGTTGATAGTGATGTCATTTTTCCATCTCTCTTTCCCAAGGCCTCTCTGCACCTGCACGTGTCTTCTGTCCAAGACGAGCTTCTCCACAGTAAACACTCCCACCCGCTGGACTCCAACCACACCTCTGATGTGCTCAGGTAAGCTGCTCGGATCAGCTTTCAACATTTGTGTGTTCATTAACTTTCCTTCTGGTAAACGTATTCACAGTGCTGTGTGTTCCTTCCACATGATAGATTTGTCTTGGAGCAGTACAACGCCCTCTCCTGGCTGACGTGCGACCCTGCCACCCAGGACCGTCGCTCGTGTCTGCCTGTTCACTTTGTGGTGCTCACACAGATGTACAACTTTATCATGAACATGCTCTGAACAGTAACAGGATCAAACTGAAGAGATTTGAATGGATGACATGTGGGATTCCTGCCACAAAGTAGAATCCCTGACACTCAAAAAGGACCTCACACTCCATCAGGGCAAACATGGAGGAAGCACCCCTTTGCCTCCCCCCCTCCTCCCTGATCTCACACAACACTGACTGACTGACTGGAAGTTTCCAATCAAACAATCAATCAACCAGATGCCAAGAATCCACTTTGGAAGATCAAGGGACGTTTCATAAAGGAGAATAAAATGTCTTTTTAATGACTGTAGATTGCAATCTATGAAATTTTATCTTAATGAAATGCCTGCATATATTATTTATTGTAAGTTTTTTAAATGTGGAATTTTTAATGCTTAATATCTTTTATATATTACAAATCCTAGAGGGTGTGTACATCTCACTGTAAAGGAATTGGTTTCAAAAGTGTAATTTTCTCGATTACAACACGGAACAAAAGCTGTCCCGAGTGAATTTGCTGTAGATTGCTTTTAGAATATTATTTTTTCAAAGGGTACAGACCTTTTTATCGCCACGCTGTAAAAATGAAGTAAAAGCTGGCCTGGGCATTTGTGTCCCACCCGACAAGTGGATGAGACTTACCTCTCTGTCTGCTGCGGCTCCAGAGTCTCTCGCACAGTAACTCAATGAGCTCTGAAGAGGAATTAAAAGGTACATTGTCAGATTATATATTTTATATAACAGATTTAGGTAATTGTGTGTGTATATGTGTACATATAATTGTGTGCCGCTACTGATGGTGCAGCTTCTGTTTTAGGAATAAAGTGCGTCTACCTTACACCTCGTTGCTTCTGGCTTCTTTTTCAACTGGTTTTACAACGACTTCTGCTCTAACAGGATTTTATATTTACACTTACACACTCATGACGACGTTTGAATAGATTAAAGAGATGTTCAAGATCAGCACATGAAAGTATGAGATCTCTAAAGCTTTATGGCACGAAATTCAAATACACCTAACATCTTACAACTCCCATCGCACAAGGTGTCACATGTTAAAGGAAACATGTAACCAAGGAAAAGGACAAAACGTTTCACTCAGTTTAAGATCCAATATGCCACTGGTGTAACAGCTACACATTGATTTAATACCAAAATCAATCAATCAATCAATCTTTATTTGTATAGCGCCAATTCATAACAAGTGTCATCTCAAGACGCTTTACAAAAGAGCAGGTAAAAAGACCGTACTCATTGCTATATTACAAAGACCCGGCTTAATCCATCATGAGCACTTTCGCAAAGCAGCAAAAGTTACATTGGTAAGCAAAAACAGCTTTTAATTTTCACATTGGACATGATGCAACATATACAGTGTGTGATGTCAGTGAAAGTGCATCTTTAAAAAGAAAAACTACTGAAGAATCAAAATGATTCATCCTTTTTACTTTTCTGTCTCAGAATTGACTTCTTTCTTTCAGCGATGAACAGCGCCCTCTTGTGCTCTGAGTGTTGCATTGAGCTGAAATATCAAAAAGAGTATAAACAGCACATTTCTCTCATTCATGCTGAGTCTTTTCTTTTTAGTGTATTCAAAGTTGTTTATGAATTATAAACACACAAAGTCAAACCAGTGCACGGATAGTGTAAGTGTGTGTGTGTGTGTGTGTGTGTGTGTGTGTGTGTGTGTGTGTGTGTGTGTGTGTGTGTGTGTGTGTGCGTGCGTGCGTGCGTGCGTGCGCGTGCGTGCGTGCGTGCGTGCGTGCGTAAAGATGAAAAACATAGATCTGAAATATAGTGATAAACAGTGTGTTATCATTGTTGTTATCATTATAATTACATGAACAGCTCCAGTAATGATATTCCTTTTTAAACCCAGCAACTATTGCAATATGCAGTCATTGATCTTTTTTCTTATTACATTATGCATGACATTATGATTTTGTTTTTGAAATGTTATTACATAGTCAACAAAAACTTAATTTTTTTATGTAATACAGTCACTTTTAATCTCAGGAGCATTGTTTCAGCATACAATGATGCTAAGATGCTGAATTTCCTCATTCGCATCATAATGAAGCCCAAAAAAAACAATAACAGATCGACACTGGAGGTACAACTTTTACAACTTGCAAGTTATGGATTTTTTGATGAGACGAGAAAAAAATATGATTGCTGTGCTTAGGTCTCTGCTTATTTTTGACTTTAAGATGTAATTGTTCCCCAATGTCTTCATTTTGTAGTTTTTAATTTCAATTATTTAAATAATGCAGCTACCTTTGTCTCTTTATACTGTATAGTTTTTTTTCTGTACATTTCGTAAAAATTGTTATTTCTGAAATTGTAGCTTCTTCAAAGAGTTGTAGAAACATTTCAGTCCACATTAACATTTATGTTGAATAAGACTGAACATTTATCACTGAAAAAGAAGCCGCTGTGAGTGTTTGATCGATCTTGGCACTCAGGTGGATTGTGACTTGTAGAGAGTAATGGTTCAGGCCGGGTGAGACCTTTTCGTTGACGGAGCAGCAGCTTTAACGCTGCCCATACTAACAGGATTTGGGTGATTAGTGAGAATGGAATTAGCTAACCAAGGACAACACGTCTTCCCAAAACCTCATCCAATCGCCATCATATGTTTTGCTTAATGGGATCCAATTGAAGGGTAGCCTAATTTGTCTGGGGCCACTCAGGACAAAAAGCTTGTGTCAGATTCCACAGTTTAAAGAGCTTCTGTATTAACATGGAAATACATAAACTCCATTAAGATGATAGAAAACTAAACATAACTCTTTATAACGACATGTTGCTTTATGTTTGTGAGGTTTTATTTATAGTGAAAAATCAGTCAGATTGAGATTTTTACTTTATTTCTTGTTGGTTTCAGGTAATGAAACTGCAACAACATTGTAGTAAATCACACAACAGATATTATGTCCCATGAACTGGGTCATAGCTTTAGTGTTGTTGGTTTAACTTACACGAAATAATAAGACAGTATTTTGAAAAATGAAAGCAAAAAGATTTACTGGTTTCTCTTCATTAAATGATTCTAAAGAAAAGTGCATGGCATGCACAGGAAATATTTGAACAGTTTCACAGTTCTTTCAATGATTGAAATCGTTGAATGATGCAACATTTTCCATTTTGTGAACAATTTGTTGTTTAATTCGTTGGGCAATTGTGAATCTGTAATTGTATAGATGCTTAAAGCTGCTGTGAGAAACGTTTCTTTTGTGTCAGTCTCTGTGGACGAAGCCGTGACTCACCTCTTTTCTAACCATGTATGTGGAAGTAGCATCAAACACGTCCCTCACTGTGAATCTTTGCTGTGAAAAATGTATATGAAGGCACATCTGTTCTGCATGACAACCAGGTAGCAACGGTTCATCCATTAAAAAATAATGACTATATAGAAGGAGTCATATTGCTGCTGCTGGTGGTGCTGTTGTTGTTTTTTTTCTATGTGAAGGCATCAGAAGAAATGTGTGTGTGCTCATTTGATCTGTGAGATCAAACTCTTTGAAATGACCTGTCCAAGGTGAAATAATAATTACTACTAATACAAATCTTTTTTAAATGAAACTTTAAATGATGAAGTTTTTGAGTAAACTCAAGTGCAACACACGTAGGTAAACTAAGTAAGAGCATTGAACAACAGATAAAATGACTACCTTCAAGTACAAAAGGTTTTAAATATCCTATGTGTTCATAATGATCCAAAAACTGATAATCAATCATAAATGGAAAGTGTATGGCACCATTGACACCACAGAAAATGTGATTAAAAAAACTTGCAATTGGTAATGCAATGGGGTCTACTTATGTATTTTTTTATGCCATCTTAAAGAGCTGCAATAGATACAACACAGCAGCTATTAGTAGCACGTCCGTACCTGATCCTTTGAAATCTGCTGCCACAGAGCAACTATATCCTGGTTAATTCATTCAAACTGTATTGTTTTAAATGTGCGCTCCATTGAATTTAGATTTTTTTGGGTGCTTTTTCATAAACATTGTCTGAGCTATCTGCTATAAATACTTGTATCAGATAGCTGCTTTCATTGTGTTAACGTATACAGTGTCTATCAAATAAAGCATGACTAAATGATTAAATGTCAGATTTTGTTTCAGCATCTCTATAAGATGGGCCGTCCTGTTGTCACATAAGCTGTCTCTTTAAACTGAATCAGAAGGGTTTAGGAAGATGGGATAAGGTTAAGCCATTAGGAGTAGTTAATGGTCTTTTCTGGTGTTGGTAAGTAACACTGACTAATTGTCCACATGGGCAGCAGACAGTTGAAGTCGGCTCACTTGCGACAAGTGCTCCTGCTGCACTGAAGTCACTGATTTGTTTGTTTGTTTGTTTGTTTTTAAGAGAGGATCCATTCTCCCATTGGCAGACCTCTACTGAGTTTCAGGTGGTAATATAGAAAAGGACCATTTACGAGTCGTTATCTCGTCTTTATTGGTTGGTAAAAAAAAAAAAAAAAGCTGGAGGAGCGGGTCATCCCAACAGGATATCAGGATTTTACATTCTCTTCACTGCATCACACAGGTAAGAAACACGTTAGACTAAGGAGTTAGGAAAGACTGCAACAGGAAATGTGTGTGGTTGTTTTTATGTTTAATGCTCAATTTGATCTTTTCATAGCCATTGGAATAACTTTAATTAGGTAACAGTTATTTGCATTCATCATTTGATCACTTCCTCTCTATCAAAACTTAAAGTGTCTAAAGTTATGAAGTACTAAGACTCATGACTGAGGGAGAGTGGATTGTGTTGGAGGTAAGGAGCAGCAGCAGTGGTCTCGGTGCCCTAAGGTGACACAGCGAGCTGCCTCTGATGCCTCATTCACTCTGTTTGCGCTCCTAACAGCTCCTTTATGAGATTAAGAGATTTCTGCGGCACGCTGACATGGACAAAATTTTAAGAATGTAGGGTGTGTAACCTCAAGTTAATCTCGTCTTTATGAGAAGGGAGGGATGAGGTGATTGGATTGCTGTGGACCAAAGAGGTTTAAGGACACAAACAGGAGGATGGAGGAGAAACTCTGGCTCAGGACGGAGATCATTTGGAGGAAAATGTGGTGTGTCATTGAATCGAATTAACTCTGTTCTTTTACTTAGATGCAGGGAAGGAGGCTTTCGGATTACTCTTTTTCTCACAGCGACACAAATAAAGCTGCAGGCGTCCATTGAAAAACAAGAGGCTTGTAATCAATATCATCTTTAGGAAACTTCTAAAAAAAAAGCCGATTCAACAAATTGGTCTAATATCATTGTTAGACTTTGATACGTGTTGTCTTGGATTCGAATGAATTGTAAATCATTTCTGCCATGTTACATGTACACTCTATGAAAGAGGGACAACACGATGACAGAAGCATCATGTCTGCTCTTAATGCTCTGCTCAATAGATACAGTTTAAAGGAAAGATTTTCAAAGAGTAGAATATGATGATTTGTATTATCTAATTTACAATACAGAAATAAATTTAGTCAAATAATAACAGAAAAGTAGCAAATACTAACATGACTCATAGAAAATGAGCTCAAATGAAGGTGAAACACGCTTAACAAATGTAATTAACAGCTTAAAAAAGGGTTTTATATGAAAATAGGTTCCAATTGATTATCTGATGATTAACTCATTAGTTACTTCTGACCCTCAAATTGTAAAAAAAAATCTCTGAGGTGTTTTGTTGATTTTTGATCAGAAGTTTTAAATCATTTTTTTCATTTTGATTCAAGCAATATTCTTCAAAATAAAATGATAAAATGTACCCTCACTGCGACCTGTTTCTTTTTTCTCACAGTCTCATATTGAGTTTTTTAAAGGCATCCTAGTTATTTCCTACTGTTGCCTCTTCTTTCATAGTTTATATTCAATACAGATAGGCTGCATATAGCAGTGCTCTCATTCACTAACAGCATTACTAATCATGTGTTCTTGGAAAGGATGTATCCAAAATTAATTAAACGGATTGGGAAACTGAAGGCCTCAATTGGCTTACCGTCTGTAATGCATTCTAACAGGATGCTGTCATTTGCTCATGGATTTGCAGGGCAAACTGCCTGAAATGTATATTATATGTTCTACGATTTGAAGTCATTAAAAAACAACAACTTTCTCTATTCAGCAGGAGACACCCACTGAGTTTATTTTAGTTGGTGTGCTTTCATTTTGGCCAGTTTGCCTAAATTTAAACCAATGTAGGCTAAAATACAGCAGGGCTTCATTTGTAGCCTCAGTAGCTAATCTTGTCACACTGGGGAGTGCTGGTGGCGCAGTTGTCGGTGCGTGCGCCCCATGTATGGAGGCTGTGGTCCTCTAGGCCGTGGGCCAAGGTTCAAGTCCTACCTGTGGCTCCTTTCCCGTAAGTCGTACCCCACTCTCTATCTCCCTGATTTCGGGATCCGTCCACTGTCCTGTCTCTCCATTAAAGGCACAAAAAGCCCCCCAAAAACAAATCATGTCACACTGTGAAAAATGTCTTCCCTGTGAGTTTATCATCTTCCCTGCTCAGGAACTAAAACTGCATTCTCCTCTCAGCAGTCCTTTCCTATTGGCTCCTCCTGGTTCTTCAACATCTTCAAATGCTTCAGCACGCTCACCAGCATGCCTTCACTCCCTTCCTGTACCAATCGGTGACCATACCAGCCCCTCCAATGGGACCTCAGGACAGTAATGTAAGCAGATGTTTCACCATACTGTGCTAATAACATGTCATTGAAAGTGATCTCATTCAGAAATGTTACCACCTGAAGCTTGATTATATTTCATCGCCCCCCCCCACCAACAATAAAATTGAAATGTTTAACCTTTTCTCACAATACAGTTTCCTGCACGCCCTCCTAGAGACACGAGGCCTTTGTTTGCTCCCATCACAGCCTTTCACAAAGCAACACACTTCTTCAGCTCAAAAGTGAGTCCACGATGCATCGGTTAAAACTTGATGTGTTCAAACAGCTACTTTGATGTAGAATGAGACTTCTTGTGCTTCTGTTTTGATTAAGATCAAAGTTGAAAATAAGCACTCAAAGTTGTCTTTTTAAAAAACGTTTTCTTTCAGAAACAAGGGAGATGGGGTGCAATGCATGCCTGCATTGCATGGAGGATTTATCACCACCAACGACTTAAGGTAAAAAAGTACATGTATCAAATATGTTAATCACTTACGCCACTACAGTGAGAAGGTTTAATGTTTCTCTTTCTTTAAATTCTGTCAGTGGATTTGGGGCATTTTTTTGTTATTGAAATTTAAAGATATAAATATTCAGTCAATAACCAAACCATGTTGACTTTTTGTATTCATTTTAGTTGAAAGACAGAATCTACTAACTCTGTTTGGAAGCAGCAACACAAATGGGAAAAACTTTGATTTATATAATTTAAAATATGATTTTTTAGTATATAAAAGCTGTTTTTTGTTCCCTCGTGTTTTTATAAAATGTTTTATACTTCTGTAACACATTCCACTTATAATTTGTTCTTTAAAAACTGTACTTGATGCATCATTGAACAGAAAATGCAGCAAAAACCAGACGATCTCTGTGGTGAATCGACACCTGAGCATCCAGCCGCTGTCTTACCTGATAAAGTGCAACACAAAGAATCAGACTGGTCCTTCTGCAGACACTCAAATCATGGTGAGTCAATGTACCAGAAATGTTGTTTCTATAAGGGAGAAATCTGCCATAATATCAAGCCTGACCTGCTTCTCCTGTTTTAGACTCTCCATGTGGATACTTCAGAAAAACAGCAGACAGAAGACACCCCTCCGACCTTCACACATCTTCACCAGCATCTTGCCAAAGCGGTAATAAGGAGGAGCTGGAACAACACAGGCACCTGCTCTGGAAGGGGAAACTTGATGAGAAGGAGAAACACAGGAGCCAACAAATTAACCAAACAAAGGATTTAACTGCTCGAGACAAATGTCGGGATCAGACGGTGACTGCTGGACTTGATGAAAGGCTTGGCAGCTCAGCTGTCAGGAAGCGGCAGCTCGAGTGTGACAGCTTCCTTGAAGTGAAGAGGCTGAAGCAGGAAACTGTTGAGGACAACTTTGGTTCTTCACACATCAAACCAGTAAAACATACGCGTGATTTGGCTGTCCTGTACCCTTACAGTAATAGATGTGATGTAAGCAGAACTCCTATTGGACACATTCCTTATCCAAGGGCTGAATTCCATTCCTACCAAAATGTGTGGGACTCCAACAAAAGGATGGATCTCTACTGGAGACAACATTTCGTAAAGGACCACACCTTAAATCCCAGCAGAGTGATCGGGATACCTCCTGTAGCACAGAGGCAGACAGATGTTTTTCATGGTTACTCAAGACCTCTTTATTTCCCGCTCGCTCTTAGGCAGTAGGAGACAGTTTACCACAGCAAGGGAGTGTCTGCACCCACACAAACAGAAGTGTCATTTCCTCTGCTGCAGATATCAGCTCCCCTAGCCCGACTGTCTGCAGACATCGAACCTCGAGCACTGAGTCTCCAGGGTCCGTCTCACAAAACAGGAGCGGCTAATCCCATCACAACAAGTTCACTGGACAAGCTGGTCCGAGCATGAATTCAGTGAAGCGCCACACTGTTCAAGATATGAAAACAAGTTAGAGAGCAAGACTTTTATAAGCCAGGGCAATATCTCAGGTTTGATTAAAAAGATAGATAAGAGAACTGTAATAAGGCAAAAACAATTCTTAATAAAGAGAAATGTTTGAAATGTCAAAGTTTATATTTCTTTCTCTGGATTTTGCCAACTATTAAACCTTGTTAGTGCTCCCATCAATATTATTTATTTCTTATTGAAGATTAATCTGACAGCTCTCTTACTGGTTGAATTTTGTCAGACAGGTTCACATGAACTCTGTGGAGGAAGACTTAGCCAATCTGTTTCAATGCTCATATTGGAGGGGGAAAAGGTTGTTTTTAAAAATAAGAAGTAAAAAGCCTTTATCAAATTGGCTATTTAATCTTAGACATTCTTAAAAACGAGGCAAGTTATCAAAAAGCTGGGTAACAACCCGTGTGTAGAGTCACATACAGCCTTCGTCAGCGTTTAGTCCTCAGCACACGATTAGCCTCTTCAATACATAACCATACACACCAGACAATAAAGGTGTGTTTTCCATCTTTTTGAATTTTTGTGTTTCCCACCAAAGAGCACCTTCACAAAACTTTGTTTGAACTTCGGAGCACTCCAGACTATTGTAAAACTGAAAAACGTAGAAGGGGTAATGGCTCGTTTCTACCTTTAATGTTTAGAGTTTGCAGAAATGCTTTGAGCTCTATGAAGCTATATTTGAGAGACTCGCTACTAGTGTTGTAGTCAAGACCACACTAACCGAGATCAAGACATACCAGAGACCCGAGTGCTCGGAGACCGAGACAAGACCAAGACATTTAGGGATCGAGACCGAGTCAAGACTGAGACCAAGGCAGGCTGAGACTTGAGATCTTGTGCAGCAGGTATGTCACTCACTCAAGATTGATGAAGGCCTAGTGCTGAAACGCGTCCGTTGTTTTGCTGCTCTTACCCAGATAGAGGAAATGTTAAGGACATTCTGTTTGCTGATTTTTCTGTCTCTTTTTCTGTCACTCACTTAGAGCACAACCCCAGAAAGGTTGCGGCCGTTAAGAAAAGTAGCCTTTCAGTAGTGGTCTTGATTTAAACTCCAGAGTCCACCCAGTCTGAGACAAGACCGAGCAAAAATGCTTTTGATTCCGAGGCGAGACCGAGAACTTCAAAAAGTGATCTTGAGACCAAGACCGGTTTCCAGTATTACATCACTACTATCAGCATGCTATAATACACTGACGATGCTCAGGTGCAGATATCTAGCAGGTAGATGTCTACCATGTTCACCAGCTAAGTGTGTAAGCATGCTAAAATGTGCTGATTAACTCTGAAAAGAAAGTAGAGCTACGGCTTCTGGGAATGACATTTGCATGTTTCTGGTCAATAACTAAAGTATTGGACATGATAAAATCCTGATGAAAGATGTCAAAGTTTTCACTGACAGACCAATCCATGTTTCCCTTCAGCCACAGCAGATGTGACAAACAACTAAAACAAGAAAAGCTTTTGTATCAAAAATGTATTTAAAATTTGAATCAATAAAATTAAGCGACTTCCCACCGCTACATCATAAACGTCCTCTGAAATTCTTCATCATTGAAACATGACAGAACAAAGAACATGTTGTGTACAGTACACGTTAAGAGCAACATTATAGAATGGTTTTGTAGTGCGTTTAACTTCGATCACTCACACAAGCTTTGTCTGAAATATTCGGTTCTCTTTAACAGGTGGTTTTGTTAACAGGAGCCATCTCAAAGTTAAGCTGAGGAATAAGAGCTGCAAGGAAAGAGTGGTCTCTAAAACCAGTTCAGAGATAACTGTCTCAATGTATCGACACTTTTAAAACACAGGACACCACGAGCTGGCTGAAAAACAAAAACTCCAGCCGTGTATCCATTGAAGCTTCACAGCAAAATAAACAAGAGGCCGTTCAACTGCACAAGAGACACCAGAAGGTGCTGCACAGGTTACACCACGTCCATGCCCAGGCCCCTTGCCACCTCCGTTAGAGCCTGGACTGCTCCAGATGTCCCGCCACCATCACAGTCCTCCTGAGACAATCCTCCAGGCTCCTCCTCGATGTGAGGGATGGTGCTCATGACGCAGTAGACCGGGGAGTCGCTGCCTCTGGGGCTGGGCTGAGAAGAAACGTCTTCACCTCCGGAGAGCTCAGAAGAGTACGAGGAGGAGGAGCTGGAGGAGGGCGAGGAAGATCCTGCAGGAGAGCTGCGTCCGCTCTCCAGGGCGACCTCCGCCCTCTTGTTCCGGCTGCTGGTTCTCTGACTTTTACGAAGGCTCTGTGGCTTTTTGGCCATGTTCTTCATGATCTCCTTCGTCACTTCGACAGTCTCGAAGCGCACCATGTTTACTTTTAGGAAGCCGTCCACATCTTTCCTGTATCTGCGGTGGAAAAAAAACACATGAAACGAATACTCATCCAATTTTAATTTTAGTCTTTACTTGTCTTCTAATTTCTTAAATTTGGTCATCACTTTTTTCAGTGACCTACCTGAAGCGGGAATGTCCGGAAGGCCATTTCAGCTCGTGCTTCTTGCGAAGGTGTAGAGTGAGAGTGTAACACCAGGAGAAGACCTTATCACAGATATGGCACTTATACTTAGACATGCCCCCAACCTGATAGTAACAATGATGTAAGTTAATGCATGTAACAGTTTATCATTGCAACTAATAATCAGACTGATGTTTTTACTGATGACGATGATTTTCGCTTACGAACCTCATGCACTCTCTTGAAATGGTGGCTCATTGTTGGGAATGTGTGACAAGAATAATCACATCCCTCCACTGTACAGTGATACACTGTGCCCTCATTGTGAACCTCTGTGTGCTTCTGTAGATCGCGCTGGTTCTTAAATCTATTTAAAGAAACATTAAAAAAGTATGAACACTTCATTGCAAAAAGCTGATATAAGTCCAAGTTTACAGTCCACAGATACATTTCAACTTTCAACTGTAATATTTTCAACAGCAGTGTTTAATATGTGGTTTCAGTTCAAGTCTGAATTTGAAATGTTTGGATGACATTAAAGAAAATGTCGGGGGATTTTCTGCAACTTAAATGAATTAAGACATTATTTAAAAATATGCTGAGGCGGTGTTTTTCATATGCTAAAGATCATAAGTGAAGTATTCAGTAAGTTGTTGTGTTTTTCTGCTTTGAAACAGCATTGTGCCAAAGAAAATCACAAAATGTCGAATCAGACGGGAATGAGTTTCTAAGTGTAATGTGTAGCCACGTGTTGCCAAACGACAGATGTTCAGACAACGAATTAGCGGATTTGAAGGTCTACCTCTTGTCACAGAAGTCACACGGATAGGGTCGCTCGTCGCAGTGACGGAACCGGATGTGGATCTTCAGAGCTGCCAAAGTGGTGCAGGTCATGTCACAGAAGGGACACTTCACCTGATTCACTAAGAGCAAAAAGAAATAACACATACCGTACAATGCAGGAAAATGACACATCTTAAAAAAAAGAGAACCTGAAATGGATCAAGCCTCACACATCTGATGTCGGTTAATCAAATAATTGCTGTGACCTCACCCAATCTAATCTTGAAGACCAGATTTAACATGACTACCTCGATGGCTATATGACTTTGATGAGCCTCTAAACCTGAGCTGATTTACTTGTGTATGACTAGTGAATAAACTCATGCAATCTTTAATAATAACAGGTTAATATCATAAAAACGGCCATAATAAGATTCTGATCAAGACAGAAACAAAAAATATCTGTTAGAATTTCTGGATGTATAATGATTGGAAAGCATCTGAACATCACACTGCCATAAACAAAGTTTTCACATTTGAAGAATTAGACGTGGCTGAAGCAATCCTAGAAATCTCATTCAGTTCAATTGAACCACATTTGAAGATAAGAGTTGTGGAAAATGATCTTTACCATGCTGACGAACATGATCCCTCAAAAGCCTCTCACTGGAAAAAGCTTTGCCACAGTGTTCACAAACCAGCGACTCTGTTTAAAAGAGATATTTGCATAGTCAGCATTTATTCATTACTGGACATGGAACACATCAGCATAGAATAAAGTGTCCCTCTCACCTATTGGTTCAGCCTGCCTGTGGAGGTGGTCGAACAGCTTGGTGTTACTGGAGAACATGCTGCCACATGTCGGACAAGCTACAAGTCTCTCCTGAGTGTGACTCCGCATGTGTTCCCTCAACCGGTATTTGATCTTGAAGTAAGCATCACAGCCTGTAATACAAACATTAGTTATAGACAACACCACGCCAGAGAAATGTACATACCAGGAACATCTTTTTAACATCTGTCTTACTCAGTCGTACCTGTCCAGTGGCAGAAGAGAGCCTGCTGTTGCTGTGGGAGAGACTCTGGCTCAGCACTCTCAACATGATTGTCCACATGTCTGTAGAACCACTCTGGGTTGTTAAATGTACTCTGCATGAAGATACAAATATAGAAAATAAATAATGATAGTGCTAACATTTGGTGATCATAGCATAACTTGAATTAAAAACACCTACATCACAGTTCTCCCACTGGCAAACGGATCCCTCCGACCCTTCGGGAACCAGGTTGTTGCTGTGCAGGCCTTGGTTGCAGATGGGCAGGTCAGGACGGGACTTGAGCAGCTGAGACCCGATGAACTTGAGCTTACCGTGGTAGTTGTGGAAGTAAGCATGGAACTCCAGCTCTGTGGGGCTACCCATGGATAGAAACTCACAACCAGTCCAGAGACAGGCATACTCATCTAAACAAAGAGAAGGAGAGTGATGACTGCAATGAAGAAATTAAAGTTATTGCAGCATATAAATGGGGATAGATGGAGATTCGACTAAGTAGGGCTGGGCACCAAACTGGATAACCTTGCACCAACCAAATATAAATAATATCAGCATGATCTGTGATTTATAATGTTACTTAGTGTTATCATTTGTCTTATTGGTTATTTAATAGAGTTTTGTAATTTTTTGGTAAACCTATGAAACCTGCCTTTTATTACAGGAGATACATATTGTTATTATTCATGTTAACAGTATATTATCACGAAAACTAAACCCAGTCTTTTCTAAATATCATCTCTCAAATGTTATATATCTCACAGATTGGATCCAAAGATTGGCTACATTTTTTCAAGCCACAGGTAAAAAATGAAAAGGTAAACTTTGAGAAAATTCAACGATTGTTTTAGATGCTATTCCCCAGTTCGGCAACAATTCAGCCCTCCTCTTGTATTTGTCCTCACTCACCCAGGTCCTCTAAGGCATCGTTGTCTCCAAGGTAGTCCTTTAAATGTAGGGACATGTGATCGCTCAGCTCCTCCATGGTGTGTCCCCTGAAGTTGCATCCACCCCACTCACACACCACCTCGAAATTGTCCAATCTCTTAGTTGTCATCATGATGGTAAAAGAAACGGAGTACTCAGCTGCTGCTGCTGCTGATGCTGCTGCTGATGCATGCGCCTAATCCTGAACACCTTAACAGAAAAATTTCATTTATACAGAGGGGGAAACTGTTGGCTTCAATACTTTGAGCAAAAGTTCACTTTCCATGCTAGCTAAATTTGCTAACATGTAAACTAATGGAACCGACGTCGCATCAAGTTACCTGAGGTGTCATTTTTTTTCGTAATTACGTGGAAATAATGTACATGGTTTATTTTCAGCTTAGTAACGACCATTAACTAGCTAGCAGCTCCTCAAGCCTCGCCTAGTTTGTTGTATGAAAGCTGTTGTTTAGCTTGCAGTCTAGCTAACATCTGAACCTGTCACAGGTTTGCTTCTAGGTCGGATTTTTGCTTAACAGCTATCCCAACGTTAATCACCATTTTAACAGTTAAACATGAGAAATGTGTATCATGTTAACTTGATAGTTTAATGTATAAATATGTTTATATGATATGATTTAAAATACAAAATATTTTCAAAATGCTTCTTACGGGTGTTATTGAAAGTTGCGGCAGCAGCTCTGCTCTTGTTCCCTCCTCTCAGCTTGTCTGCTTTTGTTTATTTCCGGTTAGCGCGAGCCTCATACGGAAATTGTTCTTCTTCGTGTAAGTGACCAAAAGTGCACAGCGCCTGCTACAGTACCGGAGTCCTTCAGCGTATTTGAATCATTGAATGTAGATTTTATCTGACTAAAACTCGTGTAATATACTCTTGGTAAATCCCGGCAAATTACACTTTTTTTATTATTATTATTTAAAGAGTAAAACATCGCGAACTTTCTTTTTTTTTTTTCCTGTTATTAATGTTGCTGTGCAGTGAATTGTATGTCTTAATTTGTTTGCTTTGTTCCATGGTTTTGTTAAATCATGCACAACCATTCCAAACTCTTCTTATCACACGAGTAAACCCTGCTATAAAGCCTAACCATTGCTTCTTGCCATCACCCTTTCTTTTGTTCAGAGAATGAACTTCAACTTAACAAAATTGCTCTTTATAATCTCAGAATGCTTTAGGTTTATTTGGAAATCAAAATCCATGATTATTTCGAGTACCCATCCTATTGGTTTAATTGTTTATAAATTCCTATGTGTAGTTGGGACAGATGACAGAGGAGATACCTTTCCACCTCCCTTTCTTGTAAATTTCCACTGGTTAAATGTTGGTTAAGTTAAATCCTCATATATAGTGAACAACTTTCACACACATGATGTGCAGGCCAACAAACCCCCAACCATTGTAGTTTTTTTAGATATGTAGTTAAAAACCCAATCATGGTTACAGTGGTGCATGTTAATAAGCATATTAAAAGGTATATGTGTTAGCCTATCTAGATGTCCAAGCAGGAAGTGAGGAAATTAATCACAAATCCCATCAAGCCTTGGAACACGTGCAACAGTACCAAGAAGTGGAGGTAACGGAGAGAGGCAATCTAAGCTACTTTTCTTGGCCTTCAGCCACCTCACACATTATCCAGGTCCACATGATGCTTTTAAATTGTGCAATAGATACTTACCACTAGAGGTCATAATTTGCTGACAATCTGCAACCCACTACGCAATGTATTGCTGTCCAAGAAATACAATATCTTTATGAGGGAGCATGTTTTTTAATGCAAAGTCGATTCATCTCAAATAAAGTCATGCAATGCTGTACAGTAACAATGCAGATTTTTTTAGATAGACATTTATGTTGTGCACATTTCCTTGTAAGGTGGATTTCTTTAATTTGAGTCAGAGATTGGTCTGTATAGACTCTGAGACTTGTAACTCCTATAGTCCCTCCAACGCTGCAGATAATTGGCTGATTATGTTATCGACATTCATGTAATGGCTTTTTCACACACACAAAAACAAGTAGCCTAAACCAAATGACCTTTTTGGTGATATTAGTTGCCCTTTTTATGGCCAGAAGTTGTTGTAAGCCTTCAGCTTCAACATGAAAAAAATTGCCTCCAAAACAATATTTCATATACTGTGAAACAAGTGTGTGATATTTCACCCTTTCAACACGATATAATAAACTATGTAGGTTAGACTGTTACCAGCCAGACAAGTCTTTTAAAGAAAGGATGGAGCTTAGGCAGCTCTAGTGCCATCACTGATCTGTTACTCAATATTTCATGCTGCTCTGCAAACATAAGGGCCCATAACAACTGAATTATTCATGGCATTTTATGTCAGGATGACTGATTCACAGGAAAATGACAATCAGCATCCAAAAGCTTCCAAGTGAATCAAATGAATAAGATCACTTTGTATCTTCCCTTTTTTTATATTTAAGAGTCCTGTTTTGTTTGATGAGAATAACATTTGGCTGATGACATCTTATATCAAGAAAAACACTCGTAAGATTTTAAGTATTAAAACATTTGAAGGGCACAGCATGCCTACTCTTAAAAAAAAAACATTCATACATTGCCCACTTTGGCCTCTTGGAGTGCTGTTGGAGTATAATTCTGGCCTGGAAAATGATTTTCAAGATTTTCCATTGAAAATAAGATAATTGTACCTACTAAGTTGAATATCAATCAGTAATTTGATCATTGTATTTACTGCAGCTATTTGTCAATACAATAAGAAACACTTCCATGAATATTCTGATTTGGTAATGTTATCTAAAAAATATATATTGAGGGCATGACAATGCATTTTTAGATTCTGTAAATATTTTACTCTAAACACAATTTCACCAAGAGTCCTCAAGCAACCCTTAACTGTATTTGCTTCTCATTGTTGTCAGTATCAGCTTTCATTCTAATATTTAATTGGTGCTAACACAAGTGAAAATCAAGGTCATTTCACTATGCACAGATTAAAATGTATCTGCCACATGGTTTAGAAATCAACAGCAAAGTGTAGACATTAATACATGGCACTTTGGTGTTGATAACTTTTCACCCTTTAGGTTGACTTAGTTTAAGCATGTACTCTGCTAGTTTACTGAGCTATTTTATTAAGGTCTTGATTTATTCTAAAGATTTATAAAAGCTCAGATTAAGGTTATTAAGGTAAAATAATATATATAATACTAATATATTTCAGTTTACAAAATACACTACAAGACTTATTAATGCCCAACAGAATGGACACACAACACAGGATTCTTCATCATCATTTTAATCAGAGTTCATTTGGAGCAAGCTGAGAGTACAAGCACAATATCACAACATGTCTGCAGCGGTATGACATTGTAATATCATCATTTCACTGTGGCCTGACACCACACACAGTGCCAACCAGACAGCATACAACAAGAGAGATATAGCACCAGGGTGTTGGAGTGCATTGCAGCACGTCTAGTCGTCGGGTCAGACTTGATGCTAGCAGGCAGCAGGCTGTAGAGGTCAGACACAAAAACTCTCACTCACTCACGCAGAAGCTAAAAGTGGAAGCAGACTAACGGTGGGTAACACTCTCGCACACTGCAGCAACGGTGGCCACTTAGGGCATGAAGATAGACAAATGTGTTAACAACCCGAGAGGGAAGGATTTAATGACATTTTAGTAAAATCACCTCATGTCATGCTCACAAAGAACAGATGTGATTTGCGCATTTTCAGACAGCAGCATTTTTGATAGCTGAACTACGAGTCCTGGCTCATTCCTTGTCCTTTAACACCTGGAGAGATCAGCCCATTCAGAGAGGGAATTACAGAGTCAATACAATAAATTCTGGGCTAATATGCATTATTTTTTCGTTTAGCACAATTACAACATCACAGCTCAGATGAGAGGATGGAGTACGTCACAAGATACTGAGTCATTGTCAAATCTGCAGAATTCCCTTCCGATCAAAGGAGATGATTTCCTCTTAGATTGCAAGAAATATGTTTGTGGGTGAAACCATATTGCTGGTGTGTTTGTGTTATAGCTTTAACAGCCATTAGACTATGATTCACTTAGTGTATGTACTTAATTTTTTCAGTGTGACCAGAATCTATTACTACACATGCATTATACTTGAAAGGGTCTTGCCCCTCTACATTGATCTTAAATGGCTCAATTTACAAGCTAAAATGTGACTGTGACTTAGAGTCTGCTTAAATGTTGCTACTCGACCAAAAATGGGGTCCTGCATGCAAGCAATTATATTACAGATCATTTGGTTTCTTAGCAACCAAACTGATGAAACCAGATATCATCCAGACCAGCGAAATGAAAACCAGGACCATACAGCGGAGGCACTGTAACTAGGAAACACAAATCAGATTTTGTACTCTAACAAAACCTCTCAGAGAAAAAAAGCGTCCCCCCCTGACATTGATACAATCATTTGAATATTTATCTGAATTATCACCCATTCAGACAAAGGTAAAAATGCCCTTTCAAACAGACATTACATGTGTACTGATGGCTCTTTTTTATAGGTTGATGCCAAACACAACTTATATAAAGAATGTGCAAATTATGTGCTCAATAATATAAAGCGTTTCTGTGCACCAAAACACAAGGAATCACATACTTTCACACATCAACACGCACGCACACACACACACACACACACACACACACACACACACACACACTCACATTCACCATTTACAGTGAACTTATTTGCATTATTCTAAAAGCTTAACATCAGTGCCCATTCATAAGTGAACAACAGGTCAGGGGAGAAAAAACCAAAGGGAAGAAGTTTGACTAATTTGTCAAGTGGCCTTTGATCGCGCTCATAAAAGTGTTGAGATGAACTACTATTACTGCTTTGCTTCAGCCAGTCTGTTGCTGATCTCTTTGCTCTTCTTCGTCACAGCTCCATCTGGTTTGGCTTCTGCAGCGCTCAAAGATGGTTTCTTCTTAGCTGACTGGGAACTAGCAAGCACCTTCTCTTTCGATTTTTTCACCATCTTCCCTGTTGTTGTTGTTGGTGTCTTTTTTGGTTTGGTGCGAGACACTGGTTTATCCACCTGGAAGAGAAAAGAAGTGCAAACAATGATATCGAACACCCTTTCAAAATAAGAGTTTAGAACTTGATTTGTTAAAGCAATTGTTGTAATTTTGGGATATGCACCTTTTTATCTCTTTTGTGAAGAGTTAGATAAAACAGGTTGATACCACTCTCATGTCAGAAGTAGGATATCTTAGCTTAGTTGTGGTTCTTCACCACAAGTTTAAAGAAAAACATAGATTCCCAGGGTTAAGCCCTGGACTATTCATTTAATGGGAGCAGTGAAGGCTCCCTCTAACAGCCAGGCTCAAGGAAGTTTAAGTTCATCTTCTGCTGGCTGTAGCTACATATTTAGCAACACATGTAGGATGGTTATTGACCTTCTAATTCTCCACAAGAAAGACAATAAATGCATTTCAGATACGAGTCTAACTGTGCCTCTAAACAGGTTCTTAATTCAAGGAGACTCGAAGTCATGTCAAAGTCCCATTTTAGCATGCAATACATACCTTTTGCATCCTCATACTCTATATAATGACAGTGCAAATGACACCATATGGTAAAGGTGATATTTGCATGAGGTGGTAAGTGCAATGAAGATTTAAGAAAATAAATACAGCACAAAAGGTGAATTTGTGCCATAATCTTAAAAACAGTGGTTCGTGCAGTTTGTCATTAAAACTAATTTGAAAGGAAAGCAGAAAAAACAAAGTACATGATTCATATTAGTTTATGATGTTAGTTGCTTTAAGGAATTATTTATTTTGCAAACATTCAACCATTGAACAAAAGTGTTGGAAAACGATAGATGATTTAAAAAAAAACCAGGCATGTGACTAGAGGATCGCTGGTTCAAAGTCCAACAGGGAAATTGTGGGTGCAGAGATAAATATGCTCTGAAGCAAGGTCAATCCTCTAATGCCTGAGCTGCCACATCAATACAACACTTCTGCATAGACTCTGACATGTTCAGTTTGTAGAAATGGGATGGGTTAACAGCAAAAAAGCTGCAAACATGCTCAACTTTTACTGTATAAAAAAATAAACCTTTGAAGTGTTTATTGTAAGAGATATGGTTTGTATAAAATGTTCCTCACAGGTACGATAAAGGGCTTTATTATGTAGGGTTGTAATGTAAAAGCAGTAAGTCTTCAGACAGACAATCAAAGTAAAACTAGAAGAATGGTTATACGATTGCCATTTATAAACCAAGAATGCCCCATGCCACAGAGAAGATCAATTTAAAAATATCTATAATTTCTCGGGAGTCATTGTAATGGAGCCCAGAACTCTCAAAAAGTGACATTTTTTATTTTGATCGTTGTTGGGACTTTTTGGGACTTCAGGGGCTCCATATATTGTTGATGCTGCAAATCATGGAAGAGTTAAATAGATCTTCATAGCTGCATATCGTGGCTACTTAAAACCAGATATCAAAAGTAAAAAGTACAACATCATCTGCATACAGTGTTACCAAAAATTCACTAAAACACTTTCCACTGCAATCGGCTCATCATACTGTGCCTCTTTAACCACTTCTATGCGGTTCAATTCAAAGTGAGCCATTGGTGTGAAGACTCGGAAAACCTTTAAACAAAATGGCATTTCACCAGATGTAATTTGCTAAATACATTGTCAAAAAAGTAGATCTGTGAATCTCTGTTTAACTCATAATTTATCAAATTAGAAGACTTTACTCAGAGTCCTTCTCTAATTTTGTGTTTATTATAAGTTATATTGGTACTGTTTAAGCTATATTATATGTATCGTTCATTAATGAATCCACCCTCTTGCATAAGCCTGCAGAATCTGCATGAGACTACTACGCAGCACAAAGGGTGGAGGGTGATGCAGGCTGAGAGGAGGGCAAAAAGTGAAGATGTGACTGATACTCTTTGCAGGATTGCATCTGGCAGCTGGGTGATACATGTGACTGTGGCTCATACTGGCCAAGGCACATTGTGCATGTGTGTTTGTGTGTGTGTGTGTAGTATGCAGGTTTGCGTTTGATCAATTTGAGGTCAGCCTCCATGCCTTCTATAAGAAACAGAGAACACACCTGACTACAGCAGATTTAGAACAGAGCTGCTCTCAGTCTCTGAGAAGTCCTACAAGAATGAGAGAGGGAGTGGCCATATGAAAACAAGTCTACAGACACATTGTTTACCCATTTTTACCCTGACAGTCACTAGCATGTCAAAGATACCACTCTATGTTAAGAACATTCTTCTATTAAGGCCTACTTATTATGGGATGATGTCACTTTTTTTTATAATCCAAAGTCGGAATATTATGCAACATTTCAAACTAATGCAATACTCTGCCTTAACACCTCCCACAGCCAATATGCTTTGTATAATGTCAACATGGGTTGTCCAGCTTACATATAGCTGATACTTGTCGACTAGGAGGTTGAGTATGGCTCGCTTTTTAATACATGCATTATTAGAAAACACAACAATAACAAGTGCTTATATTATCATTTTAAATTTCTAAACCATCACATATAAAGCTATTTTGTCAGCGTTTAATTACACCAACAACCAACCACCTGCCATTATGGTACAGCAGGCCTTGGATGACGAGTTTAATACAATCACATTTATGTAAAAGCGCTTCCAGTCAGTTAAATCTTAAGTTCAACACAAATTCAAACCGACAGTGTGATAATCACAAAGTACTGAACCTACAGTGTGCTGGTTTTAGAAAGAGCTTTTACTTAATGTTCTTAAAGTAAACTCTAGTATGGTGACACCCGTATTTTACACATCTACGCTAACATCAGCGGATCTGTATGCAGATATTCTCTCACCTTGGTGGGTTCCTTGCCAGGCTCGCTGTACAGGCTGCGTATCCTCCTGCGCTCAACCACCTTGTTGTCGTTGGGCTGAGCCTTCACCTGCTCCCCCTTGTATGTGGCACTGTAGCTGGTTTCCCGACTGCTCTCCTCAACTGGGGGTTTATACTGGGATTGAGCCTTGATGGCCTTCACTGGTTTCACATCCTTATATGCTTTAAACTCAGTCCTAGGAATGGTAAGAGCAAAAGAAACAACAGAGGCAACAGAGAAGTTTTAGTGCAGCAACCTCTTATTATTTTGTCAGTTAATGAATAACTATCTGTTTGGTAGATGCAAAAAGCATTTCAGCTTGAAAATTTACAGTAAAGATTAACTGACTATTGACGTAGTTGCTGATCAAATTTTTTTCTTTTTTTTTAATAGGAGCATTTTAAACTGGCACAGTGCTTTGAATGTGCTGCAGGTTTATCACTGAATACTTGATTTAAATTAGAGGATTATATTCAGACATAAATGTATTTATATTGGCTGACTGATTATCATTATGTCATCATTTTATATTTGTATTTACTTTTGGAGCTCTTTAAGTCCTGACATGACATTGTGTTTTTAAATGCACGTGGACAGGAGCTGGACGTTTGCACTCGAGTCTCATAAACACTGAAAACACAGTTGATGATAACTTGAAGGCATTAAGTGCATTTGTTGGGGACATTTTCCTGCTTATAAAATCTGCAATTTGATATTTGGGGTCATTTGCAATTTTAACCAATATTCATTCTCCTTATTTCACCACCATCAAAGTTTTCCTGTTTGATTAAAACAAGAAATTACCATCTAGTGGTTAAGAATCTAGTGTATATACTGTATATAGTCTGTATGTATGTACTGTATGTGTGTGTGTGTGTGTGTGTGTGTGTGTGTGTGTGTATAGTCATTTGTGTGGGGTTTATATCTGTGTGCAATGTGCATGCTGACAAGCCTTAAAACTTTTTATAACTTTCAACCAAATGTAACATTGATGACTTCTTGCTGTAAGCATGTTCTCCATACATTTGATCCTATATGTATTTTATATGTATCATCTATTAAAGGCCTTTTCAGGGACAGGCACTGGAACTTAGAATGAGCTATAAATGCTGTGGTGCAGTGCATTGGAAAATTGTTGTTCAGTTCTCCATGTATACTGTATCTGCCCCTGCCAAATAAACCAGAGGGGAAAAAATCTCTTAAACTGACAATTTGATAAAGTGTGTTGTGTCAAACATATAACTTCTAGTCCAAATATTGCCTGATTTTCTTTGTGTGTGTATTTTCTTTGCATGTGTTTCGTGTCATCTCCAAATGTTTCTTTGTTTAGTCTTGATGGATGTATCTGAGTCACTCTTCTGTTCAACTCCCTTTTATTATCGTTTTGTGATTGTTTATTTAATGAATCATCTAACATGACATGGCATATTAAGTGAATTAGTCCATTAAGTTAATTGATGCTTTTTTTTTTTCCACAATGAATAGTTCAGTGGGGCAGACTGAAGCCAATAAATCTAGTTAGCTTGCATACATTATGCATCTTCAGTTTAATTTGGAGGAAGCCTGTGCAGGTTTTTTTTTTGTTGAGACACATGATTACATTTAGACCCTTTTACTGGCTCATTGATGGGCTGCAGCATTGATTTGATAGTACTCTTAGGGAGGATAAAGCCACAAAAAAATCAATAATGCAACCTTTATCTCTGTCCTATCAGTTTTCTTTACAAATCAGGGGAGATTGAAACAAGAGAATGCATGCACTACCAAGTCTCTCTTGATAACCCCTAAATGATATCAGTAGGCGTAGTAACATGGCACACAGGCCACTATAAAGTTGGGTGCTCTCATGGGTGTTTTGTAAAAAGGGAGATTTTGAATGCAGCAATAATGATAGTTTGGGAATAAGCTGCAAAGTCACAGTAAAGTCAAATAAAACGTCCTTTTTATTTTAATGGTGGGACAACATTTGCGTAATTCTTGGCCATATTTCTCTCTCACACATACACGTACCTGTAGCTGCTAGAAGTCGACATGACCTCTTTTATCTGCTTGTTTAAAGCGTCTGCAGCTGCTCTGCCTTTCCTCTGCTCGGCGCTCATTGCATCTGCAGTAACTTGTCCCTCAGTCTTCTCACCAGTTTGTCTCTCTGCAGACTTTTCCCTCTTCTCGCTCTTCTTCATCAGCTCTTTTGCTTCTTTCTCCTGAATTTTCTCCTCGATTTCGCTTTTCTCCACGCCGCTCTCGGCCTCGGCGTGCTCCATCTTACCGCTCCCTGCGCTCCGCTCGGGGACACCAGAGGAGGTGGCAGTGGGGCTGGGTTTGGGGATCCAGGGGTGGTCGTGCTTCTTGGGTATAGGCCAGGGCTTGTAGTCCTTCTGATACTGCGTTACGTTATTAAACGGGGCCTGGGAGCGCTGGAACTCGTTTCTGGGTTTGCAGCTGGGTTCGGGGCGCACTCTCCACGCCTTGAAGTCTTGGCGCATGACGGATGCAGAAGAGCCATCTTTGCCTGCTGCGGCACCCGTTGCGGGCGGTGCCCCAGCATCTTGCTGCTCGCCGCCGAGATGAGGTTCGGTTTCTATGGCAATGGCACCGGCCCTCTTCTGCCTCGGCTGCGGATGATGGGGAAGATGATGCACGTCGGCAACATCCGAGTATTTGGTAAAAACCAAAGGCACCGCGATGTCCCCTTTGTCCAGCTCGGTCCAAAAGCGGTTGATGCAGCAAGCACGCGTGATGCAAGGCCATGCCATGATGCGAATGAATACTAGGAGGCTGACAGGAAGAAGATGAACAGTAAAAAAAAACTCTGAATCAGGGATAGCCTAAACGTGTCAATGAACGTCCTACTCACGACTCGAAGACTTTCGAGTGCTCTCTCCCTCACCCCGTACCCTGAGTTTTTGTCCAGTCAGGGGTCCTTTCGCTCTATATAGCGACTATCTCTCAGTGGCACTGAGTAAAGTGGAGCCCCCACGCCTCCCTCCTTCTGCAGGCTGTTTGTTCTTATAGGAAGTTTTAAGTGGACTTTAGGGGGGTTTGCCGTGGAGTGCACATTGCTGTCTGGTTTGCGCATCAAAGCGACCCCACCCACATTTGTGTAATGCCCGGGGTCTGCACCGCGAGTGTGCACGGTGAACTATCACCTGAGCTCGTCATCGTCTGCCCAGCAGAGAGGGTGGGGACACGTTTAACCCCCGAGCTGCCATATCAGAACATACCATCCTAAAACAATAGATGTTAGAGCTGCTTTGTTGTAGCATTTCAAGGAAATGGCCGATTATTAAGCTAAAAACGAAAACAAGGATGTTACATTTGTATGATACTGCAACAATGAAATAATATCAATTAAATCTAACACATTTCAGTTTTCTCGTTTAATTTATTTGATTAAATGTGATTACTAAAGCAGATGTATCTAAAAAACGTATACACACAAATGAAGGCACAATAAAAAGTTACATTTGCAACAAAGCAGACACAAAATACGTTTCATATTTAAAAAAAAAAAAAAAAGTATTAAACAAAGTGAAAGAGGTTTATTTTTTTTGAATAATTCAGGGCCCATGAGAGAAACCACAAATTGTTACCCCTGTATAAAAAAAGGTTTTTGTTACTGGGCTTGCTTTTCGTCTGAACAATGCGAAGCAAAATACCTTTTTTATATAATCATTTTAACATTTGAACTACCTTCAGCACATTTTGTTGATACATAAAGACTGCTTCCTGTTCTGGATGAGTTGAGGGGATCTGCTGATGTTGGTGCAACTGCTCCCCCTTGTGCCACTCCTGCCTCACAGTCAGTGAAAGAGAATCACTTCACTGTTGGTAGACTGTCATAGGGAAACTCGCCTTGGTCATGTGCTTCATATTCAAAGTTCATGATTAAGGTCGTTCATTTGTGGAGAATATCCCATCCATCTAAAACATGCAACAAATAAATGACGAAATAAAAAACAGGCTACAACATTTTTTTCTGTAATATCAGATTTTTTTTTATACAAATCAATCTAAGCTAACAAGAACACACAAAGTCAGAACTATGAATATTTACATAATGTGCCCTTGATATTGTTGCATGTGGTGGCGCAATTCAATTAATTAATTACCTCCAAATATGACTACTTATTTACACAACTACCAAGACTCAAATGAAGGAACAAACCAAAGGAGAATGTTTTTTTTTATGACTGACAATGTGAGCTTAGTGTCTGTGTCATATCATTTCATCTTTCACATCTTCCTCAGCTATTTCCTCTGACTCAGCCTCAGCCTCAGCTTCAGCCTCAGCTTCAGGATCATCCTCTGGATACAGTCTGCAATATTTGTCTACCATGACGTCCAAGTCGTGTTTGACGTGAGTGTTAACGTTAAGCATCGAGAGACTTTTGTTCCACTGCTTAGAGGGCATATTGCTAAGATAAGTCTGCAGCCGCTTGCTCGCTGTGTCGCTTTTGCTGTCCTCTAATTTCAACACTGGAAGGGTAGAAAGCACCTTGAGGAAGGAATTCACGTTTGGAAAGAACTTGACGTCTGGCAGCTGAAGCGTTTCGTGGATGGTGGTGGGCAGGCGCACCTCTTTGCCTCTGTGCTTCCACTTGATTCTCCAGCAGTGAAGCTCTGCAGGCAACGTGTCAGGGTTGGGTAGGTCATTACGGTACACCTCTGCATAGTTCTCCTCTGTGGTGTTGAACTTCATTTGGCCCATGACAGCTGGGACGAGGGACAGGCACTTGAGAGCTTTGAGGTTGGTCTCAGAGAACATGTCCTCTACCTCCTGCATGATGCCGTGGATAACAGGCACAGTCACATACTCCTTGAAATACGCCTCTACTTGGATTTCACTCACATCGGCTGCACGCTGCTTCCGAAGAAACAGCCGAGGCACTGTCACAGGAATCTCCATTACGCTGGCCACACTCACAGCCTCCTCAAACCAGAATTCATGGTAGACATCAATATTGTCATTGACCTCGTTCAGGGAATGCAGCACGGCGGTTAAACTGTTGGCGGCGAAGAACACATCGAGTGTTTCACCTTGGAGATTTCTTCCAAAGGCTCTGGTGAACGTGAGAACATTCTTTAGGATGACGATGCTGACAATGATCTCAAAGTCAGCCAGAGTTTCTGAGATTGAATAGGCATCAGCTGTAGCAGAGTTAGCAAACTTTCCTTCACCATTTTCCCGGATAGTGTCCATGCACAGCAGCAGGGGCGGCAACAAATCTAGCAGGACGTCAAAGACATTGTGCTGTTCTGTCCATCCTGAGACACAGGCTTGTTTAAGCGCAGTTACTTTCTCTTCATTTTTCTGGTACTGAGTACAGATGGCTTTTTCTAGCTCATTTTGGGTAAAAGGGATACTAAAGAAAGCACCAATCCTCCTCAGAGTCTCCATGACAACTTGGACATTGGGAAAAGGCAGGTTGTTTGTCAGGTGGATGTTCAGTGCTATATGAGAGCATGGCATGTGCAGTGCCAGAGGATACTTCTCCATCAGTAGCACTGCCACGGCTTTCATCTTGGTGGTGGAGGTACCAGTTGCCTTGTGGGCCTGACCACGGAAGTCCTCCATACTAAGTCCCCAACGGTCGGTCAGCTGGGCCTCCAGTCTCTCTACAAGCGCAGCCTCATCACCATCGAATGACATGAAGTCCAAAAACTCCTCACGAAGGACGTTCTGCTGATTCACAAAGCGTAAAAATAATGGCAGGTGCTTCTCGTTGCCAAATTCAACAAGGTCCCCCGTCACTAGGGAGAAAAAGCGACTCTCTCGCACTTCCATCAGCATCTCCTCCCTCACTGTGTTCTCACAGACATCCAAGAGCTGGATCTGCTGTATTGCAGAGAGGTATTCTGTGTTAACAGCAGTCGCCTCAAAACGCTTCTTTAAAGCTTCATCTCCAGCATTCATTCGGTAATCCAGAAGGGCCTGGAAGTTGTTGGACACATGTCCAGCTTCTGATTCTTTGTCAGCCACTACAGAAATGCTCTGTTTTCCTAACATGACCACAACCTCAAATAAGGATCTCAGGTATTCACGAAACTCCTTTTCCTCTGTGGACAGCTGAGGTTCGTCCTCATTTGTGCTTGTGCCATCCACATCAGCTGCATCTTTTTTGGAAACAAGCTGTTCAATAGAAGATGCCACTGGGGAAGAGATAGACATGAGTGAAACAGTGATCATATGAAGTATTATACGCACTTAAATTAACATCACATTATTTTACATTTGAGCACACGTATATTCTATACTTACATCTCCTTTCTTTAATCTTCCTTATATCTTCTTCAGTCTGAAAAAAAAAAAAAGGACATTTGCAAAAAATGTGATAGCAGGTGGTCAAACCATTATGAGCTTATGAGGTTTCTTTATAACAACATGACAGGTGTTTCTTACAAGTTCTTTAATCCGTTTGCGATGTCTGGTATGAGGATTTTTTAGATGGCTCGTCAGATCGAATATAGTTGGAATGGCTGTATCTTTCAACACTGTCCTATAGGGACTCTGAAAAGAAAGTAACTCAAATAAGCATTTTTGGAAGACTGACATTTTTTAAAAACAATTGGAAACTTGCTGCCAGACTAACTGACAACAAAAGTGTGAGATACTTACTGTTTTGCACACCATAGCTGGGTCAAAGTGTTTGGCACACAATCTGTAGTGCTTGTTCAACTGGTCTGCTGTTTTCGCCTCTAGATCTGCCCTGCGGCAGTTCTCTACCCAGATTCGGCATCTAAAAATGACAGAAAGTTTAACAAATACTTTACAAAAGGGAGACTACTGTCCCACTATTGTTAAAATGCTACTCAACTGTGGAGAAAGTGACAAACTTTAGTGAAAACAGCTCTTGCTACAGCTCAGATTACAAAGAAAATAATCGTAAACATGTATTGTGAATTTGTTAGTTATTAAAACAACTTTATTTGATAATTTTCAATATGAATAAAGGTCAAATGTTTTATACCCGCAGCAAAAATACATACAATAAATGCAGTATGCCTAAAAAACTGCATTGATAATCAACACTCACAAACAGATGTCCACGAGTTAGGTTAGATTTTTAAAATCAAATGTTGGGGACATTTTGTATTTTCAAATATATAAATGAAGGTATGAAAATATTAAGACATACACTGAAGTTGAAAACTTGTGTTTTACATTTCTAGGTCATTGTATTACCTCTATTGAATGTAAACGGTTGTTACTTGAATGTATCACCCTGTGTAAGGTTAGTTGTGATGCCTTACCTCTCTGGATCCCTTGGAAATCGAAAAAATGCCAAATCTGATTGTGTGCTCTTCCGTGTACAGTTCGGGGCCGCGCAAAAATTCGGCATGGTTCAAGCTAGGTAGTTAGCTTAGTTTACTTAGCCTATAATAATCATCGGCTAACTTTACCACCTACGTTTTCTAGCAATAACAGACAATTTATACGACTCCTTGTAAAGTCTGAATAACGTTTCCGTAAACACAAAGAGCTATAATAATCCAGACTGGATCAAATTACCACGAATCCACAAAGGTTGAATTTTGAGAAGATCGATTTTTTGCAGTATAATGTCCCGCCCACAACGCACCTGATTGGACATGCCTGAACTGTGACGCAAAACTATTGGTCTATCGGTCTTCACTGAGCGAATCCATCAACCAATTAAAATACATTTGTTTCTTCTTCTTCTCAAATAAATGTAGAGAGCAGCTCTTGACGTGTACTGCTGCCACCTGCTGGTTGACATACTAACAGCCTGCTAGCATGCAAGCTGCAGGATGTCACCGTTCATTGTCATTGAATTTAACATTGCAAAGCGGGACTGGGTAGCTACTGTGCGTAAACCCGCGCGTGTTTTGTCACCGATAAAATGTAGTGCAAGGAAACAGCCTATTTCAAGAAATTGATACATTAACCATTTATCGGTAGCTCTTCACAACGACCATTTTCCTTTGCTTATTGTTGCCGCCTGTCAGTTTAAGCCAGAGTCCATCAGGTAACAAACCTGTTTGGACTTATCCCAGTAAATCTCTTCGCTTGAACTCCTGCATATGAAGTCAATACAATCAAAAGGAGTAGACAAAAGGCACACAATAGACACATAGGCATACTTATATAATTGAGCGTGAAGTCCATTGTCGTCATCTGGCTCGTTGGTCTAGGGGTATGATTCTCGCTTAGGGTGCGAGAGGTCCCGGGTTCAAATCCCGGACGAGCCCAATTTTTCCGTGACGGTTCCATGTTTGGCCTGATCAGGGGTTCGGTAAATTACGTTACAGTTAACGAGCAGTAAATTCGAAATCATCTCTCATCACTTTAGAGGAGAACATCAAAAATCATCATAGAAAGTCTCACGGAGGTATATTGATTTAAAACAAAATCTGCAATCTGAGAGAGACAATTATTAAGATTGCTTAACCAGATACATTGTTGCAGTAATTTGTTCCCTGGGATGAAATATATCAACTACAGCTTTTTTTTTCTTCCCCAAGGTAAAAGAACAAGGGCTCGTCCGGGATTTGAACCCGGGACCTCTCGCACCCGAAGCGAGAATCATACCCCTAGACCAACGAGCCAGAACACTAAGTCTGAGCTTCTGTGAATTTATAACATGCTGGAGGCAGACATTGTGTTGCGTTTCTACGTTTACGATTTTTGTTGCATACACTCATATACCCTTGTATGTTATATCGGTAAAAGAACCTTTGGATATTTTGTTTGTGGATCGCGGATGATTATTTAACTATGGATGAAGAATGAACTATTCCCGTAAGATGGAGTTGACAGGGAGGAATAAAGACACACAGAGGAATTCAATTAACTTCTTTTTATATATCATACATAAGACTGTCTTAATATAATACAAAGGGCATTGTCATAAACACAGCAAAGTCTTGACTAGATCTTACAATCTGTGGATACATGGACTTATCCTTTCCCCCATGCTGTTCAATTCTATAGTGCATGTTGCATGTACAAAAAAAGTGAAAAAATGTGAAATCAAAAATGAAAAGGATAAATCCAAATTAAATAAGAGGATTTCAACTTCTGTTGGGTGTTCAGATATGTCAACAAGTATACGTGTTTGTGTGTAACCCACAAACTCAACAGGCTTATGAAAGATGGAACCTTTTTTTCAACCATGTGCTTCTCATATAACCAAAAAGTAAGGTTTGTGATGTACATGCACTTACAATATACCCTGTGAAAATTATTAAGGTTTGAAGATCTAGCTTTCCCTGTTTGATTCAAACCCTACCTCATAGTGTTGTCCTGATGTAGTCAAGTACCTTTGCCAAAAGGCAAGGTTTTGCCACTAAGAAAACAGGAGTTCCTGCCCACTGAATGGTCACCAAATTGACAAACATAATCAACATACCAGCAGGAGCAAGGTAGTGAGTTCTATACTTCCTTTATTAAAAAAATATAAATATATACATAAATTCTATTTCAACTATTAAAAAGGGGCTGCATTTCATGACAACTGCTCTAAATAAGAGGTCAATCAGCATGATCTGAAATAGGCGCACACTTACGAGTCACTGCAGTCAATTTTTTTTCTTTTTCAGTCTTTATTTTTGGAATGTTTAGTACCAGTATGAGTGCCAGCAATAAAACCACTGGCAATTTCTAAATGTCTCAAATTCTGCGGGGTATGAAAAATGATTGCAAATTTGCAATTAACCTTGACATCCAGATAAGACCCCAATCTCAATATAGGTAGCTTTACATTTGTGTTTGTGGAAATACCAAGCATGATCTCTTACGATGGTTTCTCCTTATAAATGGCAACAGCATGACCTGTGGCCTGCCCTTAATTTGACAGGTGGCTGTGGGCAGGTTTTTCTGTCTAATTTCAAAGCTGGTAAAATGAGCAACAGAAGAAAGAAAGCACTTCAAAATCCCTGATAGTAAAATAAAATCTGGTTATTGACTAATGTTTTGAGGACATGCATGTCTGCCTGGGCAAAGCATGTGATTGTGGGTTGACGGACACCCTTTCCCTTTGAATAGGACAACAATCATGGGGGATCTGCCCTACCAAATCAGAAAAATACCATCCAACACAAACTGATTTGCCACAATTATCCTTACCCTGCCAGGATGATGACATAGTCTTGCTTCACGGCAGAAACTAGCCAAGTTGACCAAATGATGTATGAAAGGCAGCAAAACCCTTTGAAATAGTATGATGGGGGCAAAAGAAAAACGACGACACAGAAATAGAACGCATTAGTCTCCTTTTTTTTTTAAACCATCGGCTTCTATCTTGCTACTCCGGAGCCTGCAGAGTAACTACCAAATTCTCTAACATACCAAAGTTTTAAAAGACTCCCAAAATAATCTACCAATTAATATGGAAACAGTTTTGGTAAAACGTTGCAAACAAATCTGGCCAGAATACACAATAGCCAACGGTCTCAACAACGGTCTCCAGTTTTGCTAAAGTAATATATTGCAGCTGTTTGTATTGACGTTAAAATAAGATCTTGATAAACTTTGCGTCAAAGTGGTGAACTGCTACATTATTGGTTACAGACACCTATATGCTATAAAACAACTGCTTTGGTATAAAAACATATCCAAAGGGAAAATAAATTCTTGTAAAATTCACAGCATAATTTGAGGAGAAAAAAGGCAGTCACTTAACTCATTTTTTTCTTCAGTTTCCATGTTTTGGATGGAGAGACTTGTGCAGGTGGTTCTGATGAGGAACTACATGCAAAAGGGAAAAATAACGAAACATAAAAGGGTAGACTCTGGAATAGATAGTTCTTTCCACTGCAAAATCCTTAACCAGTGAATAAGATTTTTAAGGAAGTAATGTTTAGGAGGTTGTTGTGTACAATAAGACCCTGTTATATGGGGCCCTGCTGAAGAAGAAATCTTTGTCGAGAAAGGCCTCAAATTACCATTCTTATTTACCTTTTCTAAGTTGTTTTAATTTCCTTAAAGAATTAAGGGCTGTCTAGAGAGAAAAATAGAGAAAAGCCATCTTAATTCAAATGATAATGTCCAGCTCCATCCCATTCCAAGTCCATGAGTCATAAGGCCAAAGGGTTATCTAGAACCAGCCGCTGACTGTCTTCCTCTCACTGGGCTGGATCCTTTCGTCTCCCGTGCCCATCGCTGCTCTCATCTGTGCCGGGCCCGGTTGCAGCTTGCAGGACTACAGGGGCCTCAAGGCAAGAGGGGTGGTGCCTCCCTCTCCTTTGACCCGGTTGGTGTCAGCATCCACCTGCGGGGTCTCCTCTCCACCCGGCCAGTGCACGCTATAGGGACTCCACTGCTATGTGCTCCCCTTTGACAGAGTTACACAATACCGACCAACAACAAGAAATATCACCGCAAACACTTTCCCTCATTGTCAAGCTACAGGATTTACAAGCAGCTTTTTACGAGAAATTTCACTTAAAAGGGGCAAAATAATTAAGAACCAGTGGAACAGTAATGTCAGGCAGTCCACGGTTTGAACCGAAAGAGGACGCCGAGCATTTCATCACCAACAGCTACCTGCAAAACAGCTTCAAACTTTGCTCTGAAATGCTCCTTAGAAGATTTTGCCACATAATACCATATGGTGATTACTTGGTGGTTACATGAAACTGGTGAAATGGTAAGATGGATGTCTCAATCTCACTATGGTTATTCCGCAGTATTATTTTGTGCCTAATGATTGCAAAACAAAACTGATGAAAATTACATATATACTTTTTAACAAAGGTTTTCTCTGTAGTAGCGGTTCAGTGATATCTCCCTTCTGACGTGAGCAGCTTTTGTTCTCAACACACCTTGTAGTAAAAAACACCACCTTAAAAATGACGCACAGGGGGGAACACACAGCCAAATGTCAGTGCAGTCACGAGCTGGCCATTGAACTCTGCTGCACACACACTCCAGTCATTGGGGACTCCTCCCGGTCCATGCCCTGCCTCATGCCCAGGTGGCCCTCCGCTAGGTAGTGGGCGGGCCCTGTGTTCGTGCCCATGGAGAATGCAGGGTGCGCTGCCATGCCAGTCTCCTGCCGTGGGTTCGAGAAGGCACCTAGCCCCATGCTCAGCCCACCGTTCTGACCAAAGTCAAGGGCTCCGGCGGGCAAATGGCGGAGCTGGTAGGCCTGGTTGCCATGGTTCCCAGTGGAAGAGGACGATGTAGAGGAAGAGGAGGCAGAGGAAGACAGGGAGGTCATAGACAGATGGCCATGAACCACCTCCATGGAGTCCTGGGTTGAGGAGCTGTGTGTCGGGGAGGTGTAGTGGCGTGGGCGTGGCCGTGTTGCCATCATTGGCCCATGGTGGTGATGAGTATGTGAGTGGGGATGCAGGGCCTTAGGGTGCTGAGGGGGAACATGGAAGGTGGTCTCCTGGACTGGGTGGGTCTCTCCAGTGACTGACTCTGGTCCTACGCCACCTCCCCACACCAGCGGGGGTGGGTAAGGCTGTCTGGCCTGTCAATGGCAAGCAAAAACAAAGAGTCAGATGTGATGATTAGCATTGTTTAAATGTTTTGACTAATAATAAGATTAAACAGAAATGTTATTCTCTAGATGGATAAGAGTTAATTTTTAACACACTTTATGCAATGATTATCTGAGTTTGCATAACCCCTAAAAGTAAACATTACACTTTTTTCTTAGTGTCACTTGGCAGAAACTAAGACAAAATATAACTTTATTTAATAGCAAATCTATCACTTTTTATATAGTGTTTGTGAACAGATAACAAATGCTTTGAAATGACATAAACAGCCTCTGTGAACAATCTTTGAGAGGCTAAATGTTCTGATATATCATGTATGGTCCATTCTGGGGAACTTGCTGACCTGTGGGCAGAGACTGTCACCATCGATGGCAGGCAAGGCCGTGCCGAAGTGTCCTCCACTGTGCAAGTGGTGATGGGTAGGGTCTGATCTCGCTCTGCCACTGGTGCTTGTTCCAGATGACCCTCCTAAGGGTTAAACAAAAGTGTCACAGATAAGGCCTCAGCAACAATGTAAAAATAAACAAAATGCTGGCATTTATTTTGATGGCAGAACACGATACAGTAGTCAAAAATGTAGAAAAGTGCACATTTTTAATAGTTTAAATGTACTTTCTGATTAATAAGTTGCTTCAGTTCACAGACTTGATGCAACATAAACACCCTTTACTGATTATGTAGTTAACAATGAGTGATATGATGCCAACTGATCAATGTGTTTCAGTTTGAAATGAAGGATAGAAACACATCAGATCAGAGTTTTCAGGCAGCGGTCACCTGAACTAGAGGAGGTGCTGGAGGTTGTTCCTGAAGACTGGGACTGCTCTAGCGCGGGGCTCGTAGACACGCTGCTGCTTGTATTGGTCCCCTCGTCCGCAGTCTTCTTGAAGAAGCTGTGCTGCAGGGCATAGTAGGGCTGGATGCGGCTCTTAGGGTCATAGTCCAGCATCCGCAGGATCAGGTCCTTGAACTTCAAGTAGTCAGCAACAGCATGGCCAGACTCCCCCGCCCGCCGGCCACCTGGACCCCCTGTCTCCACACCCAGGATGGAGTGGAGCTTCCGCGAGGCTGGAGGCTTATACTGTTTAAGTCAGAGTACACAAAGATTAAGAGATTTACTCAGCTGTGACTTGTGTTTATCAGAAGTCTTCCCTGGGTTTCGAGACAAATTGAAGTTGAATTTTTACAGAAAACTGGGCCTCACCCTTTTGCCATCTTTGGTCTTCTTAACACTCCATGTACCATCCGAAAGCTTCTCAAAGAACTTCCTGGCTTTTGGGGCTAGGTCCATAATGTGATTAGGAGGGATACCGAGAACCTCGACTATTTTGTTCATCTGGTCCACCTGGGAAAGAAGTTACAAATCAAGTTATCGTAACATTTATATTGAATAATTACCCTTTAAGGAAAATAATCTGGATACATTTTTATTCAGTTTATGTTGAGTGAATAACTATTTCCTATGAAGACTAACAAAACCTTAAGCATCAGACATTAGCCTGAAAAACTGGAGACCACAGATTTCAATTCTAGACAATGGAGCATAGGGTTGGGTACAGAAAACTCTAGTTTTCGGTACCGGTACATGATTGGTCAGTACCAACAGTACCCCTAAGCTCATAGACAAACGGTGCTCCTATCAGTATTTACGTTAAAAGTCCCTTATATTTAATGCAAGGCTTTCCATAGGTGCCGGCCTTACGTCCAAACAGCTGATTAGTCATGATTGATTTTTTTTTTCTATTGTTGAGTATGATAAAATAATTTGTCTTAACAATTTGCAGCTTCCTTATTCTTATTTTAGAAACACGCCTCGGTTTCAAATCATTATACGAGCATTAGAAGGACGTCTGTGTTGACCCCGCCCCTCCGTGTGTGTGTGTGTGTGTGTGTGTGTGTGTGTGTGTGTGTGTGTGTGTGTGTGTGTGTGTGGGGGGAGGCTCAGCTTAGAGGAAACTTCCGTGTCTGATAAATATTAGCAAAATAATTGAAGGACAGAAGAAGAATTACATTTAATTGCAAAGAGAGGACTCATAATACAGTAAACACTGGATGCAGCTTTACGACATCTGGACAGTAAGCACTGAACAATTTTCAAATGCGTTCTGATGTTTCGAGCAATCAGTGAATTAACGTACCTTTACACATAACATCACATCTTTTCGGGTAAAATTTTAAGGTGATGATCATCATCAAAGAAATATGTTTTACTCTTTAATAGAGGGTTAATGGGTGCCTCTTCAAAGTGCGGAGGATGGTTCATACGAGACAGCAGTCACTCTGTTTGGCACTACTAACAGAGAGATGTTGTTCTTTAACTTCAGTGTTATACCTGAAGGTTATTACCTACAGATTTAATCAACATTTTTTTCATTTGGTTTCTGCTCCTCTGTCCACATGCTTGCGCCTGTTCCTCTCTCTCTCTCTTTCTGTCTCTCGCCCCTCTCGGAGAAACATGCGTCTTTATAGCCCATTATTAAGTTAATATTCAGCGCGCTGACGTGTTCGGTGTCAGTAAAATGACGATCTCACGTTAACACATCAGCGTTTTACTGTGTTAGAAAATATCTTATGTACCGTGAGATACATGACAGAGTGCATTGTAGACCATTACATCTGAACAGCCTGATTAAACAGTCAAATCAATAAGAGCTGGTGTGCTGTCAGAGTTTATACCTTTATGTAAGATGTTATGTAATTTTAAATCATGAATGTTTCTTTCAAAGGTAAACATTAAATGTATTCTTTTATTGTGGGGAAATTTCAAATGAAATATTTCATGTTAGGCATTTCTGTGAGGTTTGTGAATTGTGTTTGATTCTCTGGAAAGTATTAACTTCAGGTGTTAAAGCAGTAAACAGAATTCTCCCACAGAGTCACCTCTTACATTATCCTTCACGTCATGTCTTTATTTTTTGTACAAAATAATGAAGAGTAATATCGATAAGTGTCTGTATCGACACCGGTAATGATAACATCCTAACGATACCCATCTCTAACTGGGCATTGAGTGAAGTCTTTTAGGGCTGTGATCACCCCATGAGTTCAATGTTTTGAATTCTACAATCCCATATGTATACCAGCCATCAGGTAAGAGATGTAAACTACCGCTGTCATTTAACCATTTTAATTCTCAGTTACAGTAAAAGACACCACACAGGACGAAGCTTGTTAGTGTTTCATTTCCTTATACCTCGTTTGCTCCACTGAAGAGAGGTTCTCCAGTGTGCATCTCTACCAAGATGCATCCCAAGGACCACATGTCGATGGCCAGGTCATAGGGCATTCCCAGCAGCACCTCTGGGGAACGGTAGAAGCGACTCTGGATATATTGGTATATCTACAAAGAGAGAGAGAGAGCACAAATGGTCAGACTGTTATTTGCCTCTAATGCTTGATGTCTAATGCACATAATATATATTGGCAACAACTATCGCAGACTTCTCCAGGACAGTCTTGCATACAGTCATTTTATTGCTGATAAGGAAAAACTGCAGCTAGATACCCTTTGTCCCAGTTGGCATGAGCTGCCAAAGTCCACTATTTTGATGGCACTCCTCTTGGGGTTACAGAGGAGGATGTTCTCAGGCTTCAGGTCACAGTGGATGATGCTGAGCTCAGGCGTGGCCAGGAAGAGCAGCGCCGTGCATAGCTGCTGGGCAAACTTCCGAGTGAGGTTGAGAGAGACGCCACGGAAGTTGGTGTTTCGGAGTAGGTCATACAGGTTATATGAAAGCATCTCAAACACGAGGCAGAGGTGGTTCCGGAACATGAAGTGACGCTTGAGGTGAACTGTAGGGGGGAAAAAAAGAAGAAATCATACCCATGTAAGTAAAAAGCATTTTGATTTATTTTACATGTCTTGTCAGATTAGAGGCGAACTTCAAGATTTGATTACCGATGTAGTATTTCATCTCGGTGTCATGTTTGTTCATGAGCTCTAGGAGGCGCACTTCAATCTGGGCTTGATTGAGGAAGGCTTTCTTGTTCTTGATGATCTTAATGGCAACCCATTCCTGCTCAGCACGGTCATATGCTTTCACAACCTAAAAAGAAAAAAAAAGAAGAAGTTAATTTAATGCCTCATTGATGAGTCCGAGATGTTTTGTTTCTGATTAACGATCAGTTCATGAAGATTTTTCTGTAGGTGGCATCAAAGATCTCACTTATCCACACAGAGCCACAAATCAAACTATAACTTGTTTCTCCAAAATAAGGATGATTTTAGATAACTAAGTGTATGTGCGGGTGTCATTTGTAACAAAGTACCTGTCCAAACGATCCTTTTCCTATCAAGGAATCAATCTCATAGCGGTCCATCCACTTCTCCCCATTCTTGACGATGTAGTCATAGTTATCATCGTCATAGCCATCATTAAAGACCTTCCTCTCTTTCTTGTGACTGGAGTCTTCACCCTGACCCTGTTGGTGCCGCCGCTTCTTTTTTGCATAATACACCTAGAAAGTAAGAATAGAACACTTCACGTCATCACACTGGAAGTAACACATCACTCTCCTTAAATATTTGAAGTGTCACAATGTTTACATCGTAATGGAACAGACGGAATGGATGCATTAAGCACTAACCTCATTGATGTGTTTGTATGTTTTGATAAGGTCAATGGAGAGCTTCCTCAGGGGAGCTGAAGTTGGGTCACGAAAGCACTGGGGCATGTGCCTCTGTAGTATTAAAAAGAAAAAAAACACAATATTTCATAAACAAACAATATGCACAGCGCTTTTTGTAAGCGAAGTGGACTTCTCTAAATTGCTTCTACTAAATCGAAGAGGCCATTTGTACAATATATTTTGCACAATATTAAATGGCTGCACTGAAAGAACATTTGACAAGCAGCTACTCTGCCTGGTGACAGCAGCAGAAAGGGAAGTAGACTTTCATTTCACATTTAAGTATTGCAATCCTTGTAACACTACATAACCAGACTACAAGAGATCGAACATCAGTGCAGGGTAAGTGTACCTGATTGGCAGTGAGCTGTGGTGTCTGGTCGCTGTACGGTAAGACCGTAACAGATTGGTCAGTGCTTGGCTGGTGGCGGTCACTGTACTGCTGGTGCGTATGGGGCATTGGAGCAGCCATCTGAAGACCAGCAGTGTGTAAAGAAAAAGAGGGCGCAAGCCGGACGGACGAAGGTTTGCATGCTGAAGTCTCTCCTCCTGGAAGAAATTAATACTGCCATGAGCTGCATGTTACCTTGGTTCAGCATTATAGAACTAAAACACACAAAGGAGAAATAGGAGGGAATAGTCTAGATAATAAAGCAGCTGTATTAACTCTGACACACACGAGATTAAAACAAATGATAAAGGTATTTACTGCTTACAGTAAAGGTTTCATACAAACATGCCTTTTGCTGTTTAAACTAACCAGAGGGGATTTATTATCAGAAAAGAGTCAAAAATGTATTTTTGGAATAAGACATATATGCAAAATGCAAATGATGCATCTGTAATATATACAGGTATGCTGAAAATATCATGCTCATATTATGACAGACAGAAAAGATAACAAGATGTTAAGGAAATGACAATGATGAATTTATTATACAGATAAATGTCTGGTTAATATAAAGGGTGTTTTGTTAAACATGTAAAATAAGAAAAAAAAGCATCAAATGATGACCAGAAATGAAAGTAAAGCAGTAATAAATCAACCTTTGTGAGCAAAAAGGAGCAAAACAGCAGGTTGAACAGTGAAAAGGGGTGAAAAGAAAGCATCTCCACACAATACAGTGAATCATCCTTCATTTTAAGCCAGAAGGAATCAAAAAATTATCAAATAGCATGTTCAGCTATCAGCATCTCTCACCAGACAACACAATTCACCAGTGCTACACAGTAACCACTATTCAGAATCCCAGCAACAGCACCTAATTAGCATAGCCTATCACCACAGAGATACAGCGTGATTTGGCAAGCCCATCAATGCACAGACCAATCACAACGCAGTATGCAAATAGCCTACTTTTGTTGCCAGGGCAGAGCTGCTCCCATTTTCCAATGAGAAAACAAGAAATAAACAAGAAATAAAATTGAACTTTGGCACACTTAGACGCTGCTTTCAACACAAGAGCCTGACAGCAAAATAGCTGCACAGCCCAAAACCTGCACTCCATCTAAAAGCATTAGAAAGCTGACCCAGCTTTGGAAAAGGAAAAATACACATCCAGTGACAGAAGGAAGAGGAACTGTAAGATGAGAGAGCACAAGCAGAGGCTTTCTTTTCAGAAACGCTGGTATTTTCACTACACTATATATCTTTTTTTATATTAAAATAATTCATTTATATACAATTCATAATTTAAAAAATATATATTTTTTATGTGTACATATATTTAATAAATATTTTAATAAAACCTCATGTTGCAGGGATGTTTAAATGTATAGTGTTTAGAAAAAATATTTAGCTTCATTTTAATTCAATGATCCAATTATTTAAACCTTCTTTAGTTATTAGAAATAAAAGACTTGAATGAAATGACCTGTGTGTTCAAGTGCTCCTTAAAAAATGATGTCAAACTATCTTAAGTACTTAAAATACAATGACTGTAATAAATGTGAATTGAAATACTGAATTGATCAATAAAAAAAACAATCATGTCTGATATTCATTTCAACCTCAAATTGTGCTCATATTTGTGAGTAAGGATGACACACATTCAAAACAGTAAGTGTTAGTGAAGAGGGTCTGAGGGGTCACCACTTCCCACCAAAGGGTTAAAGCTTAATGTATAGCTTCTAACCTGGATGCATCATCTCCTGTAACATTTCATATCATCCTGGAAGGAGAGTCCAGCAGCATACCACAACCCACTACAAAGAATCAAAACAGACCATTATCATGTTGGCATCTTTGGTGGGGATTTTACTTCATGGTGGTTTCATTTGTGTTATGAAGAGGGGTCAGAGGGCCCCTGAAACAACAGAGGACGAGCCCAAAGTTTAAAAAAGTATTCTTAGGGTAGATGGTTGAGCTTTTGGAGAAGTGTATTCATTAAAAAAAAAAAAAAAAGAAGAAGCTGAGATTCAATACAGTTAAGCTGCTTATTGATCCTTAATGAAAAGTAATTAATGCCTAGGTTATAAACATTTTTAAAAAGTATGAAGCTTGTGTAAAAACTGTTTGAAGACATGGTCCACTATGAGAGGCCCAGATTATACCTTAGAGCACAAAACAAACCAAATAGGAAGGAGTCATGTTAAGGATTGGACTGATATGTTCCCATTATATTCATATTAGATGTTCCTTAAAAATTAAAGTGTTTTTTTTAATTTCTGAAATAGTTTTAGAAAATGGGAAGCAAAGCTGAAATTACTGTAGATGATTATGCAAATTCAGAAAACAGAAAAGTTAAGTCTGAGCCTATTTTACAATTACAATACCTGACAACAGACTGACATATCTATAGGGTGAATTTACCATTTCGAAAATCTCCAACTCTTGTTGGAAAATGCAAGCTTTATTTGACTACAATGCTATTTTGTTAGCGCACTTGTAGCTTTTTACTCTCCCCTGAACGTTTGATTATCCTTCATTTTCAGTACTGACATATGAACAGTTCCTTTCCTGGCTCTGCTCATCACGGCATCAACGGGCCCATTTAGGTGTAAATATAACGACAGCTAGCTTGCTATTAGTAGCCGTAACATATCATGAGCGATAGCTAGAGACCTTTGTAACAAGTAAATGTGTCATCTTCTCACGCCCAGCTGATTAGATCTACACCAGAGCTGAATCAAATGAAACCCATCCAAAACAATTAAAAGCCGAACGTGCGTGTATAAAGACGGAGCCCGAGTGGCTCTGTACTTACAGTCGATGGGGTAGATCTCGTCATGGTTGGGATTTAGAAAGCATATTCAGTGTAATTCGAGTCCTCTCTTGCTACATTTCGTTCGTGTTTGCCTCAAATTCCTCCTATAAATGGCAAACGGATTCAGGCTCGCGTTACCGTTAGCAGTCCAACTAGCTAACGTTGTCGTCGTTAACGTTATACCCTGAAAACTGCGGGACAAGCGAGCATATCTCTCACCAATCCGACGTTAACGTTAGCTAGTGACGCTGTGTTCAGCCAGCGGGTTGTGGGGCCCATTCAGCTGGTCCGTCAACAAGTCAACGTTAACCATTAGCGAGGTTAGCAGCCGAGCTTTAGCCAGGTCAGCTAAGCGAGCTCCCGTAGTATTAAACTCTAAAATCCAAACGACTAACCTAACAAAAAATGCACTTGCAAATTGCACTGACAGTAAACCAGCCGGGGCTGTAAGCTAACACGGCTACATTTGCTTTAATCGTACAATGACAGTGTCTTATGTCGCTGGGTTAGCCTTAACGTTTACAACGAGCCAGCATGACTCTCCGTCCAAGCCCACACAGTCCGCTGCACCCCTCTTACCCACAACAACCTGAAAAACCGCTCCCGTGCAATCCAAAATTAGTCAGTTGACCTACTGACTGGAAGCAAATGTTAACGCTGGCTTCAGGAGGGTCGGCACCGCCACAAAATGTTAGCTAGCCGCCATACACAGGCTACCGTTCTCAACTTCACTGTCGCGTCCATCATTGTTAACCATTCACGTTACATACAATATCCCTCTACAAAAAGCCTTAACGTGGAATTGTAATCTTATGAACAGTAGTTTCACATGTATTTTTACATGATCACTTACCTCTGATGGCACGATCTTCATTTAAAGTCCAATAACCTGTATGATGAGGAAACTTATCCAGCTTGAGATTCTCCCCTCCCTGCACGGTTAGCGAGTAATGTTAACGATAAATCCAATCCCCGTCCTCGGATCGGCAAACTAAAATTATTCGCCAGCCAGATTTGAAAAGCTCTTCATATCCCAATCGTCGATTAACATCTTCGGCAACAAATCAACTTTGACGAACGGTCCTATCAGCTGATGACTAGCACCATGCTAACGTTAACTAGCACGCATAACTTACTAGCTAACCTTAGCGAACTGGCTAGCTAGTTGACAAAATGAACGCAGCTAACATTAGCTACCTGCCCTGGCTAGCCTCAAGCTAACAATTCTAGCTACCGCTAAATAAACGTTATGTCAAATTCTGATTTTAGGTTGTCTTTGCAAATGTAGCGTCAGCCACTTCGATAAAAACGACAATGCAGTTGAATCCAGAGTATTTTGAACATGAAACAGAATCCTTGTCCTCTGATAATTTTGGTTAGGAATTTTGTGTCAATTTTCACAAAATGGCGCGCGGTCCAAACCTGCGCAGTGAACCGGCCCGGTGGACCAGAGACACGGACAACTGAGTTAGTGCGGCGCCGCCTAATTATTTCAACTATGTTAAAACGTCGGCCTCTTGATCTTCTTCATCCGATCCACTCGACGCAATTCGATATCCAGAAACATGAAATATATATCCACTGACAGCATTATTCCGGCGGGAAGGGAGAACATTTGAAAAGACTGAGCTGGGAAAAAAAACCCTCCTGACAAAATGGCGATGCTCTAGCTTGTTGCCATGGCAACTGTCAATCAAAAAATAAAGTACCCGGATGTACCAATGACGAATAAAATCTAACTGGCCAGAGTTACAGGACAAATATAACTCTGGTGGTGTCCCTGTCTGTCTCTTAAACCGCGTTTGGCCTGTTGCCACCGTCCGGCACAGATGTATTTTATCAGAATGTAGCTTTCTTTACAGTTTTAGACCGCCCTTGCCTCCCGTGGTTGTTACTTTTGTATACCTTTATTAGACAGTAAGTTTGTTAGTGGCACTTTTCTGTTACTGTGAAATATCATTAGCCTATGCTTTGGATAATAGCTTAATAAATCATAGCCAGGATTTTCAGACCCCAATTAAGGTTCTTTTTATAATAATAATAATAATAATAATAATAAAAAGAAGAGGAAAACATAATTTAGCTAGGCTTATACTCAAAAGGATTGACAAGCTCTAATTTTATATAAAAAGCTGTTTTTCCCTGGTCGTCCTTACAGTCCTATAGGAGCTATTGTTCACCAGAGGTCTTCTTCAGGTAATAATTTTGACTTTATCACCTGAAGAAGACCTCTGGTCGAAACGTTGATTGTGATGAATTAATACTTTTTGTGGCATTTGAGCCACAAGTGTGTGGGCATATCTTCCTCCTCAACAGAGTCTGTTGTTTCAAATCAAAAGATGAAAGAGGAATATCAGTTTGTTACCTGTATTCAGCCAAGCCTATGTATTTCTCATTTGCGTTCCAAAGTCTAAACCTTCAGGCTTAAAACGTTAGTTTTCCAAGTCAGATCAATTCACAAACAAGAATAACACCGCTGGCACAGTTACAATTTTAAAATGTTAAAAATTAAGTTGGCTATAGCCTACATCAACCTAGCAAAAAACAAAAAGTTAGTGCTGTCAAAGATAAACACTTTGGTTTTAGTGAGTGAGAATTGACTTCTACATGACTCTCAGTCAAATGCTTTTCTATTTAACAAAAACATTCTCAATGTAAACTTTGTTGCTTTACCAAATCCCTCTGTCTCAGACTGTGGTGACAGATAAAACTTCATACAGCACTGGACTATATTTCCATGAATCCAGTCGCAAAAGGATGAGGGGATCTGAGTGATCATCTCATCAGGATGTTAGACAGGATGTTAATTGCAAACTCATAGAGAGATTTAATTAAGTCGTAAAAACTGTCATGGCCGGACACTTAAAAACACTCACAAACCTACAACTAGCCTATAGTTTTTTCTGATTAATATCTGAGTGCTTTTTAAAGTCAAATGAAATATTTAAAAAAATAAAAGTTAAAATGTCCAAACTAAAGCCATATTTAGATGGTATACAAGCAGGTCTGGTGACATACATCACAAAGGCCCTGAAGTATAGTTTTGACTTAAGGACAATGTCACATTTTTTGCTTGTCAGTTAGAATAACCTGAGTAATACGTTTTTAAAAAGTAGAATTTGGGAGCCCTGTCACAACTCATTTGGTTTCACCACCACCCAATAAAATGATCTATTTAAGATTTCTCCTCCAGACTTAAGACTTTAATTTGTTACATGAAGAGTTAGTGGGAAATTAAAGTCCTGCATTCATTTCTTTAATTTAGGTAAAGCTACAAAAAAAAGCATGAAAGTACCAAAAGTTAAAGATGTCGTCATGCAGAAAGGTCCAAACCAGAACAACGTTTATCACATTGTTGGACAATAAATATCGTTTCACTAATGTGAACATCACTTTGCTTTTACAACTGGGGATGGTTAATCGAGCAGCTTTGATTCACTCTGTATTTTTATTTTTTTTACTTAATTATAAAGTTGAGTCAAAAAGTTTACTGTGCACAAATACCACAGCAGTTGTCAAACAGGAATTTGACGTAACATAAAACAAAACTTCATGGCAGCATTAGATTTTTTGAACTCCTTATCTGAAACAGACCACGTCAGACAAATCAACATCGCTAGACAGTTTTAGGATTTATTATTTTTTATGGACACATTTTTAGAAGTTTTAAAATATTTTAAAGTTAAAACATCAGTTGGTTGGTTACCTTTAACCAGTTAGCCTCTGTTTGAACATTTGCTTTATTATTTCTGAACCCTTTTGTTGACCATATTTGTTTGGGGGGTAAAAATTTAATTTACCCGCGATGGAGAAAAATCACCCAACATGGTCAATGAATTCAATAGCCTGGAGGTCATTGTACACATCATTCAATGGCATACATGCTCTTTCCTGCTTCTTATTTCTTCTTTCCAGATTTTATGTTTCAGCCCTCCTGAGTCAGGCTGTTACCGTCATCTCTCCGTCATTCTGTTGTAAAGACCTGTGGGACCAGACAACAAACATCATCATCCGATGACCTGCGCACAGAGTTCAGTCAAACTAAACTGGATTAAGGTGGAAATGCTAGATGTGGAAATGCTAGATGTTAAGATGTCTGTTTTACCTTTTGCATGAGAGGTTCAACAGATTCCTGTTGAGCAAGGTGTGAAAAAGATCTTTAATAAGGGGAGTCAGGTTTGTAAGTGAGAAGCCACTGCATTAAGTGTGTTTAGTTTTTTTTTGCTTACTTTACCAGATTTGTTCTTCACAGTCAGTGAAGGTATCAGCTCATATACAGTTTAACCCGAAAAGGAAAACTTCACTTCACTTTGTCCTTATGTCCATCATAGGTCACTATGTTCATCATTCCATGTATTTTCATTAGTTTTTCCAAATACACTGCCCTTTGTAAAACTCTCCAATGCTCACTTTCTATACCGCATTTCTGATCATAACTGTTTGGCTAAAGTTTTACTTGCCAGCTCTTGTTAACAGCGTCTTTGAGTGCTATCAGTGACCACTAATTGTTTCTTGTATGACCACAACAGCTTTCTGCATCACATTCATCTTGAAGCCTCAAGTCAAAGAAAGAAGCAGAGACAGAAATGTATACTGTCAAACTACATGTGATGTTTGAGCCACATTGAAAAATAAAAGTAGCAAGTAAAGAAAGTGAACAATGATTACTAGCTGAGAATCTTGGAAACACAGAGAGCATTTCATTTAATGTATTATACAGGGAAAGATTAAATGTGACATTACAAAAGTTACAGTTAAACGGGCCTGGTTTACATCAGGTTCCTGTTCTACAGCACATAAAAACAAAGATCACACCAGTCAAAAGACACAACCAACAATCAGACATTTAGGGGGGGTAACTGAAATTAACATTATATTAGGCCTAGTTAAATCAGTGTTTACAAGTATGTCTGGGATTAATGCTTGTTGTAAGAGTGATCTAGTGATACAGTACATTCCTGATTTGTGTTGGATCTTGGTACTCAAGCTCTGGAGACAAGATGTTTTAGTGGATCTGAAAGTAAAACTTAATAAAGTATAAAGGTGACATGAGGTTGATTCTGTGCAAAAAAAGCTTAGTAATTTTGATTAAGAATGAAATGAGAGTAAATATGACTTTAATAAAATGGACATGTGATAAATCGTATCGTAACACAGGCTGTAAAACAAAAGTGTTTTGGTGGTTACTCAACTTACAGAAGTGTACTGTAAAATGTGTCGATACATTTTGTACAGCAGTAAATCCTCTGTAGGCCACATGTTTAATATGTTACATTGTACCACAAATCATGGTAGCACATTATACATTACAAGTGTTGTTTGAGGAGTTGAAATGCTTGTGATGCATCAAACACAAGTCTGCAACGTTTACTGGTGATCAGATTATTGAGTCTCTCTACATTTTCCACCATTTTCCTAAAATTGTAAAGGCTATTTTCAAACTAAATACAATTCCACCATTTAATACACATTTCTACAAAACTTCTGTCAGTGAAAATATAAGTTTCTTGTGTAGCTTATTTTCACTTAGACCCCATGTGAAAACAGACTGATCCTTTTTTTTTTTTACAGACAAGTAGAGATTTCCCTTGGTTTTGATTTGCCATTAGCAGTCTATTCTTTGACCACAAGGTGGCAGCAGAAGCCCATGTTGGCTGTTATGAAGTCCTACTGGTGATGACGTCTTCGAAATGCTGGAATGTCCTGTGTACATTATTTTGTTTGGGGATTTGGCATAATGTGAGTGACACAGCCATAAACTGAGTAGAAGCTGTTTAAAGATGATGGACACTGATCCGTAAAATGACTTTCATGTGATTAGCCTGTTGGACAAATTATCTCCCTCTGAAATGTCTCTGTTTGGCCTTACCGTTGATGTTTATTGTTCTGTGTCCGAGTTCTTGCCATTGCTTTGTCTGTCAAAGCACTTTGTAAACGTCTGTTTTTAAAGGTGCTATATAAATAAAGTTATTATTATTATTATGTTTTTTAGACTGTAAGAAAGTCATTTGTGTCAAGTTGAAGTATTTTCCACCACATTTATATTCCCAGGCGGGGCCTACATTTTCTAAAAAACGCAGGATAAATCAGATAAAACATTTATACTTTGTCTGGTCATGACTATTAACACAGGCCTTTTATGCCTCACTCAGTGGCTTATTTAGACCCTATCATATACAGTATACTTTAATTATTAGCAGGGGAGTAAGAAATATCAAGACATAAACTATTCCACAGTTAAAATGATCACACTGCATGTAAAAGTAAAAAGATGAATTATTCTGAATCTACTCTTCATATTTTTTATTATTTATGTAGTATCCATTTACAATATACTGTTGTATTGGGGTTTTATTCCACATAATAATGAAAATGTTGCAACTTTTTCAAGGCGGAGCTTATTTAAACTACATTATATCATGGAGGGTATCCACTTTATCTGACACAAAATAATATCTGGTTTATATTTATCAGTAATTTTCAGATTAAATCTAGCAAAAGCTTTATGATGTTATTGTTGAGGAATGAAGTTTGTGTTAATTTTAGGTTCCTATAAAGTTATAGTCTAATGAGAAGAAAAGAACAAGTTTTTACAAAATACTGCTTAATGTGTGTAAACGCTGCCACAGGGTTTATGTGTCAGATGGGATGATTTACAGATTACAAAGAAACAGCCTTTTTTTCTCATTTCACAAGACCATCAGTTACCAGAGTGATTATTTCTATAAAGTACTCTTTTAGACGCTTGTTTACTTTGCTGTGGGGTATAATAGGTGTCAGATAATGAGCTACAACATGCGGATGAAAAATCCTTAGTTTACAATTTGCAAGGCAAACATTCTCGATGGGTGACACATTTGACTGTTAAAATAAAGCAGGATGAGTTTGTTTTTTTCAATCAGGAATTATGAAGTATGCATGTACAGGATATAATTAGCAAAGAGATAATATATGCTTTGTCCACAGGGGGCGCCAAATCCGACATCAACTGAAAGTTGCTTACAGTAGCGTTGATTTGGATTTTTCTGATTACTTTAGAGGCCCAAAATGTCCAGCAACTTTTACGTTTGACCATTTTGACTGTTGATGAGCCAGAATGCAGCTTGGGAAAGCTTGGAAAAAAACAATTCAGGCTCAAGATTAAAGGTGGGTTTCTTGTTTAGTGCATCAAATATCAAATATATGTGATAAAATCTGTATTTATAGTTTTGATCTGGTCTTAGTTTGTATCTCTAATTGATGTAGCTTGTTTGTATCTTCCTGGGTCATAAAATATCCATCGTTTCTACTTTTTCATTTTATTGTTGGTCAGTGTTTCCCCTATATGCATCTAGCAGTGGTGCACCGCTGCTGAAATATGAAAAAAAAATGTCTTTGGTAAAATTATGACTCCTCTCGTCTTTTGCAATTACCCAGGAGCCGGGTTATGACAATAGGGTGGTTTTCGGTTGATTATTATGTCCAATAAATGTTAATAATTACTTTAATGACACAAATGTTCAAAAAATTGCACGCAACTAAAACATTGTTCCACTTCACCACCGCTGCTACAACTCCAACCTAGGGGAAACACTGTTGGTGTAATGTGTTTTCTTGAAATGTTGCAAACATTGATGTACAGATTAAGAAGTGATCATAATCATTTGACCTTTCAGCAGCAAACTCCTGTTACTTTCATTTCATTTGTGTAAAAGACATTATTTCTGAGTCAAATATAAAAAATCCTGAGTGATTCTCTCCAAATTTTCTTACAATGTTCTGTTTCACCACCAACGGCAGATCCAACAAAGGGAAATACACAGACATTCACACAAACAACATGCATGGATTAAACTTGGTTAATAAAGATCTTTTGCATTCAGGCCTCAAGTTTGACCAGAACCACTGCACAACACTTCAAAACTAACGGTTAAAAGAATTATGAACTTTGGAGAAAGCATTTTAAGGGGACTGCTTTGCTGAAGAGTGTAAGGTCTGAGACAAAAAAAGAGGAGGAAGAAGATGATTCATGATTAATGCCAGGGATGAAGTCACAATGAGAAGAATAAAGTGGAAGGTCCAGATAATGAAATTCATCTGAAGCTTCTCAAGCTAATGCTTCATGTGGATCCATAAGTCCTTCACTTGCCGACATCGTGCTGGACATGCGGTCTGATGAGAGGAAATACTCAGATATTAAAAACATTGAGAGTCACTCTCTAGATGACTCCACTGAAACAAAGCGTCCAGACCTGTTGCCAGAAGAGCCAAATCGTCCAAGCCTTATTGGGGTTGTGCCTCAAACCGTTGAAGTACTTGAGACCAAGTCCTCGTGCTGAAAGAGAATAGGGTTTCCTCATCTGGAGGACGATGGTCCTGAAAAGCATTTCAGGCTGCTGCCACATCTGCAACCTTCAAGCCCAAAACCCTCTGACACTCAACCTGAGATTGGAGACAATGATGAGGTGTTCAAAGATACCTGGTTGCTTTCTCCAAATAAAGAAGTTGCTGAACTGATTCCCCGGTCTTTCTGTGCAACGGCTTATGCTGCGACATTCAGGCAACCCTAAAGATGCTCACTCTTCTCATGAGAAAGACCTGCATGATTTGGTGCATCCCAAATTGGATGGTTGAGAATCCAGTACCCAGTCCTCTGAAAAACTTTGAATAAAGAAGTGTGAAAAATGAACTTGAAGAGTGTGAAAAAAAAAAACAGGCTAGAGAAAGCAGATTGAAGCAGCACCTGTAGCAGAATCAGCCTAAGAGGGCTCAGCAGGAGCACTGCTCCTGCTGAGCCCTCTTAGGCTCCACGGGATCGTTGGTGGACGGCCTGCCAAAACAACCCCCCCCCCCCTCCCTTCGGGATCGTAGGTGGACGGCCCACCTGAACAACCCCCCCCCCCCCCCTTTTCCCTTGTTCCCTATCCCTCTTCCTGCATCTTATCCCATCTCCCCCTATCCCGTTCCAAGCCCGGCGCAGTCTAGGCTGTGAAGGCTGTTTCGTCATGAGCCGGGGTGTCACTGCCAAAGATTTCTGCCTTTTAATAAGGAAGTTTTTTCTGACCACTGTATCTTTTGCTGCTTTGCTAAAGTGCTCATGATGGATTAAGCTGGGTCCTTGTAATATAGCAATAAGTAAGGTCTTTTACCTGCTTTTTGTAACATAAACAATGAGCATGGTCTTTTTACCTGCTGTTTTGTAATATTAATAGACAAAGAGTAAGGTCTTTTACCTGCTTCTTGTAAAGCGTCTTGAGATAACACTTGTTATGAATTGGCGCTATACAAATAAAGATTGATTGATTGATTGAATCAGAGTTGCAGAGAGGTTTTATTTGAGAATATGCAGAGCCCAAAACTAACCTATCAACACACTATAAGCATAATGCAATCCCTTTTCCCTGCACACACAGAAACACACTCACACCATATACAGCTTGTCCAAAGATATGGCAGTACACATTTTAACTGGCTCTTAATGTAAAGATCAAAGTTAGGTTTTTAGTAAGATTAAGAGCCATACTCCTGAACCTGAAACCTCTCCCTCAAACTCAAAGATTGGTCTCATATTAATACTGATCTTTTCATGATTTACTTTTGTTAAGTTTGTTTATTCCTTGTTGCAAAGTTGTGATTTCCTGTTTTATTTTGTCATTTGTATCCTTGTGTTTCTGTTTTCTGTTGATAATCCTGAGTTTAGTTTTCAGTGTCTCTGTCTAGCGTCAGGTCTCTAACGCCCTGAGAAAGGCAATTAGGCTGAAACGCGTCTGGGTTTTCCACTCTTTTTCTTTCCGTTCCACCTTAACCTCTCCCACTCAAATGTGCCTGTAATTGCTTCAAACACCATTTCACTACCAAACATGGTAAGCTGGTCCACTGTTGTTTTTTCTATAATTTGTCCAAATTACAGCGCACCATTTACCCGACACACAGGGAGCATGTCAGCTTCCATTCATAGTTTTAGTTTTCCAATGTTTCCTTTTTTATTTTGTAGTCCCCCCCCCCCGTATCATGTCTATAGGGTTTCTTCCTGCCTCTGTGCGTTTCCCTCCAGTTTTGATTGCCCATTGTCTTCACCTGTGTCACCAGTCTCACCTGTGTCTGATTACCCCTGTGTCTATTTAAGTCTCACATGTTCCTTCCCTTCTGTGTCATTTCGTTCGTCTACCTAACCATGGCCTGTGCTTTCCTCCTGGTGCTTATTTTTTTTATCCTGTGGGATTTTTAGCTGGACTTTTGATAGAACTTGAAAAGGTAAGCTTTTGTTACACATTTTGCCTTCTTTTGTTTGAATACATCTTCTCTGTCAAGTTGAGCACTTGGTTGCTGTTCCTTGTTATTTAAACCTGCTGACAGAAAAGACACAGGTGAAACTAATTGGGGCAATCACAGTGGAGAGAAAACAGACAAAGGGAGGAGGACACACATGATACAGAGGGTCAACAACTACAAAATAAAACAGGAAACACTAAAGACTAAACTTGGACATAATATAATACAAATACACACATGGGGAAACGAGCAAAACTAGGGAAGAATGAGACAAAATAAGAAAGGAAATCTAAACCGTGAAACAAACAAATTAAGAAAAAAATCATGACATTGCTCTTCACGAGGTGACAATTCTCTTAACATTGATGCAACTCCCTGTCTGCTCACGGAAAAAAAAAAGCTCTTAAATTTGATTTTCTATATTAAGTTTAAAAAACGATTGTACATCAACAGGTCAGTCTGTGCCTTCAAACCTTCTCTTCATCAATTCATCTTAACTCTTTTAAGATGAAAACTGTGCATCATTAATCTCCAGGGGCCATGGCTTTTCCAAATGTACACTTTATTTTAAACAAAAGTACAAAAACAAACATCAGGTATTTACAATACTTGCATGGCAATGTTCACTTTCTTTGGTCATTCTTCCAATTTGATGGTTTTCAACAATGTAGGCAACATACAGCAGCTTGGAGGTCTGAGATGATCACATGCTGAATATTCAACCAGACGCTGAGCAACCTACTCATGACTCACAACTTATTTCTAGTTTGCAAAGTCTGCAAGCAATTAACCAACAATTTAAATCCAAGTTATGGTGATAGAATTTGCCTACCAGGATGTTTTTTTTTTTTTTTTTTTTTATCTTGCACAATATAAATAGCAAAAAAGAAAATTAAAATCACAAACTTCACAATGACATCCTGGTCTTGATCCATTTTTCCAAATGTTGTAAATGCTCCTGAAGGACCAATAATGTGACACGTACAGCTGCGCGTATTCCATTGTATTCTACACAAACCTGACATGAAAACATGAACGCTAGTGCACATAAAAAAAAAAACAGAAGTCCAGGTAGATTTTCAAAAGAAGGTAAATGTATAACGGCTACTTGGAGATGGACACCTCGCCCTCTCTATGAATTGTATTACAAAAAGATGTATTCACAATAAACTTCACATTAAACAATCATTCCTCAACACTAGTGGAGAATTCACAATAAACAACAAAGAATCCTTTAGCTTTAAAAGAAGCATGGTAAGAAACAATGTCTTTATGTCAGACAGTAAAATGAGCTATGCTTTACATTCTCTTAATAATCTACCTGCTTGTGTTATACAGTGGTTATGTTGAATGTACAGTACATTTGAAAACAGAATTGTCATCTCCTCTCCTCGTTACTTTGAATAAAAACAAAACAAATCATGTAACACCAAAGAACTCTGTGGCACATCAGCTACTTCCTGCAATGCATCATGTAAATTATACAACCGTCTATTAACTAACGCTGAGTATCACAATATACCCTTAGCCCTTTCAGGAATTTCATCTCAATATCAACGTGATTTTTTTTTTTTTACACCTAAATGAACAATATGACAAAATAAACCGGTTCAGTACAGTGATGTTGAAGGCAGAGGTTGTTTGGACTAAAATGTAAAAGTAGGGATGTTAAAGAGTCAAGCACAGACTAATGGCAGCCTACACGTCCTTACAGCAAAGGCAACTGGTCTAGTAGTACGTTTATTTTCATCAACTAATTAAATGAACAAAAAAACAGCATTTTCTCTGTTTCCCAAATTCCATTCTAACAAACATGAATCCTAATAGTTGACAGGTTTACACATGTATCAGTAGTGCAGACAAATTATGTATTTAACATACAGTATCCATTCAGTTTTCTTTTTTAAGGAATGGTGGGTTTAAGGGGTTCAGGGGGGGGGATGTTTGGATATGCTTTTTTAGTTAAATTCTCCCTGAAACCAAATCCAAACCGTCTTCATCCCAATGTACACTTGTTTCTCCCCCCCCCCCTAAAGACAGAGGTGAAGAGAAATGTGCAAAAGTTCCATGTTTTCACTGGAAAGAGAGAATCAAAGGAACATGTTAGTCAAGAGGATTGGCTTTTTCTAACTGTATTTTTAGCATAAGATGGGAATGCTTTATTTTTTTTGTATACCTTTCACATTCCCAAAGGATGGTTGCTGTTTCTTTACACCTCAGCTTTTTGGTTATTTTCTTCAACTTTTTCCTCCAGTTTTTTCTCCTCCTCGGAAGACCCGTCCTCCTTTTCACCGGTCTTCCAGCTTCCTTGCCTGTTTTTGAAAAGAATAGTCTTTACCCTCAGAGTCATTGTGTGCAGAATGCATGGACTACACACTGTCCCCATCGGACTAAATGGAGGCTTAAATAGTAAGTTGTGTGTTAATGAATTGGTCATAAAAATGACCAAAAGGCATTCCCTAAATCGGCCCATTCCCTTACTTGGTGATTGTCCTAAGTAGCCTTAAAGCCCAATACATAACGAGGTGAGCTATTTAATAAAAAAAAAAAAAAATCAAATTAAGGAGTTAGCAGAAGTTACATGAGAGATCAATCCCACTCTACAGTCACAGACAAAGCTAGCACCAGCAGCCACCTAGCTTAGCATAAATACTGAAAGCAGGGGGAAACAGCTAGCCTGTTTTTGTCCAAACCCAACACAAATCTGTTAATAAGTGTCTCTAAAGCTCACTACACAACACATTAGAAATGTTAGTTACATGTGTACAATATCAATGGAGAAAAAGTAACATGTTTAAATGTTTGTTGCTTTTTGCCTGACATATCTCAGCAGGAAGCAGAGATTTCAAGAAGTCGTATCATTACTGTTGCATAGAAAGCAAGTGCAGACTCCTGGCTGTCAGTGTGTGTGACTGAGCTATAACCTTTTGTTTTAACGCTCGCTAGTTTTCTTTCATTCTGTTGCCAGTCTTTATGCTAAGCTAACAGGTGCAAACATACAGGGATAAGTGTGGTACCAAAGTCCCATCTAACCCTCTGCTCCATTTATCAAACTATTCCATAAACTGCCTGAAAATAACGTTTTGGGGAAATTATCTTAAAGTGTGACTGCGTGTGTTGTTTTACTAAATTAAAATGTTGTTACTTTAATCACCCGAAACTAACTTACAAACACAAAACTAACAGCCAGTAAGAATCCTACCAAATCATGTTTCCGTTTACTGCATATACAATAAAACTAGCTTGTAATGTCTTCTGTGCTGGGGCTTATGGAGGAGTTTAAAGTTTGTTGTTGAGTCTAAATAAAAGCTGTGTCACTGTTAATGTACGGTGGAAAAGAACAAGTGGAAGTCTGTATTGCTCTATTGCAGGAGGTGGTGTAAATGAAGACCTGTGGATAGTGACAGTTAAAAAGGCCTACATGAATTAAGTGTTTAAAGTTTACACGTGAGGGAACTATAGACTAAAGTGGCCATGTTCAATCATCAAGGCCACATAGAATTAGCGAATTTAAGAATCTTGGTCGCTGTGATTTTAACGTGCTATGATTTTTCAAAAAAGAAAAAAACTTCTTACTTGGACTTCTTGGCGTAGACCCCGTACGCCAGGCCTATAACAATAGTGGCGACGAGGAGACCAACTACAACTCCAACCACCAGCTTTGTTTGGTCGCCGCCGTCTGAAGAGTCTGTGAAAAAAATACAAATAAAAGCGTCAGTCCCCTTGGTTACATGTTCCAGTATCATTTCACTCCAGCCTGAATGCATGTGCAGACACAGAAGCAGAAGTCATTATGTGCAATAAATGCATTGATGAGTGGACACATCCACACTGTACATGGTTATGACCCACTGAGTCCAATGACAAATCTGTTCTTGTTTGTGACTTGTTGCATCAGCCAATGGGATTATGGACAATGTTGACATTTAGTCAGGATGCTGGTAGCTCCATTCCTCTTATATCTGCCTTGTACTAAATAAAAAACACACAATCCAGAGATAGACTTTCCAGTTGTAGAGTCCAAGGTGATGTCAAAAGGTAAATGTTTGATAGAGATCCTTCTTCAGTATCCAACATTTTACTCACCCCCCCCTCCCCCTCCCACCGTTTCTTACGAGCAAAAAGACCACTAGAACTTACCTTGTTTATCCATTCTCACCTCCTCATTAACTGAAATCAGATATAAAATCAAAATTAACGTCCAACCAAAACAAAACCAAAAACCAGTTACTGCTCTACTTCTATTCTACTGAGGCATGCAAGAAGTTCAGAGAGGAAACCGATTAAACCCAGCATCCCAACATACCGGTACATACACACGCCAACAGAAGGGGGGAAAAGAGAGGTGAAATGCTGTCTCAAACACACAGGAATGAGTTAGCACACAGAGCAGAGAATGAATGTTTGCTACTGCATGCATTTGGACACCATGTGCACAAAGAGCTAAGTGCATGCATCAGTAACATTTTGACAAGGATTTTAGGATAGTTCATGGTTAGACCTTCACTCACCGCCACCATAAAAAACCAGATCTATTTATACCCATACCTGCTTTTATTATAACTTAAAAGTTTAAATACCTAATAATATTCTTTTGAAGCATGTCTTTTCCTGGTATCCACTACATTATGAGTAAAGAAAGTTTTATTTTGGCCCAAAATTCCTTTTTTCTTTTCATCGCTAGATTAAAAAAAAACATCCTTGAGCTTAACCTCAAGTATGCAGCTTCTACATTATTCTTTAATTGAAGCACCTTAACATTATGTCCAGTGAACATGCAGACAGAAAGAGTTAGTGAGCGCAGGAGGAAAAACATCCACGAAGGCAGATTAAGGAGTTCGGCTCCAGGAAGAAAATAATGAAGCAGAGAGACGAGAGAACCATACTGATGAGATAGCCGATCCTTATAACGCCATATGAGTTGATTATATAAGATTATTTTAATAAAAGCTAGTTCTACTAATTATTATTTTCTAATGTCTGTGTCTTGGCGTCTATCTTTTGTTAATCTCCTTGTTTATTTCAAGTTAAAAGGAATCAATGAATCAATACCACCACTTTGTACTTACAGGATGACACATTTATAGCTCTGGTATCCCCGCCAAACTCGTTGGATACAGTGCAAGAAACAGTCAGGTTTGCATGGGGCACCACTTGGATCTTGTGTGTGATCTTTCCGTTGACAAAGGGACTCTCATCCTGCTGAACCACAAGAGGAAAAAAAAAACCCGATTAGTATTTTTGGACACTTTTCTCTGCTTGATTTATACGCCTGTCATGACACCAAAAGAAGTGTATATTTAGCTCCACTAGGGGGCGACGTTGGATTGATATGCGACTCAGCCTTTCCATGACAAAGCGTGTGTGCCAGTGGGATGTAGACAGTTTGGGTCTCAGAGGAAAACCTCAGACACAAAGACAAACTGCCAACACCCCTTTTCACATCCTCTATAGGGGGGATGAGGCATTTTTGTAAATACCCATTAGTGAGCGCTGAATTATTCTCTCTGAATAAGCTTTAAAGGACACAGTGAGGGGAGAATAAATAAACTTTGAGTGAAATGTACAAATGTGCTTTATCTGCATAATTCATTGTCCTGAGGTGAAAGAGTTCAGTGCACCTTTTGGAGCTGATTAAATATTGCTCACAGGTTCAGGTTTAGAGGTTCTTTTTGAGGTGAGATACTGACTGAAAAGAGCTGAAAAGAATCTAACCATCCCACACACAGCCTCAGGTGCATATGTAATTCAAACTGTTTCACTGAATGGATATGTAACCAGTGTGCACACAGGTAAACCACGGAAACAAAGGAGGGGAAAAAAAGAGGTCTGTTGAAATGACAGTTTTGTCGTGAAATTCTGTTTGAGCATTGGGGAAAATCAAGACGCCTGATCTTTCCAAACACTGAGCACCACCACCTGGAAATGTTGGACTAGATAAGTTCAGGAGTGCGACAGCTCGGGGAAATACTTAAGAGTGCAAACAGCTATGTACATAACAGGGAGTGTTCACTCACTCTGCAGTACAGGCTGAGTGGCAAAAAGCAAAACATGAACTGTCTGAGAATCAATACACTGACAAGCCTCAGATTGTTTGGGTTCCTCAGAATCCAGAAGGAAACAGACTTTCTTTGTTCAGCCAAACCTTTACTGCTGATCTTATTCACTGGAAAAACATGACATCATATTCAAAGTAGATCAGTGAATAAAGAATTTTGAGCCTATTTAGTGTTAAAATACAAAGTGAGTCCTAATATCAGCACAAAAAAATCAATCATCCAATCATCTGCTGCAGGAAGAAATAACCAACTTTATATCTATGGCCACTTTGTTGACAACATTTAGATGATGTTCCTCTTAAAGTGTCACTGCAGCCGATACATCAGGAGAAGCCTTTTGCCTGCTGACATCTGAAGACCATCATCAGAAAATGAATTTCTGACAACCGGCACTGATTTGATCAAAATAATGTCTGCTTGACAGAAACATTTCAAACCATCTGAATGACTTAATTTGAGCTTTAAATGTTGAGGAGGAGGATGTTAAGAAAGATGTGTGGTCACTTTAAAGCTGACCACCACCTTTTTTTTTTTTTTTTTTTACATCATTGAGTCATTACATTCATCTGTGTCAGAAAACACAACTCAACAAGGACATGGGCCAAACCCTCCCGTGATCACCTGTGATGGATAAAATGCTTGATTGGATGAAACTAACCTTGTCGATTCTGTCGATAAAATCTGTGGCTAAGATCTTAAAAACTATGCATGAGGCAAGTAGTGTAAACCTTCACATTCCACTTGCTATATTTTCCTGATTGTGCAACTGCTGAAGTAAAAAATTAAATAAGCAGCCTTAGCAACAACTCTGCTATTTTTGTTCTAGCGTGAGCCGTCAAAAGGGAAGATACAGATTTCAGTTTTAACGGTATTATACTTGAATGTCCATGTTAACAAATCCTTGAGATTCAATTTCTGGTCTGCCGTATTTTGAGCAAAAGCTGATTTTCAATGTTTCTATTCACTGATTTACTCTGCATACATTCACTATGATTGTTAGAGGTTGAGTCTGTCATACCCACAAGGGATTCAAACCGCCTGTGTCTGCTCAAGGGATTCACAGGACACGATGCAGCATGAAATCCAGCTTTACTGTAACTTGATGACTCGAAAACCTCGCAACTTGTTCATCAAATCATCAGTCTTCTAGGTGGCACTGAAAACAGACACACCAGCTGCTCTTCTGTTGTGTTTGTGACGGAGCTGCTCAAGAAGTGTTTGCTATAGTCTTAAACCTAACTTACTGTTACTACGGTAACCACGCGTCACTAAATCCACCAGGAGTGAAATCTTGAGGATTAAAACTTTAAAATGTTTGTACACGTACCTCTTCCCAACAAAGGGGAATTATGGTGGACTTTTTTTCTCCCAGTGGCACTGAATGCCTAACATGCATTCAAATTCAGCCACCACAGGATGTGCAGGCAAGACTATAAACTATTAATATGGAAAACTAAAAGAATCTTAAGAAGCTTATTCAATGTGTTAAAACATTTAACCATCCAGCAAAATCCAAAGTGTCCTAACTTAAACATTGTTGCAGAAAAATGTTGTGCCATCATCATAAGGATTGTTTACGAGTGTTCATACCAAGGTGCCGTTGATGCTCCAGGAAACAGCTGGCTTTGGAGAACCTTCAGCCTCACAAATCAGGACTTTGTGTTTGCCATCATCACCGCGCCGTTTGGTCAGATGTTTGATAACTGGAGCACCTGTAACAGGACGTAACTCTTCAGATACATCTGAATGAGAAAATGATGTTGTCATGGTTGCTTTTTATTCATTGAGGTTTTTTTTTTGCTGAGGGTCAGCTTAGAAGACCGTACAGTAAGAAGTGGGTTAGCTTAGCATAAAGAACGATAACAAAGGGAAACGGCTAGCTTTAATATATTAAAGTCCACCTACCAGCATTTCATTCATACTAATTAACAAGTCGTGTATCCTGTTAGTTTGATCTGTTTTCAGGTCTTTAAGCTATGCTTAGCTAACCAGATGTGGTTCATATTCGTCTTACAGGTCAAACATCTGTATAAATATTCTAATGTCACTCACAGAAACAAAGCAGATAATACATTTTCCCGACGCCGCCGATTTTCTTTTTAGTCCTTACCTTTAACAGCCAGCTCGAAAGAAGCCTTTCGGCTGAGCAGACCCAATGTCACCTCGCACTCATAACGTCCAGAGTCTGCGTAAGTCACCTTGCTAAACTTTGGCTCTTTGTCCAGTTTCACATTGTCCTGAAATGAAATAAAAGAAATATCAGCAATGTCAATAACAGCCACCATTTTTTTTTCTCTCCATTGATTTTAGCCTTGTTGAACTTAAGGTTACTTTTACCTTTGTCCAGGAGACCTTTGTGTCTCCAGAAGCATCAATCTCAAGATTAAGATCCAAGGTCCCACCGGCACTCCTGACGATATCTCCAGAGGGGCTTAAATTGATGTCCAGGTCTAAAAAGAGACGAGAGGATGGTGATAGGGTGTCTCAGAGACTTGACAAAGGTCGAAACTATCCTGTTGTTAACCATACAACACTGCTCTTGGCTCCCAGCACTGCCGAAACAGCTTATTAAAGGCAGTGCGGTTGACACAACACTTTTCTACACAAAGCACAGCACGACAGGAAAGCTGGCAAAGAGAGACATTGGGACTTTTCTTTTCTCAAGCATCATTTTTCACTTTAAACTAAATAATAAGATTTCTGGGGTATGACAATGACAATGCTGCTGGTGTGCGGCAAAATTATTGTCATTAAAAAAACGTGTTTTTGTCACTTACATTGGACAATGATGTCATCAGTTGCTTCCATTGTTGGGTCGTCAACAAGAGAGCATTTATATTCACCAGAGGAGTTGCGTGAGACTTTCATGATGGTGTAACTGTCGGTGTTTTCCACTTGCACCACTTCTCCCTTCAAAGACGATAAATCAAACAGGTGATTAGCTTACAATGTCTTATTGATGAAAAAAAACAAACTGAACACTTTAAAATCTTTACACTGAAGGCTTCGACTAACTGATCGGATACCTCCTGTTCTATTTACTCTGGCATATGTTTGTCTAGTCCTCTAATTCAGACAGAGTACCACTGCACCTGATTTAGGTCAGGCCAGTCAGAAGTGTTCATCTAAAGCGGTGCACTGTGCACACAAGTGCTGTGAGGACATTTCTCTTTAAGAACAATATGACTGCTATTGATAGGGAACATCTAAACCTGCTATTGTGTCAGTGTTAAACAAACATTGTCAATGCTCTTTGGAAGCCAAGAAATGAAATGGGGCGGCTCCAGACTAGTTTGCATTTTCAATTGGCTGGCAATGAGCACGAACAGAAGGGAGAACTGAGTTTTTGGTGAGATATTGATGAGTACCTTAAGATGGAAGTTAAAGCTGGTAGGCGCTGGGTTACCGTCAGCCACACACTTCAGAGTCACATTGTCTCCTTCCACCAAAAGGTCCTGAGCAATGACCTTAAGCGCGATGTTCTCTGTGGAGTCTGAAGAGAATGCGAGATAGAAAGTCAGAGATGGGGAGTATGTGTTGGTGAATTAAGTGGAGCGTGTTCCCCTTACAGCTCGCTGCAGGGACTACAGAAACCAACTGTGCTATAAGCTACAGAGAGCGGAAAACTTTGTGCCTCACTGTTCGGTACAACCAACTTCAAAAAATGCAGCTGAGGAGATGTTTAAATTGCAGTCATAATCTCAGGCATTCGACCAAGCAATTCTTTCAAAGCTCAATGTTTCTGCTCCATGTGAGGCAAACTTTTTCAAACCGATAAAGCTTCGGTGAGCAGGTACCCTCTATATTTTATGCTGCGTTTGATGTGGATCCCACTATAGACTTACAAAATCAAAGCCCTCACAAATCACTACTAAGGGTGCAGTTACTGTTGCCTTTCTTGTTATTATAGTAAAAGAAGATATACCACAGGAGGCAGTCTGTCTCCATTGGCTACAGCTGAGATGATTTAAAAAGGTTTTTTTTGTGTTTGTTAAAGGTTTAGGGGTCAGGAGTTGCAGATGATGCGGTCCTGGAAAACCCAGACTGCTGTTACTTTTGACTTAAATTCTGACGTCAGCATTTCATTTACCAGCTGAACGTCACATTCCGAGAGAAAGGACACTTTAGTAGTTGAACAGAAACAGCATCACCGTCTCTCTTCTTCACCCCTAAAAACTGTTTAAGTGTGACAAATAAAATAAAATACTAACTGAACACTATCTACAAAGATGATGTTGATTGCATTTGCAGACTTTATTACTTGATGTGTTATCATGTATTTGAAATATCAGGCTAACAAAAAAGAGAGGAAAAGACAGACATCAGAGGGATTTTTATAACAATGAGTATTAACTTCTCATATGCTCCAGCTTATCAACCAGACTTGTGTCTTTGTGTGTGCAGAAGTTCCAGCTTGTCTGCAGATAACGTCTTTCAGTTTCTTAAAGTTTGTCCCGTGAATGTTGTCAGTGTGGTTTGGTGACTCACAGGTTATACTGAAGGTCACGGGAGAGGACACCAGCTCTGCGCCCGCAGTTTGCTGAGTGCTGCAGGTGAACTGGGCGTCCCTGTCCTCCTTTTCAGCCGAGTACTCCAGTATGGAGGTAGTGGTCACAAGGCCAGTAGCAGGGTCTGCAACAAACGAGGCCTGGATGGAAACCCCTGAACAGAAAAACAAACAACTCAGTCGGAAACTCTCACAGGGAAGAAGTAAAAAAAAAAAAAACATTGGTGTAATGACCGATACACTGTTTTCCTACTGTCCGAAGAATAATTTACAGGGAAGGTCCCAGACACAGAATGAATACACAATGTAAATGTCAGGGTCAGAGGGAAAAAAAACAACAACAGTTGTTGCTGTTGTATTTGTAATTATGCACCAGAAGGAGGAATACACACCTTCCCCATCAGCCACCAGGGGTTTGTTGTTCTTTAACCATGTGATATTTGCTGCTGGGTTTGCATCTTTTGCAACACAAGTGCCCAGCTGTGAAAAAAATAAAAATAAAATCATCATTAAAATGGCACAAACAGACCCAAAATCACAACTGAATGTCCTCAGAATCAATCTGCATCTTTTTAAATGACTCCTCATCAGAGGAAATTCACTTTTGACCACCTGTCCAATAGTGGAGGACTGAGCACTTTTCTACCCAACAGACCATGAAATGCCCAAAGCGTTTCTAAGGCTCCTCAGATCCTTTGGGTATTTTAATTGAAGCAGGGGGAGATTCTGCTCTTTACTAATTCATGAGAGTCACTTCAAAGAACTCATTACTGTAGTAACATGGTCGCTGCTATGCCTCAAGATACCTAAGCCCAAGTGAGGGATTTCCCTTGATGGTTTACTGCCTAAAATACTGTAGGTACAAGCAATGTTTATCATTAAAAACCCACCTTAGTAAGTTTTCCAATCTCAAGCTCCTCTGCTTTGTCATAAATCTCCAGTTCTGCCGGCATCTCTGCAATACATAAAAAAAACGTGTTAATGATTGGGATGTTCCTTTAGGTGATTTGTGCTGCTCATTTTCAGTAGAAGTTATTTCAGACTCACTGTTGATCACCACAGTAACAGGGAACTCTGCGATGTCTGCTCCAGCTACCACCATGCAGGTGAAAGTGCGCTGGTCGCTCAGCGTGGCCGCAGAGAGCAGCAGGCTGGAGTTTGCAGCCAGGCTCACACGGCCCTTATATTCATCAGTGGCGCTGATTGAGACATTCTGGTTTTTCTGCTTGACCAGCAGGTCTCCTGGAAGTCCCTCTCCTTTGTCCTGAAAGCAGAGCAGAGTGCACCAGTTACTTTGTGTCACATATGGCACTGGCTTCCAGTTCAAATAAAAGCACCCTCTGTTCATGCGGTGTCATATGGAGGCACAGATGCACGCTCTAATGCACGGCACATGCACTCAGACTGGGCGTGGCTCAGACATGATAAGTGGGTGTCAGACGGACATCACCATTTTGAATCCATTGACCTCCGCTGTGACTTACATATTTCCATTTAAGGATCAGGACGTCATCAGCTTTTATGGCTCCATTGTTGCATGGGATCTCGAGTGTCTCCCCGTACAGGCCGATAACAGTCTCCAAACCGCTCACTGAGAAAGAGAAAAGCAGAGACACATTTTTCAATTACTTTTTCAGAGGCGGGCTAATCTGGTCAGCCCCAGCACAGCTTGAAATGTTTTGACTGAAGATTGAAGTCCTTTATTATTCTGGATGCTACAAAGTCCAACTTCTTTGTGCATATTTGACAGGCATTTATTGACCACTAAGTGGCTACCGACAAACACTGAGAACCACAGTTACTATAGACTTCTGATAATTTTACACTCCCGTTGTAGGGAGAACAACCTTTCCTGCCCTAAATTTCTTTCAATACATCGCCATGGAGACAAAGTGCTAAAGAGGGGGATGGGATGAGAGTGCCAGCAGAAGTGTCTCAATAAAGCAACGAAGGGTTACAGCTAGAGGGCTACGGGGAAGAAAAGTGTGCCATGGCCCGACTGAAAATGAGGTGTTGCTGGTGTTTTTTTTTTTTTCCTATTCAGATTCACATTTCAGACCTCTACGAGTTCAGGCTAAGGTAAACCCATGGGTGGTGTGCATGTATGCGACAGTAAAACTCCACAACAGCTCATCAGCAGTTCAGTAAAGTGTTGTGGAGAACAAAGTGGTGGGCGACCAGTTTCTATCTGTCGGATCGGTCACAAACAATGCATTGAGAATTCACAGGATAAAGCACAAAACAATTAAGATGCTCAAATAATCTGTGTGCGGTCAACCCTGACATTTTCTGATTATGCTCACGCACAAAAACAAAACAATTAAATCTGCAATGTTAACCTCAAAGTTTTCTTCAGTTTCATCTTAACTCATCAGGCTTTAAAGGTTTCCTCCGAGTCGTGCAAAGACAGGGCGGAAAATCCATTGGCTATGTGCGTGATACTCATTTGAATCCCATTTGAATGAAAGTAAATACTTTTACTATGGTTACCATTGTCTGCATTACAATAGACTAACAACTGGGACCCTGAAGGCATATTTACACAGTTGCTTGTGATGTCGCAATGAGCAAGCAAGTTTGGAGGTGCACAAATGTCTGCGTACCTCTCTGTGTCATTTCCCTCAATCGAACTCCATTTGTCAGTCGTATTTTTACATCAAGACACCCACAGAAGTTCATAGAAGTATTGTTGACTCTTGTGGTGCATTAGTTCATTAGAAGCACACAACAGCAGCTAATAGTTTGCCTCAAGTCAACAAAACCAGCTTTTATTGGCGTCCTCCTGACACTCAGCTGAACAAAGTTCAGACACCTGTCACTCATCTTTATGAACTGTCAGCTCTAAAACAACCTCCAGTTGGAGGCTGACAGTTGTAAAGCCTGTCAGAGAAGCTGCTACAGCAAGCAGATGACAAGCAGCAGACAATTCAATAATCTGATTTTTAGAAGGGCATGTTTTGCCTCATGTTAAGTTGTGCTGTACATCATTTGAAGTTTTTTCCTGCTGTCGCTGATAAGATTGGCCTTCCTGTGGCCACTACTTCCACTTGATAAATGAATAAATTGACATTTAAGAAATACATTTATTTCCTATGGGGGAAGTGAGATAAGAGGATTGATCCTCATCATGTGTCTGTTAAATATGAGGCTTCATTTACTGATAGCTTAGCCTAGCTTAAAATCCTAGCGGGATGTAAAAAGTTACCCTTGCCCTTAATAATGGACACATTTCTCCTACCATTACATCTAACATTCACAAATTCACCTCATAGACCTAATTTGTTTAATCTTTGAAAGTCCCATGTTGTGATTTACAACCAGAATTAGCTAGCTGCTTCCTAGTTTTAAGTCTTAATGCTAAGCTAGGCTAACTGCCTCCTGGTGTAGCTACACATTAGCTACATATGGGAATTTATGATCTATGGTGTCATTCAATGCACATCGAAACAGTGAGTAGTTGTATTTTCCAAAATGTCATAGGTCATAACCGCAGTCTATAAGAAGTTTTTCTTGTTCCATATGACGTCCATATTTATAGAATGACAATAAAAGTGATTTTCATCACTGACAGAGGAAACAAAGGGCTTTAAAAAAAAAGAGTGTTGTTTATCTGTGTTGATGGTTATAATCAGGGCTCAGAGCTCTATCTGTGAAACATCAGATGTGAGCATCAAAGCACCGCCCAATAACTACTGGAGGACTGCCGATACCACAGCCTGTCACCTGAATAGATTCAGCTCCTGCATTTAAATAAGGCTAGGCGACATTTAAATGTGACAGCACACAACAGAACAAACCTCGACTCATTTCAACGGCTGACAGTCTAACCAGGAATTCTTCTCCAGACACTGGGATAAGCATCCGTCACTTGTCGACTACAGCAGCAGAATTAAAACTATTTTCTGTAACAATTCCACAAATTGTCCAAAATTTGCCACATCTAATCTGTTGCCCCGAATATCAAATCATCTTCTGATCCAAGTCGTTTTGCTGCATCACAAAACTTCAGGTATTCGTCCATTTGGATTCCTGTATTCATGAATATGCCTGACTAGTTCCTTTCTTAAGCATTTGAAAATGTATTTGATTGTCTGAGGGTGGAAAATGGGAAGTTTCTGAGCTGTAAATTTTGAGGCTGCATTTCACAGACATTTGCTCACACCTAGATTTTGGCAACAGGGTGCACATCAGCCCGTTACACCTGAAATGGTAATGCCGACTGCTGGTGTGAACGCAGCGTGCTCATGTAGCCGTCCCACACTCCCTTGTTTTTGTCTTTCTGATGTAAATCAAATGAAACTGACTCTCACGCTTGAACAAGCTTCGGCTACAAGTGCACGTTTCTGGTCGAGACAGAGAAGCTTGTACACGCTGGGTGGAAAAGGGAGACATGGTGAATCTATCAGGATGAGGTATTTAATGAGCTGCCTGAGCAAGACATGGGGACATGTTTTACATATGTGCCAACTCTTATAATATCCTGCTACATTTCATTTTGAAAGGGTGAGTAGGGTGCCAGAAAGAATCTGTCAGGATCTAGATAATGTGCTACACCTCAGCGTGTTGGAGCCAGGAGTGGTCTAATGGCCGAGGAAACTTGTGCATGTTTTTTTTTCAGAATCTAGTTGGCCGGGCAGGTCCACATATGTTCTCCTTGTGTTTCGTCCTTGGAGAGATTTCTGCACAACCTGTACTGCTGAATCTTACAAATGATAAACAAACAACAGTCCATTAAATTCAGGTTTCACTGCAAGCACCGCCGTGTTGGAGAGGTTATCGCACTCCCTGTATAATAAACTCCTTACATTTCAAATTCAAATCGAGCTTTTTGAATATTCAAATAAAGCTGTGTGTTTAGCTTCTCTGAGAACTTTATAAGAGTGTGTATTAAGGAAGCGGCTTTATCTGCGTAGATTACACTGTAACACAATGAGAACTAATCGCACATGTTGGGTTGGAGAAGACAAAGCTCCTGCTGCTCACGTAGAGATAAGGTAATCCTTCGCAACAAAAGTAGGTGAGAGAAGTATGACTTCACGTTGACAAATACACGCACACACGCTATGCATACATAAAGCTATCACCTCCAGCAGCTGTCTGTAAGATGAGGGAGGGGCGGGGAGTGGTGACCTGTGTTTTGTTGCAACAGGCCTGCAGACCCAACTGCTGGATGTGGAAAACTAGTAACTATGACGACAGCTCTTAATATACTTTTACTTTTTGCCAAATGTTAAGAAAAGCAATGAAAAGGTTACGCTTCAAACTGGGCTGACACATTTGCTGAAAGTGACAAAATACTTACGATCCCCATGAAGTCTTTTTATTGTACCAAATAATGGCATATTGTGTGTTCTGTATTTTGTATATGATATGAAAATATGAAAAAAAATATGACTGTTGTCTCCTGCAAGGGATGCAAGCGCCCCGTGTGTGAGACGTGCACCGTAAAGGTTGAGCACTTTTGCCCGAGGTGTGTGCCTTAGGTGCCGCGGCGTTGTCCAAGGTGCTGATCGCCTGTTATGGAGTTCTGCACTTATTTTTGAATATTATAGTTTGTCATGCCAATATATAGCCTTGTTTTTGTTGTTGTTTTTGTTGTTTGCCAGAGCCTTGTGGCGACAACCTGTTCATTCAATCGTTCGCGTGTGTGTGTGTGCGTGCATGCTTGCGTGTGTGTGGGGGGCGGGCGGCGTTTATCTCGGTGTTTATATCGGTGTTTATCTCTCTTTTTGCAGTGTTTTTTTATTAAAATGCATAGCCTAATATAGCAAACAATATAATAGACTAAAAGTTATGCATTTTCCATTTTTGAAGAATGTGTTTTAGTAACAGGAGACGTGGAGCAGCAGTAAACGGCGCTCTAAAAAAGCCGAAAAATATCGTAAATTGACATGAGACATTTAAAAGGTTACGAATCCTGCCTGGTTTAAGTAAGTTGTATTTATAATTATTTCACATAACTTCATCAAAAATTGCATTATTTGTGTGCTTCTGAGTACAAAATATGAAATTACATATGCCGTCTGATAGACGGCTGCAGCGCTTGGAGGGGGGTCTAGAATGTTGGCGGTCCTAGTGTTAAGGATGAGGAAGGAAGAGTATAATGTAAAACAAAACAAAAAACAAAGCCAATCACACAAAGTCTATGAAAATCCATAAAACTCCAAACTGTGTCTGATATCTGAGCATGTCATCCTTTCAAAAATCATGGATGTTTTTAAAGCAATCCTTTTTTCTTAATGTTTTATTTTTTCAAATTAAGAGTCAGGAAATATGAAGCTGAAGAGATAAAAAAAAAAGTGTTATCAGTTCAAGAGGACCCAGGGTCTCCAGGATGCCAAAAAGAAGATTAAAGTGCTGAATAAGACTTTGTTCCAATGTGGTACATCTGTTTCTTTACTCATCTTTTTTTGTGTATCATTTCAGTCATCTGAACTTGAAATATCTTTGCTTGCCAGGTTTGATGTGAATTTCTTCGCACTTTAAATAAGCAGAGCCTTCATAATGGCCACAAAAAAAAAAAGAGCTAATACTCAAGTCTGTACCAAGTAATAGACAGGCGAGTGACAGAGACAGGAGGCAGCACCACGGGAGACACTTTCATGTTCATGATTAAGGCTCCTCTTTCCCGGAGAAGAGACAGGTGACGACAGCTCAGATATAAGCTCACCAGGGAAATCAGCTACCATCCCACACTACTTTCTATATCCCTATTTTGCTACCTTACGCCCTCCCGTTTCTGTGTGTTTGTGCGTGTGTGATTGTGTGTGTGTGTATACGTCTTTTGGCTCCTACATCAACCAGAAAATGGAGGCCTAAACTTATTAAGTGTTGAAAATGAGGATTGTGCAGTGAATGGAGATCCCATGGCGCATGTCCTCAAAGACTTGATGGCAAATAGCCTCGCTTCAGAAGCGCTTCAGCAGTGAGGAGGGCAGACAGATTCACTTCAGCTAGATCAATAATACTTGAGGAAAGGCTGGATTCTTATACTGAACAGTGCTTGCCTAAAGAGAAAGAATTAAAGGAAAACCTAACCTTCCGTGACTTTCTGCTTCTTGTCCTTGTCTTTTCTTAAATAATTAAACAACGGCTGAATTTTGATTAGCCTTATCTGATGAATGAATGATGAAATGTGATAAACTCAATCTGTCATTACTTGCTAAAAAGAACAATAGAGGGTTTGCTGTCCTATAGAGAGTGTAGGAAGGTTCGAGGAAAATTGTACCTGTCTACCAACACGGTCCTCAAAGCAATCTGTGGCTATGTGATAATAGATTTGTTCAACTGAACATTTACACTAGGGATGTGCACTAGCTGATTAAATGATTCAACACTGTCACCCTCGCTAGTCGGCACCAGAATTTGTAGTAAGTTAAACTAATACCTGGTATTAATATTACTATTATTTCAGGCCCACAATGCTGGTTAATGTTGTGTGTAGCAGCCACCCGTCACGAGCTGAGGCAGAAGCTATGGTCTATAGTGCCATACTGCCATGATGCTCTTTTACCCAGATGTAAATCAGCACAGTGGACAGATGGTATGTTGTAGTGCCCAGGGGTTTGGCAGTATTTTGATATCGAAAATGGAGACAAAGCTATATGGAGAGTGTGTCAGGTCTAACTGGCATAAAAAGTACAGGCATGTGGGTGTTAACCTGCAAGGAGGACCGAAGGCTGGCGGTGCAAACACTGCTAATATTAGCCACACACGGCAAACTAGTTTGACATTTTCTAACTGTAGAAGCTGGGATCTCCTGTTTAGCCATTTGAAATAAATTGTGCTAGCCGACTAGTCTAAATTTAATTTTGCGTTTTTGCGTCTTTGAGATTAGTCTTCTAGGACTATCCCTTAAACACACAGTGGCCATTTTTCTTTTATGTCCCTCTTACTCTCTTCTGATGTAAAACTGTTGTTTGATGGGTGAAAGTCCTATAAACTGAAACATTGGATCATTATACTGCTCTTAAACAACTTAAAGACACTGAACAGTGGAAATCCGTAAGGAAATCTGGTAACAAGAGCGCCAGGAACATTAGCATTTAGCCACTAACTTGATAATAATATAACCGTTAGCAGATGAAAGCTTATATTACTGTTTAGCAGTGTTACACTATCCAATAGCAAATATGTTTGTTCCTTCCTAACATCATGTTAGCTGGGCAGTGGTTGAATGCTAGCTTTAGCTGTTAGGTAGCATTAGCCAACAGGTTATCAAACAAGTCTTTTTTTCTAGATTATGGTTTAATGTCTCTCTAGCTGTTTTACTATTTATTTTCTTATTAGTTTTCGCATTATTTAAGACATGGTTAAATTTGCCAGATTATCCGTATTTGTAAGTTTCAGAAACCTGAAATAAGACAATATAACATAGTAACAGAATTTTAACCTCTGACCCTGAATGTGAGGTCAGAAAAAAAATGGCTGCCATTTAAATATGCTAAATAGGCTGCTGCTTTGTCAGATCGTTCACTCTACCAACAGCTCATTTTTACTTACTTCAACAAGCAAATGCTATATTAAAACCAGTTGAAAAGGGATTTTTCTTAAAAAATACACAGCTAAGTCCTCACTATTCCTCTCTGTCTCTCTAGAGGGAAGGGTGTAATCATGTTACTGATGGACAACCAACAGCACACTCGCACAACATTCCCTTCACACATGCTTCTCTTTTAGTTGCTGGAGGCACCATTCAAAGCGTCAACATTGTGTGCTCTATAATTTTGCCTTTTCCTACCTACTGAAATTGCCTGTCAGTGTCTTTACAGCATTAAACTAAGGGCATCAAGCTCTCTAGCAACTCTCTAGTAAGTTCTGCTCATTGTGTGGGAGTGAAAGGAAGGTGGTTGTAGTCAAAAAAATTTAAAAAACACAACCCACCTATTTCACGTTTATGGGAAGGCATCAAACTGCGTAGCCATGCTGGGGCAATGGCCCTTAAGATGGCAATTCTGGTCAGTCAGAGAATGGCCTCTTTGGTCTGAACTGTAAATCTTGACAAATGATGGATTGCTGGCCTTGACATTATGTACAGGAAATAGGCACCTTCCCACCAGGTGAAGTGTTTCATAGTTCTTTGAACAGTTTGCACTGAACTGGGAACCAATGCATTGTAGTTGGAAATGTTTTAGCTCAAACTTAAAATTGTAGCCAAAGTTGTTTCCATTACTTCTTCCTTCGAGTCCATTTTTCAAATGAGCAATCCAATGTGATGTATTTGAATAGTTGTTAGTGTTCCCGTCTCTTGAAATGTCTCTAGAACATGTTCAACAAACTTCACTATGTCAGCTCATGTCACTGTAGCATTCATATTAGTGTTGTAAATGAGTTCTTTGGGCAGCTCTAATGTGTGGGGTTCTTCTGAGGGAGTCCCAAGAACATTTTGGTCCCAAAATTCCGACTCATAGTCCCCAGGTGATTAACCCTACTGACATTAAGGAACACCTGACTTCCCTCAACAACTCCATGAAGTTTTTGTTTTGTTTTAAATAGGTGTAGGCAGCAATTGGATGTCACAAAATGTGTTATAGACAATCATGTTCCCCTCAGGATGAGCTGTAATCATTTTGGTGTTATAGCTCTTTCAGTAACATGCATCCAACAGTTAAATCCTATTTTTAAACCAAATCCACAGTCAAAAACCCAAACAGCAGCTTACTAGTTATACATGTCAAAGAAAAGCAGCTAAATCATCACTAATGAGAAGATATAACCAGAAATGATTCTTTAATTTGGCTTGACAAATAATCAAGTTCTTAATAGTTGCTGAAAAACTGTTCTGGTCGAGTGCTGATGTTGACAATCCTCCTGGTCTAGTCTATTTCACAGTAATAAGCAGCAGGCATGAGTTTGTTCAGTACTTCAGGGTTGACAAAAGCCACATTATGTGAAAGGAGCTGCACTCACGTGCCGATTAAAAGTCATTTCCAAAGCACCATTTTCATGGCACACCATCTGTTTCAGGACACAGGAAGGCCACAACACACACCCAAAATGTTGCCCTGCGTCTCATTGACCTTCAGAAGGGTGCAAAGGTCTGGAAGAGAGATCCAATTTGCAAAGATTGTCCATTTATGGACAGAAAGCCTTGGGACAAAGGTTTCATTTTCTGAAAGTGTTCCCACAGGCTCTTTGTTACTGTCCGGCTGAAGAAGGGCTGTCCACTCCTTTTTTTTTTTTAATAAGTGATCCACTCTCTGTGGAGTCTTATCTACCAATTACACAAGAAATATTGTCCAAAGTCTAACACATTTATTAGTTTATGACGGGAAGCAGTGTGATCTTTTCCGACATTCAAATATAGTGGAATTGATGCGTAGCTTTTTTATTTCCATGCAAAAATATGAAAACATTGGAATGGATTATTAGTTTCAAGAACAACAGACCAATTCATTTTCATTCTAATGAAATGACATGTCTCTGTGTAACATGGGAAAGTTATTGTCTCTTTTCAAAGGTTCTGTCCTCAAAATAAAAAAGCTTGTTTACTTCAATTGAAAAAAGTGAACGGTTGGATTTATATACATCTTAACAAAGTCTTTAAAATCTTAAATTTCTGTAAATTGGTTAAATCGTTTTCCAAGTAAACACTTGTTTGTTCTACTTGAGGACTCAATTGTGAAGATTAGCTGTTTTCTTTTGAAGTGATTCTAATCTTTGTGTCTGGGTCGTTTGGATAGTAAAAACATGCAGCATACATTTGTCAGCGAAGGCTCCAGGAAATGTTTTCAGACATTTGACAAAAGACATGACTATTGATCTTGACAACAACCCGTAGTTACTCTACTAAATAAACAAATAATTGTTTCATGTTTAGCGGTATTGACATGAGCCCCCTGCAGGGCATGTCCGATGACTCCTAATGCTTCCTGAAACACACACTACAAACACTGACCTCATAAGGGACACATCCTTTGGTGTATAGATGTGTGGTCCTTGATGCAGTTTGTTTTTGTAGCTTGAGTTTGAAACCAACAATCATTCACAGTATGAATGTATCTGTAAATGAACTGTTAAGATTACGAAATATTAATACAAACAATGCTGACGTGTTGACCGTGTTTTTGCAGATCATCACCACTTAACCAAACATTTACTTTACACTTACAACTTACAATACACTTAGTCCAATAAAGGCAGAAACCGCCACATATAATCAGCAGATACTAGAGAGGATGGAGCTTCTGCTTTAAAGTGACCTGCGATGTTCCAGCTGTTATATAAAATAAGTACTTTTTTTGTCAAGCTACTAATCTTTTCATTTTGACGTCATTTTCTGCTCCATTGATTTCCTTTGTCAAAAAAGAGACAACTTCAAAAGCTCCAGTAAAATAAATAAAACCCCCCTCTGATTTCCAGCGCCTACACTGAGCAGAGCAATGTTTGTCACCTCAGGGCAAAGCAAACCTGTGTTCTGCTGAGGAGGAGGAGGAGGAGGAGGAGGAGGAGGAGGAGGAGGAGGAGAAGGAGGATGGACAGCAAATGGCGAATAATGTAGAGTATCCAACACACAGTATTACTAGTCTATTGGGCATAATGGCTCCCCTCCTTCACCTGCGCAGCATGAGCACATTTTTAGACCAGTGTGCAACCAAAACCAACAATAGCCTTAATGCTTGACAAACAAAATCTCCTCTCACACTACTACTAAAAGAGGTTTTAGGAATAAAACTGCATAGGCACAGAGGAGTAAAGTACAGTTAATACCCCTCATCAGATCTCTCCATGTATCTTTATACCTCCATGTACCTGAAAAACAAGGAGACTAACCTGCTTTACACAGCCCTCTAGCTAGAAAGAAAATGCAGTTTCCAGTGGGAATTTTATAGGGAAGCATATAGAGAGCTCTCTCCACCTTAGGCAAAAGACAACAACGTTCATTTGCCGCATCATGTGTGGTCAACAGACACCGGCAGACAACAGCAGGCGGGAACAGGGCTAATGCATCGCCTGCAGTCCCACCTGTCAGGCTCCCATTGTTGCCTTGTGACTGAAAATGTTGGCTCCATTTCCTCTGGATTCAGACTCATCCCGAGGAGGGCTTGGTACCTGTGCAGACCTGCTGAGTAGGGATCAGGTTGCAGCTTCCGCCCTTTCGTCGGGGATTGAGAGGAGAGGACAAAGAACACAGAGCAGGACTCAAGAAGGAGGAAAATGTTTATTTTGCACGCAGGTGTTTTTAGCCACTTGTGTGATAAATGGTTAATCTGCAAAAAAAAAAAAAAAAAACGGATCAAAAGAAGAAAATCTTTCAAATAATAAATGTGTTATGAACGCAGGAATGAAAGGCCCCCAAAACTTTTCTTTTGTTCAAATTGGCTTCTTATTATCACTACTGGGTTCAAACATTAAACAAATATTTCTCCTGTTTTAGTTAGATCAGTTTAGCTTTTTTCATCATGAGATTTCTGTTGTTGTTTTTTTATTCTTTTGGACTGGCTCAACATGGGCGGGGCTTATCCCTACATTTTTGGAAACAATGTTTAAAATCAAGTGTTCTTATAGTTTTCTTTCATCCTTTTTTCTTTTCCTCAGAGACTTCCTGCATGCACAATTAACGTCTTAATTTAAGTCATATCTTGTTTGCTTCTACTCTGTGATTTCCTACAATTCCCAGCATACCCGGCGACAATCCCCGGAGAGCAGGTGCAAACACTTTGCGTCAGCTGTTGGTTATTCAGGTAGGTGAGGAGAAAAACAGCACGTGCACTAGAATAATAAGCCCAAAGGAAGCAGTGAGTCCTTTTCCACAGCTCAACACACAGGGAGCCTCGTGACCGTGTTGCATTCTGGTCCATTAGGGACACCGTCAGGGCAATTTATCTCTTTTGCCGCCTACCTTTTTCTTCAGAACACTTTTGTTATGAGGGAAAGTGTGTCATCAAAAAGTTCCTGTTGAAGATTTATATTTTAAAGTTTTCCATTAAAAAATGTAATGAGGCTGCGGTGGAAACAGTCTCAACATGGAGTCAGGTTGTCGGTGTTTGAGAAAGTATCGGAGGTAATAAGAAAAAACACACAGAGCCAAACAAGAAAACAGACGTCACACTGTCAGGTAGATTGCCAAAACCTTGTCTCATTAGCTCTTCCAGCACAGCAATCCTCTCATATAGCTAACAATATGCCGAATATAAGAGCAAATGTGAAACACTGCATCATTATTTGATTTAAAAAAAAGAAGAAGAAAGTTTTCAGCTGTAGGAAGCGGGGCATATCTTAAGATTCACAGAATGAAGTGAAAACTGGAACAGATTCAATAACCTCTTGCATTTTTCTTTTTGATTAGCAAGCAAGTGTAATATGAGATTTTTATAAAAGAAAACTATTGTCAAGCGCTTTAAATAAATGATGATTAAGTTCTTTTATTTAACGTAATCCTTCTAAAGATGCTGAAAACACAATCAAAGCAGAAAATTCGGCTTTGATTTAACTTGAACTGTCGTCTGAAGCTCCAGCAGAGCACTTAGAGAAAATTAACGTCCGGGGAGGAAAAGTTAGTGCTTGATTTAATGGAAGCGCAAAATAATGATAGTATAACCCTTAAGCCCATACAATTAGGAAGCAAGACACAGCTTATTATTCAAAAATATATGTGAAAAAGGTATTTAAAATCCTCTGTATTCCCTGCAGCATTACAGGAAGTCTTTTGGTTTCAACCTCCTCGGGGCGAGACAGATGGGAGAGATAAAAGCATTTTACAAGAGGGGCGATTATCACTCTAAATGACTCGCCATAAGGTTTCCTAGAAATTGATCTTGTGGCATGATCATTAGTCTTTTCGAATGTTCCTCTCTGTACTCCCGACCACACGAGCGTCTTAAAAACCTCTTTAAAAAATATCATAAATTGAGTCTGCAGATGAGCCGCACGGGTCCAGGGACTGCTCTTAAGACAGCCGGCCCGCAGGAGTGAGCCGGGGCGGTAAGTGCACTCAGAAATCACGTCCATTATATTGTGAATTATGTATTTGAGGGGTGCAGGCCACGGCACCTGAGGGAAGGAGTGGTTGTGAGAGGCCTGTGGGTTAGACTCAAGGGCAGATCGGAGGAGATCTCGCAGTCCTGACTCCAAACATCCACCGAGAACTCCCATTAACGACGTGCCATTAAAGGCAACATTAGGCCATTTACTAAGCACGCTGCTTCCTACTCGTCCATTAACCCTTCCTAATGCAACTCAGCAGCTAACATTTTGGCAAAGACTCCACTTTCCGGGAGAGCTGGCATTACGTCACCCCAGTCAGTGTCCATGAATGTGAAAAATCGATTATTAAACTTCCAGTCTGTATCAGAGTCTCATGATAGATGTTGGTGCCTTGACTATGTCACAATGACCGAGTTTATTCAGGTAAAAATATATAAAGAGTGTACAAAAAGATAATAAAGCTATTAAAAGTAGCCAGAGTCTACATGTGAATCACTCCTTTACCGCTCAAAGCGGTTGTGTCAAATCTTTTTTAGCTATTAAAACTTGAATCACTGCTGCATAGATAAGCTCATCTTAATTCGGTTTGTACAAATGATTGGACAACATAAGACTGAGTTAACTTGCTTTAAGGCATCTATAGGCTTTGACAGACCAATTAGAGGTTGACAACCTTTAGACTTTTGAAATACCGATAAAACAGAGTCAAAAAGGTGACCATCAGTGAGTCCGTATATCTGCATCTTCATGGTCACCTTAAAGATCCCATATTAGGCCCTTTTTGGGGTTCATATATCTAATGTATGTGCCTACTAAAGTACGTTCACAATCGCTAATGTTAGAAAAAAGTGTCTGTTTTCATGTACTGCCGATCGATGCAGCCCGTCTCATCTGCCTGTGTTTGTAACGCTCTGAATCCCCCCCCCGAGCAGGGTCCCCACGTGTGCCAAGTCTGACCTGATTGGTTGGCCGATCTGCTCTGTTGTAATTGGTCAGTCGTTCGGACAATTCTCGGAAATGTTACGCCCCTTTTACCATATTTGGAATTCAGCTAATGTGCAGCATGAGCTTGTGCTTGCCACAACGAGCCAATGGGCTTGGATCAGTGACATCATCGCAGTGTGATATCACACTGCACTTTTCAACGAGGGGGGCTAGAACCGAGCGTTACATGCTGCTACTGCTACTGCTAACAGGAGGAGGTAGGAGAAGCCGCGTTTCCGCGGACTTTGAATTTTTGCACATAGATGTGCCTAAACATGCACAAGACACCTGGAAACACACTAAAGAGCATATAAAACCAGAAAAAGCATAATATGGGACCTTTAATACATTTAACTCATCTATAGAACAGAATTGCTATTCAGTACTCAAACTTCTCACCCATTCACCAATAAGCACACAAGGACAGCTGCCTATAAAATGAGCCTGGGAGTTTATTTAAAGTGTAGCATGTGTGCCGAGGAAAGAAAGGCAGAGGCCTTATTAACTCTCCGTTCAGCAAACTCAGAAGTGTGATTAGAAACCACTCGTTCAATCTTAATCATTTCGGAGTCATTTAAATGTGATAACTTTCTCATATGCCAAGAAGCCTTCAAACTTTAATAAAGTGGCAGATCCAAGGAGCTTTATTGAATTCGTCCTGCTCCCCGGTGCTTAATGAACAGCTCGTATGCATAGCAACAGCTCTGCTTCTTATCACGGAGCCTTTGAATTCAAGTTTGTCAATCTCGCAGTTACTGAACACCTCTCCTTTAACGTCTTTTTTGAGGTTTAAGCTGTGTGTAAGCTTAATCTGAAGATCTCTGCAGATCTGTTGAGGTTTTGAGCAGCGCCAATGTAGCACACTTTGCTAATATTTACGGGAGGATAACACATTTACACCTTGTGTGTGTGTGTGTGTGTGTGTGTGTGTGTGTGTGTGTGAGAGTGTGAGTGTGCATGAAAGGCGACATAGTCCTCAAAACATCTTTTTCATGCTCGCAGTGTATTTTCGGAGGATTTCAATTATCCTCAAAGACCCACAACACTTAAGGCACCTGAATCTGACTCTAGCGACGCTTCAATAACAAGTATGTGATCACATGCTTCCTTCATGCTTTTGCTGGGTATGAGATTATAAAGCACAGCTATAAATGCACAGAGGTTCTCAGAGGAACAACTTCCTGCTTGAGGACTCTTTTTTCTTTTCTTTTTTTTAGCTCGTATAGTCACAATAAAGCGTCACCTTTTTTCTCCAGGAATGACAGGGAGGGAAATCAACCCCAATTCAAGCTTCAAATGCAGTCACACAGATAATACAATTAATGTTTACAGCCTTGTAAAATAAATGGAGGGGTTAAAGAGGTGCAGCAGATGGTGGGATGCTCCAGATGGAGACTTTTAACGGTGAGTAATGCTTTTCACCTAAGTGCCCTTTGAATCTGTGACACGTTTGAACTGATATCCATAAATCTAAACGCAGGAAATGAATCTTGAAGTTATTATAACACTTTCATTTTTCAACCCCCCCTGGCCCCCACCTCTCCCACCCCTTTGCTCGGCCAGATGTGCTAATAGGAGCCTCTAAAATATTCCTGACACATTCAAAACAACCTCCTTGACATCAAAGTGCACGTCGTTTCACCTGGTCTCCTCAAGAGGTTTCAAATCAGACAGGACAGATCTTTTTTTTTTTTTTGGCATACAGGCCATGAACCTGTCAGCCTTGCTTGCCTGAAGCAGACTAACTTCTGTGTGTGAGTCTGCTCTCTGGATTAAAGATAGAACAGAGTTTATAATCCATTTTTTTTAAGATAAGCTTGAGGGAGTGTTGGTGATAAGATCACACATCCAAGATAAAAGGAAGGGAGACACAATGGCATTGGAACAATAAGTCTGCTAACTGATTAATCAATCCACAGACAATAACCACCTTTGATAACCCGTTCACCGTTTATGTCGCAAATTTTGTTCAACATTATCCCGCCTACAACCTCGAAGGATGTTGTGCTCTTTTCTGTTTGTTTTTTAAATAAATGTTAATTAAATAACTTTAGGCTGTTTGTCAAATAAAACAAACCATTTCAAGATGTCACCTTGGGCTTTTGAAATTGATTTTTAGCTGTTTTTTGTTGTGACATTTCTGAACTAATTAGTGAATTGAAAAAAGGATAAACAGCTGATTATGTTGTAATTGAATTAAAGCCATTACAAATCCTCATGTGTAATATTAGGGCTGTAACAAAATGACTTCCATTTTTTTTTTCATTTGATTCTTTTAAATTGCCAATTGTGGTCTTCAAAAATGAAATACCCCCAACAGGCTTTTTGAGATAACACTTATTAAAAGGATCATTTTCACGTGTCACTTTGAGCTCGGGGGACATGTGGTGGACATTCTCCGTGTTATGTGTTAGTTGTAGCCCTGGCTTAAAAAGTACAACCAAAGTCCTCATACTCTTATAAATGTTATGTCCCAACAGCCCAACCCTAACTTGAAACATCCCCTCCAACTAATTGCATATCTAGTGAATTACATTATTTCTTTTGTTTGGAGAATATAAGCCCGGCTGTCAGCTACAGACTCCACTGTTTACTCAAAGTGCAATCTGCTTTTTGTTCAAGTACCTGCCTGCCTGCCTGCCTGCCTGTCTCCACCACAAGTGCTCTTATTTCCTGTTAAAGTGGCCCCGCCTCGTCCCTGCCCCCACGCCTCCCATCAAAGGGAAATCCTTTGAACATCTGTAGCATATTGGTCCTGGGGGAGCAGTTGTGTTTACTATTATACTTTCTGTATGACCATATTACATTTGCAGTTAGTGCCTGAGGACACCAATCGAACCTGCCGCCCTGCTGGAGGTAAAGTGATCCTTTTTTTCTACACAACAAACCCACATGCAGCCCTGAATAAAGTGGGAGATGAATCAGCCCCATCATTTCTCTATGAGGGTAAACAAGAACGGATCCACTTATCGATCTTAAAGTGCTTCATTAGATGCTGCATGAGGCGAGGACTAATATTTTCCCAACACAAAATGGATGATAAATGGAAATATGTGCAACACTTTGACTGTGGTCTGAAAGTAATGCTCCGCTCCTCTTTTGCTGTATTAATAATGTATGCCTTGTTAGGCTGTAAACACAAGATAATAATAATAACAGGTAGATATTTTCATTTGTTCAGCAGATGGCCGCTGTAGCTTTCATCTCTGGTAATTGCCGCAGAGAGGCTGATACTTGTACATTAGTTGAGCACTGAGTCATGTATGCTGTTGTGCAGTCATAATGACAGACCTGACCTTCTAACCCTTCACTGTGAAACAGTGAAGGAGACGCTCCCCATCCTAATAAGCACGGCAGCCTGGTTGGTACTAAAGAGGGCATGACGATTTCAAAGTGTGTCCTGCTTTAGCTTCTGGCTCCGGGGGGGTCTTACAGCCTCCGCTGGCTATACAGAGCACAGCGCTGTGGGAGGAATACATGGAATGCAGATAGTACATACAAAGGATTATGTACCTGCTCACACATCAAATCTGTTTGGTTTCACATTTAATACCCACGGACCAGCGTCTGCTTTGATGGAGAGCTGTGAAAGGTTGGAGATTAACGCGGCCTGTCATATCACTGAGTCTTCCTACAACTTCAGGACTTTCAGATTTACGTGGTGGGAATAACTGCTAACGTGATTAGGCTAAAAGGTTTAACTAGTGCACATCACCCTTGTTTTTGTGTATGATGATGAATGTATGCATTCTAGGCAGTTTCATTATGGGAAATACATTCACCCTTGCCAAAAAATATCTTTTGTCTAAGCAAGGTCACAAGTAGTGCTATCCTCCTTTTTTAACAAAAGAAAAACTGCTCTAAAAAAACACAGCTTGCTCTTTTGTTTGCATCTTTTTTTTTTTCTGTAGGACGAGCTAACCACTCTCAGATGTAACTCAGTATATGTCACAGTCATCTAGGATGCATGGGTCCTTTAAAAGGACTAATAATTTCATTAGCAGAGGCAGAAGAAAGTAGATTTTCTTCATCGATCATCACATGAGGAGAAGCCACACATAAAGGTAAGTGCTTTTAACCATCCTGCCCAGCACTGCACATATTTAACCGCCTCCGTTCTGTCTCTTCTGCTGCGGTAAACTACAAGAAAATAAGAAGCCCTGCAGATCGAACTGATACCAAAGCAGCAGAGAAAACACCTCACTGCACAAAAACACAACAATAAGTAAAAATGTGCCAACAACTCTTCTACTGGTGGTTTGTATCTACTGAATATAAAAATATCTGCAATGTGGCCAAAAGGAGTGCTCGGTAGTTAAATTCTCCACGGATAGGCTACCCCCCTTCAAGCAAACTGAGTCGACTCGACACGCTGTTCAGAGAGTCCTCTCGAGAAGGTTCTACTGCTGGGTCAGACAAAAAGTCTAGAGCTCCGGGCTAAGACTCCCCTGAAAGACTGGAGGAGGCTAAAAATCGTAGGTAAAAAAAAAACAAAACCCTGAGAATAAGTACAACTCCATCTTTGTGGTGGAAACAAAACACAATGTGTGTGTATGGGGATATATTTTTAGTCATTCTGCTAGCGGCATGGATCTACTCATAGCAACGCTGGCTATTGATTGTTACCAAGTGAAAAAGCTCAACAAATACAAAATGGATTGCCATTAAATTGAATATAGAAGATAAATCAAAGATTGAATACTGATGAAGAAGTTTAGGGACTATTCTGAAACTTCCAAAATGTTTGTGGTTTTGAGTTCCATGTCTGGACAACTTGTGGATGAATTGCAAAGACACTCAGCCCTGTTTCATTATTTGTCGATAAGCTGAAAAGACGGTTGTAAAGTTGTTCTTTTCTAGACAGGTCAAATTTTTTATTTGAAAAAGAAAATGTATTTCATTGAATTATTTGCACTTTCTTTGGTTTAGTTATCCTTGCCCGAGGAAAATGACAGCTGTTTGTTTGCTAACAAGCTAAAAAGACGAGCTAAAGACTTTTTATAAAAGATAACATCAGCATGTTAGCTTTGTCACCGTTGGCATGTTAGCACTAGGCTCAAAGCACTGATTCGTCAGTCTCAGATCTGCTAGAATTTACCTCTGAAATGTAGGAAATACACAAAAACATAAACATGGAAATATATTCCAGCTTGAAAGAACATGCAATCTTGTGGATGTAATGACCCGAGATACGCAGTAAACTTTACCGAGGACAAGAAGAAATAAAGTCATTCAAGCAAAATATCTAAAAGAAACACCTTCCTTAGCAGAAAGCTGTCCAATCATTAGAAACCCCCCTGGAGCGTAATTACGCCAGAATAAATATCCTCGTAATAACTAACTGTGGCTTTGATGCTGCTTTGGTGTGGTTTAGTGTTTCGGTTTGACGTGTTGGCTGCGTTTATGGGATAACATGTTGTAGCAAGCCCTTCACAATAAGATAGGTAATCCTGAGAATACCCCAGAAAAGAGCAGAAATTGATATTCATTTTTCAGTGTCAAATTATGGGCTGTGTGACCCTGCGCCTTCAAATTAAGTCGCCGTCATTACACGAGGAAATGATGTGTCATCTATTCTGTATCTTACTTCTTGAATGGGGGAGGTGATGAATGGTAGCTTAATGGCTTATGACATCTTCATTCTTTCAAATTAAAGAGTTTCAAGTTAATTTAAGAAAGTCCTCGCTCTGTAGAGCAGCCGGACAGTCTAATCGAGCATCTTTTATCTGACAAAGGCCTTAGGTAGACAGGCTGCGTTTGATCTTACTGCTTAATGTTTGTACTCGGCAGTTGAGTCAGAGTAAAATCAGAGTGATAATTCCTTTGTGCTAAGAGTATAAGTAAGTGCAAAAGTCAGTATTTAAAATGCACCAGTGGGATGTGTAGTGTTTTAAAATTCCCCCCAGGAACATTATGCTTCTTGACCTCTTAAGGCGTCCTATTAGAAAATTAAGTATTGCATCCAATTACCAGACAAGCATCTCTTCACCTTCCTCTTGAGGTCTGGCAATGGAACAGTTGAATACTTAACAGCAAAGAGGAGCGTCTTCACATAAAATATCCAACACATTCACAAATCAGACTTCAGCCAAAGCATTGCAAGCCGATAATTGCCACCTAAAAAGTCTCCACTTGACTGACATTGAGTCGGAGGAAAAGAGCTCCTCTGATGCGGATGCATTTTGCTCAACAACAGGATTGGGCGAATAATAAAATATCTGTTATGAGGATAACATTTCTTTCCACTTACCCATGGCTTCAAATAAGTTGAAGAAAGCACATGCCCCGAGGCCAAGTGTTCATGGACAGGAATGTGAAAATGTCTGGCTTTCATAAGTGAACAGGAGAATTAATGTTATATGAACAGTTTAGAGTAAGGGTTGCTTTGAGAGCGGGTCAATAATGTTAAATTATTTTTATATGCAGTTCATGTCTTCTCTAGAAAATATTCAAGGCACAATCCAATGATACTTATCATGGTTTACAATAAAGTACTGCATATTCACCAATAGTTTCTATGCAGTTGAAATTCACTGTTCCATTGACATTGATACTTCTTCTTCTTGGAACGGTATAATGTAGCATTTTACCCATTAATCCACTACTTTGTGGTTATTTATTATGTCTAGTATTTATCTGTACCTTTTAGAACATTTGAACCGTTTGTTGTTAGCTAACGTTGATCGCTGTTACCCGTTAGCTTACTGTTTCCAGTGTTTATTGTTAGCTTTCTAATTATCTTAAATGTTTAAATTTAGATAGACAGTTTTAAGTGTTAACTTTAAGGAATGATTCAATGAAATATTTCCAGCGTTTACTTTTTCTTTAGATGTTTTAACCTAGGCTACAATTGATCGGATTATTTGAGCCGTTTATCGAGTTCACTGTTTTATTCAGGTTCATTTAATTGGTTTGCCGTTTTTTCATGTCCGTAAAATAATCGTTTGATTTATCCAACTAAATAGACCATTTATCCATTAATGCAACAATATCAAGAAATGGTGTACAGTTGATATGTCCACACCATTTCTCCTGGAGTAGTTTTGCTAAATTAAAGCCATTGTTCCGTGACTTTTTGAAATGTTGCCAAACCTGTTTTAGTTTGAAAACTCTGAGGTTGCATGTTGGCGTGTCCACTACTAAAACTCCACCCTGGTGTTTGTGACTAATGCACAAATGACACATAATGGCTGCAGTTTTGTTAGGTTAAATTAGGTCTGGTTATGTTTAGGAAGATTTATGTATACAGTATAAGCATCAGCCCTATTTTAGACCCTTTTTCATTTGGTACCAAGACACACATACGTGTCAAATTGTCCATTTTGTTAAATGAATTGAGCTTATCCACAGTCCACATACTCCCTGGTAGCTTCAGAGGTGAACCTGCATGGGAATCATGTATAAAGAGCAGCTAGAAATCCATTAAATGAGAGCTTTACAACAAAATAACTTCCATTGTAAGAAAAACCACCCTCAAAACCAACCATAATTTGAAATTTCATGACAGGCAGGTGCAAAGTAAGAGTGTAGGTTTGAGCTTTTCTTTCCCCTATGACAATGTTATAGATTTCCATTGTGCTCTTGTCTAGTCCCACGTGTATTGATACATTGATGACCCAGAGAAGCCGGCCAACCATTTAATCCTCTATCTTGTATCCTATTTTGATACAGACAAAATGGTAGGCTTTTAATTCCAATCAAAGAAACACTCAGGCAATCCCCCTGTGTGAAAGTGTCTCCCTGAATAAGAACTCCTGTCTCCTGCAAGTTCAACCCGAGCAGCGTGTAATCAAAGATAGCTTCAGGCAACAGAGACTGCTGCTGCTATGAAGGAAGGATGGTGGACATCAGCGCTACACAAAGAAACAGCTTTTAAAATGGCAAGAATGCAAGGTCAAATGTAGACACAAGACTGTTCTGTTGCGTCCCAAAGGCAGTCAGTACGTAACAGAGAGCAGCGTGATGTTTCGTGAATGAAAAATGGCTAAACAGTGTCTGAATGAATGGGACAACTAGTCAGTATTGCTAAAGAGCTTTGGAACCAACAGAGGATGATTCAGAAATGAACGGAAAGAGAAAAACTTAAAGTCTTTTTATTAGTTGGCCCCGGGCTTGAAATGACTGCTTCACCTTTTGCACAACAGCTTGACCGACTTCCATGAACCTTAGACAAAGTCAAAATAAAGGTTTAAAACAAAAGCAGCCCCCTGTCCTCCCACTTGACTCTAAAAAATGAGCAGAAATAATGATTTTGTGGGAGTGCAGGCATAAATGTCATAGGTTCAACAGTGACCCCTCTTTGTAGGTCAGGAGGAGCCCCTGCTGCTGTCAGAACAAGGACCAATGTTACTTTTTTTTTTATCTATAAGATCCATTTTAATGAGAAAAAGAAGTTCATTAAATGTGATTCACAAAAAACAAAGGCCTCTTAAGCACACGCCTCCGGCTTTCCATACACATGTGCCCCTTCACGGTATATTCCCCTAATATTCTCTGAAGTCAAATAATTACCATCACAGTTAATGGAGGCCTTCTCAAAGAATTCATTAACACGCGGCAATGACTGTAATGGAGAATTTGAACAAAGATCCAGGCCCCTGTTGGAGCTGGGTGTGGCCACAGGCTTTTCATACAGAGGAGAGATGCTTCCCCCCCACACACACACACCCCTCCTCCCTCCCTCCGTCAGGTTGCACATGTGAGGTGCGGGGGACAGGCAGCAGCTTCTCTGTGCCCTCACAGAGGGGTGTGTGCTGTTCCATATTAATGACAAAGAGAGAAGCGGGAGCAAGAAGTCGCAATCATACACTCATTTGTTTAAAAAGAGCCGGCCTCACAATACAGTCGGCGGGAGTCCACAGGAATCTAGTGAAAGCTGGAGACTGCTTCAATGACAAAAGACAGAAACAACTGCACTTTTTTGTCCCTGAAACAAGGGCCGCCCGATTTCAGAGTGCTGCTGGTCTTTCACCAAAACCAAGGACACCTTCATGCATTTCAATGGGGGTATTCCTGCATAAAGAAGGAGGCACTACTGCATAGCACACTCATCTCTCTCCTGTTGTTAAGCCGTTCTTTATGGCTGAAACAATAGAGCTCTGGGTCCTCCCCTTGGATAACAAATAAACCATTATTTTGCATGGCAGAGGGAGAAACCTGTGTGCAGGAGGTAGAGTGAGGATATGACAAAGAGAAAACTTGAGATGTTAGTCTGTCTGATGAAACACTGCAACGCTTTACTTTCACTTTTAAATGTTTCTCCCGCAATATATACAAGAAGACTGCAAAAGCAAAACACATATAAAAGTCAATATAGCCCTGCCTTCTTTAACCTGACGGGCAAATTACACAACAACAAAAAAACTGACAGCCAAAGTGGCAATTTTAAGAGAGATTATAAGACTTGTATATATCTCACACTCTGGCTCTAGAAGTGGGGCAAGCCAATCACCAAAGTGTAATTAAGATTCACTTGCTCCTGTTTTACTGATAAACCTGTGTGTAAAACTGTCACAGGCGAACAAAAGGTCTTTTTTTCTCACCGAGTCGTTGCCGGAGAGTGATTACTTTTGCCACACAAGTCTTTTCATTTTCTCAAGGCAAAGCCTCTCATTCGTCTCCCTGCTCCCTGAGTCCAGCTGAGAGGGAATTGCTCTCTGTGACATGTAGGAAACTCAGCATGTTCATGTGGTAGCTCATGTTTTTCACTGTTTGTCACTAAATCTCACTTAAAGATGAGGTTATGGGTGAGAAATGAGAATTTGGAGATTAAATTTAAGAAACAAATCATTTTTAGAACTTTTGGCACACACAGGCGGCCTCTTAAAGTTATATTCAAGTCAATAATGAAGGAAAAACTTCTAAATTATCATTTGGCTTAATGTGAGTGGTGGGAGAAAAAGTGCTTTTCTTTCGACAACTGCACACACAAACAGAGACCAATAAAGACCATAAAGAGACACTTGCCCCCTTCATGGCCTTAAAAACCAACATTACTCCACCTGTCCAGTGTCCCTGCTGGGTATGTGTGTGTGCGTGTGTGTGTATGTGCACGTACATGCATGCGTGGGTGGGTGTAAACCACTTTAAGCCATGCAGGGGTGTAGGGCACACAAATACAAAAAGAAAGAAATCCTTAATGCATGTCTAAATTCAGCTGTGTTACATAAGAATTACATTTTTGTGTAATGATACTTGTGTTCTAAGAGCATGCCAACATTTCCACAAAGTCCTGCTTTATACATGCAGGCCTAAAGTAAAGCTAACCATATGGCACGGATGTATGTTATAAGCATCACTTCTCTGAGAACAAGTTTGGGAGTTGACCTAATTTCTAGTAAAAATGTGTCTCCTCTCACAGAAGTAGAGCAGGTAAATGATCGACTCTAATCTGAGATTTCCACATTTTAGATTCGCACTAAACCCTCTTTGCTCTTTTTATTCACTGCATAAGAGGTTATGTAACAGCAAGGTTTTAATTTCACAAGAACTGCAGGTTACTTTTCCATCGCTCTGATCTACATTTCTATTTTCAGTTATATGTAATTTAAAGCTCTAGTTAGGATGCGAGTAGTTAATTAATCTTGATCCTCACATTGCAGGCTATAAAGCGGTGCTGCTAGGGGCGCTGCGAGGAATCCCGCACCCCCTGATGGGAAAGTGACACAGGGCTCCCCTCCCCAATGCCGCTTAAATTTACAGTATGGCCTTGCCTATCTAAGCGAGAGTCCATGAAAGCAGCATCTCTGCCTTCTGCTCACATATCTTCTCATTTCTTATTCTGAGGAAGACATCAAATCAAACACACCCAAACAAAGTAATTCTTCTTATTGAACATCTGTTTCATTCATATAGCTCACTCGCTTGGGTGACTCATTGCATCTGTCCGTCTACACAAAACAGGATCTTCTCCTGCAGAAACACGAGTTTAGTAAGTGTGTGATGGCACAAAAGATTCCACTTCATACTCTTCTACTGCAAACACAGGACTCAGGACAGAGAGCCCTACAGAGCCTCTTGAGGGACATTTCGAGCTGCCAGATTTAGGTTAAGCATCCAGCAGGATAATGAGATGTGTAGATATCCCATTGGGGCTATTTTAGGCATTTCTGTTCTAATATGTGAGAAGAACTTTGGATTAATGGGAGGTTTGTTCCTTTTGTTAGCGTAAGATCTTTTGCTGCCCAATTCATTCTATGAAATCCTGCAGATTGTCTTATTCCCTCATGTTTTGTTGCAGTTATTCAGATGGTCAAACGTGCTTTCAGAATTCAGTTTTGTTCTGTGGCTGGCAAGCGAGCCATTTGCTAAATTTGATCAATAAATAACTATTGTAAGAAAGGGAATATTAAAGTGTAGAAAGTGAGGAATAGATGCTGCATTTTTATTCAAAGCCATGGTTCGCCTGAGTTGCCATACTTCTCATGACTGCATCTGAATTTTGCATGAAGGGATACAATACTTTGCAAGTAACAAAGAAATCTCAGTTCAAAGAAGAAACAAGCTCGAGCAGTCTCCAAAACATCAAGAAGAAACCGCCTATAAACAAGGCGAGCCGCATACAAGCCCACAAACACAGCAGTACACAATCTCTTATGTATCACAAGTGTACTTTTCCATGCTCATTAACATGAAAACATCCGAATCACAAGTCCGGACATAACCCAGTTAAAGATGAAAGGCTAGAGAGTGAATCCAGCTCAGGTGAAATTGGGTGACCCCCCGCACAAGATTAGTCCATTAGTGAGTGGGAGAGCCCTGCTCGCCGGACAAGTAATACCAGCTGTGACACCGAGCGCTGCCTGTCTGTTCAGGAGGAGGGGGGCCAGGGTGGTGGTGGGGGAAGGGTGGAGACAAGGGAGTGAACAAAAAAAAAAACAGATGCACTATCTTTCTAGACTGTTTGTTCTAAGAGTAACCCAGTGCTCTGTTTTTCTTCGTCTATCCTGCTCTGTCCCTGACTTCTTGTGGCCTTCAACGCCAAAGCCCTGCGAGCTGTAGCTTCTTCATCTTTTCAAACACAATAAACACGGGCCTGTTTTTTATTACCAGTATCGACGCAGTTTTATTGAAAATCCCAAACTCAATAAAGCCTTTCCGTTAGTTTTTACCCACACTGATCAAATTGAGAAATAATCAGGAGTGCTTCTGTCTCTGTCAGGAGAAAAGTCGCAGGGTTTATCTTGGAGAAGTGACCATCTGTTGTGTAAGCAAACACACACACATGTTTTGACCATCACTCCAGGCAGCACGTCTGCTAAACACACAGCACTGTGGACAGCCATAAAGTCTAACCTCATTACCAACTCAGTGCACTCTTTTCCCGTCTCAAGCACACGGCACTGCAGAGGCAGAGCGCTGTAAAAACACCTTAAAAGGGCCATTCGTTTCCTCTCAAATAAACCACCTGAGCCTGACTGATAGGTGCTGTATGGTGTTAATTTACAACAACAGGCGCCACCGTAGTGTGACGACGCTGAAAGGAGTACAGTGGGATCAACCTCTCCTCCCCTTTCTTTTCCAAGGGGGTCCTCTGAGCTTATGTACAGCTTTGCTTAATGGTCTGGCTGAGTGATGGGAACACATGGTTTTGCTACCTGTTGGCCTGACTGAGCAGACAAAGAAACAAATAGAAACAAGAAAAGGTATTCTCAAAAGCACTCCTGTCCTTGTTTCATCACACAAGGTACAACATAATCTGTTTTTCAACTTCTAATCAATCACTACTTAAAGCAAAGTAACTGCATTCAATTTCTTACACTGCTGAAACCCAGAAGCATTCACTTCTACAATCCATTACACATCCAAGTCCAAAATGAGTCCTCTCCTATGTGTAATTACTAGAGGGAGCAAGTCAGGAGCTGTTTCCACAAACCAAACAGGCAGACTATAATTACAATAAATCAGAGAGGATGTGAAGGCAGCATCATTACGCTCACTAGCCTGCATTAGCAGGACAGAAAAAATACAAGTAAAATGAGGAATCATGATGACATCATGGCACGAGCACATGTGAAGAATGGGTGATGATGACCACCTCCCTCACTGCATGCCTCTCCCATCTTCTGGGGGGGGGGGGGGGGGGGGGGGGGGGGGGGGTTCAGAGAGAATGGGGGTGGCACAATGGACAATATTTCATGTCACACAGGCGATTTAGAAATAGAAAAGTCACTTTTTTAGACATGAACTGACCTCATGTGTACTATTAACTCAGTAAAGTTAAAGGAAGCTGCGTAACTAGCTTGCCTTTCTATACAAACATTGTGTTAAGGATTTTAGTTACAATTTAACCCATGGGGGAAAGTGGTTACTGCATTACATGTGGATAATAAGCCGCCCGAAACAGCATACACGATACATTTGCCTGTTTTTTGTAATTAGCCTAATAGCCTACAAAGGAACAATTAATAGATTAAAATATAACGCAAGCCACCTGTACCGACAAAAAAAAAACATCAAACAGAGCCGCCACGACTTTGTAAAAGAAGAGTAACAAGTACCGTGACTGACTAACCAACTTATATAGCCTAACTACAAACCACCACCGTCTCTTCCTCACTTCTCTCGGTAATGTGCTCGATAACCCGGGCTGAAGTTTTAGGTGGCACCTGCTGACACACTGCTGAGTAACCCCACTCCCCCACCCCATATGTACCTGCGGCTCCGGTGCACGAGCGCACCCCGCTTGAAACCCCGCCACTCTGGCCGGTTAATGAGACAATAGCTTACCTTGGCAGAGGAAAGCGGTGACGAGGAGGGCAGACACGCAGCTGGCGGACAACAAGTGCATCCTCGCGACTCTCAGGTCCTCAATTTGATTCAGAGGTGCGTAATAAACCACTTGGTAGAGGTTTTTGTTGTTGTTAGAGGTGGTTTTGGTTATAAATGGTCCTCGCGAGCCTCTGCTAACGGAAAAGACAGTTCAGTTCAGACTTGGCTCTTCTCTCAACGTGGCATGTGCTCACCAACACGCGCTCACATCAGTTCTGGAGGAACAGGTAATTGCGAGGGGCACACAGACGAGCGCGAGGGCGGGGAATGCTATCTTTAGCTCCGCCCCTGACCCCCTGCCCAACCCCCACCCATCCCACCCCTCCCTACTATCCTCCCTAGCAGAACCCCCCCCCCCAACACACACACACACACACACACACACACACACACACACACACACCCATACATACACACACATACGCAAACACACACACGCACACACCCCACCCCTTCTCCTGAGACCCCCCCTCAGTTTACCCCCTATGTCCCCCCTCTTCTCCTCCCACTCACTCTCTTTACTCTCATCTTCTCAACTCCTCTCGTTTCCTTCGTACCCCCCCCCACACACACACACACAGAGACACACACACACACACACACACACACACACACACAGAGACACACACACACAGAGACACACACAAAAAGGAGGGAAACCTTCAATCAAGCAACACCTCAGTCTTGTTTCGAGCAGGAAAAGAAAGCAGAAGGAAAAAGACACTAATCCTCTAACCTGTCTTGAAAGCCTTACTGACATAAAAGTACATTTTAATAGCCTTTGTACTTTGTATCACCAGCTTTATTCTGACAATTATTACTCCATTAAATAACAATTGTTTGGTTGAAAAATAATGAAAATAATAATAATTTAAAGCCAAAGATGACATATTCAACTATGCTTGAAGAGATTTTTGTCCAATCCTTAAGCTGTTGAATGAAAAATAAAATGAAGCCCAAAGTTGTAAACTGGTTGTCTGTCCAACTGATTATTGGTTAATCATTGTTTTGATCTATCTTAAGCGTAGTCCTCATCTCAGTGTTTAAATTCTGCATATGCACTACAAAAAAAACAACCTGAAATTCCTCATTAATACAATGTTATTTCAATGTCAAAACTGTATGTGTCATCAAGATAGACAGTCCTGATTTTTGAGAGTTCCTGAAAGATGACATTCTGATTTCTTATATTTATTTATTTTGTTATTTTCGTCTGACAGCGGTGACATTTGGTGAGCGCATCACACGAAATCTGAATCGGCAAAGTAACTTGTAACTGCACACATCACAAAGGTGCAGTGAAGTAATGAAAAAAAAAAAAAGTACAACGTCTACATCTGAAATGTTGTTAATGTTGTTAAAGCAGACATCTGCCAAGATGGAGAGTGCCACAAGCTCAATCTTGTACTAAACTGCTGTACTGGAGTAAACGTACATGTTGTTCTCCACCTCTGCTGTCTCACACATACGCCCCCCCTCCTGCACACACACACACACACACACACACACACACACACACACACACACACACACACACACACACACACTCTGAGGTTTTTTTTCATGCAGGAAGTGCCTCGCAGGCAGAGGACAGAAGGTAAAGCATAGCTATAGGATGAGTGTCCAAAGTTAATTATAATGAAGAAAATTCTCTATAAATAATTTAACCATAATTCATTATTTAAATCCTCATTCATATCTCTTTACTTTTCAATTATTTTTCAAGAGCAGGGGAACAATAATTAATATCCATATAATGACTATGCTACTAATTTGAATTAATGGGGGCTCTTTTGCACAGAGAGCTTTCACTTCTCCACACTTTTTCTTATTCGCTCTGTGTAAATCCAGGAGTTGTCCATATTTACTTGAATGGCATATCATGGTTTCTTGACACGTTTCTTGTGAGATGACAAACAGATCATGATGTAGATGACGGCTGTTTTTGTATGCAGAAAGTCAAGAAAGTGGCATAGCAGTGACAGTTTTCGGAAAGTCCATTCCAAGAGTTGGTAAAAATAACATCAGAGCATGTAAAATGTCATTAAAAAGCACACATGCTGCAAATAAAATGAATTACCACTGTGCTGTAACTGCGTGATCATGCTTGTCTGATCACAGAGCGTGTGTGTCTGTGTGTGCGCGCAGCGTGTGTTCGAGCAGAGGGAGAAATGTATCAGGGCAAAGAAGCAAGTACTCCTCACCCCGGGTGTGAAATTCATGTAGGTCTGTGATGGTTTGTGCAAATGGAGTGAGGGCACAGGCTGTGAAAAACCTAATGCAATTTGATTAGAAGTTAACCGCAAAGCAATATTTTTCTTGCCTCAGTGCACCAAGAGAGAGAAAAAAGAACTATTTGCTTTCTACCCCCACGCCCCCCATGTGTGGGTGAATGCGACTGAGTGATGACCAAGCTCTGTGTTCTATTACTAAAAAATAACATCTTGGTCATAATTGGGATTTCAGGTGAGGCTGGTCAAGGACTAAAAATTGCAAAACACAAAAAAAACCAGCAGGAATATTCAAGTTTATGCACAACAAAACAATGCAAGCAAGATGCTAAAGCTTCATCTCATGCTTCGTCTTTTCAGAGTTATAAATGCAGCTGTAGCTCAGGTTCATTTCGTATTCACCAGAGAACATTTTCACTCAGTCCCCATGACTGCAGAAAGAGATTACACACAGACTAATGAATTACAATATATCATGTCATATTGGAGGAGCTGTACCGTGCTCGTGCTGTCTTTTATTTGATGAAAGAATGAGTGCTCTTATTTTGACATCTAGTGAGACATCTTGTGACACCGCTCCCCGCTCTGAGCACAGAAACAAACAACCCATGCACTGCTGTGGACTCGGGCAATGAAAGTATACATTTTTGACATTCAGGGAAGCTGCCGACAGAAAATCCCCCCCCACCCACCTACCCACCCATACCCACACCCCATCTTCCCTCACTGACTCATGTTGCAGGTCTTCTCTAATTATCCAAGGTGTGTTTCAAGTATAAAAATAATTAAATTCAGCTTTGCCAAAATGAATGTGACAACAGCAATGACCAGAATTGGCAGAGCAGCTGAGCGGCTCATTTGCAGCCTTGCAGTGGTCACTTCTCCTCTGCATTCCCTCATTGACGCTGTTAATAAGACACAGGTTAATGCTGCTTTGTGAAAATCAGATTTCTCCCCTCCTGTCCTGCGGAGGTGTTGGCCCCCTTACAACTTCTCATGGGAGGCAGACGAGTGATTAGTCTCCGACAGATTGGACTTCGGTAAACTGTGTCAAGCAGCGAACACAGTGACCCTGACATTTTCAGCATGGCCCAGGGAAAGGAAGATCCACTTAATGACCAGCTCTGTGCTGGCTAGCATCCCCACTTCGGATCGATAATTGCTTCATTAGTTAATCTGATTGAGTGTGAGCAGCCAGCAGTCGATGCAGAGTTACCTCTCTTTCTGCGAGGAGTCTGTGTTTTATTGATTTCATTGTTCTCTGAAGAGCCTAACTTTTCCCCACAACTAATCCTCACATTTACACACAGAAAAGGAGAATGGATCTCTTTGTTCGAGCCGATCATGCCATCCATATGTCACTTCTATTCAAGCTGATCGATGGTTACTGCTTTTTGATAGCAACAGAGAAACAAATGAGAGAACCAGTGGGTTATGTTGCCAGGTTGTTATGTTCCTCAAGGTTTAAAGAGCAACTGTGCCAACTAGGCTGTATTTGGCATCAATACAAACTTCAGTCTAACAACCACAGTGTGGTCTGTTCATTTAAAAGTGCCCATTGGAAAATTGAGAAAAACTGAGCAGTTCTAGAGATACTTCCATGTGGGAATTGGTCTGGCAATGGTCAGCTAACTTATGTATATTTCAAAACTAGAAACAGTTTCATTCAAATTTGGACAGAACTGTTAAAGCTGTGTCACCTGGGGCGCCTGTGGTTTAGTGGTTAGTGTGTGCGCCTCATGTGCAGAGGCTGTGGTCCTCAAGGTGGGTGGCCCAGGTTTAAATCTGACCTTTGACATGTCATTCCCCACTCTCTCTCTCTCTCTCTCTCTCTCTCTCTCTCTCTCTCTCTCTCTCTCTCTCTCCCTGATTTCTGACTCTATCCACTGTCCTATCTCTAAATAAAGGCATAAAAAGCCCCAAAATAAACCTAAAAAAAAGCTGTGTCACCTGATGTTGAACAGCCAAGTAGGAACAAAAACAAGCAAGTGATTAACACGTTTCCCAACTTTTCAAGAGTTTTCTTGCTTAAAAATAAAGAAAGTAACAATAGTTTTTATTTAAAGTTGTTCTTCTGGCAACCTGATGAATCTAAGTCGATTTATTTTACCTCTGCTTTTGGTCTAAACCAAGTCCACAAATGAATATCTGTCTCCTCAGCAGCTAAACACTCAATCTTTACTTGCAAGTAGCTACAGTATCTCTGTCATTTTGCTGTTTGGTGCTGCATGGGTAGGTTGCTAGCAGGGGCTTTAAGCCTTTTAATTTAAAGAACTTTTCTGCTGCATTTTTTGAACAAAATTGATGAGAGTGCTAGAGCTAAAGGCCCTAAAAGCTCTGTTGACACAGAAACTCTAAGAGGAGCCATTTGTTCCATTGTAAATAAGAAAATATTGATAATATCCATTTTTATTTTTTAACACACTAAGCTCTGGCTTCTAAATGTAACATCAGATGTCCTGAGAAGTTTAAACATGTTGCGTTTTGCTGTCTTATTAATGCAAAACTGACAGATGTGTCAATACCAACAGCTGGCATAGTCTTTTGTCAAAGTTATTAATAGTAGAACAGTATCAGTCAAGTAGAGACAGGAGATAGTGGCAGAGATAGTTAGCTTATTGCATACAATTATGTAAAAATAACGGTTTTGCCACGCAAAACTAGCCATAAATATCACCAGATATGGTTAAGGCTGTGGAAGCATGATGTTAAAATCATAAAATGCAAGTGTTTGAACCGTTAATACAACAAGACATGATGTTCTTATAAACAATGAAGTAGATTATTATTCACTGCCTGGTTTGTGATGTCCTTCCATGAACTGTCAAAAACGTCTCATTGCATTCACACTGACCTTAGGTGATTCCCGTATCCTATTCTTCATTTGGTTTAATGCCATGCATACTGTGTGTCTATCCACCACGTGTGACGTTTTCATTCTTCATGCAGTCAGATAATCCTATATTGTGGAACTGTGTAGCAGCATGTCAGTGCAAATCTACCAAGACAAATTCCGCGTGAAGCCATTGTGCTGGGTGAAAGAAAACGTTTCCTACAGGACTTTGACCGGTTGGAAAGAAAAAAAAGTAGCAGACTTTTCATAAATTGAAGCAAAAGAGCGTTGAGTTAAACTTTGAGAAACTCTGCAGTCTTTTGTGGATGTATTTCATCTTTATACGACAGATGAAATAGGTCTTTTTTTAGCAGAAATCACACTGCATTTATACAGAGGAAAAAATAAGAAACCTTCTTAAATATATATGATGCATTTTCTTTATCCACACTTTTAGAGCAGTCCTAATATTTAAAACAAGACTTCAAAGACTGCAGAGTTTCGATCAACAGAATAAGATGTATTTTTATTTGCTATGTTGAAAAATGTGCGTCTCAAATTTGAAGTATTAACTGAGAACATAAAATCATGAAACAAGGACTGTTTGAGGAATCAATATAAGAAGGCAATGAAATGAGTCCAGCTGAATTTAGATAAATCTGAAAGGAAAAATCAATTTCACCCCGGGCTGATGCGGAGAAATTGAATTCAGACGTATTATAGGTGAAATGTTCACAGCCTGTGTGTGCCTGCGCTGTGTGTCGGATGCAGCTGTTTGTGTGTGATATGCGACCCAGTCTGGCAGGCTCTGCATCTGGTTGTGTCTGTTTTCCCAAATTACCTGGTTGTGAATGCATAAATGTAATTCATTGGCAACATGAAAGGCTGAGAAATTATTCATGAAGATGTAGCGCGGTGTGATACATCTCAGGCATCTGTCAGCTGTCACTATTGTTTATTTCTCACCTGAGCCTCAAACTATTTGTTGGTGTGTCAGGTAATGGCGGCTCGTTGCCGGTGCAATCGGGAGAACTTAAATGCAGACTGCTGCAGGCTGATGCTTTGAGCAACAGCCCAGAATAAACACAAATGGCAGATCCTTGTTATCCTTCTTTAATATGGCAGTGAATATTGTAGAAATACATCTTCCGCCACTTTTTCATAATGGCGCGCAACACCCAAATGTTCCATGAAATTAACTTTTAAACAAAAGATAAGTCATGTTATGGCAATTTTGTTATTGGAATTAAAAAAAGTAATAAATCCTCCCTGTACAAGGATATCAAAGGCAAAGTTTTTGGAATAATTTGTCTTGGGACTTTTTGCTACAGTTGCTCTCTCTGTCACTTGCTCTCTCTCTCTCTCTCTCTCTCTCTCTCTCTCTCTCTCTCTTAAATACAGTGGTGAAAGCAGGCTGACATTCTGTTTGCTGGATTAAAGCAGAAGAGGGGAGATACCAGCCAGAGCCAGATACGATCTCTTGATATATTGGAGTGAAAAGGGCATGTCAAGAATATCAAAAAGGCGACAAAGTAGTCAAATATAAAAGATGAACAACTTTTCAACAACAACTATATCAGGTGGTACCATTTATGGTCTGGGAGTAAAGTCTGCTTGGATTTCATCAAAATGTAGTCTGGTTTGTGCTGTGTAGAAAAAAAAAAAATGCAGAGCCATGCTTCTGAGCTTTGCCTACATTAAAATAATCCTGCTCTCTAGCTGGTTTCTGAAAAATGTGCATGCAGATTAGGTTTGGGAGGTTATTTGTTGAATGAGACACAATGAATCATATTTATTGTGAGTGTTAACAAATATATTAACAACTTTCTTTAACATAGCTTCAACAATTGCCAAACACCATTTCATGTATAGCCTTTATTTGCTCCATGAAAATACAAATAAACCATAGACTGTCAAAACATGGACATAGTCTCAGTGAAGTCACCCATTGGTTTCTGAAGAGGCGTTCTGAAGCCCAATGATGGTGGTCCCCATATTGAAAATGCTGACTCTACCTTTCTTTTGGTCAGTCTAGTATCAGACGATATGGTGCAGTTGAGGTAGGCCTTGAGCCTCCTGACAAACAGCTACTAGCACACCTGTCACAAATCTCAGCAATTATGTAAATGTCTCTAGAAATTTTACTGAAAAAACAAACAGCAAGAACAAAGCTAGCGTTTAGGCAGGCTACTGCACAAACGAGGCGTCCCACACCCTAATAGAAGTTAAGGGGACATAAATTAGAATCTACCATCCAAATATTTTCAGTGGTATTTTTTGGTTAAATGTACAAAAATGTATAACGTTAATGTAATATAATGTTAAATCTATTATAAATAAGGTATGAAAATAAAACTTTTGATGAATGCTATGACATTTGAAACATCAGGGAATATCTGGATTGTGAAAGGAAACTGAATTCTTTATGAGTCTGACCAATGACCAGAAGTGCTGTTGTTTGACAGCCATGCTGCAGCCTTAAAGCTTTCTCCTTGTGGTTGTTTCAGTTGAAATCTTGACCTAGAAACTGGAGGTAGATGCTTTTATCTTCTCATTGCCTCTGTGGATCGAGCCCTCTCCTGATTTATTCCAGGAGAGGGCTCGATCCATTGGCATGAAATAAATATGGGGTCCTGTCTAAAATAGCCTGCCTTCTTCTCCACTGAAGCTAGTTTGCAGTGAAAGAAATAAACATCTGTAGCTCCCCAAAGTTATCTGAATTTATGCTAGCCTCCAACTGAGAATAGGGCTTGTCTTTTATTCTGAAGGGGGTGTCACATTTCTGAATGCTCTACTGCTCACGAGTCCTGTGCGGGTCCCAGTTGGTGACAGTCACTCACAAATACAAACATGCAAGTCATTGACAATGGTCTTGCATTTTTATAGCTGAATTCATTAATTGCATCAAGTTCCTCCTTTGCAAATCAGTTTCATTCCTCCTAATGCGAGGTTGCAATAACCAGAATTTCTGCACTTCCAAATTGTCTCTGCTATCAGATGCTGGTTGATTTCTCCTCAGACTTTTCTGATTGCTAGATTTTGGGGCATTTTGACATTTTCTTGCAAAAACAATTTGAGCTGAAGCATCTTTCACACCCTGCAGTGATCAAATCAGACAGTTTGAAACACAGGGATATCTAAACCACCAAGCTATCATTTCACAGACAGAGCTGATTATTAGATCACATTTCACATCAAATGAAGGTTTGAAACTGAAACAATGGCAATACATTTAACAGAAGAGAAACTTTATTGAGTTGATTTTTTTCCAAATTAAACAGCGTGTTAATATTACCCCTGGAGCTACTTTGAATGAAGATGATACCTTGATACTCTGGTTTTAAAAACTTTAATGCTCCTGTTATCTTGATGTCCTTCCTTTGGCTTCTGATGGATGACCAATTTGTAACTCCTGTTTTTAAAGGTGCCACATAAATAAAGTTTGCTTACTTACTGACTTCCTAATACCTTGTTTGCAGGGTGTGAAAGAAGCACCTTACAGGTGTCAGCTCACACTGCTGCTGTAGAGTCACTCATTGTCTAAAGCAACAATGTGGGTCCAGCCCTGCCCTGAACCGTCCTGCACATAGATCTGATTAGGACTGTTCAAACACAGGCGGAGGGATGGCTTAAGCCCCCTGACTCTGGAATGCGGAGGGACTGGAGCATCTTTTTGCCCCGAAGGTTTTAAACCAGTCTGGGGCAGGTCTGTTTGTTGCTCCTGACATTATCTCTAAATCGCCCTTAGGCTCAGAATAACAAGACATTTAGTTTGGCGTTGACCCCAAGAGAACACAGTGCAATTAACCACACCTCCATTTACACCACACCTCCAAACAAACGCATGTTTCCATAACAATCAGCTCTGTTTCGAAACCAGTTTTCCCCTCGCCTCATGCCGTGTCCATGACAATGCAACCTGAGCTGCAGAGAGAGGCAGCTGTTTTTCTGCAGTGGTGGCTGCTGTCGTATAGTATGCAATATAGAGGAGGGCACCGTGTCTGTGTGTGTGTGTGGGGGGCTTTGTTTCTTTCAGGGACATTTTACAAGAATGCAAATAATGCTGAAACCTGCCCGAGGCCATGTCACGGATTACAAAACAGCCCATATCTAAGATCTGGCCCTGTATACATGGCCTCTGTTTAGTGCTCACATGTTGTTCTCTGTAGTTCATGTTTACATTTCAATAACAGTCATGCCACAGGTACCACTGGTTGGTTTGGCCCATGTTGGCTTTCGGTTGTACCTTTTTGTGAAGGTTTCGCGTTTTCGTTCATCTCTCTGCAGATTTTTGTGGATGAATATTCTGTTACGAGACAAAGATTAAGATGAAATGGTTTAAACGACATGGCATTGTTAGAGGACGTTCTATTCTAAAGCATTTTAGAGACACAAAAGGCTTAAAATCAGCTTTGGATTGAAATCCTCTATGGCTCCTGGCTTGATTCTGCATTTTTTAAACTCCTCTATCTGATCCTGTTTAGAAAGTCAACATGGAATTAATCCCACTAAGCACTGACTGTGATTTATTTTACATTACTCTGTGCAAAAGCAGCCTCTGTGTTTGAGTACTTGTGGGACATTTACAGGCTAGTTTATTTCTTGACGTGTCCCTGTTCTGTAGCCGCTACTCCCCTGTGCTCACTTTCTCCATGCTTCCTTCAAACAATTACTCTCTGCAGCTAATTTTCCCCTTTGTTGTGAGCATTTCATATGGAGATTAGCTGGCTGTGCCATTCAGCCCAAACCTGCTCCTGTGAGACAGCGCTGACTTTCATGACTTTTATTATAAAGGCTGATTGACTCTAAATAACCTTTTGAAATAAAGCAGGAAGCTGAAAAACTTCATAATTCAGCTGTTGCTTTTTAGAAACAAGTTGAGGGATATGATGCCAGTCTGTGATTTAAAGGCAATTCATTTAGCCTGTAGTTACAATTCTTAATTACAAACTAACATATTTGAAGAGCAGCCCTTTATAGGACACTATTTCACACAGAGTTAAAAACCAAGTTTAAAGAGTGGGAACTTTTAATGAATGTTCTGTCGCCAACTTTAGCTGACCTCTTAACCTCAGCTTTAATTGAAATCCCAGGCAGTCGTTAAGTGACTTTCACATTTTAATTCAGAATCAGAGGGTTCACTTCAAGCTGAAGTTACTCTGTTTATCAAACCCTTACCCTGTTGACATTGGTTCTGTGGGATTATTAGAATAAACTAAGAAACACCCATTATCTTCATTGTGGCAAAATGTAAGTAAGTGTTACAGAACTAACACACAATAGCAAAACCCCTGAACATTTCCAGAGATTTTCACAGTGAACTACATGTGTGAACCCAGTCCCCTGGAAAGGACTTCACAGTAAATTGGGGTGGGCAGATGTGAGAGCACAGCATGAAATATTCAGGAAAATTCACCATGAACAGGCGGACGGGGTTGATGACACGAACAGTGCCATCTTTGTGCACGTTATGAAGCCTTATACTCTTGCATGCTCACTGGTGTCTTCTTTTCCACTTTTTGTTCATATTGCTGCAACACATATCAAAAAGGTTAAAACTGTCACCATAGCGTCGGACTCGACTTGCCTCGTCCACCATCTTGGATATGTTGTTAACGTTACTCTGGAACTTCTGCTGTGTCATCTTTAAGTGACATCTTGCTTGCAGAGACCCTTCAAACCCCACTCCAACAGAGAAATTGTGCGTTCCATTAACCTCACAACTCGGAGCTGAGAATGACATCACAACCAAATTAACTGTGTTCCAGTTGCAAGTCGGACAAGTAACACGGACGCCTCCAGGAGCACCTTTGTTTTGTTAGCAATGATACCTGACGATAACAACACACTACGTGATATTACATGACAAACATAACATGAAAACATGTCTACAGATAGAACTTGCACGGTAATTACGGGTTGATTGATTTAATTACACAAAAAGAGGACTAAGCTGCTAATAAACACAATAGTTACAGCTTAAATTTGACTGTTTACGCATGTAGCAGCCATGTTGGATTTTAACTCAGACTATTTAAGGTGCTCTAAGTTTTCCCCTCTGACTTCAGGGGGCGTTCCTGATGTTGTATCAGATCGGTAACTCAGAATTTTCGACTTCCGAGATCAAATGGACCGCACCAATAATCTTCCACTGTGAGGGACTTGTTTGAAAGAGCCACTGAGGAAGATTTCAAGGGCAGAGTGCATGTTTGAAAAGGGCTTCAGAGTTCTATTTATGGAGATTTTCAGCTTTTAAAAGGGTCTCTGTGTTACCTGACACATTGTCACTTAAACCTAGGGTGATACTCTGTGGGTTCAACACTATGCAAAAACAGTGCAAACAGTTAATGCATTTATTGGTGCAGCTTTAAGTCTATCTAACCCTAATCTTACAGACATATATAAACACACAAGGAGTATTTCCCAGGGGTCTCAAGGACCCAGAGAACGAACTCAAATAAATACAAATCATCAAATAATAGTTATTTTCTTAATCTTGTCTTTAATATTCCATACATTTAGGGAAGTTAGTTAATTTCCATATTGTAAAAAAATACACTTCCTAATAATCTGTGTCTACTGCATCGGTGTCTGTCTGCTACAAAAATGCACCCCACGTGCTTTAAAGAAGAACCCATAGCAAACATGACCTCAATAAATATTTCAATCTGTTGAAACTGCAAAGGCAGAATGAGGTGCTTTGCCTGGCGTCCCTGAGGGCCATAATGCATTGGTATTTGTTAAAAGCAGCACTGTAATTAGAACATAGAGGGAAAACATTGAAATGAAGTCATTAGTAAAGAATTGATAGACAAAGTCCTGAAAAATTAGAATGATGGAATAAAGAGCGTGTGAGTTATGACAAAGAGTAAACCTCTGGGGTCTGCAGGTAACGTTGAGTTAAATTAAAAACATTTTTATATATCAACAGTGTAAAGGGACCCCACACTCCAAAACTTTAAAGAGAACTTTAGGAAAACATTTCAGTCAAACTGATGCACTTCCTGTTCAAAAACAAACCTGATGTTAGTGAAATGGAAAACATTAAAGGCATCTTAAGTGTCTCAGTGAGCCGTTATTAGCTTGTCGGGCTGCTGTCAGGCTGAATCAGGAGATGCAGTTTATCACACACTGCAGGGAAAGTTTCTGCAGAGTGTGAGCCAACCATGCAAATATCAGAGCCATCGCAGGTAAACCATCCAGCTCTAAAAAAAGACTCAACCCTCCTATTTTTAAAAGTCCTTGGCATGAAGAATAGTATTTTGAAATATCCATGACAGGCTCTACGTGCCTTTGCACTGTCATTACAACAACTACATGCTATCCTTCCTCTCCTGTGTCCCTGACTCCCATCACTGCCTTTTCTGTGATAACCACATTTTCAAAATGTAATTTATTAGTCAGTAATTTAACAAGATTAGCCCCAACATCTATGAGAGGTCAAAAGCATGGCGAAACAATCGCTCACATTTGTATTTTGATCCACTCAGAGACAGCTTGCTGCTGCAATTAAGTGCCCGCAAATGCATTTGCAAAGTGAAACTAGATTAGGCGTCTCTAGCGAGGCCGGGCTGCTCTCATGGTTAATGGGCTGCTTACACCTCCCGTGAACCTGCCACGCCTCCATGCATGCACACAGCAAAATATTTAACATCAAGGTTCGTGTTAGTAAAGCTCAATGAGTTCCTCCTGCACACACCGTATTATCATAGAGGCCTTGAAAGGATCATAATGGCACTTTTGCATCTTCCATCCCATTAGCTACAATACATTACTGGCTATTTTCCAGAGCGAGCCATAAGATTGCAGATTGATTATCAATCTTCTAGCCGGCCATTATTTTCCATTCATTTCAGTGCACTATTAAAGTATGCCTGCAGAGATTAGAATATGCTGGAGACAGATGATCGATCACTGTGAACAACTTGCCATCCATGATTTTGTCAATGATATGTTTTAATCAGGTGTTACTTAAGACTGTTATGAGGACTGGATATTAGTGCCTTCAAGGAAGCTCTGATATCTGACAGTTGACATGTTTGTTGGTGAACTAGAGCTGAAACAATAAGTCGGTCTCGAGTGTGACAGATAGACAGAAAACCAATCAGCCACATTTTGAGAGGTGATCAATCACTTAATTATTTCTTTACCAAGTAAACATTGAATAGTTCTATCTTATATTGTGAGGGGGTTTGATGCTTCTTAGCTTACTTGGCTTTAGAATAGAAACCATACGCTATACAAGTCTTGATCTAAAAACATTATATTGCAAACAGACATTCATTCTGCACTGAAAATCAATCAATCGTTGTTTATTTGTAGTGCCAATCATAGAAAATGTTATCTCAAGACATTTAACAAAAGAGAAGGTCTAGACTGTACTCTTAAATCCTGTTGAGTTCTGATTACTTGTACTTCTTTACTTTATTTATTTATAGTCTAGCAGACCAATATGCTATACTTAGACCATGAACATGTTATATCTACTAAACAGAATCACAGCATTGCAACTGTTAGGTCTGCAAGCAAACTTTACCATTCAAACATGCTCAAATTAAACTTTTGTTAAAGCCTTCGTTAGCAGAGGCGCTGCTTGTCAACAGGCAAAGCAGGCAACTGCTTGGGGTCCCCAGACCACTTAGGGGCCCCCAAGGGCTAACAAATTATCTGTCTGGGAGTGAAAAAGAAAGAGGAAGAACGTTGGGACACTGCTAGATATAAAAGTGGTTGGAGGGGCCCTTAAATAATTTTTGCCTAGGGCCCCAGCAGACTCAAGAATCGCCACTGTTTGTTAGCAATTAGCATGAAGCTAACCTCTAACAGAGCTGCTAGCAGACAGAATAAACTAAATATTTTGGGGTTTTAGACGAGTGGTTGTGTAAAGACAAACATTTCAGTACATCAGTTTCAACTTCAGAAAATTGCTTAATATTGAAAATAGGCCAATCATTTTTTGCGACTATATGCCGAACATTTACATCATTTAAAAAAAATCAAAGCCGCAAAAATGATTCCAGTCATAATACTCTCTACTACTTTCAAAGACACAGCTCATTGCAGTGTTTTTTTTTTCTTATTTCCACAAGATGTCTATCAGACACCAAGCTCAGACTGTGTCTAAGACTGGCATTAGCTGGCATTTTATTCCAGACACTGCCTTCGATAAAACAACAAATACAGTGAAGTATTCAAAAAGTGCTGTAATCTTAACTATAAAGGACAATAAGTGGCCCATGAGGTACCTGCATTTTCTGTAGATATGTGCTTCTATTGTTGAAGAGGTCTTTCTTATTTACTGATGTGAAGACACACATTGCACGTCGTTGTAATGCAGGTAGATAGAGCTGAGGTGCGATGCAATTACTCACACACGTCAACCCTGTTTTCCCATCGTGGGCCTGCTTGTATTGATAATGAGCAAAACTGCCTTTATCTTCCTCTAATTAAACATCCTCTTCAAATCTCCTCCTTCGTGTATCTTTGTCTCTTTTTCTACAGCTACACATTTCATTCATCTTCCAGCAGCCTTGACTGCTGCCACAAGCATGGCAAAGTGAAAATGTGATTTGTGGAACGAGAGATGTCCACATTCCTGAAATCACCTGCACTGCCTCTGCTCTTTGTTATTTCTTAAATGTGATATTAACAAGATCACTAAAAGATATCCTTGATCTGTATTTGTCCGTTCATTCACATTAAATGAAATATTTGATAAATTAACAGGTGTATGTGTGTGTCTTACACTTCCTGTGTGAGACTGTAACACTGCTTCAAAATACTTCTTTGATCTGAAATCTGCTTTGAGTTTTCTTCCTCAGCATCTTACCTGAGTTCATTCAAAATGCATTTAGGTTTTCATAACCTTCTGGCCCTCAATTGATGTTAAACTTGAAAGACTTAGGCTACTTTTGATGCTTTCACATACTTTCATAATAGATACTGGGTGTATGCATTTTGGGTAAAACATTAGCCCACCTAAATTACACTGCCTATCCTGTTAAGGGGTAGGCTTGATTTGATTCCAGCTGACATTGGATAGTCAATTACATGGCTGACATACGCAGAGAGACAACCAATCAGACTCACTCAAAGCCCCGACAACTAAGAGTCACCAATCAACCTAATGAGTTTGTTTTTAGGACAGTTGGAAGCCAAATTACTCGGAAAACCCACGCATGCATGAGGCGAGTATGCCAACTCCACACACAAAAGGCCCCGCCCAGCCAGGGTATCAGACCAGGAACCTTCTTTCTGAAAGTTAACAGTGCTAACTAAGGGCGCACTCACACTAGGCAATCCATACCGTGCCCAAGCACGCTTCACCCTAAAGTCCAGTTCGTTTGACTAGTGTGAGTGACCGTGCTCAAGCACGGTACACTTCCTTGGTCCTGGCACGCTTGGAAGAGGTGTGCTTCGGCACGGTACAGTTCATGCACGAGCAAAAGCATGGGTACACAACATGGACAGCCTTCATTATGGAGAAATCTGGAGTGTTCTGGCTGTATCTGACTAACATGACTAAGCCACAAAGTAGCTGTCATGTTCTCCGTGTCGTTCTCCGATGTGTGGACACGGACTAAACTGTGTGTCCCTTTTTGAAAAAAAATTCTCGAGTCCGCCTGTTTGTAATCTGAGCACGCTTCATAATAACATAAAGCTATGCATGTGCTGTATTTCGACGTTATGTACAAGAGGTAACCGTGCTTAGGCGTGGTTTGTCCTGGAGCAGTGTGAGTGCATGCTGTGCAGGCCAGCGAGGGGGGGGCAGTCGTGCTTAAGCACGTTAAGGGACAACTTTGCTAGTGTGAGTATGCCCTAAGACACCACTGTGACACCAAAACAGCATATTGATGAAGCAATTTCGGTGGAAAGTTATTTTGAGGTTGCAAAATATTCATACAAACTTATCTGCTACAGTTTATCTCATAAACATTTTTGCTGGTGGCAACTTAAAGTAATCGTCTAGAGAGCATTTGTGGAAGGAAAAGTCTTGTCCTGCTTCCTTTTTTTTCTTAACTACTCAGGGGCACTGGTTCAGCTCTAGATCGTATTTCCAATGTGCAGAGGATACGGTCCTCACGGCTGTCAAGGGTTCAAAGTTCAAGTCACAGCCTCTGCATTTGCTGCTACATGTCTTTCCCCGCTCTATCATCCAAATATTTCCATTCACTCTTTACAGTCCTTTCAATAAAAATGGCCCAAAAATATCATTTTCAAAAAAGGCCCATCACAGCAGGGAGATTCATACCAGAAACCTTGTTGCTATGGGTCAACAGTGCCTACTGCAACACTGTGATGCCCTACAAACATTATAAGGGAGCATTTTTGATGAAAAATATCTTCCAAGTTGCAAAATAATCAGACAACACATTTCACTTGTAGCAAATGGAAGGAACCCATTGCGCATTTTGTCTCTTTGCTGATCCTGCCCTGTACATATGTGGAAGAAAAATCTCATCCAGCTTCCCTTAATCTGTCTCAAGCACTACTTATTGTGGAACTTTGAAAATGTAAACAAGGATCTCTCTCTATGGAAGTGTAAATTGTTTTGTCAAAATCAAACCTGGGGCAGATACAAAATAACTGTATAGAAATAATCAGTCTTCAATTCAAATTCAAATAACTTTATTTATCCGTTAGGATTACAGTTGTGTAAAAGAGCACCAGTGCGCACACAGCTCAGCACAAAAAACTGACAAAAACACACACATACAAGTGGCTGTAATCCTGATGGTCTGGTTTGGTAAGTGGCATCAGTATCAAATTGAGTTAGTTTCATAACCAGTTAAAAACTCCTCACACTGTATTTAAGCATGATTAAAATAATTTTAGTGTTAGGTTTATGTAACTGAAATTGCTTGGTTTAATCTGTGAAATATCACAGTCTTGGTTAAATGATACAAACATCAAAGACGACATCAGACAGGCTGTCTGTCTTTCAAAACCAAAACCACTCATTTTCTAAAAAGAGTTATTTTGCCTACAAATCATCAATGTGAAAGTGAAGATGTGGAGACTTTGAACTCATAACGCCCACCAGCTACCCTCAACATCTCTCTAAAACTTTGTGTTCAAACAACTTGTTACACAATTTTCACTTTAGTTCTCAGGAAAATATTTCTAGATAATTTCAGGAGGACTGCCCCTGAAATGGTTGTTCACACATGCACCTGCAGGGGAGTGTCTCCTGAGGCAAGACATGAGATCGAAATCTCCTTGGCCACCCCAAAACCAAATGTATGACAGGCTATTTGCCTAATCAGAGGCGGGACTTTAAGTACAAATCAATTATTCTGGCTGTTTTCAACAAGCTAATGGTAGTACTTTCAGTTTCAATTTCCAAGGAAAAACTTGTTCGCACTGTCTAAGTTATTGTTATTTATAAATTGCAAATAAATGTTCTTTTGCAAGTTAGACAGGTTACAAGAGGTTGCATGCAATTTCCTAAGTACTTGTGACTTTGGACATTCATAGTGTGTCCCTAAAGAATCAATATGTTACAAGATTCCAGCTTCTGTTTCTAAATCATGCCTGAACCTTTCAAGGTCAATGCTGAAATGGAGTAATGAAATTTGAAGAATGTGTTCGCCCTCTAATCAGCGTCACAAAGAAACTCCTGCCTTACAAATCATGACCCCACGCATGATGCATCAGCCCCCCGCCCACTTTTAGCATTTTTCAAACTCCTGCAGTGGGCGGGCTTTTACTTTGACCCCGGGCTGAATCCTCTAACAGAAACTCCAGGTGTGTTTTCCTTCTTTTTCATATCCAAATATTTTTCCTTTTCGAACAAACTGGTTTGTTTACAGCCTGTGTCATAATCTATTGACTCACGTTTCTTCTCTTTTGTAGTGTCAACACTGTTCCTCTACTACTGCATTAGTGAGTAAAATGTTATGGTGACCTTGTAGGAATCTTAAACGAAACCACAATAAATAAGGCAGGTTGTAACAAAACACAATTTCATGTCATGTTATATTATCTCTAGTAAACGCTCCCCAGGGTGTATTTCTGCTTCCAGGCACCGTTTAACTGCTGAGGCCCCCGCATGGCCTTGTAGAGCTTTCCCCCCCCCCCCCCAACACAGGCGGCCCCTGCCGACACCGGCCGCATTCCTCTTACAGAGGTCAAAGGTCTCCTCCCCAGCCTTCCCTGAGTCCTGACAGGCGGTACCCTCTTCGATTCAAAGCGGAGACCTCCATTTCCACAGGCTTTAAGGCAACAATAACGTGCTTGTGAGCAAGTCCATCAAGTTTCCTGAGTAATGAATCACCGTCCAGCGCACATTCATCTGTCTCCCTTACTCATTACTGATGGACCCACTGCAAACAAGACATCTTTGAAAAAAAAAAACACTTTCAGCATGCAGTTAACCCTCAAGTGTCCTGAATAAACAGTATTTTGCATATTTTATTTCTTTTTATGGATGATCTGATGGCATCATAGAGGATAAAGTGAAGAAAGAAAATAATCAAAGAGTCTATTTGTTCAACTCCAGGGCCTCACTGCATAAAACAAGAGGATACCTTGGGTGTTGAAAAATGAATAGGCATAAGTGCAAAAAAACTGCTGTTCCTCAAAGTGTCCACTTGAGGCTGGCTGTTAAAGCCAAGGAATCCACATTAGACATATGCCAATTTTTTTCAGCAGAAATAAATATGAATACAGCCTGGTACAAAAAATAAAAACAGTTTTGGTCTCTGTTTTTAACTGAACCAGGTCGTTTTTTTTTTTTACTCACCAGCTTTCATGATATTAAGGCGTGGCTGAGTTGAATGTTACGCCTCAGCTCCAACCTTTTGCTTGTCTCTAGATTGATCGAAAGTTTGGTGAGTACTTATTTCCAATGTGGTGATCATCATCGTTCGAAACCAATTGGTGGCGTCACTGAGACTACGTCCTTGTTTTGTACATTCTATGACATGCAGCAAAATGTGTTTTTTTTAATCAAATGAAGGAGTGTTTGCAATGACACTTTTGTCCTGTTCTTCTTCATTAACATTTTACTTTACATAAAAAGTGGAACTTCTTTTAAGCTCTTCACTCCCACAAGTCAGTGGAGAATTAAAGGGCTGAGAGCAGGCTTTGCATTTTGATTCTCTGACAGAAGAGTCCAATTAAAATCACCGGTGTTGTCCAAGGCTGCAGGGCACAGACAGACTGACTCCCCCAGCAGAAAACAACCCACTCAGGTACGAACCAACAGCCTTTAGAGCAAAGCGACTCCTCTCACATATCACCTGTGTGTACTTTTTTAATGCTTTCTAGGAGGTCATTACAGCTGTGATTCGTATTTGCTGTTTTATCTTTACCACAGCCTGCCTCTCTTATTTTAACCTCTGCCAATGTTTTACCTTTCCAGCATTATTTGTCTCAACATTCCTGTAGATTTTGTCAGGACATGTTGCAATCACCTTTACAGTCCATGTAGATGCTGAGTGATAACAACATGGGGGGATGTTCCTGTGAAATTTAAAAGCAGGAGAACTCGATTTTCCAGTTACAGAAAAAAACGAAAGTCAACCAACTTTTTGAAAAACACATCTTTGCTTGCGGTGTATTCAGTTACACAAGACTCCAGACCATAAATTACACGCCAGTAATTTTGGACATGTTCACTGTGCCTTTTGAGACAAATACTGTATAGGCCCGATGTTAACAGAAGGGAAGAAGGCCTAAGAGTTTAGAGATAAGTAAGTCACACTTCTTGTTTCAAATGGGACATGTGGAAACAAAAGAATACTAAATATTTCATTTAAAACATCTTTCAAAGTTGAATTTGTGACCACAGAAAACAGAGTAACTACAGTGAGGCAAAAACAATAAAGCAACAGACTTCACAGGTTTCTAATGAATGATTTACTTCACCACCAGCTTCTACATCTGATCCAACAGTCTGTGAGAATAAACAACAGTAACACTTGTTTGCAGAACTTGCCAGCATATCCATTTCCTTATTTTATGATACAACCTGCTCTCTTTATCTGCGTGATGAGATTATACCAGGAGGAAAGCCTGTGGCGCACAGGATGGCATGATTGAAGGTAGCTGTTAGACTCGGCTCGCAGTCTGAAAGCATTCGTTGTTTGTGTCATTAATCAACCGAGTGGGAGAGTTTACAGCCATGCTAGCAGCTATGTGAGGTTGTACTTATAGGCACAACAAGAATTTGAGATAAAGTCTTAGAGCAACATGATTAGACGCTCATTACGACATTTAACATGGTGATGACTTGCAGGTTTCCATGTTCGCCATTTTGGTTCAGCATGCGAAGATTCACTAATCTAACACTAACACTTTGGCCTCATGGTGGCGCTACACAAACAATCAGGAGACTATCAAGAGCCGTTTTCACATATGCACTCCTGAAAATTACTAGAAAATTTCAGGAGGACTGCTCCGGATATTCTCCTGACCTGGCTGTTCACATATGCTCCTCACAGCGGGAGACTATTCCTGTTAGACAGAGGGCGGGGCAAAGGGTAAGACGTGACATAAAAAAAAGATGAGGAAGTAGCAGACCAAGCAAAAGTCCGTTATAGATGACCTTAAAGGTCCCATATTATGCTTTTTCTGGTTTTATATGCTCTTTAGTGTGTTTCCAGGTATCTTGTGCATGTTTAGGCACATCTATGTGCAAAAATTCAAAGTCCACGGAAACGCGGCTTCTCCTACCTCCTCCTGTTAGCAGTAGCAGTAGCTGCATGTAACGCTCGGTTCAAGCCCCCCTCGTTGAAAAAGTGTAGTATGATATCACACTGCGATGATGTCACTGATCCAAGCCCATTGGCTCGTTGTGGAAAGCACAAGCTCATGCTGCGCATTAGCTACATTCACAATATGGTAAAAGGGGCGTAACATTTCCCAGAATTGTCCGAACGACTGACCAATTACAACAGAGCAGATCGGCCAACCAATCAGGTCAGACTTGGCACACGTGGGGACCCTGCTCGGGGGGGATTCAGAGCGTTGCAAACACAGGCAGATGAGACGGGCTGCATCGATCATCAGTACATGAAAACAGACACTTTTTTCGAACATTAGCGATTGTGAACGTACGTTAGTAGGCACATACATTAGATATATGAACCCCAAAAAGGGCCTAATATGGGATCTTTAAAGCAATAAAATGTATTATTTCGTATTAGAGGTTTTTGATGTCGGTTACTGCTGCCGCTATATAGGTGTCAGCTGAGACCATTTACAGCATGCTTAAGAAACAGCCTTTAAAAAAACATTTTCAACAGATTCACAGTATGTTGGACTGCTAATAAAAGCAGCATGAGATTTGAGGGCTGCACGGTGGTGCAGTGGTTAGCGCTGTTGACTCACGCAAGGAGGTTCCTGGTTCGAATCCCCGTTTGACAGGGCCTCCTGTGCGGAGTTTGCATGTTCTCCCCATGCATGCGTGGGTTCTCTCCGGGTACTCCGGCTTCCTCCCACAGTTCAGACATGCTGGTTAGGTCAATTGGTGACTCTAAATTGCCCGTAGGTGTGAATGTGAGTGTGACTGGTTGTCTGTCTCTACATGTCGGCCCTGGGATTGACTGGCATACAGTCCAGGGTGTAACCCCGCCTCTCGCCCAATGAAAGCTGGGATTGGCTCCAGCCCCCCGCGACCCCGAATGGGAAAAGCGGTAAAGAAAATGGATGGATGGTTACTGCTGCCGCTATATAGGTGTCTATATAGGTGAAAGCAGCATGAGATTTTCCACGCAACAAAACACTACAAATGCATGTCTTGCAATATTCAGTAAAAAAAAGTTTAGAGGCACCACTTTGGCTACGGGGGCGCCAAAATCAACGCAAACAGAAGGTTCCTCACAGGAGCTGTTAGAGTGGCTGGATTCCATTTAGCCGCCTCAGCTTCAGGGCACTGGTATTGTGCATGCTGGCCCACTGTCACACTTTCATGACTCTCTGGGACACTTGAAAAGAAAGGAGCCATTGTTAAGTTATTAGTAACACCTGTGCTTTTTCAATAACAAGTTCAGATGCCTGCTCTGAGAGAGGCTTTTTTTTGGAGGGAAGCACAGGCTAAGCCTGTTGGTCCTCAGTGTACACTGTAATTATTTAATATGGGCTGGGTAATTAAAAAACTACTTTAGGTGTAATTTATTTCCAGCCTCATTCTAAATGGAAATGAGTTCCCCCCTAGTGCCTGTGCTTTTACCTACTGGTTTGTAGCCAGAGAATTTGTAATTGGTAATTCTTATTAAAAACAATGTACAGAGTATATTGCAGTAATATGGAGTTTACATAACCAGGTTCACTATGTAAGGAGAAGGTCTTTCCTATTACATTTTGAAGAATTATTAGTTAAACATTGAAGATTTAACAGCTCAACTGAATTAACTGAATGTAACAGCAGCAGTCCAGCCTTTTGTCTGTTATCTGAGGTAATCAGAGGAATAAACAACCACATAGAGCCAGGAATGCAAAGTGCGTCCTGAAATGTACCTCCAATGTTTTGAATTTTGCCTGTTGTGGGTCATTTTCTTCACTTTCCATAATGTTGTTTTCAAATGCATCGCCATCGTTCACAAAATACAACCTTTTGCTTCAGGATGCCTTTGACATAAAAATGGTCTGATTTAAAGTATATACTTAGAGGATACATCTGAGGGGGAGAAATCCACACAGACAACAGCTCTAATAGTGGACCATGATTTACAGACAGAGCAGAGCCAATTCAAATGCAAATCTTCTGGGGCTTTTTAACATTTGTTTAGGAAAGAGAGTCTATGGAGTTCAACTCCAGCCCAGCCATGCATTCACAGGAGATAATCCAAATCTGAAAATCGATGGATATTTTCAAATGTGAGTGATTTTCTGGGTGTTGTTTCAGTGTGATAAAATATGAATACCTATAACATTGCCCCCATAACATCCTCCATTACTGCACATTAACGGATTACATTGATTAAAAATCAACACTTGTGTTCTTTGGGATTCTAGATGCTGAAAAACAATTGAGACAGGAGCCACTCCCGTACCTTAAACAGCTCTCAGCAAAACGCAGGAGATGGGGCTTGCTAAAAATGAGAGAAAACATGTCTGAAAGGGTATAAATCTTTAATCAAACGGTGGTGATGTGCCTTGCCTCCAGCAATCACAGTGCCAAGCTGGAGAGCAGATGCTGAGATCTCAGATCTTGCTTCCCCCAAAAAACAGCACAAATCCCCTTCTCCAGTACAAAAGTGTCATGGGAGCCGCTCTCTGTGCACTGAAGCTGCTGTGTTTTGGGTTCCCTCCTCAGAAACTCCCACAGGGACGGTGCACTATTTCGGCATTTTAAAAAGGGTAAGGAACAGGAGGTAGGGAAGAACATATTTAATCATTTTGCCTTAGGTTAAAGATCTAAAACAGCCCTCATATAAACACGCAAAAGTAAGATTGTTTATTAAGTTTACAGCAGACTGAGCATGAGCTGAATAAGAAAATGACAGCGGAAGTTTATGTTGGAATCATAAAATGTAAATTTTCAAGTTCTGTTTTGCAGATGGAACGATACGTTAAGACCCTTGTGCTATTTAATACAGTTCTGCTGCTTTAAAATGCACTTTGCACATATTTGATTTGACTAAATCTGCATTTCTCATTGATCCCTTCCTGGATTGCAAACCACAAGAGTGACTCTCTTCCCCAGGAGTTTACATCACAGGCGTCTTGACAGTATATAGATTTTATGATAAGTGCAGCTCGCAGGCCACGCATTACCGCTGTAGTAAAAAGAGGAAGTGATTATTTATGAATGAAACTGATTAATGGCAGCAAGAGATGGAAATTTCAGGGAGATAACTATGAAGTGCATTACACTGTAGACGTAGTTTCATGTGGTGTACGCTGTAATCAGTGCATCAGTGAGTGCTGTTTGTATTACTGTGTTCATATTAAGTGTTGTTATACGCAGATGATGCATCATGGAAAAGTATTTCAGCAAAGCAGAAGTACTCTATGGAGTTAGATCAGTCTCAATATTCATGAATGCACACAGAAGGATTCACAAATGTATTTCAATGCACACAAATAGATATCATTCTATATAAATGTAAAAAAAATCCACAAATTAAAAAACACGATTCACAAACGTATTTCCGATTCACACACAAATAGGTATCATTCTATATAAATGTAAAAAAAAATCCACAAATATATGATACATTTGGATCTTGTTACATTTATACACGAACTGTTCTGTCTGCATTTACAGACTGTTTGTCTTGTGTGACCCTCACTGCATTTGTGTGTGGGATTTTTGAGACTCCCCTGCCGTGGTTCGATTCACAAATGCATTTTTTCAACAGGGAAGTGTCTGTAGCCTATCAGATGTCTTCTTCCTGTTCAGCCAATCACAGTAGTGTAGATTCGAGGGTATGTTTTAATGTGATCACTAAGCGTTACATCTGCGCAGACAGCGATTAGCCTAGCCAAATGCTATTTTGACGAGTACAAATAAAGATTTTCCGTCTGACATTTGTCGGTTTTAACTTACTTTGTGACTCCGCAAACTCTTAGCTAGTGTTATACGAGTAGCGTATGCCCCTTTGTGTATAGCTCAGTGCGCATGCGTGTGGGTGGTGAGGAGAGGCAGAGCGGAGGCGAGTTTGTGTGTTTGACCGGTGTGTGTGCGAGTCACGTTGTTGATGCCGGGGACCGGAGCAGTGTCAGAGCAGAGAAACGACTGTATGTACAGGTTGACCTCGGTGTGTGTAATAAACGGACCGACTCCTCAAGAAACAAGCCGGACTCTCCGTGTCTGCTTACTGCCTGCTGCTGTTCAGTAAAAGTGACAGGGCCCGGAGTTTAGAGCTACAACTTCAGCCCTGGAGCTGGAGCAGACCAGTCTCCCCTGTGCGCTCTGACCACGGTCGGAAAGCAGGAAAAGATAACACTAGTAACGTTAGCATTATCTTTTCGAAATAGATGTTGGCACTGTTCATTCTTATACTGGGGACGTGAACGGTGTTATTTGGATGTTATTTGGTGGTCAACGTGATTACGATAGTAAACAATGAGTCCTAAAGCCCCCAACACATCGGCAGAAATATCACCAGTTTATTCAACACCTGTTAAACCGTCACACCGGTGAGACAGTATGTTAATACATAACCACACACAGTCAATATACCCACCACGATAAACAACTTTCCATCTATAGTACGACAATATCAGAGATTATTTGTACTCTTCAAAATAGCATTTGATGACTTGAATCAGACAGGTAGGCTAATCGCTGTCTGCGCAGATGTAACGCTTAGTGATCACATTAAAACATACCCTCGAATCTACACTACTGTGATTGGCTGAACAGGAAGGAGACATCTGATAGGCTATAGACACTTCCCTGTTGAAAAAAATGCATTTGTGAATCGAACCACGGCAGGGGAGTCTCAAAAATCCCACACACAAATGCAATGAGGTTCACACGTGACAAACAGTTTGTAAATGCAGACAGAACAGTTCGTGTATAAATGTAACAAGATCCAAATGTATCATATATTTGTGGATTATTTTACATTTAAATAGAATGATACCTATTTGTGTGTGAATCGGAAATACGTTTGTGAATCTTGTTTTTTTATTTGTGGATTTTTTTTTACATTTATATAGAATGATATCTATTTGTGTGTGCATTGAAATACATTTGTGAATCCTTCTGTGTGCATTCATGAATATTGAGACTGATCTAACTCCATAGTACTCAGTCACATTATGGAGGTTTGTGTAGCTCCAAAGCACAAGAATATTATAAACTATAATCACAGAAAGGCACATATGTCTCTCTTTTTTCCTCCCTTAAAAAAACAGAACTTACTGGTAGATGATTTGTGCAAATGATCTGCCACACACTCATACACACAAACGCATGACATCAAAGGGGTTCTACTGAAGGTTTGATTTTACAAAATCATATGCACATGCACCCGCAGGAGCAGGCATGCACATGTAAATAGATGAAAAGAGAAAAAGAAATGTGAATCGCAAACAAAAGAAGTTGGATGTCTGTTATTATACAAATATGCATATGAATATGTTCAGGATTGCAGTGTACACTTACAGTATATATAGATCTGTGTGTGTGTGTGTCCCAAATGGAAAGCAACTGTTTGTCAGTAGTATAAGAATTACACCAGAGAGTCTGAATCTGTATTAGTATGCATAATTAGTTCCACAGTCTCATAGAATATTTCAAACTATAAAGAACCTGTTCAGAAAAAGAGACAATCAGACCGAAACAAAAGGAGACAGATGCTGCAGGTGGAGTGAGGAAAAGAAAAAGGAAGTCAGTGAAGGTTTTGCATCTTAAATTGAGAAATCACTCTTTCACACTCTATCAGAGAGAAAAATGAGACAATGTTTTAAAAAATGCTGATGAAGACAGAAGAGACAAATGAAGAGCATAAAATGCAATTCATCATTCTGCTCGACTTAAGGTAGAATCAAATATTTTAATGTGTGGGAGACTAATGGAGTTTGTTTTTGCTGGACAATCAAACACCCCTACTTTGTGTGTATTATGCTGGTCATAACTTCATTATTCTCAGAGATAGACACATTACATTTACATATAGTCTGTGTCTTTCTATGAATCTTTATCCAATTAAATCACTAATCAATCAATAGATTGATTAAAAGCCTGGAGGAAATGCAGATGCAAACAACTTTGTACAACGTCAATTATATCGAGCAGTGTAAAAACAAAGTGATATTTCAGTGGTCCCACTAGAGTCATTGTGTTTTCCATGAGGGCATCAGAAAAAGTAAGCCTTAGAGTAGCAAAAAACACTGCAGCAATAAACAGCAATATAAAGCTCCTGCTAACTAGCAGTTTCCTCCCAGCTGATGTTAGCCTGATACACACAGCACATGACAGAAGTTGCTTTTATAGCTCACAACACTATCTTTCAGTATGTAGCTTGTCCAGACAATGCAATCAGTAGATTCATCTAACATTACACTGCAAACAGCACCACACAACTTCAGCTAGCTACCAGCTGCAGCTAACATTAGCTCAAGGCACACAACATTTGAACTAAGTAGCTCACGTTTATCTCACAATGCTTTCTCACCGTTTTACAGCTTGGTCAGACAGTCCGCTTCTTCATCGTCCTTCTTATCATCCTTGTTGTCCTCGGTCTGTATAGCAGCACAATGCTAGTCAGTTTCCACACATTTAGCAAGTGCTAGTTAACTTCCTTGACTTTGTTTCATGGCAAAGCACTGTTGGTATTCACACAGTCCAAAAAAGATGTGTTTGCCCACTGGCATCAGTCTGATTAGCTGCATCTGAATGTTTAGCTTGTAGGTGAAAGAAAAAGTTGAAGTGCTTCAGGTATTTTTTAGTTCTGTTTGACACAAGGTGCATATTACTTTTGACTTGTCAACTGAGCTGTCTGGTAGTTTTTATTTTTACATACTTTACTAATCCCTGAGGGAAATTATTGTTTTACACTCTGTTTTTGTGTTCTGTTTCTGTTTCAAGTGAAATGAGCCATTCAAAGGATCAGCAATGTCATCTTTTCCATCACTGCTGCAGCTACAGTGCCGAAAGGGCCAAAATAGCACGCGATTTGAAAAAAAATGAACACGTCAATCTCTGACCTTAATTGTATCGAGGTAAACACATTACTGCTGACAGTTTTAGTTTCTATTTATTTAAATACAAGCCTGGTTAATGTCTCCATATCTATATAGCCTTCCTTATGTTTTACCATAAATAATTTCATTACAAAATAACTGGGGAGGTGGGGGCATAGATGGATACTAAGCCCTTTTCAAGACCTTGCAAACAGAAGAATACTATTATTTTAATCACATCAACGTTAGGCTACTTGAGTGGTCTGTCTGTATTTAAAGTAAAGCAAATCATTATTTTTGAAATTTTCATCAAGAATTCTCCGAATGAAACAAGATCACAAAAAAATAAGCTGTATAATCCAAAATTACAGAAACATTAGATAAATGTGCCTGTCTGTTTGGCGTGGGAAGATAGTTTTCAGATATTTTTGCAGAATGCAGCTACTATTGTATCTCATAATGAAAATGTGGAATTATTGGACATTAAACAAAAGACTAGCAGATGGGTAAAAGCTCAATAAAGCTTTGTTGGGGAAACTACGGAGTTGGATGATAAGCCAATATTGTCTTGTCTCTACAAGCAACCCCAGTAACATTATACTCAATTATTTGGTTGATTATTAACTTTAAAACTTGATTTGAACAGTTAAAAGCCTCAACACAACACAACACAACTTGCACTTTCAAATTTTTAGACCTGAAAGCAAACATGGCCCGGAGCTATATTTATACTGCATGATAACAGTCATAATTTACCCTTAACACTTCAGCTCAGCAAGCTAAAGCAACACATTGGCAACATTCCTCTTTTCCTATTACCTCTGGGCATTGTGTATCTGCTTGAACCACATGATACACTTGCATAGCAATATCCATGTGAATTACACTTTAAGAACCCAGACTTGATCAGGGCCAGGACCATCTTGGGATGCTGGGATTTAGATCTACCACTCAAACTGCAGGTGAGGAGAAAGAAAATTGTAATAAAATTCATATTTTCCTTTGACTAAACCTAAACAGTATTGAGCATTTTAACATAAAACATCGGACATTCAAGACAAAAACATAATCATCACCTTAGACGTGACTATGGGGAAAATAGAGTTATTTAATTCTGTCTACAGCCTCCTATTAGCATTTCTCATCCCTCTTAGCTCTTAAGAATGCTGCTCTGCAGGATTTCACTCAGAAGTGGGAGTCTGACTTCTCTAAAGGGATTTATTTAAAACCTTTTATTGCAGTCCTGTTTGTCACTGCTTTCCATCCCTGAAGTCCTCCAGCTCATCCAGCTTAATCACTGACCTATGCAAACACCCAAAAGAGTCTACTTAACATTGGAATTCATGCAATTACTGTATATTCTAAATATCCTGTCAGACCACAGAGTGTGACTGTGTGTGCAGACCTCACTTCGCTAATAACCTGCATTCACAGATCTCCCTCAAAAAAAGGTGAACACCAAGCATGCAGCATTTACTCTGAGTCTATGAGACATGGATCCAATGCATAATGAAAAGGGATGGTTCATTGTTGAAACCCCCCCCCCCCCCCCCCCCCCCCCTGCCCAGGGTTGTGTCTCTCTGAATGTCTGGCTTCTTCTATGAATTATGAACCATGATCCCCACAGGCTCCCCAGTGGCCACAGATGGATTGGGGGCAAAGCTGCCAATCCTGGCGAGTGGTGTCGAAGGGCATGTGATTGTATGAGGGGATGCAGTTGTTTGTATAAAATGCTGCGTGTGCCCTTGCCCCCTGTGCACCACAACGGTGTCAGGTTAAAAGAAGGGCTAAACGGGTCAAAGACTCCTACATGTGAACAGATGTGACGGCTGTTTGCCTCTAACTGGAAACAGTTAAGATCTGTGGATTTCTTTATTATTTCACGGTAGCAAGAAGAAATATGAATAGAGAATTGGTCATGCAACAAAGATGTCCTACTGTTTTTTGGAATGAGGTTGTCTATTATAAGGTTTATTCCAGGTCAACACACAAATCCCCGACCGGTGTGATTCTCTCCATACAGAGACAGAGACTTTACTTCACTCACGGTCCTTTAAATTTTAAATGCAAATGAGCTGCAGTTAGGAAATAAATGATTCCTTTTTTAAGAGTCTGCTTTTTCAACCAACTGCTATGAAAGCTCTGAATTGCAGTATTTTTGAAACCAACTACATGAACATATCTGTTTTGATCCTCCAAGACCTTCTTGTGGCTTTTGACACTACTGATCATGTGAGTATTCCTGACAGGCTCAAACATTAAAACACCTTTAGAACAGTTTGACTTTCCCTGTTGGTACTGGAAATTGTTCATCATCTTCAGTTACAAAGGCTCTGCAGGGTTCCCCCTTTAGGATCTGATCTGTTTTCCTGTAATATATTACTATTGGGCCAGTTGCCTCACAGATATAAGAGGTTTGTCTTTGACACAAGTAGCCCAAGGGTAACATATTACAAGCTATCAACCTCAACTCTTACGCAGATGATACAGCGGTATCCTTTGAACCAAGTAACTTTGAGAAATTCCCTTTCATAGTAACCTTTTAAACTGAATGTCTTTATACAGACGGATGTGAGCTCCTCGTAGGACACAATAATTTAATTTTTAAAATGCCAGACAGTTCTGATCAGTATAAAAAATGTTGTTGATCCTTTTTGGCTAACAGTTGAGGAAGAGGAATGTTGGTTTGTTCGTCCAGATGGAAATAACTCAACAATTTACTGTATAGGTCAGATTCAGACCTTCATGGTACCCAGAAGTGAAACTCTGACTTTCCTTTTGTTTTATCATGATTTTGACATTTCTTGATGCAGAATCAAATATCTGTAACAAGCTCATGTTAGCATGCCAATACATTAAACCTGGTAAACATTGAACGTTCTTAACATCAGTAGAATAATCAGCAGCTAGCTGTTGTTAGCACAAAGCACAGAATGCTAGCCTCACAACGATGTTAGCTTGGCTGTAGACAACAATCATTTATAGATGGATTTTGCTCCAAAATGTGGAAACATGACACATTTTATCCACTGTTAATTCCCTAAAAAGTGTTATTTCAGCTCCCATCTTCTTAACCATCTCATTTACATAACAGCAGTACAAAGTGTTTATTCAGGGATTTTTACTGGAACAAACATGTCCAGCCCAGCGTAGTGTTGGAACTGTTTGTTGTTACATTTAATGATAGATTATTTCAAGCATTTTTTTAGTAAGACCCTGACCTGAAACTTTACAACCATAATTGGGCCCAAGAGACCCTCAGATTGGATGTTTGAAGTCTAACCACCTAAGCCTCGAAAAGACAATTTTAAATATTTGATATTTTTGTCATTTCTTTGGCGTCTAACAAACGTGTTTTTCAGTAGTTTTAACTTATCATTTATTTATATTGTTTAGTTTTGCTGCATTGGGTATTTTTTGTTTCCTTTCCTCCCAACCTTTTCAATGACAAAGATTTGTCTCTAAACTGTTTTTAATGTAAATATATTTAAAACATTAACCCTCATAATATCGGTTTTAATACACAGTCCAGCCACTACTTTCCTTTATTTATAAACTTTTATAGTCAGTGTGACACGGATGATAAATCACAAACTATGGCATGCCTCTTATCTTGCTTTTGACATATTCTCCAGCGCCTGAGCTGCAGCCTCCAGAGAAACAAAGCAGCTCAAGAGAGCTCTGAGACATCACTATGATGCTGCCATACAAAAATAATAACACGATGACACCATACATGACTCAGTGTATAGATCCGGAGATAATAAACCAGTCAAAAACCATTTGCTACACCACAACAATGCCCCAGCTTTTACAGGGCTTCTTCAGCAAAGGCCTCCTCAGCTGTACATTATTGATGGGGCTTAAATTGAATGAGCCTTTGTTCCACCATCGATGGACACAAGGCGTGTGTCTTCCTTACACACAGAGTAGCGGCGAGTAGTGGGGGAGGGAAGCAGGGGTGGGTGACTCACCCTGTCCCATCATGCAGCAGGCGACTCATCCATCACATTAAGAGGTGCTGCATCAATCATTAACAAGTAGCCCCCTGTTGAAAGGATGATGGACAGCTTGACAAATAAGTTAAGATGAAGTGGGACAAGGTGATGCTGGCCTTTTTCACTTTTCCGTCAATTTATTCAAAACACAACAATGAAATATCTAAATGCAGGCAATGAAATTATCCTGAATAGAAATTGCCATAAACCTAAAAGGAGGAAAAAATGGATAATGGGTTCTTCTTCAGAGAGCTTTAAACTCCACTAAACTGAACTCGCAGAGTGAATTTACTGATGCTTTTAGGGATTCTGAAGTGCTCGGGCCGAGACGACACTTAATACTTTTCTCATGGGTGGCCAGCTCTTCTCAGAGAAATTCCTGTGGTTTTTCATACTCACCCAGGTGTAAGGGATGCATGCTCTGATAATCTAGAAAGCCTGAAAAAAACCCTTGTGAGGATTTTAACTTCAGGTACGAAGACAGATTGGAGCCGTTCATCCGAAATAGGATTATTCCCCCCTTTTGGAAGGATTTGACATCTTAGCTGTCTTAATTCTGACTAAAGTTTCTAGAGGGACCAAAACCACAAACCTGTTTGTCATCAGTCAGCATACCTCAGACCTGCACCTACTTGTAAAGTTACCTGATGAGGGGTGTAATCAGGTGCACAAACACTATTTAAAGTTCAATAGATCGCATTACTCTGCGTTATGTAAAATGAGTCAGAGAATCATAAACAAACTCTGTAGTTTCCCTCAGCTCTTTGCTGCTACTTCTTTTGGTTTAATATTTAGTTTCAGTCTTATCTATGTGATCAGTTTTCCTCTTCTTGTCATCTGCTGAAAACATTCAAGAAATATGATAAACCCATTAGGTTTTATCTGCACAGCATTGACAGCAGGCAGATAAATGGCATGTGAGCATATAGTGGAATATTTAGCAGGAGCATTAGGAGTTGGTGGAGACCAAAAATGTTGTTGACAAGAGAGGAAATATCAGACAATTGGACTTACATTAGTCAGGTGGACACCAATTAAACAAAAGCATGCTCAAGTTCTGTAGAAATCTGGGACTCGTCAATGTCCTTGTAATAGCTTTGGACAACAAAGGAACTCTATTAAGTCTAAGTCTATATCTGTATGAACTATGCTGAGCTTTGGCTTAAATACTTGTTATGAGGATAAATATGTTGTTGTATTTAGGATTCTCATGGTTTTGTCTATTTACATTATCAACAAGCCTTTTGCGTTTTTATTCATGAAGGTTTTTAGTAAAATGATGAGGTGTCATTATATAGTTTATGATAATAACTCTTATTTCTAATCAGAAAATAAAACATGAGGCTATCCAACATGCATTTTACATTTGATTTTACTGAGGGAAAAAGATGTAATGAGATAATTCAGGGAAAATAAAAAAATGAATTCCTTTGAGGAGTTTTTAGCGTATTATGAAACAGACTTAAATGTTGTCTGATTTCTCTTCATGACTAACAAAGCAAATCAGACTGTCGGGGAGAAGATTACGACTATTTCTATGAAGTTATTTTCATGCTGTAACTGCTGCCGACAGGAAGGGGTCAGATGAGGGGATTCACAACATGCAGCCGAAACAGCCTTTCTTCTTTTTTTTACATTTTCAACAGCGAATATTCACAGTGAGTGTTGGACTGTTTAAAGACAGCAGGATGAGAAAACAATATATGCACTAGATTGACTAAATGCATTGTCCACAGGGTTGCCAAGATAAAAAAAAAAAGAAGAAAACTCTTCACAGGAGCTTTAAATGAAATGGTTTAAAAACAAATCCTAATCTATTGTTCAGATTACAAATCATTCCAACTTTGTATGATAACTTTCTTTTTCTGTAGTCAAGTTTTTGCTGCTAATTTTTCACGGCCAGAGTTACTGATTGCACGTATAGAGCCAAGAAGCTTGTATAAAGCACATATCTAAACTTTTTTTTTAAAGCATTTAAGGTTTTTAATTTCCTGCTCTCAGCTGAATATGTTCCCAATACTGATTTCACTGTTGGCATTTAACTGAGCTGAACTCACTGGAATCTGATTGGCTCTAAGTTTACTCTGTATCCCTTAAATCATACCAGTCAAGTTTTTCTTTCTAGAGTTATAAGCCTGACTCTGAATCTCCATGGGAACTGATTTACTTACAAAAGAAAGAATGCTAATTGGAGATTCAAGCTCTCATATTCGCACACAACACATTGTGCTCTAAGCTTCATGCCAATCACACTGTCTTCATGACGTTGGATTCTTCTTTTTGTTGTACATTTTGCAGCAATAAATGATTGGAGATATCTACCCCTTTCAGATATTTACAGTCAATTAAATGTATCCCACGACAGCCCCTGGAGGCTCCGCAGTATGTTCCGGTGTTCTACATTCACCCCTGTCCACTCCCACTCTCGGCACTAATTGGACCAACACTACCTCACACACTGCTCACACACTGACTGAACTGATGCTGTACCTACACTTGGGCATATGCTGCATTCATATTGTATCACAAACACCAGCTGCTGAATGGGGAATGCTTGTCAGGTCTTGAAATAACCGACAGAATATTAGGGATTTTTTTCCGCAGGCTCCATCTTCCTCAACATTGGATGATTAAATGTGAGCAAAAAAGTAATAGTTGTGTACATGTATTTATTGGGTTTATTGGTGAGACTTAAAGTTAGGTTTCAGGCAGCTTAGCTTAGCATAAGAACTGCTCAAGAAACGGTTATTATATTTCCTTCAATGTTATACTATCCCCTCAAACAGGAAGTAGAAAAGTAAAAGGTGTCCCATTAGCTCTTCTTTACTTTCTCTGATATGACGTGAACATGACATTGCACTTTGCCCACAGTTTCCCAGCTTCACTGTCTCATTACCAGAGGTTAATGGAACAGGTGGACCTTCCCGCTTCCTTCGCCTGCTCAGCAGTCGAGCAGAGTGCTACCTTTGTTAAGTTTTTCACATTTACCTGCACTGAACCCGTCGCAGCACATTAGCACATCACATCAGCCCATTAGCTCGCCGCTGACACTGTTTATTCAAAGTCATCATATTCGCAGAGTCTTCATGTCCATATGCCTGCCCTAAATTACAACAGGTCTATCAATTTTTCATGACTCTGCTGTCTACTAAACTTAACGTATGGCCCGCAGACAGACTCATATGCATATTAATTAGAATGGAAATGACAGGACAATTATTCCTTCAGCTGAAGACAAATGAGAACAAAATTCAGGTTTTAAAAAAAGGGACAATTTCATCCTTGTGTCTTTGGCAGATTATAGGAAACAAAGATTTAATGACAACAACACAATGCTGCTTACAAATAAGCGCACGACATAAGCTGACTTTAAATATAGTAAGAGACAGATGCACTGGGAAGAGCAGCATAAGCAGCAAGTGCATTGCAAATTTCTCTTTATTCTGCTTCCCCCCATGGCTATTAACATTATAGAGGGCAAAGCAGCTGGATCCAAAGGTTAATGTCCACACCATTAGAGAGCGACAGAGCATGCGTTTTATCCCTGTTGGTTTAATTAAATTACAGGGAACTCATAAAAAAGGGGGATTTATTCCGCACATACAGTTACTGCAGTCTTAATGGGGCACCACCTTCCAGCACAGCTGATTTATCCCCCTCACGTTTCAAAGTGGGTCGTCTTCTCACGGAGTTTGTCATGGCCTACTTAACAATACAGGAACTTGTAATTAGATCATTTGTCAAGCCAGCTGATTGCTTGCTTGTTCTTTTCATGGTGTACAGGAGGAGACATCTCACATTTCACTGGGTCACTCTCAAAACTCATCAATCTTACCCTCAAGTAAACCGGAAATTTGGTCAGATTATGAACTCCTCTGCTCTCCATAATGATGACATGAAGAGATATAAGCATGTCAATTGTGAACAACGAGACAAATCTAATCTTGATTGACTCATAAATGTTTGACAGTGGAGAAGTTGTTATTCCCTTCATTCCTGAGTGCTTGACTGTAATGTATTTATGAATGGCTCTGTGATCAGTTCATCCTGAAAATCTCGACTGTAAAACCTGCCCCTCAAAAATTAACATGAAAAGAAAAAAAAATGGTGATTAGACACCCTCTAGTGGATGATCATTACAAAAACATCACTCCCCAAATCTTGGCACTAACTTTCTTTTACCCTCTGTTCTTCCAAAACAAAGCACATCAAAAGTTGAACCTATAAGGAAACTCCTCAAAGTGTGAATTTGAAAAACTTCTATATTTAACAGTTCTACTTTTTGTACCAGCTACATTCCTTTACTTACATAACAGCATGTGTGCCAGGTCTCAGCTTTATAAATTAATACTTTTCTCTTAGAATCCTAAAATGTACTTATGATAAACAAAACCTTCTTGTGTTTCAGGAATTGCTTCATGTAAACTGTAATGCACTCTAACACAGGATTGTAGTTCATCCCATGCTTTGTCCTGCAGGTGAGTGTCTGCTGTTAGAAGACTCAGCCTCTTGTTTCACATCTTGCAAGCTTTAATAGTAACAATTATAATGCATGCTTGACATGAACAAATTGCACACATATACACAGCAGCAATCATTCACTTCGTAGAAATATACAAACTTTCTCAGAACAGTTGCCACATGGGATTCAACATTATTACAAGGATTCAAACTAAGTGAGTTCCCCCCTGATTTGTTTACACAGGCTTGAATTCATCCTTTGGAAAAAGCTCATTCTGCAAATAAATAACTGAATTTAGCCGCTCATTCTCTTAGGATCTTTAAAAATGAATTCATGTAGTCTGTGTGACTGCCAACAGAATGCAGGGCAATGGAGAACTCATTTTGCCTCTAGTTCAATTCAATTAAATACACACGCTTTTCTACAGATTACATGCAACTTGTCAGCACAGGCCATCATAAGTCAGTTGAAATTGTTAAACTCTGTGCAATCTACTGTCTGTGTTATTTATTTTCATGGCTTACACATGGATGTAGATATTTATTTATGGATTGGACAGAAATATTTACTCAGTGCCAATAAACCCAGATACATGTGAGACCAAAATGCAGAGTTACATTTTAATTGTCATGAGCTTTTGCTTTGACCTCGTTTCAGAGTTAAAGTAAAAGTTAGACATTGTGGAAAATTTTGTTTAGCTTCGAGGAGATACATTTTTATAAATTCTCTGTAAACTAAACAGGTAGCCAGGGCCAGACGCTAGTTAGCTTAGCTTAGCTTAGCTTAGTTTAGCACAACAACTACAGGGGGAACCCTTGTAGTTGTAACCCTTGAGTTGTATGCAGATTATTTCTTGGTGAGGGCCTGCAATTATGTTCATTTCCAAAATGTCTGACTGTACCTTTAAGATCCCAACCTTATGACTCTGTGTCTTTCTCTCTTTCTTTCCTTATTACCATGCCATTATGAAAGCTACTTTATTCAGACATCACCTTCCATAAAGCCAAACAGTCCCTGAGGGATTGCAAAGAAACATTAAGTGCTCCAATCAATAGTTTGATTCAGTACAGAGGAGTCCTACATACATACATAATGCACCTCCACCAGTATGTGAATGTCACCCATGTCAAACTCATTATATCATTTAGCCTGTGCTGACCTTTCCTCATCAACATTTATTGGGCTGCTGCTAGCTTAGCCGCTTCAGTTTTCTATAAAAAGATGCTGCCATCAAAATGGCTGCAACCCCTATCACAACGAGGATAGCGACAGCAATTCCCAGGCCAACAGACGCCCGCTTGCCATCAGACTGGCCACCAGACAGCGCTGTGCACAAATGAGAGTAACAGCATTATGGGACAACTGAAGACATTGTGACACACTGCAGTTAATGAATACTTTTCATTTTTGGAAGAATCCAAAAAATTAGGAAAAGTTTGTGAATGTTGCTGTTCATATAGAAGTAAAGTCAATAAATAACATACTTACCCTCTTCTTTGGAAAGAGCAGCTGCAAGAAGGACATGGAGAGTCAGTGTTACAATCTGAAGGAGATTATTTTACTAAATAAATATTAGTCCCCCTAACCCCAAGAGGGGCATAATTACGAAAACGCAAACAGGAATAAAAAAGTCGGAAAATTGTGATGTTTGGGTTAGGGGTAGGGTAATGTCCATTCTTTTCTTTATTTTTTCCAATTCTCTAATGGAATAATTTGTCACCTATAAGCAAAATATTAGTGATACTATATAGCGAAGTTTCAGGAGTATCAACTACACCTTTTCTGCTGTTCCTATAAATTCAACACTAACCCTCTCCTCCCCTTCTGTTCTCGCAGTCCACACCCCTCCCTTTCACTTCTTTTCTCCATTTCTTTCAGTCCTCCTTTCCATAGGGCCCAGGGGGGGTTTGTCCTGCCCAATAGTTATGGCTGATCCCTTAATAAGCTTCCTCAAACCAAATTGCAACAACACCTGACTCACTTAATCGTTATTTCAATATAGCTAATAATTAATTGTCAGATTGCATCCTCTAATGCAGTTATAGAAGTACTGACGGTTGGATTTTGTCACTTTCAAACACAGCCTCACTTTATTGTTTCCCCCTACTTGTAATATTTTTGCTAAGCTATGCTAACTGTTTGCTAGCTGTGGCTTTATATTGATTGAGAACGATAAAAGAAAAGTGAGAATGATATTGATTGTGTCATCGTACTTTCAGCAGGAAAGCTAATAAAGTTATTTTTTTCCCAAAATGGCAAACCGTTCAATAACTTACTATTGACAAGTTCTAATGAAAGTTGCTGTGAGATATTTCCTTTTCAATTCTCCTGGTTGCTGGCATTGCAGTGTGCAGATCTTATGCCTGACCCCTTTTCACTTCTCATTGTCATCAGTAGAAATATACAAAGTAAACGTACGGGTCTCTGTCTTGGCCTTTATTGGCACAGTGAGCACAGACGGCTCACTGATGCTCTGCTGGACCACCGTAGTCTCCACACTCCTCTTCTTCCGGTTGCATTGCTGTGGATCAATACAGACAGAGAGACACAAGTTGAAGATCTGGCTTGGAATTAGAAAATGTGTGATTGAAATGCATGTGGTGCCTTGCTACCTTGAAGGTGCTGCAGGTGCTGCGCTCACAGAGTCGGGTGATGCAGTGCAGATAGTAGGTGGAGATAGTCTCATTCTGCTGCTCGATGAAGCGGAAAGCCGGGAAGAAGAAGCGTGCCTTTTGGCTATCCCCATTCTCCAGCATAGTGGTAAGCTGATCTATGGAGCACCTTTCAATAAAAGGGGAACCTCAAAAGTGCCCCATTTGCAAATCACAAGAATACATACAGGCAGTGTATTAATGGAAGAAAGGCAGGGAGACTGAACTAAGACTAGGGCTCCCTTTGGATTTACAGTTAGCTGTGTTTCACGTGTTGCTTTAAGAAGAAGACCTGTAGATATGTGTAAAGGTTTAAACGTAGAGCTGCTGAAACCATCACCAATCGGAAGGAAATTTAGATGCCTGAAAGAAGTTCAGTTAAAATGAGTACGAATGTCTAACTGTGTTTTTGTGACTTACGAGACAAACAGATTGAAGAAGGTGGAGTTGGAAGGCTGCACGTTCGTCGAGGCGTAGCACCGATCCAGGAGTACAAAGTACCTGTAGAGAAAGAATGAGGTCCCCAGCACCGAGTCAGAGACTCCAGGTCACAGGTGGAATCCTCAAATTTTACAATCTATCAAGACACAGCCATGAGGTCAGAGACGCAGAGAGATGAGAGGTTTTCATCTTGACATTCACTCAGGATTCCATTCAGGGAGCCATTCATACTTTATGTTGTGATGTGAAAAGTGAACGTTTTAACCTTTACTTTTAATCCAACTTGCATATTTATCGAATTCCTTGAAAGGAAAAATGCTTAAATTGAAGTTGGTTGATCAATGGCCGGCAGTAGAGAACACAATCCCTGTAAAACATGTTGGCTATTAGAGTAAAAGTATAAAATATAATTGGTCATAATTTATGTAAGGGTTGCTTTAGTTTCAGGGTTTCTAAAGACTATAACAAAGCTGCCATTGATTTTATTAGAAACATCATTTTTATAGGATCACTTTCTTCACTGGCTGCTTTTATAAATCTTATACTGAACTCTGCTCATGGTTTATTTAACGTTCTCATCAATCAAGTTGGATTTTGGTTCAATCTCCGACAGTTTATTCAACCAATTTGTTGGTCTTTATTTGACATCCTAATTATTATATATTAGGTAATCATAAATGTGTTTGTGAGCATGTACCTAAATCATGATGAGTAGACCACAGGTATTCATTCTTTTTTTTCTCTGGGCTTTGTTGGCCTCATCCAGTTATTACATTTTGATTTCAGAAGTATGTCATGAAACAGATTTTATTCAAGAATATTATTTGGCCTTTTTTAGCATCTATTGATGCTAGAAATGTGGGGAAGAGATTTCAGGGTTGACATGAATGAAAGGTCAAAGGCCGGAAGATGAACCTGCAGCCAATGCGTTAAGGACTGTAGCTCTACCCGCTGAGCTAAGCCAGTGCTGCAACTTTCAACACATCCGACTAGCTGTCGGAGAAATTTGCAACTGAGATAAACTTATTTAAGTAAATGACAGATCTCTCAAAATTGTAACTGAGTAAAATAGCTATCTCTTTAACCTTTGTCTTTGAAGTGTGATGTATGAATCCAAGTCTGAACCAGTCAAGGAGAAAGATACTGGGTAATGTATATGGTTCTTACTGGGATGTCAGGTTGGATGCCTCCACCTGCACGTAGATATTTGTTCTGAGTTCCACTCCCAGAGGTGGAATGACGAGGGGTGTGGTGTAATTTACATCCTGGCAGAGGAAGAGTGGGTAAAAAAAGAAGAACATTACACAATCTTTACATGAAATAATCTCCTCCAGTTACACTTATAGTCTGTGCCAGGCAGAAATAATGGTAAGTATAGTGTTGAAGAAGGGTGTCATGTGGCACCTTATACAGGGCCATGCTGAGGGTGCTGATGAAGCTCCCATTGTTATCCTTCAGAGCAATGGAGGAGGAGGACCTACGAGGAAGAAAAGGATGAGATCACAATTGGTACAGAAGGGAAATCTTAGAAGTCTTAATGTATTTTTAACCTACATACTAAAACTTACACATCCAACTGGGTGTTGTTAATGAGATACTCCAGTGGGTAAGCACAGGAATAGAAATACTTTAGCTCTGCATTGTAGGTAATCGTCCCAATGGTGGGGTCGAAGGATCGGATCACCCCGCTGACGTTCACCGTCTGGATGTTGGAGAAGTCTGAGAATATTCCCGTCCCCGGTGCACTCGTGGTCTGAGGAATTATTTAACAGAACCATGATTATTTAAAAAAAAGGTTAAAAATAAATGTTGGCCCACGTCTTTGGCATAGCAGGCAGCCGTGATGAAATCAGAGGGAGAGAAAGCGGAACAACTATCTGTTGCTTCTCAGAAATGGAGACTGGTGGGATTGCGTGTGTCTGTTACATGAAATTATGACTCATGTATGTTTGGCTGAAAATCTCTTTTTTCTTCCCTTAGTGCTTTCGTGTTCTTTTAAAGGCCAAAAAAACCACAGCACCCATAGACACTGTCAGTTTCCTAAATCTGCTCAAAACTCTCCCTGGCTTAAGCTCACAACTTCCAGAATCACCCTCCCTTATGACTTTAAATTAGGAAACTGAAATGATGCAATACTTACCAAGAAGTTGCTCCCGCAGGCGTTTCCCTCCCTGATGGGGAAGCTGAATCTCACTACAGGAGGGGCCACCGACGTGTCCAGTGTCCCCTGACAGTCCACGTTGTCTCGGATGCGGTTGAGGATCAGTAAGCTTTTATTGTATCCGGTGTAGACAACGGGGCAGATTTGAATGGCCAGGTCGATGGCAGATGTGCCGCACACCACAGAGATATCAGTATATTCTGATGATTATAAGAAAGCTCTGTTATTAAGGGAATGTGATGTGATTTGCGATTTACCTTAGTAGAATTATACTGTCTTAAATCTTGTTTAGGAGGCACAATCAGATGTTAGAATTGTTGGAAATTTGAGAAAATGACTGTGTGTAGTGAAAAAAAAAGCATCAAATGAAAGCATGTAATTTCATCCAAAAAAGTCATTTAAAAATAATACATCTACAAGTATAAATATATATTTGCACAAGAAGAACAATGATTAAGAAAACATCATTAATAATTTAACATTTAACAAATATGTTTGTTTTGCAAAACACTTTTAGCAGCTCAATTAATACTCTTTCATCTGAGCTAAATATCAGACTTAGAAATGAATCAATACGGTCCACATCTGAACTAAAATCAATATTACCTCTTTAATCCAAAATAAATACAAGAGATTGAAGGTCAAAGCCATCTCACCAGGTCGTCTAGCGAATGCTCCACATTCAGATAAGGTGAGGGCCTCTCGGCCCGCAATACACAAGGAGGTCAGGATGAGGAAGCTGAAATAAGCCATCTCACTGTCTGCCTTCTGTGAAAAAGCTGAGGCAAACACAAGGATGTCAAACACAGAAAATCCTAATAAATCCAGCACAAGGCAGAAGAAAAGAACATCTGTAGGTCCACTGAAGAGAGGCGTAAAAGTCCAAATTTAGATGCTTACACAAGCGATGTCAATCAATGGATTGCATCCTGGTTCTTACCTCCTCAGTCTCTCTGCTGCTTTAGTGTAACAGACGAGCTGGATGTTTTATATACGGTGAACATGACCACTGTGTGGTCACAACACTGATGTAGGATTGGATGGAAACAAGGTCAATGACATCTTTGGTGGAGCTGCCTCAGTTTGCGTGAAAACAATTCAGTTTTTGTGGCTCAGGTGCTGTGGTCGTCTGCTCGAGGCAAATTATGAAACCCAACACAGTCCTCTTTAAAGTTACACGTATAAACAACGTCCATAAGGCTTTGTGAGTGTGTGTGAAAGGCAGCCCCCTTCACCTAAGACTATGAAACTTAATAAAGTAAGAGTATGTATGGTTTCTTTACAGCAGGGACCTCACACATAATAGAGGAGAGGAGCCTGTTGTCTTCTGAGGTGTTTGGTGTTTTAATCTGACCTGGATGATCCTGTATTGAGAAAATTAAAAACAAATGACCTGTGATATGAAGGCTTTAGATGATGATGATTATTGTGTGACATATTTGTATCATGGAACTTGTCAATCATATTGAGACATTTCCTGACAGTTTTGATGTTCAAGAGAAGTTTTCTATTTTTTAAGCGTAAACTGCACAACATTGCTGCTAGAATTTGTGTTTCACACCAAAAGAGAAAAAAACAAAACATAGTCCCACATATTTGAAGAATCATTCAAATGTAGATTTAGTTTGAGTTTTGACTTGAGAAAATGTCTGAAGAACAGTCAGAAACCTAATCTTGTCAGGTGAGCTACCTGGGAAGAGAAGGCACTGATTGGGGTCAAGTTGGAAGATGGGCGTTTCCACGAATCTTTTGTCGAAATGTATAACCCTAACCCTATCGTCAAATACAGGACACTGTTATTGTTATGACGTGTTCACTTAAACATGTTAAGAGTTCCTCAGCATCAGGTGCACACCCTCACATTTATTCAATTTGTTTAAAAAAACAAACATTTTCTTTGGTCTTGACATGCCTGAACTTGGCCTCAGCTTTCAAAGCCACATTTCAAGTTTGGCAGGATCAATTATTGTTGATATTAAACCAAGAAGGCCGATGATAGCATTCATTCCTCTCATTTCAGTTATCTGTGGTCATTTAGCACGCAGAATACATCACAAAATGACTGTTGAAATGAACGATTAGAGTGATGAAGAGCAGTGAATGCAGCTGAGACCTGCGGGTCACAAAAACAGCCGTAGAGACAAACACGTGAGATGCAGCTGCCGCCGAAAGACATTTATATAGGTCACCGGAATACAAATCGATACCACACAAAGATTGAGAGATTAATTCTTGCAGGCTTCATATGTAACTGGCATTTTCTTTATTTTCCTGGAGATTGGACACCCTCAAGGCAATGATATTCGGAAAATTCTCACCTAGACAGTGTATTCATTTGTATTTTTAAGGGGAATAAGTAACATCAATTATATTATGAACAAAACAACTTGATAACTATTTCAAGAAAAATTACCTACAATGCTCTTTAGCAGACAATCATAACAGGTACTGGTGTTAACTGACAGGTGATTTCTTAATGCTGCTGTACAACATTGCGGCAAACAAGGTTTTCTTGTGTTCTCTTATACAACGACAATAAAGTGCGCATCAATCTGATATTGATACTTATGGAGAACTTGTTTGCACAAACATGATTAAATTGTACAGTTACAATTCTCTTATGTGAAAACTACGTAAAACCAAAATGTCATCTACTTTTTTGGGGGCTTTTTTCCTTAATTGGATCAAACAGCTGAAGAGAGACAGGAAATGTAGGGAGGAGAGGGGTGGGGGATGACACGCAGCAAAGAGCCAAGGTCGGATTTGAACCTATGGACGCTGCAGCCTCCAACATAACCGCTAGGCTATCTGGCGCCCCAACGTCATCTACTAATGGTTTTTTATACTCAACCTTATATCCCTATCTCCAAAGGAAGATATTGCCTGCATGAATATGGTAATTAATTACTGTTTAGATTTTGATTTTGTATATATCTTTTGTCTAAATTCAAATCTGACTCATGTTAAGGTTGAACTTGACAGTTTGTTTTTTTACCTTCAAATCCGCAGCTGACATCTCAACCAAAAGTGTACACGTGAGGAATCTATTTCCCCTCCTCTTTCTCCTTTCTGTGTGTGTTCAACTGGAGATGGGTGTGGATCCAGAAACCTTTCCAACAATCAAGCTGAGGATAAAAGATCGGCTTTTAGTCTTCTACTAATCACCAGATTGTCCGTTTACCCGGCGTGGTATTCAGCTCAGGCTCTTATTTGAAACCATTTTTGGAAAATCTAGTTTCATCTTGCTAATTATGTCTTTACCTGGGTTCAGATTTCTAAAATCCTGTTTTATCTCTTTCTGAGAGTTAGCTGACAAGATTGCTAATCAAAGAGCTAGCTAAACATTGAAGTCTGTATGTAGAGTTATTAGCTTTGTTTAAGAGATTGTAAGCTTAGCATATAGACTGGCGACAAGGAGGGAAATGCTAGACGTGATCTTCCCAACGCTACATTTACTTTACATAGTTTGGTAGATGGTGTCACTGTCTTTTGTAACTTTTCTAGCTCTTTCACAGCTTTTTGATTGCTATAACCTTTCCTTTGTGCTGCGTTTTTACTTCCTTTACATCTCTGATCCCCTTGTTCTTGGGTCTTGGTCTGTTGTGATTTGATTTGCTTGTATGTCGAAGCACTTTGTCAACTCCTGTTTCTAAAGGTGCTATACGTGATACACTTATTTTGTGAGTGAGTTAAAGACAAGTTTAGCTTAGACTATTTGCAGTCTGTCCATAAGCGTAATAGATGTGTGGTTGTAGTAATTGTGCGGGGTTGGCTTGGGCTGTGGTGTTTGAGCCCTTTTGATATCTTTTCATGGGGCCCAGAATTTCTGGTGACGCCCTTTAATGAAGGCAAAAAAACCATCACCTAAAACAATACAATATACAGATTTAATAATGTGTGTACAAGGAGAGTGTACATGTACATTATACCTTTGTTTATTATACTTCACATACTGTAAAGCCAGTATCAAGGTGTGATAATACAAAAGGTGTTGTTTCATTTAAAGCTGGGGTTCCAAACACCTGAGGCTGGGGTTGTTGTGAGGCGGGACTTCTGCAGGAGGCGGACCGACAGCAGGACGAAGCCCACGCTGACCCCTCCCAGGATGACCACGCCTGAGATCAGAGTACTGGTCACAGGGTTCATCGGGTGGGAGGGGGCACCAGATGCTGGGGGATGGAGAGGCGAAGAAAAGCAGAAACTTGAAACAGAAATGTTCAACAACGTGACCCGAGATTGTGACTTTTTTTTCCCCTTCAGAAAGAGAAGTGGGACCTTTTTGTTGTGTCTTTAAATCATCAATTCCCATAGGTGTCAGCTATCTTTAAACCCATACCCAAGGACTTAGTCACTGGTGCTATTTTAAACCTTTCTAAGTTTTGTAACATAACGTTAGGGAGCTTACCAAGTTGGGAGTTGTTGACAGGAGTTTCATCTGAAAAATTCAAAAGAGTTTATTAGAGAAGTTTTTACGTTAACTAAGAAATCCAATGTCTCTGTGGATTTGTGCTAATATAAAGGAATAGTTTGACAATATTTTAGGAAATATGCAGATTACTTCTTCTACTATAACTTGCTGAGAGTCGTAGGAGGAGTTGATAGACATGCTCATATTTATTGATTGAATATGGAGCTGCAGCTAAGACACAGTTTGCTTAGATTAGCACTGTCAAAAGGTAATACAATTCAGCATAAGCGCCTCTAAAGCTCCCTTATAATAAAGACAAGATAAGATAATCCTTTATTCATCTCACAATGGAGAAATTTACAACACTTCATTTAAGTGAAGAGCAAGTTATGTGTTTACAGGGGATTATATGCATGACTTTTTATTGTCATGATTTGTTCTTGTTTATTTTTGTATTTTGTTTGTTTCAGTGTTAACATTTAATTTCCTTAGTTTTGTCCTTAGTGATTCCTGTTTTATTTCTTCATTTCTTCATGTTTCTCTCAATGTCCGGTGTGTACTGTTACATTCTCTGTGTGTCTTTAGTGTTTCCTGTTTTATTTTGTCAGTGTTTCAAGTCTTGTCTTACTTCCTCCTTTTGCCTATGGTTTCCCTCCCTTTTGATTGCCCTGATTGTCTTCACCTGTGTCGTTTGTGTCACCTGTGTTTGATTACCCCACTGTGTATTTAATCTCTTACCGCTTGTTGTCAGGGTTGATCCTGTGTTCTGTGATGGTTCTTCAGCTGCTTTTGTTTCTCCTGTTGGATTGTTGATGGACTTTGTTTTGGTCATTTAAAATAAGTAAGCTTTGTTTGCCTTTAGTTTAAATAACTCTTTTGAAAATGTGTTATCTGTACTTTGGTCCTCCTCTTTGCCTTTTTACAATTTATAGGACCATACTAATAGTTTTCTACTGTTTTAAACATGAAGTCAGAGGATGTGGGCCACCATTTGAGTTGATATCGCCTCTGGTAAAGCTATCAAAATACTGAAGTGTAAATATTAAAATTTTCAGGTTATGAGGGGTAAGCAATGTCTCCCTGTTTCCAGAATATATGTTGAGCTAAACTAAGTTTACTTGCTGGAAAAACAAAACTTTATCATTCCTTTATGCTAAGCTAGGCTAAGCAAACTTTCTTTTTGAAACAACCTCATATTATGATTAAGTACGTTCTCTCAGCAAGAAAGTGAATAAGCATATTTCCAAAAAAGTTTAACCAACAGTCCATCTATTGTTCATACCACTCCTGGTGATGATTGGTCCAGCAGTGATGACAGCGTTTCCAGATGCTGCTGGTAGAGAATCAAGGCTGTCATCTCGCCTACGCCGTCGACCACAAATCTGCCAACCACATGATAAGTTTCAGTCCTCACTAAGATAAGGGGACACATTGAGTCAGAATCTGACACTCCTGATTTTCTTAGACTTACCGGCATGAGCATAATGCAGTCGTCTGCGCGGCACAGCTTGGTGACACAGTGCAAAAACACAGTGGACATCTTTTGATGTCTGTGTTTGACAAAACGGAAAACCTCAAAGGAGAAACGTCCCATCTGGCTCTTACCATTCTCAAAAACTGTCGTCTGGGGGTCTTTGTAGCAGCTTTTCAAAAGGTATAACACACAGATACAGACATAAGTGCACACACTGAATATTACTAATGTGTAGAGTTTTGCTTAAGCAGACATGGAGAAGAAAAAGTTGCATTCAGGGGGGATAAGCCATTTGGGGAGCCTGAATAGGTAATGACTCCCTTTTGCGGTTTATCAAGTCATCATTGTGAGGGGGGGAAAGTGAGATTACCCAAAGAAAAGGTCATAGCGGAGTTCATCATTAGGATTCCCCGAGGGGGTCGCATAACAGTAGTCCATCAAGATGTTCCACCTGCAGAAGGACAACACTGTGAGACAGGATGGAGGATAGAGATCTAACTGCACATGGGAAAGCAAGGATCAGGGCTTTCTCTGACAGACTGGCGCCTTCAAGCAGAATAATACTATAATTGCATAATGAACGTAAGTAAACCTTAGAAAAAAGGACTAAATCTGTAAAAATGATGGTGGGAAAGATTTTGTGATTGACCAAAATACAATATCTACTTCTAAGAAATGATTGTTCCAGGCAAAATGTTTGCTACGTGAACAATATACTGTATGTTTAAAGATTTGGGACTTCAGAAACCCTTTCAAAAGTGGTGAAAATCAGATGTGATATGATACCGTTTGTCTAAGTTTGTGGCTTTAACAGCAGCAAATACTCGAGTTTTCAGAGCCAGCCCAGCCATCGGAATGGAGAGAGGTTGAATGTAGGATGAATCCTGTACAGAAATGAAAGAGAAAGAAGATAAGTTATTCATTCAAAACACAAAATTTGAAACTTAAAATGAATAGGGGGGCTCATTCATGACATCATGAACCTTTAAATAGTAAAAGGATTGCTCTATTTTGTTATTGTCACTTAATCCTTTAAAAATTTAAAACTGTGCAAGTCTTTTCTTTCACACTCAACACCAAGTTTAATTGTCCCAACAGAAAACTTAACCCATATAAGACAGGTCAAAAATGGCCACTGTAATCTTCAGGAAACATTCCTCCAACTTGAATAGAAAGTGCCTTTGTAGGGGCTACTTTTAGTGGTGGATTAATACACATCTGATGCTCTTCTAAGCATTAGTGATGAAGCATTCTGTATTCAGTCAAAACATACATCAGTGCCCACTTAATTCATTGTGATGAAAGGAAATTTAAACCAGTATCTGTCAATGTCTCTTTATGGAATTAATCAACGATAAGAAAAGTATGAAATCCAACCAGATATGGATTCATCTGTTGACATTTCCTCCCTCTGCATCTGAACATTCAGATGAAGTGTTTAGCTTTTTAAACCGTTGAAAGATTCATTTAGAGTTTTACATCATGAGCCTAACATTCATTCAGTGTATCCTGAATCTCATCATTAGGTCTTAAGGTTCCATGTTTTGAAAAAAGAAACGGCTTAACACAAGTTGAATGCAGCTGGTACTGTATGTACTCACGTTGTAAAGAATCAAACTCAATGTGCTCACAAATGTACCGTTGCTGTCCTTGACGGATACAGCAGCAGAGGAGCTGTGAAGAGATTCAACACACACATTTCAACTCAGATGTTTACCCAATAAATATGATTTAAAATGTAATACATTATAATTATAAAACATCCTGACATTAATGAATGTATTCATGAGTTTGGGGAAATGTATGCATATGAGTTTGCATCTTAGTCATTAAGGAAAAATGCATAATGTAAAATAAATGGCTCTCAGTATAAAATTAGTTTTACACCAGGCGCTTGATTAGGAGAACAACAAATAATTCTTAATCATTCTAAATTTAATGGAAAAATCCTCCTTTCATATCATACATTGTAAAAGATGTCTGTGGGAAGTTTTTTGGCGGGAACTTACGATGCCAGCTGTGAGTTATTGACCAGGTATTCCAGCGGGTAGCTGCAGCTGAATTTATACAACAAACCGGGCAGGTAGCTTATTATAGCGGGAGGGTCAGGTGTGTCGATATAACCGGAGACATTCCCGATTTGTACCAGAGACATGTTCCCATATGCGTTGGCCCCGTATGCTGTGCTGACCTGCAGAGAGAAACATCTCAGCCGTGTCACTTTGCTTTCTGCTCGGTCAATAAACAGCATGTTGAGGCTGCTTATTGATTTTATTAAAACCATGTTCTCTGGTTTGTGTATTCTTTACCACCAGGCTGTTTCCGCAGGCCTCCAGAGTGCTCAGACTGATGCTGAACAGGACCGCCGTGGGGAAGGTGTTGTTGTTGATGAAGCCGCGACATTGGGTGTCACTGTGACGACCGTTCAGGGCTAAATCTGCGTCGGTGTAGCCGGAAAAGAGCACGGGGCAGAAGTTGATTTTTAAGGTGATGGTTTGAACCCCGCAGTACACACTGATGTCCCGCTCACCTGGAGGAGAGGAGGGGTTAATAACGTGTTTTTAAACTAAGAAGACAGTCTGAGGTCGTAAGAATTTGCAAGTACTGCTCAAACTAAAATCCCCCTAAACCCAAACCGCTTTTGCTAATGCATGGACCAGAGTTAGGAAGTACTGTTGGTTTTGATAAGTGAAACGTCCCAAAATTAATATGGAAAGAAAAGTATGCAAATTGAAATTCTGCAGAAAAGTCAAGGTTTGCATGTTGCAGCTTTGTTGAAACAGGCTCCAGGTCCTTGTGACCCAGAGCAAAGCAGCCTTCTCTCTTTAAAAGCATTTGTCACACATCTCAGGGGTCAAATAGTCCCTGATTTGATGGCAGGACTGAACCCCCTAGGACTCTAATCCAGGTTCTTAAAAAAAAAAAAGACAGTGATTGAAATACAGTGGGCTGAAGAAAAGGCAAGGAAATCGAACGTAGCTTCATCACAAGCACTTCTGCAAAAGTAAAAGACACAAGGCTGAAGTCCAATACTGCCCATACCTTAAAGGAGGTCTAACAATCAACACTTTCATTTTTAAATCTTCAATGTAATATCATTCAGCTAATGGAGCTCAGAGACATCGTCATCCAAAGTTAGAAAATGATCCATAAGAAACATTGTTTGTGTGAAAGTTTGAGAGTGTTTCTGTTACTTTGGCTCTGCTCTGTGTTAGCGTCATTGCAAATGATTTAATACCAGAGGGAAATCTTTGAAAATGATGAAATGATTTGAATGCTCGGTTCACTTAACTCTTTATAACAGTTACTTGTTAAAAGAAAAAGTGTTACCATTTTATTTTCTACATGTGTTTTTACTCCATTTTGCCCAAATGATTATGATTGATTGTTTGTTTATTGTAAAAAGCATCAAAAGTAAGTATACTTAGATATATCTTTTTAGCTTCCTTTAAAGAGTTAAATACATCAAAAATATTCATTAAATGCTAATGCATCAGTCAAAGATTATTCATTGAAGGAGCTATTCTCTGGACATGCATACATACGTAAACACATTCAAATGTCCTTGTATTTGCTTCATTATAGAGAAGTGTATGAACTATACAGTACAACATGTACAGAATTCTCACCAGGAAACCTGCTGTGGAAGTTTGCGTCACAGTTGTATCCATTAAACTGTGCAGAGACTGACCAGGCATTACTCATCAGCAGGACGACAAACAACATTGGCGTCATTTCAGCACTCGAGAGAGGTTTGCCCACTGTCATCTTCACAAGGTCAACATGGCATTAATCACATTCCTCGGGTACGTGTTCAGAAACAGCACTTATCCCTCAAATTAGATGTTCAAAAAACAAGGTTCCCCTGCTTCGCCTGTTTCCCCGACTGCTGCACGCTCTGACCTCTATCAGAGTGCTACAACCTTCTTTCCCCAGGTCCCCTAATCCTTCTTATCCTGCTCCCTCTGGCCCCTTTTTACCTCAGGCACTCACGTTGTCCCAAAACCTCGATTACCCAGCCCCTTTTAAACAGAGGTCACCCCTCTTTCAAGCTTATTTCATCCCCCCTTCCCCTCGACCCCTGTTTCTAATTTTTCTCAATGTTTACCTGCCTCCTGCTTTTTTTTCCACAGTAATTGTTAGGCTCCGCTCTTCCCCTTGTTTGAGAAAAAGTTTCAACTGTGGCTGTAGTTTTTTGAGTAGCCAAACTAAACACAGCAGCAGCCTTATCTGCTTTGTGTGCACAGATGAGAAAGATAGATTTCCCAAACATTTCAGTGCAGAACATGGGAAACTCTGTCAGATCTGAATGGCCTGGACAAATCTTTTCACAGCGCCCAGAAACCTGAGCACACTCTGAGGGTTCCCACTCATCTCTCCTTGGTCTGATCTCCGTCTGTCAGCTCACAACAACGGTGGGGCCTCAGCAGGAGTGGGGGCATCCCGGGAATTAAGCTGTCATCGGTTGCCATTGCTGCGCGCATTCACATGAACATAAAAGTCAGCTCACGGTCTGATGCAGGGCTGTGTGTGGGTAATTGTGATGCACAAGGCATCACTTAGAGTAAAGGCTTTCAGTGGTGTGTACAGCTCCAGCACAGAGCTGTGTTAGGGGCTCTAGAGGCTAAAAGAGGAATCTTTGGTCTGTTTTACACTTTTAAACTCTGCCTTAAGATCACAGACTCATCATTGATTTCACTGAAGCCCCTCTAACAAAACAGGAGAAGTATTAATCTATATTTTAAACGTGGATCAGGAGAATCAACTACAACTCCAGTGAAAATATAGTACTTTTGTTAACCTCTAAACTAAACTGAATGAGGTGAAATTAGTGTTTATTGTATCAAAACTTTTTGACTTTCATAGCTTCAACACCATGTTTTAAAGAAGGCTAGGTGTTCAAATGTTGCATTGGTATCTTAAATATTTCAGATCATTTAAGACAACCCTTCCTGACCTGTGATCAATATTGGATAACAATGCCAAACTTCAGATGCTGTGATAAGTTCAGAACAAAAAACAAATGTTGGATGGGATCCCGCGAAGTTTGGTGCAGAACAGTTGAACTTATGTGATCCTTGACTTTATTTTTGCCCTGAGGCACCAGAGCAGGTTGTTTCGGCCCTGTTCAGGCAAAGCTCAATTGTTTAAAAACTTATAAATTGTATTTTTTTAAACCTAAAACTCAATGAAACAAGTATTTCGCTAGTGTTAGACCCTAACCCTTAATTTAATGTCAAGCAAAAAAAAAGTAAGTATGGGTAACCTTATATGCTAAAATGGTTATTCACATCCCACCCATCCATTCACCCTCATCACACACCTCTCCTGAGCATCACTCTGTTTATACTCTTCCTGGCCTCTGGCCTCACGTGTCACACTTAGATCCGGACCTAACCTCCCCCCCCCCCCCCCCCCCACCCCTCAGCTGCAGGTGTTTGTTATTCACTGCTGCTCACCTGCCCCTGTGATGAGGTAGAGCTGAAATCAAATATGAAACGCTTACGAGAAGACATTCAGAGCAAACCAGATCAGGTGGCCACAGATACATAAAAGGAATGCATGAGGTGAACCCTTTACCATTCTCCTTATTCTACAGATCCCACCCTGCAAATGGCCTATTTAGCTAATGTATATATGCTCTACTTCCGTGCTTGTGTTTCTTTCTTTAAGATATAAGGCGAGGTCTAAGAAAAAGAGACACGTGCCTTAACAGCCGAAACAATGCTTGAAGTCTTTTTTTCTAATTTTCTTCATCATACATTTCCTGTTACTTTGGTCATAACATAATTGAGAATTACTTTCATTATACTTTATTTTGAACCACAAAGCAGCTCTTATGTTGCAGGAAAACTTTCTTAATCATACCACCAGTGTCTATTGTAACTCTCGAGCTTTGTGAATGCCTCCTGTAGGCCGTGCTGCTCAGAGACTTTAAAGGCTCAGGACCAACCGCCACACGTAGATCTGCCTGATAGAGCTGTCTCTATCTGATCAACTTGAAGCATCCCAGACTCAACAAGCAGACATCTAAATCACACAATCTGACCTGCATCACAAAACCCGTGAGAGCACTGCTGTAATCCGACGCTCCAGTTTTAACACAGGCAGGAAAGTGAAGCCCTCATCAAAGGCCAAGCTGAGATTTGATCCTCATCGAGCAATGTCTCCAGAAGCAAGAAACCTAGTTTTTTAACTCCCCGAGAATGCCAATTTTGTCGAGGTCTTATGTAAAATTATTGTTTAATGTATGCAACAGATAGCACAAATAAAATAGTGCAAAGAAAAAAAGGAAAATAGCATTCCAAATTATAATGCATGATGCAGCTTGTTTAAAACACAAAGTTTGTTCCTCATTCCCTCTGAAAATAAAAATAAATAAACCAGTTTCATTCTAAAGGGAAAAGGTTTTTTGAGAGGCCTCTGTTAGCTTCTTTTGTTCGGCATGAAAAACCTGCAAAAAATTCCCAGGTGAGAAGAGAAAACAACAGGCTGACTTATTGTTTATGTATGAAACCCGAGCCTGTATTTAGAGAACAACATGTGAGGAGCTCTGCTTCTCTTTTACCATGACCTTGTCAAGGATGTCACTCAGAGGCAACTGCAGATATTGTACCTTTGAAATAGTTCAAATATACACACGCACACACCTGGACTACAAAATTAAGCATTGTGTATGGCATAATGCAGATTTTTCACTTTATCATGTCACAAAAGTATAAATTGGCACACTTTTTAGATTTGCATTTTGGCCAAAGATCCAACCTAAAACCTTGGATGTATTGTTCTGTAGTACTAATACAAAAAGTATCTGAAATTTACACTGAAAACCTCATTTGTTTGGATCTAAAAGTGAACTCCATTTCAATTAGTAACAGAAAATTAAGGCCTATCCTTTCAAAAATCAAAGGAGGATCTGCATGATTGTACTTGAATCACATTGTTACAGTTTCTCTTTAATAAAAATAGTATAGTTAAATAATTTGGGCTCATAATTCATCCTTTAGAGCTGTGGTTCTCAACTGGTGGGTCAGGACCCAAAAGTGAGTCTTTTTTAGTTGGTCACAGACACTGGTTACGGACAGTCAGACAGTAATTCACAGAAAGTAAGTCACAGAATAAGTGTTTCTTGCATTGAACCAAATCAGTGAGTTGTGTGCACCACAGTTCTGCCACATGGACGCAAAAGGAAACCTGTTGACTACTTTAAAAATCAACTCTTGTGGTAGAGTCGTCGTCTCTCAACCGGAAGGTTGGGGGCTCGATCCCCAGCTACTGCAGCAACATGTGTCCTTGGGCAAGACACTTAACCCCCGAATTGCTCCCGCTGCTTCGTCTGCGGCGTATGAATGCGTACGAATGGGATTAGTTACTTCTGATGGTCTTACTGCATAGCAACCACTGCCATCAGTGTGTGAATGGGGGTGAATGGGTAGGTGTGACCTGCAGTGTAAAAGCGCTTTGAGTAGTCAGAAGACTAGATAAGCGCTATGTAAGCTCAAGTCCATTTACCATTTACCATTTGTGGTTTGTGATGTTGACATACTTACTTGTCTGTCTCAGGCCAAAACAGCAACAATTTTCCTTGAAAAAATTTGAGGGAAAATGTTCTGAAATTGCGATCAGGATTTGTCATTAAGAAGATGGTGGTAGGAGTCTTCACAGGAAACCTTCACCAGTTGAGAACCACTGTTGTACAGAGCTGCTTGTTTGACTTTAAGTTTAGAGGTAATCGTGTCACTGTACTGCCCCCTTGTGTTTAATATGTCACATAACAGCTATAGAGATCTATAGGTGGAGAGTTCATTAACTTCAAAATTGTACTTAACTGTTCAAGCACACATTTTTGAGCTACTTGTACTTTTCTTGAATTATTCCACATTTAAGCTGCTTTATGCTCTTGCTCACATTTCAGGAAGAAATATTACCACTTATTCAACTACATTCAGTCACTATTTTTTTGGTTAAATAAAATCAACTTTTAGATAATAATTTATTATTATAGATTTAGCTACATGTTAGTTTGTAAGGTAGTTCAGATGTGTTATTTTTATTTTAAGCAGATGTATTTATTTTATTCTAAATGTGGATCCATTCATGTGTAACCATGACTTTAATGTTGCAGCTTAAGGAGCATAATGATCCCTCTGTAATGCTCTCCTCTTAAAGCTTTCAAGCTACTCACATCTATGTGTCATATAGTAAACAAAACAAATATATTACCCTTTAAACTATAACATGCAGATATACAGAAATGTCAAAAATGTTTTTGAAGTACCCAAAACCGCCTCCATACCTTTGTAACGATTTAAATGTCTTTCAATCTGAACAAAAGCCTAACTGTCCTTAAGTAGTAGATATCAGTGAATTAAGTGTAATGCATAAGTAGTATTTTGAATACTGTCCCATTTCATTACCTTTTGATTTCAGCGTTGGACAGCAATAGAGGATGGACTAGGATCTTTTATTTACTGTAATCCACATGCAGTGCAGAAGTACTCACTTACAACAAGGAGTCCTGCATTCAAAGTTTGACCATGTTAATGTACAAAACTATTTTTATCAAAGTTTTTTTTTAATTTACCCTTATTACATAAAACTAATCATTACAAAGACAAGTCTGTTTCATTTTACGACATTAACCGTTTGAAAATATTCCAGTCATGTCTCACCAGTGGTGCCTAAAGAAGTGGGTATACTCTTAATTTTTTCCCCCAAAGTTTTTTTTTTAAAGTGGCCCATCCAGCAGAGTATAAACGGCCTCTGTTATAAACAGTGACATGTGACTACTTTGCATAGTTAGTGTGTACTAGCCAATTAGAGACAGAATAGGGAGAGTCATCTCTTCACCATCCTAGGAAAAAACACCTAACCCCTCCTCATCACTATTGGATTGTTGGGGAAAGATGAGTTCCTACAGGTCTGTCCTTAATAGAGTCATGCATAATAAGTTTCAATTGGAGAAAATCAGATCTTTAATTAATACTGTGTTGGTGCAGTTTTTGACTGAGTTGTTTCAAATAGGAACTTAGGAAAAGAGAACAGTTCCCAAATACATTTCCAAGAACAAGAACAATAAACAGGAAGATAGAAACCAACATATAGTATACAGCCACACAAAAAAAAGAAACAAAATCTAAACCAAACAGCTCGACAATTAACAACAAACAAGGTCTATACTTTTCAATTCCTGATCATTGTAAATAAAAATGACTAAAAGTGCAGAAATAGACATTTAATGACTGATGAACAACTTACTTTATATATACCAAGGCCTGCATGAAATACAGCACTTCAATTATTATCAGAGAGTAGTAATAGCTTATGTGCTACTAATTGTGTTTTTAATCGTAAAATATACCATTCATAATTTAAAGGCACAGCAAATGTTTTACAATGCTTTTTAGTGCTAGATGACTGATTTAACTGGTCATCAGAGAGAGGGGGCATGTGGTGAGAGAAACTATACTCTTGTGTTCTCCCAGAAGGATGTTTGAACCTCCTCTAAAAGGCCCTGACATGTCTTGTTGCTTTTAGGTCTTAAGTCAGAATCAGTAACAGGTTTTTTCCTCAAAAAGTTCTTCAAACATACGGACATTTCATAGATATAAGAAAATGTAAAATACTTTAAAAGTATATTTAAGACATCTGATTTGAGAATGAAAAGGCTGTGCAGGAATGTGCAACATATTGACAGAGGACTGTGCAAACATTCAGTGTTGGATGATAATGATTATGCAACATAATCCATAATTGTGAGGAAGAGTGTAATGTAGGCTACTTAATATAGTGGATGTTGTGAATGAGTAGCAGCAGTTTGTCTTGGGTGAAAAACATAAAAATGACATTATTTGGAAGGGCACAATAGCCTATGTCTCTTTTAGGCTTCACTGCCTGCGGACTTCACAAAACAAAAACTAGCCAATTTATTATGACAATAAATAATGTCACTATTAATGCTAGAATGATTGTAAAAAAAAATAAGTAGGCTAGGCTATATTGTGCCATCGCTTCTTTTAGGCAGCCCTGTTGCATCCTGCTCACTTCACTGTGTCCACTCCTCAATCAATGCAGGCTTCATCCTCGCATCCAGGCCTCTGTCTCCCTCTGACTGAGCATTTGTGCATTGTCCCCCCCCCACCCCCCTCAGCTGGACTGCAGTCAGTGGGTGTACACCTGCACCACAGCGGGCCTTGTGGACACGGAGCGTCGTAAGAGCTGATTCAGAGTCTGCCGGGCGAACAGAACAGAATAGGCCCGCCATTTCCCCTTCTCAGTGGTCTTTTTCTTTCATAGCGCTTTAACGCCGAGCAGCGGCGGCAGCGGCAGGAGGAGGAAGAGGAGGAGGAGGAGCGGCGGCGGCGGCGGCGGCGGCGAGCAGCGGAGGAGGCAGGCAGGCAGGCAGGCAGGCAGGGATCCGGTGTTCCACATCGGGATGAGAGCAAGACAGAGACCCGGGTCGGATGAGTCAGCGAGCGGACCCTACAATCCCTGAGATCTGAAATAATAAGGCTGGGAGCCGAGCGGCGCCTCAACAGAAGAAACAGTCTAGCAATTTTTTGATTGTTGTTGTCAGATTCCGCTTCTCTTTATTCCGCCCTCCCCTGGTCCGCGTCTGCCATAGCCAGGTTGTGATTTTGTACCCTCCAAGCCGGGGGAAAGAAAGGGGGGTCCAGCCGGCAAAGGTTGCGGAGGAGGTGGAGGTTTTATTATTTTATCATTTTACAGCTGAAGACAAACGAAGCTCTACATTTTTAACGCCTATTGTGTGCTACATCGAGAGAGTGAGCGAAGATGTCGGGCCAGAGCATTACGGACCGGATCACCGCAGCCCAGCACAGTGTAACGGGATCCGCTGTGTCAAAAACAGTGTGTAAGGCCACCACACACGAAGTCATGGGCCCGAAAAAGAAACATTTGGACTGTGAGTATCCTTTCTACACCAGCAGTGTTTAAGTTAAATCACCGCAGGCGCTAACGCCGCTTTGAATGACTGAGTTATGGCGATAGAGGAGCTACCAGGCCTCAAAGCCTCAACATAGGCTAAATGCTACTGCTTGTATCTGTCAGAGGAGATTATAATGTTTTACCATCGAGGACAGGCCTTGTTGACATGGTCCTGAGTATGATAAGAGAGTTCTGCAGCAGTAGCAGGCACTACTCACTGTTATAAATACCTCTCTGTTCGTATTTCTGTCATGAATGTCTCCCAAACTAGCTTGTCTAGCTGTCTGGTTTTGCTAATTTCGCCCCTTGTCTCTCTTCCTGTCACATTTACTCATTCTTCTTTAACTTAAATATTTCGCCGACAGAAACAGTCGTCACATTTCTATTTGTCTAGATTGGTTTCAAACATCATGTTTGAAATAATCAGTGCAAGCAGGTGTGCCCCTGCACCCAGAGGCCCTGAGTTATGGCTAACATTTACAGGAAGTCTTTGCAGTTTAATTACATCTCCCCTGCTAAACATCTCCCATTTTAGTGAACCTGCAGCAGCAGGACAGGTGTCTGTGTCAGCACAGGCTTCATACTGAAGTAATGTGACACCTGCTGTTTAACATGGAGGGGTCGTGATTCTTCACACACAATGAGGCGTCACTGTAAGGACAAGAATCTCAGTCTGGGGTTGAAGTTTTTGAGGTGAAACAAAGCAGGAAGTTCCCCCAGCTCAGTGCTTCCTTACTTCCTTACTTCCTTATTGAGGACATCAGACAGACTCCTGTATGTAACCTGACGTCTGCATAACAGCTTAAATCCTGGTGTGATCATTAGTCTGATGCACTCACAGTCAAAGGAGTCATGTCTTTCTGTACCTGGAGATGCAGTTGTGTTTTTTTCTGCTTATTGATCTGCACTTGCAAATACATAATGGCAGGAATGAAAGTGTTTTTATGAAGGGTCTTCATCATTAGAGGAGTTCAGCAACAGTCCAGGTGAAATGTGTATTCAGTTACTTAAGTCTACAGGTTGTATAAAAGCCTGTGAAGAGTAATTGAATGTTCTTATATCTTTACTGGTTTTTGAAGTTACTTGTAGGTCATTTTTTGGCTGATTGTAAAAGTTGCAGGTTCCCCACCTGTTGTGCTACTCGTGTGACTCCCTTGAGGTGAGATGAGTGAAAGTTGGCAGAGTGGCACTCCTGTTGGCTCAACCCAGCCACCGACAGCATGCCTCCATAAGCACTTTACAGACGGTGTATATAATTATCGTAGATAATTGCAAGTTGTCCTCTTGGTTCATGTCGTAACATAAAAGATGATGACTGCCAGGATGAGCCAGACACAGCACAAAGAATGTTTAATAGGTTTAATGGATTCCTTAATGTCAGCTGAAAGTTGGCCATGTCTACCCCTGAAGAATTGAAGAAACTACTGTTGAAGTTCATTTTATGGCTTTCATAAAGAGAGTAGAGATCTGTCATCACTGTAAAAAAAGGGAAAAGAAATGCTCAGTAGGGCTCATCTGATATGATGCTCATGATGAACACAATATCTTTAATGGCTTAATCTGAGAAATACAAACATTTTCTGCAGCAGTCTTCTTGAACAGAAGAAACAAAACTCCTCAAATTTCTATTTTAGCTCAACACAAGTCGTTTAAAAAAAAAAAACTTTTTGAAAATTACAGATACAACATCAATATACTGCGTCAATATTCCTGCTTAGTTAGAGTGTACTTAACATTTTTTTAACTCTTTCTGCACTGGATGTGTTTGTGTCCAAACCAAAAGGGTGTTTACATTTGATTCCAAGTCTAAGTCTATAAACTGTACTTTAACCTAACTTTCTGTCAACCTAGTAACAGGTGGAGCTGAGGCAGACATTTATCCTCCTGATGAACAGCGACCTCTCCCGCCTACTGACACTCCTAGCTTAATTCAAACATTAATCCATTTCTCTTATTCCCATGCAAACATGACAACCTGAGCGTGGTACCAAAAATACAAAAACAATGTTTATAAGTAACCTTAGGTTGAGAAGTATATACTCATCGTTAGGTGGGTGTGACAAAATCGTGAAACAGACTGTATATTTTATTAGAATTTATCCGACCGAGGTCAGACGACAGCAACAGAACACACACGGCTGACAAACTTTTCATGTGAACAGTCTTGCTTATATTCTGTTTGACGGTAAAGCCCACAAAGTCCTCTCCATTTGGATACACTTCTAACAGGCTGGAAGGAAGACTTTACCTTCACTTGTAAATGTCAGACGTATCCATTTCTTCAGTCTCAGTAAATCATACTTCCTTTTCAGCTCACAACATACACTTGGCTCCTCTCCAAATATAGATCTGCTGCTATGAGATGTCTTACACATATACAGCCACACAGACCTAAAAGAAGAATGACCCTAAGATGGTAGACAGATTTAAATAACATATCCACAAATTGACCGAGATGAATGAATTCATGAAGATATGTAAAAAAAACACATCATGACTTTAAAAACAAGCAGTACTAGAACATTCTCTAAAATGAGCAAAGTCTTGATTAAAACATGGCGTGCAGTGTCCTCGTTAACAAACTAAAGTTGTTTTGCGTCCTCAAGCTCTTTCAAATCTTGGAAACTCTTCTGTCCTCGTAAAAGATTTTATGAAAAGTACAAGTTTTAAACCAAGATGTTAACATCCATGTGAACAGGCTTACGTTCTTCATCTTCTCTGCGGGTTCACTTTTACTCGTCTTGTTGCGTCATCGCCACCTGTTGGAGTCTCAAGAACTCCTCAAGGAACCTTTAAGCTAAAACATTTCTAAAACAGCTGCCATCTTTTTTTGAGAGTTGAACATTGTTCACAAACAACTGAATTGTGGTCACAAACATGTTTGAGGTTTCACTCACATTTCTACAGTGATTAGTCAGTACTTTAATGGCACATGCTTTATTAAAACTTCAAGTAGAACAGTTGAAGATTTGTTGTATAGGTTTAGCGTTGTGTCTGTCATTCATGAAGACGGTTCAAACACTGAAGCATCGGTTTAAACTGTTAAAGAAACAACATGTTTGCCAACGCATTTATAACGCATGTTTTTTACAACATCCTAAATCAAATAAAAGTTGATTTATTTGATTAATTTAAGATTCCCACCATATACTTCAACCCATTGGGGATTCTTCTTCTCCTCAGCTAAATGAAACTCTGTTTAGCAGCATTGTGTACCGTCATGATGACTCCTACATGAATACATTTGTGTCCCATAAAATGAATTGCATCAGAATTAATGTCAAACACTGTGAACGTTTAGTGGATTGACTGAAACATGACAGTGCTGTCAGTGTTTCCTCCTCTCCCTCCTCTTCTCGTCGTCATCTCCTTCCTCTCTGGGCAGTCATCCACCCATGCTAACTGCTGCTGCTTCTGCTTCTCTGGAAGGTTTATCCTGTTCCTACTCTACCCCCCCCCCCCCCCCCCCCCCCCCCACCCCACCCCCCCCCCCCCCCCCCCCCCCCCCCCCCCCCCCCCCACCCCCCCCCCAGCCCCCACCCCCCCCCCCCCCCCCCCCCCCCCCCCCCCCCCCCCCCCCCCCCCCCCCCCCCCCCCCCCCACCCCCCCCCCCCCCCCCACCCCCCCCCCCCCCCCCCCCCCCCCCCCCCCCCCCCCCCCCCCCCCCCCCCCCCCCCCCCCCCCCCCCCCCCCCCCCCCCCCCCCCCCCCCCCCCCCCCCCCCCCCCCCCCCCCCCCCCCCCCCCCCCCCCCCCCCCCCCCCCCCCCCCCCCCCCCCCCCCCCCCCCCCCCCCCCCCCCCCCCCCCCCCCCCCCCCCCCCCCCCCCCCCCCCCCCCCCCCCCCCCCCCCCCCCCCCCCCCCCCCCCCCCCCCCCCCCCCCCCCCCCGCCCCCCCCCCCCCCCCCCCCCCCCCCCCCCCCCCCCCCCCCCCCCCCCCCCCCCCACACCCCCCCCCCCCCCCCCCCCCCCCCCCCCCCCCCCCCCCCCCCCCCCCCCCCCCCCCCCCCCCCCCCCCCCCCCCCCCCCCCCCACCCCCCCCCCCCCCCCCCCCCCCCCCCCCCCCCCCCCCCCCCCCCCACCACCTTTAGAAAAGTCAAATATAGGACAGAAAGGGAGGCCCAGTTCCCTGTCAGTCTGATCACTGTTGTGAATGACAGGTCTCTTTCACTGACATCACTGAACCCACACATCGGAGGAGCGTATGAGCCGAGGAAGTGGGACATCTTAATGCCCCACACTTTATGCCGCTTGGTTAAAAGGATGTTTCGTTGCCATTAGCAATTAAACGAACAAACAACTGTTTACGCTTCGGCTGCAGAGATCTCTGATTGCAAACTGATGAATTAGGGTTTATTATGTTAATGTAACTCAGACAAACCGTCTTGTTTAAGACACTGATTTCCCATTTAACTCTCAGTGTTTCAGAGATCTTTTCTATTAGATGAAAATTAATCACAGCAGATCGGCATGACAACAGAAATACATTTGCTAACACTGTTGCTTCCTCATTTAGAGCATGATTTGTCAGGAAGAAGTAAAACACGGCTCCAAGAGCTGTAGCTGTCATTTAGGGGAATGAGATCATGTCTGCCTCAGTGGTTTTGCAAATATGGATGAATAATAATAAGTTAAAAGTTAATGACTTACATTTTCTGACATGTTTACAGCATTAGCCACTTTGTCTCATTCTCTAAGAAACCAGAAAACAAAACTTGAAGATGTAGAAGGATGGAACAGTTTAATCTTTAATCACCCATGTGTGGCTTTTTGCTAGATTCATTACTAAATCAATTATCAACATTTTAACAAAACAGCTTGAAAAGTTTCCCAATAAACTGATCATCATATCTTTGGAAAAAAAAAATCGAGTTACTTTTTATTTTAGAAAGATTTTGGCATTTATGTCACTTAGAGAGCCGTATTAATAAAATAAAATAAAAGCCTGTTTTATTGAACCTTTTCAGTTTGGTCTCTACATTAAATGTTCCTCTTAAAAACTCTTGACAAACGGTCTGTGTTATAACTTTTGGGACTCAGTGCTTCTGCTCTCAGGTTCTCAACTCAAACAAACTGCATACGTGGTGACCAGTAATGGAGGACATGGGCATGAGTCACGTCTCAGACTATTTTTGGCTCGGACTTCTACAAATTATTTTAAGCATCTGTGGTTACGTTTTCATAGAAGGCAGCAGGTGTTTGATCAGCAGCTCAACATGAAGCCTGTTGGACATCTGACAGACAATAAACAAGGTCATCTATTAGTCGGTGTGCGCTGATTTAAAAAAACAGTCTACGGGAAAAAGTTTAAAATGTGTTTCATCGGATTGTAGTTTAAACCAGTGGTTCTCAACTGGTCTAGCCTAAGGACTCACCACCAACTTCTTCATGAAATCGTGACCCAAACTTCTGATGTTTTTTTCAACCAATCAGATTTATTGAATGAAAAATGGTGCAGCTTGGACCTCAGATGGTACAAAACATGTGACGGAATAAAGAGAATGAACAAAACCAGCATGTTTTACGAGCGCTTCATAGACTTTTTGACACTTTTATTTTTCCAGTCACATGTTCGCGACCCACTGAAAACAGTTCCCGACCCACCAGTTGAGAATCACTGGTTTAAATGAAACATTCAGTTTGAACAACATGGCAGCATTAAGACAGTATTGTCTGCATATTATTTAATACAGACGTTTTGTTGCTTACATTTCCTGTTTGTGTTTTGTGCAATTTTTGTTTCAAAAAGAGTTGTTTGTCGTTTTTGTTTCCGAAAGCTGGAACAACATACGTCACTAAACACTCGATCACCCCATGAAAAAAATCAATAGAAGAAGTTTTAGCCTGTAGAGGGCAGTTCTGTGCATATTTCTAACACAATATGTGGAATTGAAATATTTTGTACTCAAATGTTGCAATTTGGACCTAAATTGATCAACAACACGTCTTCATACCCTTACACGTAGGTTGTAAGGGTTCATTTAGCCACCTAGGAGAATTACATTCAGCTCAACATGTATTTAACAAATATTCATTGTGATTCTATCAGTTTGTTTATCATCACAAACACACTTCTTTATAATAATAAGCTGAACCCTGTTAACCTCATGAACTTCTCCTCTTTCCGTTGTAGATTTGATCCACTGCACCAACGAGATGAACGTCAACATTCCCCAGCTGGCAGACTCGCTGTTCGAGCGGACGACCAACACCAGCTGGGTGGTTGTGTTCAAGTCTCTCATCACGACACACCACCTCATGGTCTACGGCAACGAGGTGAGACAACTCAGAGAACACACACACACACACACACACACACAATGTTTATGCATTATGTTCCCTGAGAATTTACGGCAGGTTATTTCAGCATCATTGTGTAATTAATGGCGTTATTGTGTCGTCCTCTCCTGCAGCGTTTTGTCCAGTACTTGGCTTCAAGGAATACACTTTTCAACCTCAGTAATTTTTTGGACAAAAGTGGGCTACAAGGTAACAGTTGTCCTTCTCTTTTGATACCAGCTCCATTTAAGATTTCAAATGTAACATTACATAAAGAAAATGTTTTTTTCCCCTCTAGGTTACGACATGTCCACGTTTATCAGGAGATACAGTCGATACCTGAATGAGAAAGCTGTTTCATACAGACAGGTGGCTTTTGACTTCACAAAAGTGAAACGAGGGTAAGAGCTCGAAACTGTTTTATTTTGTATCCTACAATATCAAAGAAAGTCAATATCCTTTTCACTTTTCTTTACTTGAGAAAAACAAACCAGTGTGTTCATTATTGATTAATATCAAGTGCTGTTAAAATGATCAACCTTTTTTTTTTTTTACTACAAGCTGTCAGAAATTGGTGAATTGTATTTATCACAATTTTTTTGGAACCCAAAGTGCATGTTTTCAGATGACTTACGGTGATAAATGATTTAAAAAAAAGCAGCAATCAGTAGCATTAATTTGGGAGGTGCAGTGGTTAGCGCTGTCGCTTTACAGCAAGGAGGTTCCTGGTTCGAATCCCAGTTGGACAGGGCTTTCTCTGTGTGCAGTTTGCATGTTCTCTCCGGGTACGCCGGCTTCCTCCCTCAGTCCTAAGACATGCTCGTTAGGTGACTCTAAATTGCCCGTAGGTGCTGGTTGTCTGTCTCCGTATGTCAGCCCTGTGATTGACTGGTGAACAGTCCAGGGTGTACCTCGCATCTCGCCCAATGGCAGTTGGGATCGGCTCCAGCCCCCTCGACCCCGAACAGGAAAACTAATTGTTAGATGACAAACTTTAATTTTGTTAATGATAGAAAAGAGTTGAAACATGTCGACATTTTCGCAGCCCTTCATGTGACCTACTTTACAGTTGTATCACTTTGCAAAATATGTGAAAATACTGTAAAACAATAAAAAACTGTAATTTCTATTTGACTTATTTTCAAGATGAATATGCAAATAATAGTCACTCCATGACCTGGATCTGTAACTTTATTGAGTCAATTGACAGAAAATCAGCTGGCAAATAATTTTTTAGCTTTTTTTAGTTACATTATTCTAATATCTGCAGCTTCTAGCTTTTAAGTTGATGCTCACTGCCATTAACACAAGTGAACAGAATTTGTTTTGTTTATTTTGACTGTTGAAATTAAGATATTTTGATATTTTTCTCTGTCAGGATGAATAGTTGGTCTCAGCCCGACAGTCAAAAGAAGTCAGGAGTCAGTTTCCATGTTTTAGTAGCTGCACTGCTGTACTCATCTATCTTCCCCTCCCTCTGTCTCGTCTCCATCCTCCCTCTCTCCATCTTCCCTCCCTCCGTGTGTCCGCACAGCGTGGACGGCGTAATGAGGACCATGAATACAGAGAAGCTGCTGAAGACCATCCCCATCATTCAGAACCAGATGGACGCCCTCCTCGATTTCAATGTGAGTTTGCGGTGAAGCCTCCTGCAGCTCCAGTCGTACGAAGCTGCTCGTCTGGAGTAAACAGATTGCACAGTGGCTGTCAGATGCATTATCTTTGTTCTCATACAAACAGGCGTTGCTTTTGGACGGCGCTGTAAGACAAATGTGATTGCTTTCCCTCAGGTCAATGCCAACGAGCTGACTAATGGAGTCATCAATGCAGCCTTCATGCTCCTCTTCAAAGACTCCATCAGGCTGTTTGCTGCTTATAATGAAGGCATTATTAACCTGCTCGGTACGACCTTCACAAACAACGTTGACTTTCTAACTTTTGATTTGTCCTCAGTTAATTTGGTCTGTGTTTATCCTTATTCCACTTTTATGTTTATCACCAAACAGAGAAATACTTTGACATGAAGAAGACTCAGTGTAAAGAAGGTTTGGACATTTATAAGAAGTTTCTCACCCGAATGACTCGGATATCAGAGTTCCTCAAAGTAGCAGAAGTACGTAAAAACCAAACATTTGTCTCATTCTGATTTAATTCTGCAGCAACAGGATTGTAATTTTAGTTTTCTCTGTCTTGCCTAACAGCAAGTGGGCATCGATCGAGGAGACATTCCAGACCTTTCTCAGGTGAGCACAGAACATTTTGAAAACAGTAATAAAATAAACAGGTTTCCCACTCCTCTTAGAAGGTTTTTCCTGGCTTTCTCTTTTAAATTTCCAGCTTTAAACTTCTCTTTTTGCATTTGCGTTGTCCTTGTCCAATTCCAGTCTAAAACACCGAAGAGAATCCCTTTTTAAATAAAACACCTTGCATGGTTTCCTTCTCCTAGCGCATGTCTGCTAGAGGAGGTGCTCTTCTTCTCTTTCTTGTCCTTCTTCTTCTTCTTCTTCTCCTTCTGGCGCTCTTTATCTTCTCCCTTTTCTTCTCCTTCTTTCTACAGTAAATAAAGGTGTTTGAAAGTAATCATGGTATTTGCAACACTCTTAGCAGAATTGCTCAGTGACAGTTAGACATTCCATGATGAAAAAATAACGAGCGCATACTCCTGTGCCCGACTGTGGGGACCATTTCCCCATAAATATTTCACCTCCGGAGAGCTGCAGTTAAAATGCATTCCCCTCTGACTGTCACCACCTTTATATTCTGTATTTTCCCCCTTATCTTTCCACTTCAGTTCACAGTTTGTGTAAGTACTATCATTTCACTCTTCTTCTATGTCCGTGACTTGCTTCAGTGTTGTCTTTTTGCATGCCTCTGCTCTGACTCTGTCTCCTACATCGTGGTGAAAACAGTTGAAGGAAAAAACACTCGCTGTGGTAAATCCTGTTCACTTTGGTCCCATTTTTTTTTTGAGGTGTAAATCCAGTGTAGCTCATTGACTGTGACATGGCTACCCTGTTGTGCTTAGACACGGACGATTCAACAACGCACAGGTTGTTGAAAGTGCTGTGGTGCAGTACGTCATCCCACACAGATGTTACTCTCATCCAAAGTAGCTTTTGGCTGGAATGTAGTCATCGATCAGTGGTGGGTTACTAATAGCCCAAAAAATGTGTGAGGCAAAATCTTACTTCCTAATTAACAAAATTGGTTTGGTGCATTTAATTTATGTAGTGATTTCAGCTCAATCTTGGTTGCCCACCACTGTCTTTACTGGTCTTGATGTCCATACAGACTACATTTTCTGTGTGTCAGGAACGTGCTGATTGTGTTTTTCTGTCACCACAGGCTCCCAGCAGCCTTCTGGAAGCTCTGGAGCAGCACTTGGCCTCTTTAGAGGGCAAGAAGGTCAAAGACTCCACCGCAGCCAGCAGGTATGCTAATCCTGCTGTCACTATCTCTGAATGAATCTCATCTTTGCCTTGAATCTCAGGGACTGAACAATATAATGTTTAGTTTTTTTAATTTGTAAGAGCTTTATCTGCGCTGCATCTAATCAGTTGATGGACGAGATTTGTATGGCGCCTTTTTGAATGTGTTTTTGTAATTTAAAGTGTTTTACAGTTGACTGACAGGCAGTAAAGTACAAACGAATAAAAAAAATCTGACTAGTGCACATGAGAAATAAAGATGTTACAAAATGCAGAATAAAGCAAATAAAAGAGAAGAAAAAAAGGAAATAAAACAACAGGGAATGTGTGTTTTTTTTCCCTGCAGGGCCAGCACTCTGTCAAATGCAGTGTCATCGCTGGCCAGCACGGGGATGTCCTTCACTAAAGTAGACGAGCGGGAGAAGCAGGCGGCTCTGGAAGAGGAGCAGGCTCGACTCAAAGCGCTGAAGGTTGCTTTTATTTTGAAAAAACGTTACTTTTGACCTACATTTAACCAGAATCAAATTGTATTTATGACTTGTTCGCTCTCACTCAGGAACAGAGGCTCAAGGAACTCTCAAAGAGGCCTTCCTTTGCCACCACCGACACATCACCGATCTCCACCACCGGGGGCACCATCAGCACAGCACCAGCCATTGACCTCTTCTCCACACCCAGCTGCTCTAACGGGTACTGCTTAGATCTGCAACGCACATAGCCTCGATATTTAATATCATTCTTCCAGTTGAAAACAACACGTTATCACAGTTATTAGTTGCTCTTTTCATTTTTGATGGCTAATTTGTGGAGAAAAAGTTAGTTACTTTTTCACACATTCATTAGTTCAATAGCCACATACATTTATTTAGAGCCATGTTGATGGCAGAAATCCAATAGTCACTCCCTTGTAGCTCTGTTTGTGGTCGACATAAGCTCCTATGACAATTATTTGTCTCTGAAGCCGTGACTTTATTATGAAGAGATAAATCCAGACATGACATTGTCAAACTGTAATGCACACAGCCCAGTGACTCCATCTGAGTAAACCACTTTAGGATTACAAAAACGGAGAAAAACATATTTAAGAAGAGGATTGAGCGCAAAGTGCAAAAAAATATTAGAGATAAAAAATGTAAAAGTCAGAAAAAATGGCAAAGAGTCAGTACAGAAACCATTTTTTTCGGGGGGGTTTTCTTGCTAGTACACCATTTTATTTTATTTTTTTCAATCTTGTGTACAGCAAATGTTGTGCTTGTAAAAGGGCAAAAAAAATGCATCTTCTGCTTTTGTTTCCTTCCTGTCTGCAGGGCAGTGAAGATAGAGAGCGACCTCTTTGACCTGCAGTCGACTTTCCAGCCCTCCATGCAGTCAGGCTCAACAGGGCTTCCTGTGGCAACAGCATGGGCAGGTAAAACAGCTGCCTCCAACCAACACCAGTGTTTGAGGACTCTGGTGACCTGTTCTGCATGCTCTCCTTCTTTAGTTGTTGTCTGACTCTGATGCCCACCTCTTCCTCTCCACTCTCTTCTGTCTTTTTCCCCTTTTTTCTGTCTCTCTGTCTGTATGTCTGTCTGTCTGTCTCTCTCTCTCTCTCTCTCTTTCTCTCTCTGCCTGCATAGATCCTTTCACCTCTGCTGAAGCTGGAGACGAATCCATGCCAAACCTTAACCCTTTCCTCTCAAAACTCGTTGTCGATGCCACTCACTTACCTGTCGTGTCTTCAGACGGTGTTAGCTTTCCCTCTAGGACATCTGGTCATGAAATGTTTGGTGGTAACGGCTCATTTTGTTTCTCCTCAGAAGTCTTGTCACTCTTGTTCATTTCTCTGTAGTCACTTAAAAGCATGACTGACTTGCATGTTACTGTTCCGCTGTAGTTTTAATGTTGATTCTGTGTCTTATCTTTTTCCTTTGTCTGTCTGCATAATGCACCTCATTACTGTACATAACAAGCTCAAAGGATGATGTTTTTTAATGATAACACTGCTTCTGTATCAACCAGGAGCCTCCATGTTCCACTGTAGAGCCCATATACCCATTGTGCTTTCCAGTTACCCTCCATCCCCTCTTTTTAATGAACAGTTTTCTGTTGAATTGTAATACAAAAGTGCCATAGAGCTTTTAAGTTGAAACCTGTTTTCTTTTACCAACACTATGTTTGATTCTCCAGATCGTTACAATCCCTTTACTGACACAAACTCATCAGTATCAACCAATTACAAACGCACAGTGCGGATAGAACACTCCATCTCAGGTACTTGATGGCTCACCATCCCAGCCTATGTTTCCTGATCCCTGGCAAACATAGGACCCCATGCAATGCCCCCAGGGCTCTGATTAAGAATGCTAGAAATGTGGACATGAGCTAATATTAAAGGAAAAGTTCAAGACATTTTGGGATTTTTGGTTTCTTGCCTAGAGTTAGATAAAAAAGTTTGATAATATTAAAATGAATGTACGTTAAAGGCCAAATGCAATACATTTCAAATGAGATGAAACTTCAAACCAAAAAAATGCAAATGTTACCTTCCTACAGTCAAAGCAGAAGCTTTCCTGGAGTTTTTGCTGGCATCACAGCGATTGCCAGAACATTCTCAAATGCAAATGGATTAGAACGTTTTAATATTCGTTTTTTTTTTTTTTCTTGATTTCAGAGGGGCGTTCACATGGGGAGGGAGTACCAAATTGCCACTGTGCCACATCAGATTGGAGCACCAGATTGTGCTACATTGTGTTTAAGGCGTTGAGGCTAGTTAGCTATCGGCTTAAGCGACACGTTTAGCAAACAGACATTAGCGTGGAATCAATGTTGTAATCTAACTACAGGCAAGAAATCTATAAGCTTATTTCCCAAAATATCCCAACTATTCCTCAAGTTCCTCCCCTTTGGTTGCTACAATACTGTTCTAAACAGATTTTACCCTTTTATAGCCCCTAAATGTTATTAATTTTTTACAGCTATAAAATTGTTAGATCAGTTAGCTGTCTTCTTCCTGACTGCATTACTGTCTTTTCCAACCTGTCTCTCTGGCCTGGCCTTGAAATGGCTCTCCTTTTGCTTTCTTTCTTCCTCTCTCTCTCTTTTCTTGGTCTTCCTCTTCCTGCTTCGTGCGGCGTGTCAGACTCCTTCTGTGGTCCAGTGTCCATTGCCCAGCACCTCCCACACCAGGCTCCTTACCCCACTGAGCCCTCTACTGTAGCAGGTCTATTCAGAGGTAGAGTACTGAGGCTCTCTCTAGCATAATGCCTGCAGATTGATGCTTTACTTGTATTCTGTAAAAGAAATCAGAGGTATTCAGCTCTCTGTCCAAATAACCAGTGGTAGTTAATAAATACTGTACTTCCACAGGCTAGTGAAGGGGTCGAAGTCCAAGAAGTAGACATGTTTTCAGAGTGCATTAAGTTCTTCCGTCTTCTTTCTTATCTCTCATGAAGGATACTCAACGCCACAGGCCCCTCCTCAGCAGTCTGCAGGGGGACTCCAGGTGGACTTTGAGTCTGTTTTTGGAGCCAAAGCCGCAGGCAGCAACAGCCTCAATTCTGATGGTGAGGGTTTTTGTTATTTATATATCGCTGCACATGCATTATCTGTGCTATAAGAGAAGATAGACATGCTTAATTGTAGTTTGCTAATGACTAATCAGAGGCCTTTGTCATGAATGCAAAGCTCGACCCAGTCTCGCAAGTCTTCAGTTAGAGAACAGGTTTTTTGTCTTCCCTGCACTATATTTACCACCTCTGTCAGAGAGTGGCCCAAAAATGCTGAGTTTCACTTTGTGAAAAAGTCATTGATTCCTTTTGAGTATTGCCATCATAAAGCTTCAGTGACATCAAACACAAGACTATTCAAACTATTATTTCTAACTTTTTAAAGTACTAATGGATTATGCGTATATCTTGTCAGATATTACCGGGAGTATCTTAAAACCTACTCTAGCCGGCTCCAACCTGCCGTCCGGCCTGCTGCCAGACAAGCTGGTTTCAGATGACCTTGACTCTTCCCTGGCTAACCTTGTCGGCAGTGAGTGTGATGCTTTGCTTTCAGTCGCTCTCATTAAAGTCAACATCTTCGTTACAGTACAAAATGACTACAGATAGAAACCTAACGAGTTCCCCTTTCATTTCCTTTCCAGACCTGGGTATCGGGAATGGCACGATGAAGAAGTAAGTGATTTACCGGCGCTGTGTTACTCTGCTGTACAGAAGCAGCTTTGAGCTTTCAGTGCATGTACAAGCTAACGCTAACATCAACTGTGTTAATCTACAGTGACATCCACTGGAGCCAGCCGGGGGAGAAAAGGATGACTGGTGGCACCAACTGGCAGCCCAAAGCGGCCCCGTCCACGACCTGGAACCCCGTTTCCATGGTGACACACTTTTCCTTTTCACTGTAGCGCTCATGATTTCTGCCTCTGGTTACCTGTCATCTTATTTTACAGCTGAATAACTGTGATTGTTTCTATGTTACGCTGCTGTGTGCCTTTTTTTTGTTTTTGTGAGATAAATTCTCACTGTCCTGTTTTTGTCTATTCAGCCTCCTTCAATCATGGCCTTCCCTGCCACCACACCCACAGGCATGATGGGATACGGCATGGTCAGTATCACGTTAATTTTACTGTGCAGTACAAGTGGATTTTATAACAGTCTGTGTAGCTTTAGTTCAGTCCTTTTTGAAGCTGAGAAAAGAATCAGATATTACCTTCATACTTGTGAAGTTAATTTATTTTTTCACCAGCTGCTGTTTTTTGAGAATTGATTAAATGCACTTAAAGTGGATCCAGTGAGACTTTGTTTTGCTTTCATTAGAATTTCAAAAAAAAAAAATGTTATCAATAAAATGAAGGATGAAGAATTCCCAATAGGAGAAATGTAATTTTACTGGTGAATTCATCCTACTGGTATTATTGTTTTTGATGAGCAAATTATAAAAAACAAAATCGCTATACATTTCTTATTTATCTTAATATTGATTTACATTGTAACAGTGTACAATCATAATGCAGAAATGATTATCCTTAAAAACTGATATTTGAAGAAATCAGAGATGTAGAGACATTTTAGAAATCACAGATGAGCCTGAAACAATTAGTTGAACGATAAAAAAATAAATAAAAATTAACAAAATGTAAAAAATGTACTGCTTCCAGCAACTCAAATGTGGCTGTTTTTTAGTCAATATTATACATTGAAAATCTATTTAAATATGTTCCCTTTGGTTGTGACAAATTCTGTCTTTTTTCAATATATTACAGACCGATTGATGAATCTATATATAAAAAAGAATCATCAGATTAACTGTTGATGAAAATCATCCTCATTTGAATCCAAGTTGTGTCAATACAACAGTTGAAAAACACCATTACTGACTACTTTTTTCTCTTTGCAACCTGCTGCAGCCTCCACAAATGGGCTCTATGGGGATGATGAATCCGCCCACCATGATGTACTCGCAGCCTGCGATGAGGCCACCCAACCCTTTCGGCTCTGTGTCAAGCGCTCAGGTGGGTGCACCGCAGTCTGACTGCTCCACCACGCTGCTGCACAATGAAGTCAGTATCTGTTTGCACAGTTATCGGGTTGAGTAAATAGGTGTTTCCATTGTGCTGTGACGTGGACCAATTAGTCAGTGTGTTAGCTTTACTGTCAGGTGTGGATTCTGCTGAAGATGATGACAGTTTTAACCAAGAACCCTTCACTCTTTTGAGCTGAAGGGACAAAACTGTGAATCATCTTCCTTGTTTTTACTCCCTGTTCTTCCCCAAACAACTCCTTTTTATTAACCCTTCTGTCATTCATCACAGTTTCTCCAGACTAATCTCATCCCTCCTCAGTCTCAGTACTGACTCTCTGACTTCTCCTCTGGTCCTCCTACTTCGTGTATTTCTTCCCTAAATAGCCCTCCGCAGCCTCTAGTCCTTCCAGCCAGAGTCCTCTCCGAGCCCCTGGACAGGACCCGTTTGCACACCTCTCTCTCAAGGATTTCTTGTAGAGCATCTCTTTAGGTACAGCATGCTCTCTGCCTGAGGGTGCACCTGCATGTTCTGCATGCCCAGTGCTTATTATACCCTTTTCTTTCCATTTTTTTAATGTTTGCATGATGTCTTCCTCATCTGCTTAGATGTTACATGTATTTTTTCTTAATCATTTTGTTGTATCATGACCATGAAGTGCTTGGAATTCTTGCTATTACGCTTTAGCTGCATCATTAACAAAGCCAGAGTCATTGTGACCCTTTGTTCTTTCATTATCATCACATATTGTCATACACCTTGAAACAGTTGCAGAATTTAATTTCACTGTTCACCAAACTCTCCCCCCCCTTTAACGTTTTGCTCATTTTAGCCTTAACATGGTATTTTAGAATTATAACAACAGTTCATTCATTGAAATTCAAGTTGTTTGTAAACCTTAGGGGCACAGAAGTAAACACAAGTAATCGTCTAATGTTCAACCACTGACTATTGATTTGGTTGAAACAGGTTTTGGCAGATTTTCTAATCTTTAGCTATCAAGCTAATTAAGCTTATGCTAGCTCCTTAGTTGGTCAACGATGATGTCACCAGCGGAAAATGTAATGATTATGGCTGACTTATTTCAGATGAAATCAAGGTAAAATCCATTTGCACTTGATGATCGTAAGAAATGATATCATATATTATGTAAAACAGGTTAAAGGTAGCAGTGGACTAGAATGAACTTCCTGCCTGAGACATGCAAGCCGGTCTATAACTAAAGATAGTCATTTTAGGTAAAATAGAATATCTCTCTGAGGGAGGGTTTATTGAACACTCACTCTTCTGTATTATTCTCTTCATGTTAAGCTTTTAACTAATGTCGTCTGTTGCCTCTCTTGCAGATGCAGTTCATGTAATTTGAAGAAAGTGTCTCTCGGAAGATGAAGCACTTAGCAGCAAAGCTTTGTCCTCGTTGCAGTCTAACTCTTCAGAGAAACATTCACACACTATCCCCCCCCCCTCCCCCTTCCCCCAAATACAGACATGTCAAGAACACAATGGTGCAACGACTGTCAGAAACCATGGTAACCATGTCCAAATGACGTTTGGCACTAGCTCACACCCATTATTCTGTAACTTGTCCAAGACGTCGAGTGATGCTGCTGTCTAACCCCCTTAAAGAGGATTCCTTATCCATTTTACAGCGTGATCTGTAAAGATAGTTCTGGGTGCGGAGAAACTTTGATGTTATGTATTTGGACAAACTGTGGCTGGATGCAAACAGCTTGATGTTCAGCGGGGCAGGGGATTGGAGGGAAAGTGGAGAGCAGTCCTCCCCTTTCTTGATCCGATCATCCGTCATTCGTTCCCCACAGTAATTTAACTGTCACTGAGTAGTGATGCTAATGGCGTTTACACCTGTTTAGTTTTTGTCTTTTTTACCGTGTTTACAGTAGACATTCCTTGTGTGTTGTTTGTATTTATTTATGATTATTGGTTTAAGATTGGGGGAAAATAATAATGTAAAATCTACAGTACATTGAACACCTGTGGGAGTGCTTCAGCATTAAACAAGGATCTCAGACTATCATCGAGAGGTAGAGTTAAAAATAGCTATTATATAAATTACACCTATTAAGCGGAATGATAGAGCACTAAATATTCTACAAGTTTTGTGTTAAGAACATTTTTTACTAGATGAAAGATTTCACCATCTCCATTGTACTTAAAGTGCAGGGGTTAGAGTATGAGTCAGTTAACAGTATATAGTCGATTCTGTGCCTAGGGTTTTTTGCAATGGATCGGTTTCCTGTCTAGTTGAAGAAGAAAAAAAAACACGTCATCCACGAAAATCTGAAGTGTGGCACTGGGTGGTGGGCTCCATTTGCTTTAAGCTTGGCATGCCATTGACTCACTGACCGTATTCAAGGCTGCCTTTACTCTGAATGTGAAAGAGTTGTCTTCATGTTGCACACATCTTTCCACACTACAGTTCCTCAGCTGGAGTTTTGAGGGGCAGGCAAGGGGGGCGGAGTCGAGCGAACATAGTGTGTCTGCTTGCTGGTTAGCTGTGGCTATGAGGGGGGAAAAAAAGGGTCTCAGATTAGATGTAAATTAATTGTATAAAAGATCCAGAAGACCGGGTGGGTGGGGGGGGGGGGGAGTGAAGGAGCACTGTTGATCGGTGCTCTGTGTATATAAAATACTGACTGTTCTTTAGGAGGTGAAAAGTGAAAGATGTATGAAATATGAAAGCAATTCAATCAAATTTGACTCTACCTAAGTTTGATTCAGGATATTCTCTGCGTTTGTCTCCGCAGATATTTTCTTTATGTAATTAGAACGTGTAGCAGACAATGACTGAAGTCTTTTCTTTCTTTTACAAATAAAGAGCAGCTTCCACAACATATTGGTCATTTATTTCTTGTTAAAGTGTACAGTACAAAAACTGAATTTTCTCTACATTTTAAGAATAAGAGGCAGATATAATGCATTAGAAAACTTGAAATTTGTAAACTTTATGGACTTTCTGTAAAATACTCTAAAAAGATCCATGGTTCCTGGTTCACTGAGGCTACCTACAATACAGAGTATGCAAATAGTAAGCCAAATTAACATCTGAGCTAGGGACCTTCTTCTAGATAAAGACCCTAAGGTCAAGTAATAAAGCAGCATCCCAATAAAAATCCTGTAATGTCCATCTGTTTTACCCTTTAGTTTTACATATTGCTGGAAAAAAGTTTGATATTAAAAATCAACATCCAAACTAGTGAATCTGGGTTTTTTGGAGGCTATCTTTGGGTAGTCATGCCTTACTAATGGGTCACTAGAACACTTCAAATCAAACCCTAATACTATTTTTTGGGTCTTTCTATTTTCCAGGGTTTTCAAACATAGATTGCTTTCTTTTAATTTGTCAAAAGATAAAATGTTCTAATGAGTTTACTGTGGGCACAACCGTTAAAATCAGCCGACAGTTTAATTTGGGGTTTATTCTTCAATTAGATAAACCCCTCTTATTACAAGAACGTGGAGGGAAGTATTCCACATGGAGATCACTAATGAGGTCACCAGAATAGGTTTTCATGCTTCTCACCAAGTCTGGTTTGCTTTCATTTTTCTTCCTTTCTGGTCTGATCCACAAGAAACCATAGTTCTGGTTCTGGTGATCTGTGGAGGTGTCCTGAAACACATGTCCTCACAACAGGGAAATGATGTCTTCTGAACACTCATTAGGTTTTCATGCTGTTATTTATATTGTGTTTTGTGAACATGTTATTGCTGTGTGAGATGCTTCAGGCTCTAGTTGCCTGCTTCTGAGGGATGTTCACACCCTCTTGTCAAACACGGATGATATCATATTGTGGGGCTCGAGGACACCTGCTGGACGCTTTCTGCAATTACACACTAAATAGAATTTCTCAGTTTATTTAAACAAAATGCAACTTATATTTCGAACAAAAAAGGAGAGACTTAAGCCTAAAATGTCATTATTGTTTTAAAAATGATTAACTGAGGAAACATTGTTATCCACTCAGTTGTCTGTTGTTTCCTCTCGCTGCTGCAGCTCATGTCAGGTAGGCTACTTTTCATCCATGGCAGACTGATCCGCCCTCCTCCTCCTTCTCATCCTCCTTCTCCACCTCTCCACTGCTGTCAGAGGAGTACCGCTCATCCAGGAGGAGCAGCAGCAGATTTATGGAGGAGTGGAAAGTTTCTACCTTCTTACTTTCTTGTCACTTTCGTAACCGACGTATGACGATGCAGTAGCGGTTTAAGACGAACCTGCAGGGGTCCTGAGGTAGGCAACATGTCAAATACTAAAGTACTTAATAGGCCACTGAAAAGAGCTGTAAGGGGGGAAAGTGACACACTTTTAAGTATAAAAGGTGGTCGGTGCATTTGAGAAGCGGATACTCTCAATACAGTGAGGAAATATGACTTAAGGTTTTATCAGTTGGGTACTGTAGCTACAATTTCTTGAATTTTTGTAGGCTACTTGTTTGCTACTTTTAATAACTAGTCCACTACATACTAGAGGCAGGTAAGTATGCTACTTTTTAACTTCATTGTAATTGTCTTGAAGTTTAAGCTAATTGCAGATTAGAAATAGATTAACCATTGGCGTCAAAACTTATTTTGTTTTTCGAAATGTCATCTTAAATTCAAAATGTTTTGATAAACTCAAAGTGTCCCTGTACCTCTTTAGCTAGCCTAAATGTTTTAAAATGACGTAGTTATGGAAAACCGTGAAAAAATGCTTCGTCACAGTGGTGTAAACAGAACAGTAAGATACCACGAAAATGTGACAACCTTAAATTATATTCCTAGGCCTAATGCATTTCTAATGATTCAACCATCCAACACAATAAAAGATACCTTATATATAGGAGCTTAAAAATCAATAAAGCCAAAAATGCACATCAATGCAAGAGTAATGTTAAGTCAAAACAACCTAATTAAAGTAGGCTGCTTCTCTGGCAGTCACTATTTTACAGCGTTTAAAGTCTGACACTTATAATTGTTTAATAATAATACCGTCTCTTCCTGAAGTAAGGTTTAATTAAAAGACTTAAGTAAGACTGCTACTTAAAAAAAAGGATATCAGAATACATCTTCTGAATGGTACATTGAGATATTCATAAATATGTAAGGCTTTCTTAAAACAGTTCAGACTTTTAATAGCCTAATTCAGAGGGAAATTTAAAATTAAATTATTCTAAATTCTGGTTAAAAAACAAGCGTGGGCTCCATCAAATGTCACATTTAACTCTTGAAACCATAACCATGTCATTAAATAAATTAGATTTCAGCTAAAGAGAGAAAAACAAGTTGACATAAAACATTTTCAGCATCTCATTCGCTTTAATCTCAGACTCCGCCGCAGCAATAAGACTCACATGATAGACAATGTTCTTTTCAATGTCAAGTATTGTGTAACAAAGTGGAACAAGTACATGCTCAGACAGTTTGTTTGTAGAGTTGTCACTCTTAACTGTTTTGTAGACAACCAGTTCCCAAAGTAAACATGCAAACACACGAGAAGCATTACAATACTTTTCCAAGCCAGGGGTCAGGCCCTTATAAAACCATGAATCTGATTGGTGTGAAATGATTAACGGTAGAGCAAAAGAAAGTTCTTCTATAATGATCTGTTTTCATTCTTAAAGTTTGATTTGCTATTAGATAATGTTACCGATCTGGGCCTCTTTGAATGAAGCCATCTGAGAGCAAAAATGTATTTTTAGTGTAAAAACTGACATTATGGCAGACATCTGAAATGGGCCATTTGGGTTCAGACAGACAATATTACATCTTATTCATGAGCTAGAATTTGTTCTCATGCAAAATCGTAATCAGTAAAGTCACTTTAACTGTCAAATGAAAACAATAGAGGAAAAAAAATCAGAATTTAGTGAAATGGAAGTATAAAACTAGCCAAATGCTAACTTTTAAAGATATTGCCATGCAGGCCAGCAACCAGGTTTCAACTTTCCATGGCCAAAACCGAAAATAAGGTTGCCATTTTTACTGATCTCTACATTTGTGAAAAAAACACAAGGCACTACTGTTTGTAGTGTGAGTATTTAAGTATAAAAAGTAACGATTAAATGATTCACTCAACTCACATTACGATATGTATCATGACCATACTGGGTTTACGGAACATATTCTCACAGGGTTAAAAAAAGAAGTTTTTCTAGATTTTTATAAAGACATGAGACTGAAGTCAATTTATGGTTAAATATGATGATTTTACATTAACTCTCGACACTAAGAAAGCAAGCTTCTTGACATAGCACCGTTTAACATGCTGTATCATGTTTGTTGAGATATTCGTGTTGTTGATCAGTGTCTTACAATTTTTGCATTCTGTATTTTTCTTCTTGTCTGTTATCCGCTCACCTTGTGACTACAAGCCCAGCTTTGAAACAAGACGTATTCTAAACCTCAAAATCTTCATTAGCTTCCTCCATGTCTCTACGCTTCACTTCTTCAGCTAAACAAGTCAAAAGTAGATAGCGCCCTCTGCTGGTTAAAAAAAGAGTATTGCAATATATAGTTTTGTCAAATCGATTTAAATTGTCCATAGTTGTATTGATTTTTAATTTTATTGCAAGATATCGTACCAAGCGGCTGAGGCTCAAGGTCAGGGGTTCGATCCCCAGCTCCCGTAGCCACATGTCCGATGTGGCCTTGGGCAAGACACTTAATCCCAAATTGCTCCCGCTGCTTCAACAGCGGCGTATTAATGTGTATGAATGGGATTAAGTACTTCTGATGGACACTTTACATAGCAGCCTCTGCTATCAGTGTGTGGTGGGTGTGAATGGGTTCTGTAGGTGTGACCTGCGGTGACTAGAAAAGCATTATACAAGCTCGTGTCCTGTTCCACTTTACCATCCATTTACATCCCCAGTAAAAACATTATCCATAGAAAAGTACAAGAACCTCAAAAAGTTATATAATTACATTTTTTGAGTCATTGTCCTCACCACCTTTGCAGAACTGATACAGGAGCTGCAGTGATTCACTCTGCATCACAATTTTTTTGCCTGAATATTTTGAAGTTGTTTCTGATTGAAATGGCTTGAACAGAGACACTTCATTCATCATCTTCAATCAGAATGGTGTTGTATGGCAGTCACTGTAGTTCAATGTTTCTGTATGAAGGGCGTGCTTTGGTTTTTGTCTCTTAAGTCTTTCTGTCCTGTGATTCTTATCTTTGTTTTTTGTGATGATTTTTTTTAAAGGCTTCACTTTCCCTTGGAACTAACAAAGTTAGTTAACCTTTTCAGGATGTGACAGAGTGAACTTGTTGCTACTGGATTTAATCGACAACCATGATTGACCTGAGCCACCTGACGGAGGAGGAGCAGGGGGTGATCATGACGGTGCTGAGGAGGGACGCCGATCTGAAGAAGGCTGAGGAGGAGAGAGTCAGGTAGAAATATATAATCAAGTTATAACATCCTCAAACAACCTGGGGATTTTTACATGAGCAGAAATGCTTCAGCTGACATTCAAGCTAATGTCAAGCTTTTCAGCTAATGTGATTTTATTGATTCAATAAGTGCGTCCATCGCCTGCTCTGTGAGAAGAGGCCTTTGTGGGACATGCTACCCGTCTGATTGTAATAGAATAACACAATAACAGCTTGTCTGGATACAGACGCTGCCTCGGCCGCTGAGAAGTCTCGATGTGAAACAGGGAATTAGATTAGAGCCACACATGGGAGAGGATCATGCTGCTCTGGAGGACAGGAATAGAAAGGCCTCCATGATGGGCAACACCTCACCTGTGAAGAGTGTGATGACCACAGAGTTTTAATTTTGGGAGGGTCAAACATCCCTCTCAGTGTATTTCCAAGGCTTGTAAAGACAAACAGAAGGCCTCTGACCTCTCCCATGTCCTAAAACAAAAGGAGAAACGTCTTTCTGAATCAGGACCAAACCACACTTGTAAACTCTTTGAAGATGAAGGTGTTTATTTTGTTTTCAAGAGTCAGGAATGGTCATGACACAATGTGCTTTTCAAAGAGTTTAATGGAATTGGCCAGCTAACTTTCTTCTTTGAATGCTCGCTGTGTCTCGACCGGTCGAGTGTAAAAGGATTAAGCCAACAGCCTGTAATAATGTGCTACCCTTCATTCACATGACCACGGCGGCTCACCGTCAAGAGGAAAGATGAGTGCTCATTTTAATGCCTTTGATTCAATTTTGAACTTGATGGAAATGTTTTCCTGAATTCCTTCCTTTAGAAAGATCATGTGCAACTGTTATATAAGGCTCATAATGAAGTGGTGGAATGCAGAAGAGATTTAGTAAGAAAAGGTTGGTGCGTTAGGAATTGGATTAGATTATAAATAAAGTGAGTTTCTGTAGAGAAGAATAAAAGCAACACAACAAGGGTCGTACCATTTAAACTAAGTATATTGACAATTTTTCATTCCATTGATGTCTGTCTTTTCTTTGTCTTTCTTTGGTTTTATATTCCCCCTCATAATAAGAGATTAGTGCAGCTTAAACCGAAGTCAAACGGTGTCAGATTCTCCATTCAGTGCAGCTTAAAGTAAGCGTCGTCTTCTATTTGTTCATTCAGAAGAGAGTGTCTGTAGCCACCGGGCTGGAGAGGCACCGTATCCTGGTCGTTTTTAATAACTTTCATTCGTTTAAGCTAGGATTAACATATTGCATTTTAAAAGACAATGACTTTAGTATTTGTCTCCTCTGTGTTTCCACTCCAGGAAACTGGACAAAATACTGAACACCGGCTCACAGTCTGACTCGAAGAAGAAGTACCTGACTGGAGAGTGGTTTTACGAGGCCAAGTCTCGCAGGCACATGGACAAGATCCACGGCTCGGAAATCATCCTGGCCTCCATGAAACCCAGAAAAGCTGGTTTAGGTGTGTTCGAGCTGTACTGTTGACATAGGGTTTGTTATAACTCACACATGTTGTGATCAAGGGAAGAATCCAGCTCCATTTGTGACCTCAGGACTCTGTAGGTTTCTTCCTGATTCTGTCACAAACTGTAACACTTATCCAGCAGTAGGTGAAAAATACATTTATTTGTTTCACAATTCTTTAGATGTGTACTGTCTTAAAAAAAGACTACCATGTGTCCCTGGGGTGAAACCAGAGTGTAAATCCACCACCACTGCTGATGCTTGCCCAGTGGACTTTAGGTATGTTTTAGTGGGGAAGAAGATCCGGGTGAAGCAGCAAAGCTAGTGGAAGATATATGATTTAAACATATATCGTTCTCAGCCCAACATTTTATTATTCAGGGCAGAATGGTGACAAATGTTGAATCACAAAAACCCATTAATGATAGATGGATGATAATATAATGAAAAACTGGAGTCAATCTCCTTTTATGGGAACACATACTGTACTGTACCAGGCCAAAATAGCTGAATCTGATTCCAATACAAAATACAACCTCTAAGGTTGAACAAAAGAATTGTGTGACTGAGTTACAGAGTAACATTCAGGGTTCAGAGGTCAAAAGAAATAGAGAGAATTCGAACATAGAACTGCCCAAAATTAGAAGGGTGTTAAACTTTGCATTTGGTTTCATGGTGTTTTTCCTTTTGTCTGCTGCAGACTCTCCAAGAAGCGAACGATCCAAGACACCCAGCAGTCGAGGATCAGACATCGTAGCTCCACCAAAACCTGCCAGATGTTTAGAAACCCTGCAGCCACAGGAGAACAAGTAAACAACACTTATACAGAGATGTGCCCATTCTTCTGTCCATTTGCCTGCTGCAGTGTTCACTTTGTTCCATGTGGCCAAGAACGTGTTGTGTTGAACTATGACTCCAACACACACTATCTGCATCTCTCCTTGAAATATATACAAAGTGCCCATTCATATTAGATGCAGTGTTTTGAAATACAATTGCAGCTCATCTCTTCTCCTCTCCATCAGTGTGCGTCAGTGTGTGTGCTGTCTTGTGACTCAGCCTGTGTAAACATAGGTGGTGCTTACTGCTTACAAGGAACATGGCAGTTTTATAACCCAGCAACAGCTAGTTACTTACAACGCTGCAGGATATGCTCTGATGTCTTCATGGAAAACAGGCAGTGGAGCAAAGCATTTAACTCGATAGATATCTCAATAATAATAAATGTGTGAATGTTTCTGGTAAGGAGATCTCCGGTGTTAGTATTGTGGTTGTTTCTGTAATGAACTTCAAACAAAAGAATCAGGTAATCACAAGTTCTCCTCTCCCTTTGAGGTGGATAAACACACGTTTTTTTTTTTCTAATAAGCTTATTACATTCTTTTTAGCACACAACACAAAAAGTATGTTTCAGTAACTTTGTGCTGAGACACTTTTAACAACCTCCTGCGACAGGTCGGGTCAATATTTGATTTTGCCAAGCTCCTGTGCTTCTTTCACTTACAGTAAGCTCGAGTTTGTGATTGCCTAAACTCTGTTTGCACTCTGATAATGCCAGTGCTTTACAGTGTAGTCCCATTGTTTTATACAGCATCAGATGCATTTTATATTCAGTCAATAAAATACATTTGAGTTTCATTTCTGTAATATAAATCTCATTCATCTGCATAATACCAGAGATGTGAGGCTATACGTTGGTTTGTTTGTTTCAGTTAACATCTTTCTCTTTGACGTCAGCTCTGTTAACGAGTCAGTAAACTCCTGTCATGCACTCTTCAGTATGAACAAGACAAGCTACAAACTATGTGACCTTGCCTGATACTTTCAAGTGCCTGTTTTACTTTTGATTTCCTCATCCTAACTACATGTTGCCATTGTTTTGCCTTCAGTGATGCAGAAAAAGAGAATCTGAATTCAGCAGTTCGCTCTCCCAGAACGGTAGGAGAATGTGCTACAAATGATACATTTGGTCCTTTAGTCAGTGCAAACTTGTTACAGTTAAACTGCAAGATATTTCAATGTAAAAAAGTTATTGTGTCCATTTCCATTGAAGCCCAGGCACAACCCTTTCAACCGTGCTTCCCTTGTTGTGGAGCCAGCTGCAAATAGTAATGACCCTGCAAGCAGTCCACATCAGGGGACATCTGAGACAGGTTTGAAAACAAAACTTAGATCATATCTATAAACATATCTATAACCTAGACTGAGTTTTGTTTCCATTTTCATCAGAGCCCATATCTCCACTGAAAAGCCCCCCAGCAGCAGAGTCCAGTCAGACCTCAGGAGGCTCTGTCACATCAGAGGGCTCGTCTGTCGGTTTCAGGCCCGTGCCAAAGAAGAGGACGTTTCTCTCGAGACAGACAAAGACAGAAAACAACGGGCCTGTTTTAGACGCTCAGGTCAAGTCAGCAGGCATTGTTCCTGCCCCGAGGAGGAGGAGCCTCCAGCTTGGGCTCAGTGGAAGCTCCAACCAGTCAAATCAGAAAAACATAGAGGAACTGCCTCCGAAAAGCGAGGTTTCTGATCAAGTATTTCATTCCAATCAGCCATCCAAATCTCTCGATGGAAACTCCCAGCAACCACTCGGTAACATATCACAGGTTTCATCCAGTTCCAGACCGGAGAGAGAAAGACACACACCTTCTTTAAGAAGAGAAGGTTCTTTGGACAACTCTTCAGACCCCAAAAATGAAAAGAAACTCTCATATCCTTCTGCTGCAATTCAAAACTTGCTGGATTCTAGTCCAGCCACATCAGTGAGGAGTGACGCTTCCACTGACAGAAATATCCCACAGAAAGGCGATGAACAAATTGATCAGAAACAACTTAAATATGAGGTGAATAAACACATCAGCAAAGTTCAAGAAACAGACCGAGAAAACTGCAGCAGTGTGGGAACATCAACAAGGCAGGGAGAGCTAAGCCTGCCCCAAAGCACTGCAGGTGAGTTCATTTACAGGTAATACGTTGTAGTTAAAAAGGCTTGGACTGGAAAAACTTTGTAACAGTGGATCCAAACATTTTTGATACACAGACCCTTATAATCAAGTGACCTATGAAAAGAGTTGAAAACAGTTTGACAACAGAGTGACTTTTTTTGTCACACATCATTTAATTGTTCAGATTTTTAGAGGCACGATCAAAGAGTGCAGTTTTTACAAGTACCAGACCCCAGGTTTGGAACGTCAATGGTGGTGCTTTGGTTGTTTTAAGCTTTCATCGATGCCCCTGAAAAAGAGACAGATGGTATGCTTCCATCCATCTGTTGCTCATAATGTCATTTGACGAAATTCAAGTAGAAATGCCTGAAAAGAAAGATGTCTCAGAAAAAAAAGCCTTGTGGAGTTAAAACAGTTGGCATATCAAAATAACCTGCAAAAAAATCAAATGCCACCTTGAGGGGGAAACAGAAATGAAATGCTTTGATGAATCACATAATTAGTGTTCAGTAATACGGTGATCCTGTGAAGTCCTCTCTAATATACATTTACATAAGAGTTATTGTTGTGAATGTTGACTTGTTTACATGGTACATTTAGCTTGAATATTTTCCAAAAGGGCCTTTATTGGTTGCTATATCAACAAACATAGATTAAGTTCCAAAGCTAAAGGGTGATTGAAGTAAATGTGAAAGTTACCATTTATCTCATCCCAAGGTAGAAAAAGTATAAAACTGTATTTTTGGATGACATATGAGTTCAGCATGTTGTCTCTAAGCTGTGTTTTAGCCACACGTGGCATTTTTCTAGGAATGGAAGGAGAAAAATGCCTTTCAGTAGGTTCACCACTTTGGTTTGGACTCAAATATCAACAACTACTAGATAAGATGAATTACCAGAATATTGTGTGCTGGCATTCATTGTTTTCAGGGCATGAATCTCACTGAGTTTGGTCATCCTCTGATTTTATTCACTTAAAGGGGACATATTATGAAAATCCACTTTGACAGTGTTTTTGAACATATATGTGGGTAACCTGAGTGTCTATCGACCCACAAAATTTGAAATAAATCCATCCAGTCCTTTGTTTGTGATCTGCATAAGTCTTACCACACAGAGAAAAATGCTCTGTTTCAAATATTCTCAGTTTGTGACATCACAAGTTGGATTCTAGTAAAAATACCCTCCTCTCCCATGGTTTCACCTCCCATGGACTCCACCCCTAGCCTAGAGCAAAACTTTTGCGCAGGTCTGCCATTTTTATTCTCACTAGAGAAGGAGTGATGTCTACTGGGAAAACTCAGGAGGGGGCTCATTGCATTTAAAGAGACACACACACCAAAACGGAGCGTTCTGAGAGAGCTGGTTTATACAGGGTCACAAACCTCCTCTGGTGCTTGATTCATGATATATTTTGACCAAAGAACAGCACAGATGTTTCATTTAGACCACAGGGGACTGTTTGAAAAGGTGGAAAAAGGGTATAATATGTCCTCTTTAACAAGAAGTATCTGAAAACTGTTGGCAAACAATTACGTTTCACATTCATTTATGATCCCCAGTTGATAAATCCTAATGCCTCAGGTGCCCCTCTAGCTTTTCTTCTTGCACCCTTAAAGTAGTTCACATTTGTGGTTTTGAGTGAAAAAGCCCATTAGCTGTTGGATGAAGTGCTGTAAAATGAGCTACCTGTTGCTGGCTCAATCTATTAAAGTCAGTCCATCATAACTTCTTATTTTATAGCCTTCAAAACATGGCATCTCCAAAAGCTTGAGCTTTATTTCATGTTTGCAAGCAAATGTTAATAGGCTAGAATTGCTATCATAAGCATTTTAGCAATTAGCTCAAAGTGAAGCCTCACAGTGCTGTTAGCATAAGTACAGAAGTGGGTCTTGATTAATAACTAGGGGGGCTTTATCAGAGATAAAACAAACCTGGTGCAAACAGAAAGGGGAAGAATTCTTAATGTCTTTAATTATCTTTCTTTTCAGATCCAGACCCTCCAATATCATATGACCTCATCTTTATTGACAAGTCTAATCTGAAAACACAGGCAAAACCAAATCACAACGACACATTTCAATTATCCACCCAGGCCACCAGTCCAACTGGTGATGAGGAGGACTCCATTGCAAAGGTGCTGGACTGGTTCAACCGTAGCACAGACAGCAATGATTGGCTGAACACAGACGATGGTCCAGAGGTGAAAAAGAGCTTAAACAAGCACGTGGAAGTCAGAAAATTTGGAGGTAAAGATGTTGGGGAAAGCGTAAGTGATCAAAGGAAGGACACTCTTGAAATGAAGAGCGGTCCTGTACAAAAAAGGACACATGAGGATGAAGAGTTAGGAGGCACAGATAGAAAAGGCACCAAAGAAGTGACCAAAACAAAGGAAGTGCCGAAGGAGGAAACCAGAGAAAGGATCCAGTCACCGAGAGATGAGGATAATAACGACGAAAGCCAATCACCCCAAATCTCTCATCTAAAATCATTCTGGGAGAAAAACAACTCAGGTCCAAAAATACTTATCAGCAACTCAAATAAGCCCGGAGAGAAGGATCAAAAACCAGAAGAGAAAAACAGAGAGAAAATGAACAAAACCCACAGAGTGTCTGATATTCCCTGTGTGTCTGGAATAAACAAGCGAGCACCAAATCATGTGGATGTAAGAGAAGAACTGGTAATCAGCCCACAGAAAGGCGCTGGAGACAAAGACAACTTAATCAACAGCCAAGAAGGAGACAGTTTGGAGATTAATACTTTAAGGAAAATGAGCCATCATGACCATACATACAACTCCACTGACATAAAGTTGGAAGCCAATCCCCAGGTAGCTGACAGGAGAGGCTCAGACCCTGAGATTTTAAGTGTAACCAGATTGAGTCCAAAGCCAAGGAAATCTGTTGATTTCATATTCAGTCCAGAGTCTGAGGCCAACTTCTTGGTCAAACCAAATCCACAACATGATGGTATTTTTCAACCAAAAGAGATCCAAAAGAAAGACAAAGTAAGACAGAGTAAAGACAGTGAGGACGACGGCATGCAATCAAGCGCGTCTCCAAAACCCATGCAGAGTACGCCTAATAAAGAAAGACTTAACAGTCCTCACTCAAACAGACAAGGTTTACCACCTCAAGAACTGACTGCAATTAAGATAAAGCAGCTCAGATCGTTCTGGGAGAAGGAGATGAACAAGCCCATGTTCAAACCTAAAGCTCTTGGCGAAGGCAAAGTTGCTTGTGGTGCAAATCAGGCAAAACTAAATAAAAGATTTACAAAATCAGAATTTGACCTGAGGTCAATTGGAAATGAATTCAGCAGCGATGAGGAAGACTCTAAAAGAAAGAATCCAAATTTTACTGTTCTTCCGTTGAATCAGAGGTTAGAGAAGTCGTCCCCAAGTCTAGGCACGAGCAGAACACAGTTTAAAACTCTTCGTGAGTTCTGGGATGAGGCCGCGTTAGATGCAAAGGGATCAATTACTTCTGAAAAACCCAAAAGCCCAAAAAGAAGAGAGCCAATGAGTCCTCAGCAGACATCTCAAGAGTTAAAGTGGGGTGATACTGAGATTAACCGTGCATCAGCATTCGAGAAAACAAAACCTGGAGTCAAAAAAGTATCTTCTCCTAAGAATCGATCCAGATCTCCTCATGATAAACAGATGGGGTCGAAAGCAGTGAATGACAGCAAAAGGATCTACTCTAAGAACTCCAAAGACACAGAGAAGAGAACCAACAGAGAGGAGAAATCCACTAAACCACTTGACAGTTCAGGAAAAGAACCTCGTTCTCCTAAGAGTAGAAAAGACAGCTTCAGCAATTCAAGTAGTCGTGGCAATTCTATGCGTCGTGCCACTAGCATGTTTGCTCTCAGTGTTCCTGATGAAAAAGATAAAATACAGCTTAAAATGGACGTCAGCCCTGTCCATTCTCAGAGCAGGAAGCCGAGGCTGAACGCAGAAGAAGGTGGAATGCCGAGAAGATCGTCAGTGGACAATGAGTCTCTGAGTCAAAGGGCACGAGCGTATGTTCCCACAGACTACCGGCATTACCTTGGCATGACGGATCAAACCAGCGTCCACACCACCCTAGTTCCAAATCTTAAGAATAAGGGGTCTGAGGGTAAGTGTGAGTATGAGTTTGACCTTGATGGACCGATGAGGGCCAGCACGCCGGTGAGCTCTGATGAGCGTTACAGCAGGAGGGCCAGCAAGACGAGTCATCGCCCTTTGTGGGCAACCTACAGCTCAGACACAGGTCAGGACTCTTCTGTGAGCAGCACGTCAGAAACTTGGTCCATCTCCAGGAACAGTTCAAACCGTGAGTTGTTTTTTTTCGGAAGGGTGATTTATAGCAAACCAAAAAGTGTCTCTAAAAATAATTAGCATGTGACCTTGCTATTCCTGCAACCCAACCCATAACCTGTGTTTTCATTGTCTGCAATTGTCTTCTATACCAGACATTGCATCGCAACATTAAAGGTTTAGAGTATGAAGTTCGTTTTCAACCTTGAACAAAGTTTAAAGTTGGTGTGCTGAAAGTAAAGCTCAATTTTATGGAACTTTTTAATAAACAATTATTTTTAAAACAGAATATATAAAAAAACTGATACATGTCAGTAGGTAGCAAAATAAAAAAGGTATTATCTAACTAAAGAGAAAGGTAACAAAGGTAATGTAGTAGAAGGAGTTGAACTCGTTCAGATGATCATCATCATCATTGTGGGTTGTTTCCAGTTGTATCCTTGACATCATGTCCGTGTCGGAATATCTGTGTTTGCAGAAGCAAATCTCTGTAAACACTTTTATTATATGAAGTCAGCTGACGGTATTTAATTTGTGGGAAGGGTGACACACTTACTAAACTGACAACACACCTATAAAAGAAAAATGTCTTATTGAACTACAACATGAGCAGCTCCTTTGCAGCTTGTGTGTGTGCGTCATTTTACAGAGTTTATAACATTGACTTAGTGCACTTTGTGGGATATTTGATGCTCTATTGTTTGGTTTTAACTAAATGCATTTTGTATTTGTATATATATAACATATATATATATTATCCTATTTTGCTAAATTAGCCAGAATAATCAACTCATTCGAGTATGTGACTGTTAATGTCAGCACAATCTAAAGAAATATCTCTTACTACACTATTAGCACAATCATGAACTTGTTTCACACAGCTTACCCACAAAAATATGTTCTCTCTCTTCCAAATCACATATAAGCATTGTTTAATACTTGGTCATATTTAGCTAAATATTTAAAGAGGACATATTATACCCCTTTTCCATCTTTTCAAACAGTCCCCTGTGGTCTAAATGAAACATCTGTGCTGTGCTTTGGTCAAAATATAACATGAATCAAGCACCAGAGGAGGTTTGTGACCCTGTATAAACCAGCTCTCTCAGAACGCTCCGTTTTGGTGTGTGTGTCTCTTTAAATGCAATGAGCCCCCCCCCCTGAATTTCACAGTAGACATCACTCCTCTGTAGCGAGAATAAAAATTGCAGACCTGAGCAAAAGTTTTGCTCTAGACTGGGGGTGGAGTCCATGGGAGGTGATACCAGGGGAGGGGAGGGTATATTTTTTACCAGAATCCCACTTGTGATGTCACAAGTTGAGCAAATTTGAAACGGAGCATTTTTCTCTGTGTTGTAAGACTTGTGCAGACCACAAACAAAGGACTGGATGGGTTTATTTCACATGTTGTGGGTTGGTAGTCACTCAAGGTTACCTAAATAAATGGTCATAAACACTATAAAAGTGTTTTTTCATAATATGTCCCCTTTAAGTCTAGACCTTTAAGTATCAGAGAAACAAACCAAACTAACGATAGCTGCAGCTACGCCAATCTTGATGAGCTGTGTCCAAAAAGAGTGTCAGAGAATTGTTTTTGGAACATTAAATACTATATTCATTAGATTTAGTTTACATTTGAAATAAGAATGTGGGTAATAAGATTCATAATAGGAATACAACATGTATATAATAAATACTTTATTTTGCAGCAGCACTGTAAGCCAACAAAGAAACCCAGCTGATCATTTTCTCTTCCATTCAACCTGTAGGTGAAAATGACGATGAAAACCTCGACCTGGTAAGAAAAGCATTAAGACGAGCAGAAATACGGCCTAAAAACCTGGCTAAAAGTATGGAAGACATCACAGGATCGTTGTCACCGAGTGAGTTTAAAGTCTTTCAAGTCAGATTGTCCATATCAACAGATCCTGTGTTTGATTGTGCTTTATGGTCACTGTTTCTCACAGGACAAGAAAGAAGGCAAGACCCTTCTGACAGACGCATTAGTGATGGTAAGATTCGCCCTCTTCTTTTCATTACAAATATTTGAGTCTTATGTAGTATCAAATATTTAAGGGTAGTGTAAAAATGAGTCCAGATTGTTTTTATCATTTGCCTCCAAATCTACCACCCTTCAGTTTCATCCATCCCGTCACCTTCCTCGTCCATTTATTCAGACCCAGAGCACCTGAAGAAGATGAGCAAATCAGTTCCTTCATTCCTACAAAAGGAGGTAAAACCATCGCTGTAATTTTTGAGCCGATAAGGTCAAAGCTTGCTCTGCATTCTTTTGCACAGAGCTTTTTGTGCAGTCTGTTTGTGTTTCAGGACGTTGCAGCTGACACTGACTCCAACTATGAGAATCATAACCACAGAGGAAGCCTAATGTCCGGCAACTCCTTCACTAACCTCACCAGCTCCTCTGGCAGGGCGTCTCTGTCGTCTTCTGTATGTTCACACGTAACAGCATGCCTGCTTGCACACGCTCAAACACTGCACTGCTTGTTGGCTTTTTAGCTTTATTTCAATCCGCCAGCAGTTGATGTTGTCCCTCATTCTGTAGTAGTATATAATACATTTTCTATATGAAAGAGTCCAAACAGTAGCCTTCAATCCACATCAGACCAGATGCACTTTTTGTAACGCACAAACACTTAAATAATCCCCCAAAGATTAGCATTGTACTGTACAGTTATGGACAAAAAACAGGGATATCATCTTTTTAAGGTCATGCATTATTGTCTTTGTCAGAACCTGGCATTTACATTACCCACAATGCACCTTATGACTGGCAACAGTCAGATATTTTGGTGTGTTCTATTAGTAGTAGCAAATCCTGGGCAGCTATTGCTGGAATCTAAGAAGGCCCTTAATGACATTTTGTCCACACATGCATTAGTACTCCTAAGAGTCTTTTTAATGTCTAAAATTGGTGGAGTTACTTTTAAAGTGATTCGAATTATCTGTGACATTAACCTCTGTCTCCCCAAGATGAAAAACACCTGCCTCAAATACTCCAATAAAAGAAACTATATGTTATGATTCCAGTTGCACTTCACAATTTCAAATGTTTGCCTACTTCTTTGCCCCATGCTCGTAGCTCAGCGGAAGTGTGATGACCATGTGCAGTGCTGACTTTGGCAATGTGGAGGTTCAAGGAAACATCCAGTTCTCCATCAACTACGTTCAAAAAATCAGAGAGTTTCACATCTTTGTGTCTGAGTGCAGCAACTTGGCAGCAGTCGACCCGAAGAGGGGCCGATCAGATCCGTGAGTAATGTATCTGCAATACTTTAGGATCCTATTATATGTATGCTCTACTAATTTAAATTCATTGAAGTGACAATCCCAACTTTAACTGGGACACAATGTTCAGGTAAACGTATTTAGTATTATGGTGTATGGTCTTTCTCTTTCCTCCACTGCTTAATCAAGGTCACTACCAGTGTACACTTTTAATTCTATCAATTTGTAGAGATGAATATTTGTTAACCAGTGGTCAGCATGTAACTCAGAGAGTACATTTTGGTCATTAACAGTGATTACTTTCACATGTAATTATTGTGATTGTGTGTGTTTGCCTTGTGAAGGTATGTCAAAAGCTACCTGGCTCCGGACAAAGCTAATCTGGGAAAAAGGAAAACATCTGTAAAGAAGAAGTCACTCAATCCATCTTTCAACGAGATCCTCAGAGTAAGAATCCGCCGATATTACAATGCCAGTTGTATGGATATTTTTTTGCCAGATACTTTCCCAAAGTGTAACGTTTAATTCTTGGCAGCATGGCAGTCAACAAACAAAAGCAGCCTGCTCTCTCTTGTCCTCACAGTATCGAGTTCGCATGGAGTACCTCAGAACCCAGACGCTTATTCTCTCTGTTTGGCATAACGACACCTTTGGCAGGAACAGTTTCCTGGGAGAGATAGACGTGGACCTCTCAAAGTGGGACTTTGACCACACCCAAATGAACTACTTACCTCTGAAAGGAAGGGTAAAAGAAGAACACACACATTCTGCTTTATTGTTTGTTTTCTTATCAAATAGCAGCATGGTTATCTTAGAATGTGGTCAGACTGCTCATTTTCCCTGCTGTATTTGTAGAGGGTGTTATCACAAGCTCTGTAGTCATTGTCCAACCTGTGAACAAAGGAATTTTAGAGCTTCATGGTGGATGTCGGATCCACTGTTTATGTAATGTGGTCTTTGTCAAACATTGCAGACTACACCCACTTTAGCACCATCAAATGGCTGGGGAGAGATGAAACTGGCCATACGTTTCCTGCCACAGATCATCCACAGCGAAGGTCTGAACACACTTTTCTTTTTCAAAGCTGGCCCTTTTCTGGAGGAGAACAAAATGAAGTTTAAGTTATAAGACATCCCATAAATTTGATAGACAAAGTTCCGACATGTTTTTCCATTTCTTCCCAACAGGATTTATGAAAGAGAGTCAAAATACCGGAGAGATTCACATTTGGGTGAAAGAATGCAAGAACCTGCCTCTAACCAGGACCACTATTGACCCATATGTGAAGTGGTATGTACAAAGTACATCTATTTTAGTCAGATTGATTTGTACTTGTCTCAATACTTTACCACAGATAAGAAACTGGATCCAGCAACTAGTTAGCTTAGCTTAACAAAATCCCTGGAAATAGGATAAAAGCTTCAGACTAGTGTTTCCCTCTGTCTACAGTATCCATACAGAGCTAAGCTAACCGTGGCTGGGATCATATCATGAGGACATGCTGTATGTGACATTGGTATCTTCCCATCCTAGTCTTAGCAAGAATAGGAACAAGAATATTTCCCAAGATTATTCTTAGAGATATCTATATATTATGTTTTTATATAACCAGGAAAAAACTTGTTGAGATTAGAAATCTCTTTATCAAGAGTGTCCTGGCAAAGACAGTTTGTAAGTCGTGCCAAGTAAGGAGAGCAGCAAACTTACATGCCTTTATCCGCAGTTCAGTTCTGACTTTTGGAGCAAGCAGCAAGAAAAGGTTCTTGGGCCGAAGATTGTAAGTTCCTGTACTCTTCTGACTTATGTACTTCAGAAGGTATGAAGGTAGCAGACCTCAAATAGACTTGTAGATAAGAATACGTCAGTGTTTAAGTCTGCGTGTGGACGAAGAGGAACAGGTGATGAGTGAGGGCTTTAAATGTGAGTGACTAACCTCAAAGCTCCGTGATACACAGTGTCCAGTGTGAATTTAAAGTTTGAGATGAGGTGTGCATGTATAAAACATCACCAGACATGAAAGTGGCAGCAACCAGTTTCTTCTCAGATTCAAAAGAGAGGCAGGATTTGAAAATGAAAATCCAGTTACAATTTTAACCCTTTAACCAGCTGCTGAATGTGAGGTGTGAAAGAGAGGGCTTCATCAATCAATTTATTTTTGACCCATTAACATGTTTTCCTTTCCCCAACCTAAAGCTGTGTGCTGCCCGACACGAGCAGAAAGAGTCGCCAGAAGACACGTGTGTTGCGAAGGACAGTAAACCCTGTGTTTAACCACACAATGGTCTACGATGGCATCAGAGGGGCTGATCTTGGAGAAGCCTGTGTGGAGCTCACCGTCTGGGACAGAGACAGGCTTGCCAGTAACCTACTGGGAGGCCTGAGAATTGGACCTGGAACAGGTCAGAAATAAACACTTTTTTTCATCCCAAACTAAAACGTTTGTAACCACTGGTTTAATAATTAACTTTGGGATGCATTGATCGTATTGTATCATAAACAGCATTTGAGTAAAACTCTGAGATGTATGTTGAAACCTGTGTAAGTATTCTTTAAATAAACATGTATGCTTTTAATCCTTGTATGTGTCTGTGTGTGTCTCCCTTTAGGCAGGAGTTATGGAGCACTCGTGGACTGGATGGACTCGACCTCGTACGAGGGGGCACTCTGGGATCGCATGAAGGCCAGCCCGAATGAATGGGTGGAGGACGTACTCCCATTGAGAATGCTGAACTCTGCCAAACTTTCAAATAAGTAAAAGCATACCAAAGTGCTATGAGGCAAGGGAAGTATATTCCTAAGAGCTGAAAGCACAATAACTAAAACGAATGAATTGTTCTAAAGATCCAGTGCATTGATGAAAACGCAAAAAGACTTTTGTAAAACGTTTGAATGAACCAGACATAATGTTAACCAACATCAACAATGAGAAATGTCATTGCAAACATTGATATGTATTTATATTCAATGTAGGGATTTCTTTTATTGAAGTTTCTAAAAGGGTTTTATTATTGGAATGTCCACCACAACTATCGATGACACATTTCAGTACAAACTTCTTGGATGCAGAAAAACAACATTTCCATAAATAATTTGAATATCTGACATCTTAGATGGGGTTTGTAAATATGTCCTGAGGGGGTCTCTATTTAAAGTGAATCCACTTTGACATATTTGTTAAACAACAGGACCACTTAATGTATTTTTCATGCACTGGACTTTTGAAACCTTTTTAGAGTAACTGTATCTTATCTCATATCAAACTGTTCATCTGAAACTCTTCGTTAGGTATTCACTCAGAAACATTGCTAAGACTATAGATTATCTTGACAGTATTGCTAATAAGTTGAATTTTAAAGCATCATTGAAAAGTAATGAACTGCAGTTAACTGTTTAAAGAGAGGCGATAAAAGACATTTTAAAAACTGCTTTTAGACGACTACTCTTTTTGCAAATTTTGACAAGTGTGTGATAGAAGTAAACCTACTGATTGTCTGGATATCATACATGTTTTAACTTTCAGGTCAAGTTTTCAATGATTTGTAACATATATGTAAACATTGGCTTGATTGGTTGCTATCAGATTGATAGCACAGATGACGACTCCTGCTGTAAGTAATCTCCTGACTTTACCTCTAGTGCCACCATGAGGTTTAAATTTGGATTTGAGTCAAAAAATGTTATCCACTATGGATTCATGCAAACATGTATCACATTAATGACTCATAGACAATCATATCACTCATATTTCATTTATATATCACCTTGGAACATGTTTTTAAAAGTATACAATTACTACAGAAGATGCCATTAAAAAATGATATAAAATAAAAAGGATAAGATATTTCTTTTGCACTTGCTTGTCCACAGATGCAGCAATAGTTATAAGCAGTTTGAAGTGAACAGTAGTGATAGTGAAACTGTTCCACAGAAGGTTAGTGGGCTAACAGAACTGCAGATTGTGAAGTGAATGTTGTGACTTAAGTGCATCAATGTGCATCACGTGGACACCTCACAGAGCCTTGTGATGCAGTGCAGGTAGACGCAGTGAGACATCCCATAGAGCCACACCTTGGTTTATGTGTCACTTGAACACCTTGGGGGATAAAAAGGCAGATAGTGTGACTGCATCATGCTCAAGTACAAAGAGCAGGATTAGAATTAAGTGTCAGCGAGGTTATGTGTATGACTCTCCATCTTTTTATGAGTGCACAAGATTTCTTTTTTTTCCTTTTTGGGACTTTTAGGGCTCCGTACAAGCCCTAAAGTAAATAATTCAAACGTTTGGAAAAAACACTCATGGTAAAGTGAGAAGTATATTTTATACTACTTTAATATCTATCCATGTCATACAAAGCTACATTAGCTGCCTGTTGGCTTTGCTTAGCATAAAGGCATGGTGCCCTTTCTGACAAGTAACAGGAAGTCAGCAGTTCAACAAGACAGCTGAGTTTTCCATGTTCATAGACGACATTCTGGAGGTAGCTTTCATGAGTTTTTGCCTTGTTAGTAATGAGTACTAAGCTGCCGCTTAAACAAGCCACCGAGGGAGCCATCAGGCCGAAGAAGAAGAAGCCCTTAATTAATTGGGCCCTGGGATCTCGTAAGAGCACTCAGGTACCAAAAGAACAGGACTGCAGCTGTCGAGTCTCAATTATCCAATTGTGGGAGGAGTTCAGGGAGGTGATTGTGAAGAACTCTCTGTGAGCCTCAAGCAAGTATTGGCAAACCATTGTCGTCTAGAAACTCCTAAATTGCCAGGTGTGTGCGAGAATCTCCCAAAGTCGCCGATGGTTAGACAATGTTTGACTTTCCTCAGTGTTTTTTCCAGGTTCCGGGGGTATGCCTGTGGAGTCGCAGACCTGGGGAGGGTTCCCATTTCAAACATCGGGGACCAGAGAAAATGCTATTTAGGTGTCACACGACTCAGCCTGAATTACTAACACGTTGATGTAAAAGTCCCTTTGAACAATTATTGACCATCAGATACAGAAGGAACAAAATTGAGTCTCCAACCTGACCGTGGAACAGCTTATTTCCCAATGCTACAGTTACCCTTGCCATAGATTCTGTTTGTTCTAATTGGTTGGGGTACTAGAGAATGACATCTCTGCTCTTTGCAGATGATTTGGTTCTGTTGGCTTTGTCTAACTGTGACCTCCAGCTCACACTAGAACAGTTTGTGGCCCCAAAAACAGAGTGCTAAGGATGACTCTTAGGATGAAAGAAAACTTGTTTTTAAACCTGTCAGCAAGGCAGCAGGATACATGCCAATTGTTTCTGTCGTTATAAACCAGGTATTTGATTATTTAATGTAATATTCCCAGTTAAGTTCGATTCAGTGTACAAACTAAATACCAATGACAGTAATTCGATACAATAAATGTTTAAATGTCCCGTATTGAAGGTGGTCTAAGTATGAATTTGTCACGACATTTTCAACAAATCTTTCTGGATTCTAGAGTTGCACTGTAATGAACCAGCAGTAATGTTTACAGCCCCTGCATGGTATACGTAGCAACCTTCATTTACACAAGTGTACCATTCTTCTACATCCTGGGTTTGGTTTATACTGTATCATTTGTCTGCAGTTGAAATGACATGCATTTCATCTGTTTTCTAACTAAATGGACAAGAAGAGTTCTGGTTTTTGTGACGTTGTCCGATTAAATAGAAAAGACTGCTCAGTCGTTTCCTAACAGACCTAAGAAATAGTCCACCTTAATCCTTGAATATGGCAATCATAAATACATAAATTCCCAACTTGACTAATCAGGCCAAGATAAATGTGAAAGTTTGATGGCATTTTTATTAAAGAAAAATGCACGAGTACTTCTCAAAATTCTCAATTAAATGTTTTACAAGTACACAATTTCTCAGTGAATACAAGAGATGACATCATATATTAAATACTGCAATATGACTCACAAAACCACCAACATAACACTTCATGCACACATATTTTACAGATTAAGTGCCCTCGTCTCTACATTTATAAAATACATAAATCATATTGTAAGCCTATAGAACGGATGACTACATAGGTATAATGATGTATGGAAAATGGAAAAGCTAAACAGTAGTATTGCAATATATCTAGAATGGTTTCTGATGACGTGATTTACTATTCTTGTCACATAATGGCCATCCTTTGGGGGATGATGAAGTAATACACTTGAAGACCGGTGAAGAGACTCCACATTTAGTCACGAGATGTTACTGAATGATTGGTTTTCTCCTTCTGATGTAAAACGCAAAGTAGGCAGCCATGGTAACAAGGAGAATAGTTAGGATGACAATGCAGACAATTACAGCCACCACAGGGCTGCTGTAGTTGCTCTCAGTTGATGTACCTGTAATGATAAGGGAAGAGGGAAATGATGACGATATTTTACCCCAAAGCAAACTTGATTAGAAAATGATGGTATTCATTAATGTTGCTTATTACTGTCACAGACCTTGATATTAGTCAATCAAAGGCATTTCTGCAGCTTTTCACTTCTCGTTTGCACGGCCCACAAGAGGACATTTAAAGAGTCACATAGAGAAATTCTTACCGTAAGGAGCTGCGAAAGTCTGGGCTTCCCCTGAAAAAAATAAACAAAAGCTTGGTCAACAGCTTTTAATTGTTTTTTCTAAAATTAGAAATGACAGAACATTTCAGCTTGTTGTTTAATCCATACATTGATGTCAAAATAACAAATTAGGGTTTACGTTTATTAAACCTCTTGGCTAAATTGAGCAAAAAACCTGCCATGTTTTGTTGCTAATTTGGAGTATTTATACTAGTAAAATGTATCCATTACAACTAATGCCACATTTTAGTCAAAGTCTTTTCTAAAAGAGAACTGAACCACTAAAACGAAAAGCTTCTTCAGTTCTGATGAACTCACGAACTGAAGAAGCCTTCATAGAGTTAAGTTCACCAGGACTTCAACCAAGTCCTGTTGCCTTTTGGATTCAGCTTTGGATTACCATCAGGGGCGTGTCCAGATTTGTTTGGCCTGGGGGGGCCCAACTGGGTCACTGACTTGTGCAGGGGTGGCCTGAAGTTTGTGTGCAAACAGCTGAATTAAGAGCATTTATTTACGCCTTCTGTCTGCACTTATCTAAGATATTAACAACATATCTGTCTACAATCTTAATTCTTCAAGGACTCAAAAAAATAGGTACAGTATGTACAGTCACAATTTAGAGTATTTTAATTAGAAAAGTTGCAAACATCTGCACCCTGAAAACTATGAGCTGCCTGTTGCAAAAAAGCCTGGATTTCAACATAAGGCCCAATCATAGTTAAGGATTTTGGGGTGGCCAGTAAGATTTCAATGGGGGCCCATAGTACCCCTGGCCACCCCATGCAAAACGTCATTGTGTTAGGATGTAGGGTTTTCTTTGTTTTTTATATGTTTGCATTAAAGACGCACCAATGGTATTCTTGCCCACAACAATGAGATGTGAGGTGACTGTAGCATTGCCTGACACATCCTCGGCCTCTCTTTTTCTCCTTCTTCCAGTATTTGTACAGTCCTGTTAAAAGAAATGGAAAAAGACAAACAAAATGATTTCTCCACATTAAGCACTATTGTTTAATCTCAAAATTATGTGAGGACTTTAAAAGATGTTACTCACAGGCAATAAGACGCTACAGGTGGACACCTCACAGAGTCTCGTGACACAGTGCAGGTAGAAAGTGGAAACTGTTTGATTTTTGTGCTCAACAAATCTAAAGGCTTCAAAGGAGAAGTATGCAGTCTGCGACACCCCATTGAGCGTCACCTGAGTTTGTGCGTCACGGTCACACCTAGGGAGGAGAAAAAGACAAGTAGTGTGACTCCACATGGTAAATACAAAGACTAGGCTAAGAGCTTAGAATCAAGTTGGTAGGTATCATTATTTGTGGTACATATACAGTACGTAACTCACCCTACAAAGAGGTCATAGTATGTGACATAATTGGGAATTGGTGTTGTTGTTGCGTAGCATCTATCCAGCATCACATTGAACCTTTCAAGAGAGACAGATGGCTTGAAAATACATTTCCTTTTATTTCATTTTTTTTTTAATGTAAACTGTCCAAACTTAATTACCTATCTGTGAGATTAGTAGCTTTAACTGCAACATAAATTTTGGTCTTCAGATTTATCCCAGATTGTGGGAAGGTCATTATGTCTGTGTGCTGCTCATTCTGTTTAAAAAAAAAAGGAAGACCAGAATGAAATTCTGAAATATTGTAACATCTCTGTCTAAAAGAAAGAGGCGGTCTTACCTCAAACAGCTCCATATTCAGTGTGCTGACGAAGCTGCCATTGTTCTCATTTATGGCAAGACTCACTCCAGATCTGTATTGAACAAGAAAACATTTACATAAAGAAAAAATAACCCGGATGTCCGGCTTATTTAACCAACAGTATGTGTTAATCCCAGAATCCAAAACCATACTTACACGGCCAGTTCAGTGTTGTTCAGGAGATACTGCATGGGGTAAAGGCAGGAGAACATGTACAGGATCTGCTCGCGATAGGTGATCGGGCCTTGACCGGGGTCTTTAGAGGTAACCATGCCAGAGACGTTAGCATACTGGACATTTGAGAAGTCTGCAAAGGCTCCAGTCCCTACCTGAGTGATAATCTGTAGGAAACATTTTTAAAGTTAGCTCAAATGAAACCACTGACATCTACTTTGTTTGTAAAAAAAATAAGAAAGGTATTTGTGAAGAATACCTTGAAGTTATTGCCGCATGCTGAGACAGCACTTGTGTTTAAAGGGAATCTGAATCGTAAGACTGGTGGGTCAACGGTCCAGTCAGGAGTGCCAAGACATTCAGGTGTGTCATGCTGACTATTGAGGGCCATCAGAGACTCATTGTAAAGAGCTTGGTAGATGGGACAAAGGTAGATGGCCAGGTCCATGTACTCAGTGCCGCAGGTAACCAAAATGTCAGAGTTTTCTGGAAGACATAAAAAGGGATGATACAGATAGAAAAAAATGGAAGTGTGAACTTTACAATCAGTTAAGAATTTTTAAATAAAATGCCACAAACCTGGGGGTCTGTTTGTAATGCTCGTAATACAGTCAAGTGGTGTTTGGGCCTCAATCTTTGAAATGAGGCCGAGCAGGCACAGAAGGATGATCAGTCTCATTGTTCTCAGTGTGGTTCTGAGAAAAAGGCAGCACAACAACAAAAAAACAAAGCATTTATATCCTTCTTTCAAGATGCAAGTTCTTTGAAAGAAAGAAAATGTTGAAAAATGTCCAGATATGTTGAAAGGGACAGATCAACTGTCCTTTAGAGTAAGAACACAAGACGCACACTTTAAAGAAAAGGGAGAGACATTCTTCAAAATGAACAGCCATTTTCACAAGTTACTTATCATAACTTGAAATTACTAACTTCTCTAAATGTTTGAACTACTAAAAAATATTTGTCAAAATCAATGAAAATAATAGTTGTACTTATGGCTAACATTTTTCCTGAAACTGGCTTATCAAGAAAAATAGACATAGAGAGGCATTATGTATATTAATACCCTAAGATTGTTTCTTATACTAAGTGTAATAAAACAGAATCAGTTCAAGTACAAAACAGCAGCACAGTATGCTATACAGAGTAGCCAATCTTACTTATACAGTCTAATGCCACAATTTTATATCAATTATTGATATTGAAACAGAATCTACACATTTAATGGTAAAAATCCATAATCTTATGTATCAAAGAAACTACACGATAACAAAGAAGTGATATATTGATTCGAGGGACTCACCTGGAAGTCTTCATACAGTGTCCTGCTACACCAGATCTCCCCTTTTATGCTGTCAAGTCCACAGGAGGCGTGTGAGGGAAAGTTTCAGACAATAGTGTAACATGAGCTAGGCCTCTTACATCTTCCATTTTTCTGAATATCCTACGTACATGCACATTTTAAATAACAATTCATCTCAAATAAGCGTGTTTTTCACACAGGCGTCAACCTCAGTTCAGCTTCAGTCGATTGTAAGCATCAGTTTTTGAAGTTTCTTTGACATCACAACTGGCTTTCTGTTACAAGACAGTATAATGAAATAGAACGGTTTGTGTTCGTGATGCATTTTTGTGTCTATATACTCAAATGCTAAATGGGATTTTTCTTCAGGAAATTTCTTGAGAATTAATCTGTGCTTAAAAGAGACAATTACCCTAAATGGACAGTCCTTCGTTATTATTGCATTACTTGCTGTTTTAAGTGGAAACATAACTTTTATTTTGTTGTATTTAATCTTTATTTATACAGGTTAGTCCCTGATCAGAGATCTTTTTCAGGGGAGACCTGGCCAAGAATATCAGCAACACACTGTTTCAACAACAAAAACACTCAAACTCAGTACACAGTAGGCCTACACATTTCAAAATAAAAAAATCATCAGCTTAAACAGTTGCATACAGAAAGTTTGGATTCAAGACTTTTCACTAAGGATTAGAAAACATTCAGGGTAACTACGTTTTGCAGTTTAAAATCAGACTTGTTCCAAGCAAATGGGGCAGAAAACCGAAAAGCTTTCTTCCCCAACTCAGTTCTAACTACATGAAATCAATGACGCAACTTCCTGGAACTGAATGTAAGTTTATTAATATCTTTCAAATGTTTAAAAAGTGTCACTAAAGGAGTATTTACTGAGTGTTTTCACTGATAGTTTGACATAATACATTTCCATGCCATGTGTCTAAAGCTGGGCTGTTTGATAACATGTTGGTATTGATGTCAGAAGATATGATTTTTGCAGCTGTAGTCCCCATCCTCAATGAGGTCAGACACGAAAACTCCACCACTGAAGTTATTTAAAGCCAGATACAGGAAACTAAAACTGGGTGCTTTACTTCAAGTGATACATGAGCTCCCTTATACGTCAATTCATTTGAAATAAACGCCTGTGCTATGTTTTGGGGAATAAGAACATAGTTTTCTAGGCAAAATTGTGCAATCAATAGATGCTTATGACATGTCTGTGAAGGGTTTCTGACTCAGCTCTGAACTTACATTAGCAACGAAATATATGCACATGCTTAAGATCATTCAAGTTTAATTGCTGCTAATGATGTTGTGAAATGGAAAAACCCTTGCTTGCCATCTTGAGTATGGGCGTAGCATAGGAAACCATGATGTATACACACAAACAGAGTTTTATTTTTCATAGGCAGATGAAAGAGCGGGATCAGGGATCTGATCACAAGAGAGTTCTTCTCTGAGATCTTTTCATGTGATAAGAGTCCCATTATTGTTCTTCAGGGTGTACGTTTTGTAATGGATGAGTTTTTGTTATGGCCTCAGGCTGAACACTGTAAATAGAACGTTCCTGTGCTGTTTTGTACAGTCAGCTAATCAAAGACACACCTATCCTGAGAGAAATCCAAAGTCTTTTGTCAAGCATCATGACACGAGAGGGCCTCCTGAGTAACTCTGGTCCCTGAAGAACGTCACTACAATACAAGGTGAGGATACAGCCTGAAAAAGGTGCCTGGTAGATTACTTTAGAGGTATCCGGTGTCAAATGCCAGTTTTAATCTTTCCTTTGTTGTCTAAATAAGCATTTGTCTGCAAGCCATGCCATCGGTGTAACTGAGGGGTACATTTTTTATTTTTTACTTGGACCCTAACGCACTCAAATGTGGTCACCCTTGGGAGTTAATGATGCTAACTAGGTGGCAGATTTGGGTCAAGGGATTATGTAGTCAGTTTACAGTACAGACGTTGGGTGCTTATTAAAGAATGCAAGCTAGGAGGATACACTTTCCCTGATATCTTGTTGTCTGGTAATCAGAACTTTGCCAACAAGACCAAAAGCATGTACTGTGAGACTGACTGGATGCATGGATTCTAGGGCCCTGATATCATTGACTTATCAGTATCAGTATTTTAAAAATTCTCACTTTGATAAATATTGCCAGTACATAACGTGAAACAACAATGAAGAGAAATGCCAACGGAAAGTTTGAGATAATATATAGATGGTATTGCATAGTTTTTCCTTCATATGAATAAACAAATGAGTTTATTTTTTAATACAACACATGTCACTGAGTATCCATATTAGTACTTTCTAATAGCCTTATGTTTAGGTATAGTCCATGCTTGCTTCTTCACATTTTTACAGTGTTAGATGACCAGAGTGATACGGCCCTAATGTCCAAAGGTGAAGCTGGCAACCTGTTAGCATAGTTGCACAATACACTACTAGCCTGTTTCTGTCCAATGCTACCAAGAACCCTGCATCTCACTAATCAACCATTATAGGTTTAATCTTTTGGAAAGACAAACTTATAACACAGAAAGCCATTTTGCATGTAGGATTATGTAGCAGAATTTAGATTGGACGTGCCATAAACGTCAGGACAACAACAACAGTCCCATCTGTAGGAAAAATAACAAGAGACAGATTATGCAAGAAAATGTAATGTAGAGTTACACTTATATTGTTTCCGCGATGGCGTAATATTGGAGTCCCAGTCTGTGAATCCACATTGAGTTTCAGCGTTGCAGAAGCTCGGCAGAGCGTGAGCTCCACATACACACACAGTCAGACATGCACACACACAGCGCTGCGCTCTCCTGCTGGCTCCGCTGAAACCGTCTTGCCTCTGTAACGACTGTGTTACTACCTCCAAAGACAGTACAAAGGGGGGATTGCTTTGTCCCTCCATTATGCCTCTGAAGCATTCAGACTGAAGGAGAAACCTCACAGGGGCGTTAATATTGTGGCTTGAAACAAATAAAAAAGTATTATCATCAGAACTTTTTTATGACTTTATGTTGATAAATAATACTGGTCCATGCATGAGCTTAATTTTCATTTGCTGTTGTTGTTACCAAAGAAATTTGGGATGGTGTGTAAAAGCTATCTTACAGTCAGAGCAACTCCATTTATTTGACATGTGTTTAACTCACGGGGTAATGTTTGGGTAATGACTAAGCTACATGTTTTTCACACTTTGTAACAATGCCAAGCCATGCACATGACACGCTCATGTGTTCCTGAATGTGACTCAGAAATGTGAGGAATAACAGACTTTGTAAGCGTTCAATGGGAACAAAAGCATCTATGGATGTTTACATTGAAACAAGAATGGTGGTTGATCGTGGAAGTCTCAGATGACTACACAAGTGTCTTGTCTCTGTAGACCTGTGACAGTTTAGGCACTGTACATCCACGGCCTTTTGGGAAAATTCTTGTGAAATCTACTTACCATTAACAGCTTAACTTTCATGACTAAAGGACACGTTGGAAGACATGATTCTCTGGCACTTTTAATCTTCTTTATTGCAACTCTAAAAAAAAAAAGGCGGTTGTCAGCACATTAAGCCCTGGGCATTTGTAGATCTGAAACAATCTGAGAACTCTTAAGTTGCCAATCAGGCATAGTTGGGTTAGATGCCAAAATAAATGAAAATGTTAACCCTTTTTACTCCTGTACTGCATGTCTGATCCGCCTGCTTTTTCACAGCTAGACCTGCCGACTGCTTTCGTTGCAAAGCTTAACAAGTGAAGTAAATAGTAAATGGACTTGAGCTTGTATCGCGCTTTTCTAGTCTTCTGACTGCTCAAAGCGCCTGTACATCGTAGGTCACCCATTCACACACATTCACACACTGATGGCAGAGGCTGCTATGTAAAGTGACAATCAGAAGTAACTACTCCCATTCATACATATGCCGCTGACGAAGCAGCGAGAGCAACTTGGGGCTACGTGTCTTGCCCAAGGACACATCGGACATGTTGCTGCAAGCACTTGGGACCGAATCCCAGACCTTCCGGTTGAGAGACGACCAACTCTACCAACTGTGGCTCAGTGATTTTTGTTAATTTAATGCTTTAACCATAAAATGTGCTGTAGACCCTTCAGGTTTTTCATGATACTAATTTCTGTATTTTTTACTTTTTTTCCCCATTGTAGTCATATATCATTAATTAACTTTGTTCAAGTGCATGGTATAATACTAATTAGATGTATCATCTTGGATATGAACTTTTCTTATTTTTGTATATCTCCTGTTTAAGGTCAACTTAAGGTATCAAATTTAACATTGCATTACTTTAACATTACAGTACATTTCTTTTCAACAGCTACGTACTTAAATTAGAGCATGCTGTACGATGAGTCACTCGAACAAATGCAACACCTGAGCAGTATCAAAACATGTTATGACAGTAACATAGGAGGAGCCCATTTTTTTTTCTTGAAGGGCACATCAGGACACAGCTCTTGCATGCACTGTGCTGTAAATGGTACACCAATCCCACTGTTAGGAATAAAACTTGATGATCTGTGAACCACTTGTATTTTACTGGGAGGGAATCCACCCTGATATCAATGTCTTGGATGAATATATGGTGTTATAATACAGATTGTGTTTTTAAGGTATCCGCTGACATTTCATTGACACCTTCAATATAACTTACTTTTTCTTTTTTACATAGGTGTGGTCATACTTTTACTTTTCTTCTTATGTAGTTTAAAACCATATTAATATAATAATAACAGTAAAATGGCTAATGTTACTATGTACAATAGAATAATCCTGTCTTTGTTAGGGTTTTTTGGTATCATTTCTAATTAAAAAATGTAATGTGCAATGTTTGATCTTTTTAAATAAGCCTGTTAAAGCTAATAAAAGGACTGAGCTATCTAGTGATTTAACATTGCTATTGTAGTTGGAGAGAACACAACATGGTGCTAATTGGCTAGAGAAGAGAAAACATGGAGAATATTCTTGGGGACATTATTACATATTTAAAGTTAACATTAGATACAAGTGGTTGAATGTTGTGTTAGGAGAGGCATGTATCACTAATACAACATTTATCACTTGAATAACAGCCTTACTGAAACTGCCTCATACTAGCAAAGACTGGGGATGCACTGCAGAGGAAAACTAACATGGCTGTTGGTTTTCATTTTTAAAAAAAACTGTCACTGAAGCTGTTGAAATTAACTAAATCATGTGTGTGACATGGGTAAAATTATGAATACAGACCAGGTTGCATTTTGTTCACGTACTAATTCAAAAGTGCAGTATTCCCGCTTTGTATTTGCGTAAATAAACACAAATTGTGTAACCCAATGTAAACACTCACTTCGCTTTTACTCCAAACACAACTTTTGTTGTGTCTCTTGGTAGTCAAAACACTCTTGCTGGCAGTACCAGAGCCCAGCGAAGTGTAAGCTGGTGGTGGTGGCCAGAAAAGATAAGGCTATATCTGCCTTATCTTTTCCTTTGCCTTATCTAAGGCCCTAATGTCCAAAGGTGAAGCTGGCAACCTGTTAGCATAGTTGCACAATACACTACTAGCCTGTTTCTGTCCAATGCTACCAAGAACCCTGCATCTCACTAATCAACCATTATAGGTTTAATCTTTTGGAAAGACAAACTTATAACACAGAAAGACATTTTGCATGTAGGATTATGTAGCAGAATTTAGATTGGACGTGCCATAAACGTCAGGACAACAACAACAGTCCCATCTGTAGGAAAAATAACAAGAGACAGATTATGCAAGAAAATGTAATGTAGAGTTACACTTATATTGTTTCCGTGATGGCGTAATATTGGAGTCCCAGTCTGTGAATCCACATTGAGTTTCAGCGTTGCAGAAGCTCGGCAGAGCGTGAGCTCCACATACACACACAGTCAGACATGCACACACACAGCGCTGCGCTCTCCTGCTGGCTCCGCTGAAACCGTCTTGCCTCTGTAACGACTGTGTTACTACCTCCAAAGACAGTACAAAGGGGGGATTGCTTTGTCCCTCCATTATGCCTCTGAAGCATTCAGACTGAAGGAGAAACCTCACAGGGGCGTTAATATTGTGGCTTGAAACAAATAAAAAAGTATTATCATCAGAACTTTTTTATGACTTTATGTTGATAAATAATACTGGTCCATGCATGAGCTTAATTTTCAGGCATTAGGAGAGGCATGTATCCCTAATACAACATTTATCCCTTCAATAACAGCCTTACTGAAACTGCCTCATACTAGCAAAGACTGGGGATGCACTGCAGAGGAAAACTAACATGGCTGTTGGTTTTCATTTAAAAAAAAACTGTCACTGAAGCTGTTGAAATTAACTAAAGTGTGTGTGACATGGGTAAAATTATGAATATAGACCAGGTTGCATTTTGTTCACGTACTAATTCAAAAGTGCAGTATTCCCGCTTTGTATTTGTACTTGTAAGAGGCAGACCTTGTGTTTAAATCAACTTCTTTCTTTTTTTTTTTGGCTGTTAGTAGTTTTCTTTACAATTTAGCATGTTGCACATCTATTTCACAAGGCAGGTGTGTAGGAAAGTAGTCCATATAATTTGCAACCAAACTCTGGCACAGTCTTCCTTACAATAAAACAACTAGCAACGTTGAAATACCGAAAGATTGGCATTAAATGTATTTGTTAGTGTGTGTGCAGGAGTTTGTGTGCAATTTTTTAAGAACATTAAATTGTGATTTTGGACACATCTACATCTTGAGTGCATGGAGGAATAAGCTAAAAAAGATTTATATGTTACACTGTTCATGTTTTACTCAGAAGTAGATGATAAGTGGAGATGGTATGCGTAAATAAATTCAATTCAATCATGGGTGTATGGACATATGGAGACATTGCTTGTGTTAACCACAGACCTTATTTCAGGCGTCTAACCACAAACCCATTCAAAATCCCCATTGACTTTTAGAGTGAACCCATGGCGCTAAAATGCTAACTCACTTCCGGGTTTTAGGACTCATTCCTGTGGCACTCTATTGGACCATTTATAAAGGCAGTGATATGATGATGGTGGAGGATTGGCCAGCATCGCTCCTCCTGTGTTCCAGAGAGTTCTCAGTGAGAATCAGGAGGCGGAGGCGCGGCCGCTCCCACACACTGACTGACTGACACACAGACAGACACACACACAGACACACAGACAGACACACGGTGGAGATCAGGGACCTGTCAGACCCAGACACTCAGGGTGAAGCCAGCCTGCAGTATTAAAAAACGCTACTTTAACGCTAAGACAGTCAACGACATACTTTACACTTTCCGGAGGTGAGTATAGCCAGGTGGAAAATGACTGTTTGTAACTTTTGCTGCTGTTGATAAGAACTACAGGACTTTTATATTCGCTCATTAACTCCGAAGACATTACGTTTAGGAATTGATGCTTCACCTACGACGTCATTGGTTTAAGCTAACTGTTAGCTAACTTTATTTTTTCTGTCGTCTCACTGAACTTAAGCTAACATTCAAATACAGCTGCGACTGATAATACGCAGCAACTTCTCCTAACAATTAAGGCTTTAACCTTGCTTTCGTAATGTATTTCGAAAAGGTTAAAGCCAACCTATTTGACGTGGTGAAGTTAGTTGCTCACTACAGGTATGAAATGATGCTGCTAACAATATTGACTGAAGTGTATATCCTGCTAACTCGCTGGTTCTTCTTTGCCCGCTTGCACTTGGATGTAGAAGAAAGATTTAAAAACTAAGTTGCTAATTAAAGTTATGCACATATGCAGGGCAAGTTATGTAAGCTGTAGGAAGTGAAAGGAATAGTCCAGAAAGTTCCCAACCTCCTTAAATGTGCAGTGACACGCCCTCCTGTACTGAGGCTGCTGTTGACAGCTAAGCTAATGATGCAGCACAACATGCAGTTCTCTTAACCCTCTGCTGTCTGTCTGTCAACCTTTTCTTTAAAAGTCTTTTCACAGGGGGATTCTGCTTACAACAGATTGAATACATTCAGGTAAAATCCTGTGCAGGAGACTATATATTAGTCTCTGTTGTGCAAATAAAAAACATGTTAGATTTAGCAGAAACCTATGCATGAAAATGAACTAGGCTATCATATTTCTTATTAGAGTGACATTTGGTTGAAGGGGCACCTTTTTTCATTTTCTCCTCTTTTGAAAACCTGTTATTTTGATTAAAAATGATAGAACTCATTTTGTGACTATGAAATATCAGGAGATGGAGATAAATCAGCAGCATGTTCAACAACCCAAATACATGTCATTTTTTATTTCACTGTTGTATGTTTTCAACCCACATCCAAACTCCCAATCATACTGTGTGAGCCCTGTAGCCTTCAGAGATCATCAGCGTACTGTTATTCCTCATCTATTATCAACCAACTTTTTTTTTATATAAAGATCATTCTGACAACTTATTGTACACACGTTAATTTACATCCTGTTAAACTTAATCTTTAAACCTTTGCTACCATCAGAGCATCTCCACATTTCTTACAGCCCCTGTCATGTGCTCTCCTCTGCGATAGCCTTGTGCTCCCCCCTCCCCCACCTAAAGTATGAAAACTATTGCTTGGATAAGTTGTCATGAGCTCCCTTTTGGATTACCAATAGGCTAACATTACAGTTTATTGATTCTGCTACTGTAGCAACAGTAAACATAAGGCTGTGCCAGCTCATCCCTGGCTGCTTACTGAGTCATCTTGATAAATGCATTGCTTTGTGTAACTACGTTCACGTCTTTATTCATTTTATCAGCCTATTTTTCAGAGTAAAAAAAACAAAACTGTATTCCAATAACTAGTAAACCCAGCTCTAGTTCTGCATCTATTCACTGACGTTTTCTGACCTTTAAGTCAAAAACTATTACATTTATTGTCATGTAGTAAAACAGGCAGCTTCTGGATCTTTGGAATACGAGGAAGAAAGATACCAGCAGCTAATTAGAGTGCTGATGAAGATCAAGTTTGACAATTAACACTTTAAAAAAAAAACACTGAATTGATTGAGAATAGTCTGTTTGACAAACATACCCACCAAGTGGCTAACATTGCAGCTCAGATATGATACCATAATAAACTCAACAAAATGGTAGTTCAGAAAAAACGGCCTTTTATTAAAGGCTCTCTGCTTCCTGTTGTCCGGTGTTGCCATAACAAGAGAGCTGACAAGCCGTCAAACGTGGGAGGCTTGAAAACAGGTGCTGTGGACCCTCACTTCACTGAGACAGTGTGTTTCCACTTCTGTTTGAGCTGTTCAGAGTCTGATAATAGCCTTATTACCCAACACTACAAATGTGCATCACAGATGCTTCCCACAGTGCTAAGAGTGGGCTGAAGCTTCTCATCTTCCATATACCCAGATTTTCATTCCCATGCCAATATATGATCAACAGCTGATCCTTTTCACGTTCTCAGGAATCATGTCCAAGGGACCAGCAGTCGGCATTGACCTGGGCACCACCTACTCCTGTGTAGGAGTGTTTCAGCACGGCAAAGTTGAGATTATTGCCAACGACCAGGGAAACAGGACCACGCCCAGTTATGTTGCCTTCACTGACACAGAGAGGCTGATTGGAGATGCAGCCAAGAATCAGGTGGCTCTGAACCCCAACAACACAGTATTTGGTATGAAATGTTTTTTTATAGACTAGTCAAATATGATCATTTAAAATGAGATGCTTCTGCTTCATGTTTAAATACTTGTATTGTCCTTCAGATGCAAAGCGTCTCATTGGACGTCGCTTTGACGACAGTGTTGTCCAGTCAGACATGAAATACTGGCCATTTACAGTCATCAGCGATGATTCAAAGCCCAAAGTTAAAGTGGAGTACAAGGGCGAGACCAAGACCTTCTTCCCAGAGGAGATCTCCTCCATGGTGCTCATTAAAATGAAAGAGATTGCAGAGGCTTACCTTGGAAAGGTACACCTGTGTTGTGTCTCTATACAAGTATTCATAAGAATTGTTTGTTTGTGTTTGACTATAAAAAGACTCAACTTACAAAAATATATTATTTTCAATTGAACAGTCAAATAGTCTATGCTGCTACTACAGTATTTTGTCCTGTTTCCTGCATAGTAATTTATATTTGAAAAAAATACTCTGGATCTGTGAACTCTATTCAAATTAGGATTAAAACTGTAAACGTAATGTTGGGAGTGTCAACAGGTATCTCAACATCTGCTCCACCTCAAATAATTCTCTTCTTTCAGACTGTATCAAATGCTGTCGTGACTGTGCCAGCCTACTTCAACGACTCTCAGCGCCAGGCCACCAAAGACGCAGGGACCATTTCTGGGCTGAATGTCCTCCGTATCATCAATGAACCAACTGCTGCTGCTATTGCTTATGGCCTGGACAAGAAGGTACAATAACTCTTAGGCTTTTGACAAGACAATGTTTTTAGTTTTAGGATTATACAATTATAGGATATGGACCCACACTTTTTCCACCTATGTAATTCAGATTTTAATGTGTTGATCCTAAGCCCAAAGTTCTTCCTGTACAAAGTACAATCAAACAATTTAAACCTACAGGTTGGAGCGGAGCGAAATGTTCTCATCTTTGACCTGGGTGGGGGCACATTTGATGTCTCCATCCTGACTATTGAAGATGGCATCTTTGAGGTCAAGTCCACGGCAGGGGACACCCACTTGGGCGGAGAAGACTTTGATAACCGCATGGTCAACCACTTCATCTCCGAGTTCAAACGCAAGTTCAAGAAAGACATCAGCGACAACAAGCGGGCAGTACGTCGTCTGCGCACGGCGTGCGAGAGAGCCAAGCGCACATTGTCCTCCAGCACTCAGGCCAGTATTGAAATCGATTCACTGTATGAGGGAGTCGATTTCTACACGTCCATCACCAGGGCTCGATTTGAAGAGTTGAACGCAGACCTTTTCAGAGGAACCCTGGAGCCTGTGGAAAAGGCTCTCCGTGACGCCAAGATGGACAAGGGTCAAGTCCATGACATCGTCCTGGTTGGAGGTTCCACTCGTATTCCAAAGATCCAGAAGCTGCTACAGGACTTTTTCAATGGAAAGGAGCTCAATAAGAGCATCAACCCTGACGAAGCAGTGGCCTATGGAGCAGGTATAAACCATTCACCATAAAAATACCAGTACACTTATACAATTAATCACAGAAGAGCTAAAAGTGTTAAACAAATGGTTCACCCATTTGTTGTGCAGCTGTGCAGGCAGCCATCCTGTCAGGCGACAAGTCAGAGAACGTGCAGGATCTGCTGCTGCTGGATGTGACCCCCTTGTCTCTGGGCATCGAGACGGCTGGAGGAGTGATGACTGTTCTCATTAAGAGGAACACCACCATCCCCACAAAGCAGACCCAGACCTTTACCACCTACTCTGACAACCAGCCTGGTGTCCTCATTCAGGTAAAACCACCATGATTTCCCCCTAAAATGTATCGTTTTTTGGAAAGGTTTTACATTTCAAAAAGTATTGATGTTTGTTAGGTGATCTGATATGATATTTGCAGGTGTTTGAGGGTGAAAGGGCCATGACCAAAGACAACAACCTTTTGGGGAAATTTGAGCTGATTGGAATCCCCCCTGCACCCAGAGGGGTCCCTCAGATTGAGGTGACCTTTGACATCGACGCTAACGGCATCATGAATGTGTCTGCTGCGGACAAGAGCACAGGGAAGGAGAACAAGATCACGATCACTAACGACAAAGGTAACCTAAAGAACAACTTCATTGTGTATCTAAATGTTCAAGTTTGATGTTTGTTATTCAGCTTTGTGTTCATCTGACGTAACATCCACCAGGCCGCTTGAGCAAGGAGGACATTGAGCGTATGGTCCAGGAAGCGGACAAGTACAAGGCTGAGGATGAAGTGCAGAGAGAGAAAGTGACGGCAAAGAATGGTTTAGAGTCGTACGCCTTCAATATGAAGTCTACTGTGGAGGACGAGAAGCTGAAGGACAAGATCAGCGACGAGGATAAACAAAAGATTGTGGACAAGTGTAACGAGGTCATCAGCTGGCTGGACAAAAACCAGGTAAGAATAAAAAGGAATCTGAACGATGGCCACTTCAAACTGTTTTGCTAGCACAGATTGATTCTCAAACCTTTCTTTGACTCTGGCTCTATTCCCAGTCTGCTGAAAAAGAAGAGTTTGAGCATCAGCAGAAGGAGTTTGAGAAGCTGTGTAACCCCATCATGACCAAGCTGTACCAGAATGCAGGTGGTGTACCCGGAGGGATGCCAGGGGGGATGCCCGGTGGATTCCCAGGAGCTGGTGGCGCGCCTGGAGGAGGAGGAGGAGCCGGCCCCACCATCGAGGAGGTCGACTAAACTCAAAGGCTGACCATACTTGCATGAGCCTGTTCTCTTTCCTCTGTCAAAGGTTGGCGTGAAGGGTGATCACAGTCATATATCATAAGAATTACTACAATGTTGCACTCAGAACCTTTAACCACCTTACTCAGCATCCTTTTTTGATTTCAGTCAGCACTTTCACTGTGGTTTTTCCAGTTGTTGGTCTTTTCAAGCGACTGCATTTATGTTCACTTAAACCTGTTTATGTTTGCATTACCATGGTGTGTTTTTATTTGAGCTGTTTTTCTGGCTGGAATAGTGGGTATTGCTTTTCTCTTTGAAAATACAATCCAATAAAAGACTTTTGAACTTGAACTCATTGCATTTCATTGTATCATTCTTCATTATAAAATGAGTCCATGTTGATTTGTATGTGTTAAAGTACACATATTATGCAAAACAACTACTTTACTTCACATTTTATTGGAGATTTTTTTCTTCCCCTTTAGTGACATTTGTAGAGATTTGCAGTAACTGCAGGTACCCCTGATGTTTCCATGCTGAGGGCTACTTTGCATTCACTCCTTTTGTCTTTGTCTACATCTGAACTATAATCTCGTCATTTTTGGGATGAACTTGAACTTGTTTTTGAAGTTACATCTTTTGTAGTCAACCTTTTTATGGATGGCCACTGAAGCCATTTCTTCACATTAGCAGGGACCAGAAAGACAAAAAAGAGCCAAGGAACACATCTGTTGAGTTAAACCTATTAGCTATGAAGCTAAATATTTCCTTTTTTATCAATTTTTTTTCCAAATGCAGTTGTTTATCACTGTACAATTAAAGGTTTAGTATGTAGAATTGCATGCTAATATTTACATTAAAATATCTAGCAGGTAGCAGAGAGACTCACTCCCATGATACCCCGCGAGCCTCGACGTCATCTTTTGTTATTGTTTTGATTGAGAGCCCCCCAGCGGCGGATTTTACTGTACTGTACGTTTAAGTTGTTATTTAAACCTGACAGATTATCTGATCCCAAATACAAGGAGCTATGTCAGCTCCAGGCTGGTGTAAGATAGTGTTGTTCCTCTAGACTGTATTTTTTAGTGATGTGGAAAGAGCAGACAACAAATACATTCTTTATTATCCTTTATTTTGCTTATTCATGGATATATATGTTAACAGAAAGTGGTTGTAAAGTTAATATGGGTGTTAATTAGTTCCTCTTGGCCCAATAATGGACCAGTGCTTTTGTGTGTGTGTTGAAGTTTTTTGGCAGGTCAGCGCGAGTTAGAGTTTCTTGGGCATTCGTGCATCCGATAGGCACACATGTAGAAGATACCTGAAAGAGAATCAGATAATTATGTCATTTTTTTGCAGAACAGCATGATTTTATCAGTTACTGTGTCGGTATGCTCACCTGAGAAGAATGTGAGAACCACTGCCACCCAGCCCATTATGTAGGACCAGGAGAACCGCCAGCTGCCATAGCGTTTACCGTAGTAGTTCACTGTCACTCCTGTGTACACAGCCATGGCCAGCAGTACAAAGAAGCCTGCACAAGAGAACAAGCCTCCAATTAAAAATGATGTACGTCTTCTGAACACAAAAGAGAGACTGAGGTTTAGCTGTGTCTGAGGAGCTCACAGGAGATGAAGAAGAGGATGCCGGCTGCAAATGTCTTGTCAAACCCGTCAAAGGAGGAGTAGTGGATGAAGGCCATGACCCCGATCACGATGCCAATGAAACAGGCCAGCAGGGAGAGAATCATGAAGGCCCGAGTGGCATCCCAGTACGCTGAGGGTGAGAGGAGACAAGGAAAAAGACTGAGGCCTAAGAGACCAGACATTTGAAGGTATTAAAGACACCCAGCACGCATTGCATGTTGAGTCAGTCATACTGTTCTTTAGCTGCAAGTTGCAGCTCATAGTGTTTAGATTTGCACCTGATATGATGAATGAGACTTTTTTCTTGAATTATGAGGCAGCTGACTGGTGCAAATCAAAGTAAAACTCTTAAATTGAACTTCCATAAACCTCAAAAATCACAACAATAACCTGAGAAAAATGTGAGGTTTTTAGGACAATTTTCTATACGACATACTGTTCATACGACAATATGATAATTTCTAACCTCTATGCACTTGACTCTCATCTATATGTTACCAGCCTCAAAGGGAAGCTACCCCATTGTTTATAAGGATTAGTGCAGAAGTCACACACTGTCAGCAGACTATAACACAAATAAACCAGGATGTGCCGCCCTGCTTGTGCTCATGCTTTGGAAAACAACACCCGTGCGCCTCTCACCAATGCTGTCTGTGTGTGTCATGCATTTCCCAGGCACACAGTATCGCCACAGGCCCTGGTGCATGTAATTGCTGGAGTGACGGTACTGCATCCAGTAGTCAGTTGCCGTGGAGACAATAAGGAGTATGTTCCCGACTCCAGCGCAGAACAACCCACCTCCCATGAAGCTGTACATCCTGCCAAAAAAACACTGACTGACAAACAAAGAGAGATCAGAGCAGGTGAGGGTCTCGCAACATTTGGCCCATGCAACACTTTCTGTTACAAAGGAAATGGAACAACTGGATATGAGAGCAGCCTAAAATTATCCAAATACATTCGTCAGTAAAACATAGATACATACATTTTAAAGAAAAAGAACTGAAACCTTTAATCTCACAGTTAACGGAGGTTGGGCCAAAACAATAAAATAAAATGTTGGGACAATAATTTTTTGAAACTTGTTTTTTACACTTGTTAAAACAACCAGGTTTCCCAAATTACCAAACATATACTCTGAATATGAGGAAAAAGGTCTAGAGTCATGTTAAAAACTGTTCGACTTTTTATTTTATTTTATTCAAGGTTGCACACAAAAAACTTTATAAAAACTTGTTTTTCGCCATTTTAATTCACTTAATGACCTTTTTTTTTTCAAGAGGTTAACTGACAACTAGCCTTGTTTATATTATTCTTTGCTTATATTATGTTTCTATTTAATGTTTAACTTTTGTACATTGAGAGCACAGTTACTGAAGTCAAATTCCTCGTGTGTGTAAGCATACGTGGCCAATAAATCTGATTCTGTTTTTGATTCTGATTCAATTGTAGCTATAAAGAAACACTTTAATAGTCTTTTTAAATATACAAAACATCACACAGGTGTAAACACAAGATTTGACCCTTTTAGTTTTGGGGTTATCAATGACCTACCTTTATCTTTTACTCCTCAGAAAAAGTCAGAGATTCCAATTTTTAGGGTTGTCAAAGCACCGAGGAGCACGATATTGCCGTGTGTGGCAGGAAAGTTTTGTTTGTACGAAGGAAACCAAGCGAACAAGCGGCCTGATGGAACAATGGAGCATGCTGAGCCACAACCAATCACAGAGGATGAGTTTTGTGTTTTAGGGAATCTGCTGAAAATACAAAACTGTTAAAGCGCTGCGCACGTCTCAGTATTACTGATGACACAGGGCTTTTCATTCAAACTGCTGCACAACCACACACAGTAAACTCATGGCCTGCAACAGGCTAAGCCAATGTCAGTGCTGGAAAAGTTGCATTTAACAGAGATTACTTTTAATGGTAAAACAAGTCTCCCTTTCATTTGAATTATGTTTAGCTGATGTGGTTTGGGAAAATCCTTCGGTCAATTATGCAGTTAGGAAAATCAGCGTTATTTTCATTAAATATTAGGGTCAGTTCTGCCTTTTAATACATTTTTCTGGACCAAGTTGTTCAAATAATTTAAATACAAGGTGTGCCGTGTTCTAATTTACATAAAATCATTCACATTTGTTGAATGCCTCTATGTATGAATAATGAAAGTGCCTTCTGACGTAGTTTGATTCAACTGTCTTTCCATCTCTCATAATAGCAGTAAAACAGAACTGAAGGGTTTGTCATCTTAGATTTGTTCTCATATATTCAAACTCCACTAAAGCGTATAAAGGATCATTTATTTAACTATAAATACAAAATGTTTTCACACTCATTAAAATGTAAATACTTGTAATGGTTTCATTAAACACAGTTCATTCACAGGACAGTGGGAACACTTAAAGCAAAATGATGCTTTTATTTTATTCAATGGAGTGCTTCTACACCTTTGGACTACACATACTGTCATTTTCACCACCTTTGTATAAGCCGGTATAAGGTCACTCCTGTCTGACTTCGTGCTTGTCTTCTCTCTTTCCCTTTCTTCTTCTTGGCTCTTTCCATCAATGTCCTTTTCTCTCAGTCATTTGGTCCATACTGACAACAAAACTAAGACAACTAGAAGTTTGCCTTTACAGCCTTCTGACAGACGGGCATGCTGTGTGTCTTTTGGGATAGTAACCATTCAATGCCAGCAAACAAGATCAGGCATTTAGGACCGTGAATAAAAGAAACACCATTGTCCCTTATTACAAGCAAGTGTACACACAAACTTTGAAATTATTTTAAGGTTAAAAAAAAAAAAGTTGGGTAATGTTTTCTCTTGGCAGAACAGAGTGAGATGAGTTGGCAGGTGTGAGGCTGATAAGTGTTGTGGGTTTGAAAAGTTTCAGCAAAGAAGCTGCAACAAAATAATGAAAGTGATTTATCTTTGTTGCAGCTTGTTGTAGAGAGTGTAGGAGTTGAAAAGACTGAGAAAGATGTATTTCTTTGCTGTCTTGGAAGTCATCAAGAAGGCCAGTTTGTGAGGAGTTTTTAAGAGAGCTTTGAATGAATCAGAAAAAAAAAAACTCAACTTGATTTGTATTTCAGATCAGACTACAAAAAGAGAGAGCAGATTTTCTTTGGATCCATCACCAGGTCATACAAAGTAGACATGTCTACTGATTAAGTCGCATTAGTCGAAGCAAATACTCTAAACCAAATACAAGGGTTTTCAACAAATTCCTAGAATCCTAAATACAGTCAAACAATGCTAAGAAGAATATAGATGTAGGTGTTTAACTCAGTAACTAAAGGATATTACTTTCTTTAATAATCACTGTAAAATGAATGAAGGCTGAATTCTATTTAGCTGCTTTACTTTCAGGGCATTGGTGGTACTGTCCACGCTGGCTCTTTGTCATACTGTCACGATTCATTTGGACTCCCTTATAGAAAAGAGCCATTATAAATACTATTCATAATACCCAAGATTTTACAATAGGTTTACATTTTCTAAGAGTTTTTACCGATAATCAGCTGAATCCAGAATGGAGTCCCTGGGCTTCAGAGTCAATCTCATGTCTCAATTTTGACCACTAGATGGAGCCTTTCATCAAGTCTGGCAGTGAAGACTGAATCGTGGGGTTGATTTTCTTTCATGTGATTTAGGTTTAGGTCTTGATTCACCGACATTCACCTTAAGACAATTTTCAGTCTTGTGTCTTTATATATTGTCTTCTGTTTCCTTTCCATTGTGTTGTTGCTGAAAGGGATTTACAATGAACTTGCCTTGAACTCGGCTTATTTTGGACAATATGAATAAACATTTAACTTCTGTGAGTTTACTGATCCCACAGCTGAAGGGTCAAAGTGTCAACTTCATTAAGGACACTTTAATCCTGCTGCCACTGGGGCTATAATAAATCCTTCACACAGAATATTTAACTTATTTTATTCAAACACTGAGCATGTTGTTACTTTACTTTTCATAATGTTAGCAGTTACTGAGGTGTTGAACAGTTGGATGGATGGAGGCTTATTGATGGTAATATAGCTGCTCCTTTGTACAACATTGACTATGAAATAATGTGTAAATCAGAGTCATCTTTTACTCACTGAATCTTTTTCTTATGGTTCATATACGAGTACTTCTGACCTTCACTGTGAAAAAATAAGAATGTGCAAGAGTTTAAAAACAGAGGGCCATTTGCACATTCAGAGGAAGCGTTTCTTTGTGTTTCACTTGAATCTCAGTTCAAAACATGAACCGAAGAGCTGATGTCTTTTCTCAAAGATTACAACCGGTTTGAGAGCCCAATGTGGAACCTTGAAACTGCACTGCACAAACAAATCCTATTGAAAGCAGTCTGGAGGGTATCTTCTGAAGTATTGTAAATGTCAGGTACAACACAAGATTTGAGAAATAACTTTTTAGCAGGAGAAAAAAGTAAGAGTTGATCCATTTGTTAAAACATGTTGCAGGTCTGTGCGGGAGGGGTGGGGAGTGTAACCCACAGAGCCTCTAATCCATGCAGGCCTAAAAGCATAAAATTGTAGAACCCTTCTAAATTGCCTAACCCCTTCAAATTGCATTGGATTACCATTATCCTCCCGGCCTGGAGGGACACAGTCGGTAAATGCCAAATACAGTCGAGTCGAACACAGTTACCACAGCACACATTTCCCTGCCAGCCAAAGTACCGAAAGTGCTTCAACCCAAGAAATCTGAAGTAACAAGAGGCTTATACAGCGCATCAAGGTGCACACATGAAGAGAGCCTTTTTTATATCCTTTTATATTGCTGACACATTTCAGGAGTCGTACTGTGAGAATACACTCATCTCCTCTCATTAAACCTCATTCACAAAGATGCCTTCTCCAAAAGCTAAAGAAGCCATTAAATCTGAGCCTACACAGTATCCTGTATCAGAGAAGTGGGTTTCTGTGAGTATAAAATGAGAAAACTCAAAATTCTGTCAGACCTCAGAGACATTTGGCTCTGATGAAAAAACCTGAGCTTTCTCCACTGAAAAAGGCATCTTAATCATCTAAACACCCATTTCCACACACCCACACCTTACACAACTGATTGTTAAAGATTGTTCAAATCTACATCTTCTGCAAGTTTTGATTATTGTGAAGATTAATAAATTGCTTTGGTAATTGGTATACCCATGTGTCTTCCATCTTTGCCACTGTCCAAGAGCCGGGCTGTGACATCACAAAGATATACAAAATGATTGAGATTAGATTTATAACAAACAATCTTTTCAAAATGTTACTGAATCAAACACTTTTTTATCTACTTCATATTTATGACTCAGAGTCCAGCTAGCAGCTCTGTGATGATGTAGCCTCGTTAGTATGGCACTTAGACATATCTGGACTTTATGCTAAATACTAACATCGACATTATGTCTCAGCAAAAAAAGCTAGCATGCTGATGTTCATCAGTGATGTTCCTTATCTGCCATGCATCTTCTCAGTGTTACAGCACGCTAATTGGCTCTAAACTTGAATTACAGCAGAGTTTGATGGGTGGGTGTTAGGGTGAGGGGGTCTTTGGCTGCGGTTTATCATAGAGTGCAATATTCAGTCATCTTTTGCACATTTCAAAAATGTGTGCTTTCAAATATGATGTTTGCATGATGTTGTGTCATTTTTCTGTTTTCACGCCGGGGAATTTGGTAATAAAAAGATGTGGATTTCAAGCAGTATAACTGACAGACATTAACCTGATCCAGCACCTCAGGTCATCAAGGTGGAGGTCTTTTAACCGTACCCCCAATTAGATCAAAATCCGGAGAGGGGGCCTTTAGTTACTGTGGTCCTCTCTCTGGAACAAGCTACCTGTTGACCTGAAGTCCATCACAACAGTCTCTACTTTTAAAGCTAATTAAATCAAAGCCTATTAAATCTATTCTCCCAATCATACAAATAACTCTTTGTGCGTGTGTGTGTGTGCGTGTGTGTGTGTGTGTGTGTGTGTGTGTGTGTGTGTGTGTGTGTGTGTGTGAGTGCGTGTGTGTGTGAGTGCGTGTGCGTGTGCGTGTGCGTGTGTGTGTGTGTGAGATCACTTGTGTGGTTATTGATGTTTGCTTTGTGGTGTTGTGTGTATGATTATATTGATTTGATTTATGTGTCCTAGTCATGCCTGTGGAAACAGTTTCTAATTGCTGCAATGTAAAGCACATAGCTGTGAAGAAATGTGCTTTATGAATTGCTGTTGATATTGCTATAACAGAACAGCCTGAGTTCAATATTGCTTTTATACAACAGTTGCACATGCAGGACATACAAGTATAAAAGACAACAACAGAATATTTTGTGTTAATTTAATCAACTTTCTGACCCTGCCAACAGAAATGAGTTACACAACTTAATCAGAACTGGACTGTGGCCAAGCAAAACAAATATTGTCCAGCACACTTGTGACCTTAAGTATGTCTAAAAAAATATAATTTGTGGTTTAATTCTAATATTATTTGTGGAGATTTGTCCATCTCAGTTTGCTACAGTCTAGACTGTAAGGTGTAAGGTTCATTATGAAACATTATGAATGATATTAAGGAGTACTGAAGAATCACCCATTGCTGTTAAACACTTTATCAGATCTCATTGAACGCCTCTTGTCCAATCAGATAACCGGGTCGTGTAACTCAAGTTTTGTTTATGAATCACACAAACAATGTAATTAACCAATAGCATTCCTTGTTATGTTTCTGACGCCCATAGATTTAAGTACGCTGTGATTTTCTTCTTCTATAGGTGAGGAGGCATAATGTTATGTAATATTTAACTAAGAGCACAGATTGCATGTGTGTGCACCCACATTATGAAGTTATTGCCACAAATTAACTCTCCATGAGGCTCTTAAGGTCATCAACTACAGTAAGAGACACGGTCACAATTCTGACCTGAAGAGGGGCCTCAATTAAATTAATTATCATGAATGTTCATGGAATATAATTTTATCCTTTTTGAGTCTCACAACTGAAATACTATCCACAGGTAGATTTCCTTCCCTAAAAATGTAATATCAATCACACATGGACAGAAATATTTTCATAATAAATGTTTTATTGGTTTAAAAATCTTGACAGAACACACTGGTGATCTACAGGAATACCACAGTACACAGCCACACAGAAATGAGAGAGCAGTACAGTAACACACACACAAACACTGCACACTTGCACTGGCACACACACACACACACACACACACACACACACGCACGCATACATACACACACTCACTCACTCACTCACTCACACACACATATACACACACACACTCACACATGCATAACCACATGATGGTTTATTAACACGTTTTCTGCCTCATGTCCTCTCCAGTCTTTCTTAAAACACACACATCATCATGGTTCCAAGGTCAGGAGTAAACAGAAGATACATTCATTAATCTGCTGTTCATTTATGTTATAGTTACATTTATGTCCCAAAGCCTAAAAATACAGATTTTCTTTTTGTTTCTATAACCCCAGATCCATTTTAGTAATATATCTGTTCATGTTTTTAAAAAATTGCAAAGATGTTTATATACATGGAGACAGGGTGAAGAAAATCACAAAAAAATAAAGATTCAATCATTGGGAGGAAATAAAAATTGTTTGTGAAAAAGGCAGATGGACAGCCGGGATGCTTTCCCCTGAAGACTTGAGCTTTTCAATAGTTACCATGGCAACAGATTGATGGTCACAAAGACAGGAATCATGGTGGGAAATGGAGGATGCCATGCCTCGTAGTCTGCGCCTGACTACATGAGGTTCTGAAAGGAAACAAGCAGAACACAGAGAGCAATGAAAGCAGGTAACAGCAACAAAGACTCGCTAAAGAGCCTGACCGATATATATATACATTATAAACTGTTTTTGTTTTTTTTTGTGTGCAAAAATTCAGAGATATGTTTTTTACTTCTCTTTTTTTAAATAATAAATGCATGACATATGTCAACCGTTTCATAAGGTTGTTTTGACTTTTTTTTTTCTTAACCCTGCGTTGTAAACTTCATGGCGATGACAGAAACTAGGATGCTTCTTTACTTTTTGAGCCATATAGGAATTCGCCACTCCTAATTGCTGTCTGCCTCCTTCATTACATTTGTAATCATTTCCCGTTCTCAGTTAAACCTTATCGCCACGAGCCAGCCCAAAAACACTTCCACAGACACCTGATTTTTAGCTTTGGTGTTCCCTGAAAAATATTTGTCTGGCCTTTCTAGTCATAATCAGCTCTGTGTGACCCTATTTAGCACGAAGGAATAGATGGTTGAGCCAAATGTGTTATTCTGCGCTCATGTAGTAAATATCGACCAACAAAACAGTTTTGTGTTTTTTTAAGTAGTTTTTTGGCCTTTTGCCTTTATTAGATAGGACAGCTGAAGAGAGACGGGACTATGGGAGGAGAACGTGGGGGAAAACATACAGCAAAGGGCGGAGATCTGATTAGAAACCCACAGCCGCTGCAATGATGACTTTTTCCTACATTGGGCACACGACATAATCACCAAACTATCTAGGCCCCCAAATAAAACTGTTTTGAGGGCAAATTAGAATGGACAATTATCAGTTTGTTCCTCATCACCTGATTTGATGTAACATTTCAATTTGTTTGCAAAAAAAGTATCGCAAAAAACACAATGTATGGCATCAAAGTAAAAAAAGGCAATGGACAAACAAAAAAAGATTTGACCAAGTGCAATGGAAACAAACTTAGTAAATCAAATCCCCACACTCAAATCATGTAGGTTTAAACCTCAACACAAGCTTCAGACCAGTGGCGACGGAGAGCTGTAACAAACCAAATATTCAACATGAACCAAGCTCATTTGGTTCACACTGGATATCGTCAAGTTGAGGTTTGACTTTCACTTAATGTACTATTATTTATCTTGTAGTGTCCTCGTATTCTGAAAAGACTCTCCACTGCACAAAAACCACTGCTCTTCCCTCTGCAGCAGAGTCCTTATGTTCACATTAACAGTGATGGACTGAAACACACATTTATGAGACTTTTCTTTTGCTTTTTTTTAGGTTGCCACTTGTGCTACATTAAGATTGGTAATCAACTTACACACTTGTTTTGTTGTATGTTGTTAGGTATTAGCTTACATGCTATTATTATTATTATGTCAGATAACACAGGCAGTGCCAACATTAAAGGTCAAGAACAATGACAATAACGTACTATTTCTACATTTGATTTATAAAAAATTACCTTTCAAAAGTCCTTTAAATTATTAATTATGGTTTTGTATGACTTAAAAGGAACATTTTCACAGTTACTTCATTTCAAGTACGCAAGGTCAAGTGACAAATATCTTTAAAAGAGATTCCAGACAATTAAGCCTTCAGTGTGATTCAGGAAGTTCTGAGAATGAAAGCAAAGAGGTGGATTATGTTGGATGTTTTGATTTGATTGGTGGTTTGGAGAAGTTTTCATCGACCTTTTGACTCTTCTCTCAGTTTTGAAAACATTACATCACCTTCCTCCTTGACATCAACCTTGTTACAGGTATTCTACCATCACTCCAACTACAAAAACTACAAAGGTTTTACAAACGTCTTTCATGCCTACAAAAAGTGAGTTTCAGGCAGATTTTAGGTGCGTATAGTAACTACTCTTCAATGATTTATTTCATCCTCATCTGCCAAAGCAGAGATATTCTTTAAGAAACCCGCTTTGTAGGGTGTTTTTTGTGTGTGTTTTTTACGGCGTACCAAATAATCTTTTAATTACATTTTTTCGCATCAGTAGATCCAACTAGATAATTGGTCTTTTTGTCGAATCACTCTGTTAGATAACTTCCTTTTTCCTATTCCTATTTCCTATAACTCACAAGAATCTTTTGTATCCTGCATTCTCAGGAGAGCTGACAAACACCTTAAAGCACCCTCAGTTTACTGTTAAACTGACTGTGACTCATAACCAGGCAGACACAATATCTGGTCAGCACCTTCAACTATAGGTCTAAGTGTACCTCTTCTCTCCTCCGGCCAGTGGTAGAGGGCCGTGAAAAAGTTCCTCCACCCAGGGACCCGTATCCTGACATCTGGACGTTGGGCAGGAAGCTGGACTGTCCATATGGGATTACATTCTCATCTGCATGATGACAAACAAATCACTCAAAGGTACAGCTGAATGTATATAGGTTAAGCCCTAAGTAAGGGAGCAGGCTGGAAATAGACCCCCTGCTACTAAAAGCAGCGCTACTACAGGATAATAAGTGTGCAGAAAATGGTGGCAGTTGGTTCTTTCTAAGCTCAAAGGGATTTATATAAAGCATCACAATAATAATAATACATCTGTTTGGGTTCCAGCTGTTGAGGCAAGATGGCACGAGCGGCTGGGACATAAATTGTTCTTTTATTGTCAGTTGTTGACAGATTCAGAAAGATGTTGCAGAGGATGGTACTACATTTTGTACTACCCTCTGATAGCCACTTTGTAGGTCCTCTCCTTTGGGGTGAGAAATGTTCTCCCCTCCTTTGAAGAGAGGGCGAGTCGCTCCCCTCCTTCCTTTCACTGTCTGTTCGGCTGCGGCTCAAAACGTCAACCAGGAGCTTCAGGGAGTCATCTGTGGGGGGGAGGGGCTGGTGGAGGGGGGAGTTCTGCATATGAATAATCAATGATGATTAATACGCTACAGACCAAAGACAGGAATATAAGTTTAAAAGAAATAGTCCAGGCATGTTAAAGAAAACATGTATTTTTTTTTTTTTCCCTTGAGCTGGATGAGACGATTGACACCACTCCAGCTTAGCATTAAGCATCCAACGACAAGCACCAGTTTGATAAATCTTTTCAAGAAAGACTTGGCATAACTGTTGGCCCTTTAAAGAGGGGTTATACTCTGCAGTAGTTGTTGCCAATGAACAGTTGCCAGTGAAAACCTCAAGATATTTGTATAGTATCACTATTTCTGTATTTCTTTATGTCTAATGCTTCTGCTTAATCCTAAAAACCTCGCCAAAGACAGGGGTTACAAATTAGCCACGGCTACAAACCTGTGTGCATGGCATCTACTTGTATTTTACATATAAAGCAATGTTCATTGCACGTGTACCTGTTAAATAAACATAAAAAATGTATCAGTAAGAAAAGTATCCAATGTTGTCTAAAGCCACACCAGTGTCAAGTCTTTATTATTGACAATGCTATTATGTAGCAGCTATAATGCTTAAAGGTAATATATTATGCAAAATACCAATTACCCTGTTTTTCAAACACTAATATGTGTCTTTAGTCTGCCTACAATCCCCCCAGTTATGAGAGAAGTCCATCCTCTCCGTCTTTTGTCTGCTCCACTTTTCAGAAAATGTGTGTTCAAACAGGTCGTTTGGAGATTTTCCCTTTGTGACATCACAAAGGCCGTAACCCCTCCCCCCGGTGGATGACACGCCCACAGCTAAGTGTTTGTTCTGTCCTCTGAGTCTACCTTCTCACTGTGCACAATAGGGCATGGAGTGAGAAAGCCCAAGCCATCCAAGCCCTTCAGAGAGGGGCGTAGTCAGACACAGCTCATTTGCATTTAAAGCTACAGACACAGAAACAGCGTGTTCTGAGCAGGGCTGAAATAGAGGGTTTATGGGCATGATGAAATACAGGATCAGAGTGGATTTTTAATAGGAAACTTCAACGACATGTTTTGGGGACCTCTGAGACTTATTTAAACTTGTTGAAATAGAGGATAATACGTGACCTTTAACATATTATCAATCTTATCAAATAAGCACTAAATACATAGCTGATAAAATGCCACGAGTAGTATTTTTACATAAAAACAACCTGGAGAAACTGCAGTTTTGACACAGAGTGAATAATTAGAGGAGCACAAAGCTTTAATAATTCAGCCCCTGGGTGACAAGAAAATGTGTACAGAATTTCCATCCAATTCTTGTCGCGTAATTAATTCATAACAGTTGCTGCTTAAGTGGTTAGCAAAGGTTGAAGAGAGTCTCATGAAAAGTAAAACTCACTATCCGTCTTTTCTCCCATACAAACAGAAGTGAGATGTGTTAAAAAACAAGTGTCACACCTGTAGAGGTGGTAAAAAAAATCGATTCATGTAAAAATCGCAATTATTCTCTACTAAGATTCAAAATCGATTCATAATTTCCAAAAATCGATTTTATTTAAAAAAAAAAAAAAAAGATTAAATGTTATTTTTTTTGGGGGGGGGGGGGTCTAATCAGTCACTCCCTGCTCTTTAAATCAGAAGAATGCCAACTAGAGCAACAAGAAATGCAGCCAGTCTCACAGATGACTGGAGTAGATCCTGAAGTATGCACTGATTCATAAATAGACTTTGAATCCATGGATCAATGAATACAGAATCGTTTTGAATCGAAAATCGATTCTGAATCGAATCGTTACCCCAAGAATTGAAATCGAATCGAATCGTGAGACACCCAAAGATTCCCAGCCCTACATACCTGGTTGGATGTGTAGCTCTCGCCTTAGTTGTCCATCCTTGGGTGTTCTCTTCTTACTCCTGGATCTGTGTGCCTGCGCTGTGGGGCTCGACTCGGCAGCATGAGCCAGAGATTGTCCTGACAAGAAAGCACACTGATGTCATCCTCAGGAAACTTAGAGGAAACTAAAGAACACTGAGCAGCACTCTGAGCAAATGCGACATGATTTTCATGTACAAATACTTTCTGTTAGGTAACTTCATAAACTAAATTATACATGACACTGTGTGGTTGTGCGCTGCCTCATGGGAAGCCGCTTCCAAGGATTTGAGATGTTGAAATGAATTTAAACTGACCCTTGCCGAGGCTCTCCCCCTTCAAGTCTTCTGCCCATTGGCGTGTGTGGTACACCTCACTGGCGTCCCGGCTTTTGGTGGTAAACAGATCTGGGTTGGACTGGGAGACCTGGTGACGGGCCAGGAGGTCAAAGTGCTGCAGCCTTGGGCTGTCACTGGGCTTGTGTGTATCTCGCTGTGGGGAAGACAGTCGGGTTGGTGTGTGGGACAGCTCATCTGGTTTAGAGGCCAAGCAGGAGAGCTCCTCCCTGGAGGTGTCCATCAGGTAGGTCCTGGCAGGCAGCGGAGGACACCAGTCATCATCTTCCTCCTCAGAGCTGGAGGACAAACAATGGGTAACATCAGTGTGAGTGTGTGTCTCAGAGCGAAACACTAAACAAACCTAATTATTTTGTATAAATGAAAGTAAACAAGACAAGGAGTCTACAGCAATGCTAGGAGCTCTGTGAGGGTTTGCACAGGTGCTCTGAACTAAATGCTAAGTCAATGTGTCCAATGCTCAACCTCTAAGTTGAGTATGCTAGAATGCTTGTGCTGGTTAATACACCCTTAACATTAAATACTATTGATACTTTACTATTGTGTACTTAATTTTAAGCCCAACTGTTTGACCAGATGATGACGCTTAATGAAAAGTCAGTTAATCACCAAAATTAACATATTTGCCGTAGGAACAAAAATTTAAACAAAATCCATCAAATAGTTTTAAGACATTTCATCAAAAATTATCCGTCAGCATCCTAGCGACACCAGAGGCTAGCCATAATTATCTTTTCCTTTAGGCGGCATGAATGTATGTGCAATAAACTGAGGCAATCCTTAAAGTTGAAGACATTTAATAAAAAAATCCCCATAAATGTCAAACATCTGGTAAAGAGTGAGATGATCAAGTTAGTCAGGATTCATCCTCTAGGGATAAATACTTTTTTTTTTTAACCAAATATCATGAAAATCAATCTCAAAGTTTAAAAAGGCATTTCATAGAAAATTCGCAAAATAGTAAACCCAACGTTGTGGAGTTCTCACAAGAGTCATTAGCGTTCATACTCTGGAGACCATGAATGTTGGCACCAGATTTTATTGGAATCCATTGAAAAAAATGTAAAACACCTTGTGACAACCTCCACCAATGTTGACATTTCTTTGGGGAGTTAAGGAATCACACAATTCAAAAGGGTTTATCCTCTGGGGACAATAAATACTTCATTGTTATCCATCAAATGTTACAGTCTTGACCATCGTGGTGGATGGACAAACCAACTCTTTCACCCATAGAGACACAGCATTAACAAGGATGAAAAAAGGAAACGATAACAGAAATAATAATTTAAAAGATGATCTGGTTTAAATCAAAATCAAAATCACGACATAACTTGAGAGAACAAGACCTCCTCCGTGCTTTGTGTTATTGTCACTTGAGTGCCATCGGGGGGCTAATTTAATGATGGACTTGTCATTAAAAAGGGAAAGTACTAATCCAGGCTGTCAGATGGTGGCTAATGTCATTACAAAAGACACGGCACAGTCAGAGCAGCCCTCCGATCCCACCCCGTTATGTCCGCAATCTAATCTGTCAGAACTAGTTAGAGGAGACGCCCCCTTCATAACCCCAAAGCGCAATCTACTCACTGCCTGCAGACAGAAGTGTTGTTAATTTGAAAACTTCCCAGAGTCTAAAGCTGTGTTTGACAGCTTTGGCAGAGTTACAGGGCAGGTTTGATTTCTGTCTGACTTAACTCTTTCTGTCATTTAGGTGAAGTCAGAGGTCCTGATGCTTATAATAAACTGACTGATTGAATAGTAGAGCACACTTCATGAAGGAGGCAGGAAATGACTTGATTTAAGAATGAAAACAATGTTTCTGAGCTTATTGATAACTCTCACTCACCTGTGTCGCTTTTCTTCTTGGCCTGTTCTTGTGTGACCTTTTTCTTTATTGGCAGGAAGCGGCAGCGACAAAACATCCACCCAGGTGAGAGGAGCCTTCGACATGGACCCATTCGACTTCTGCTTGACTAGTTTGTCTACAAATACATATAAACAGATTATATGTAAAAGAAAGAATCAGTGTTTTCATTACCTTCTCTCTAAGCCTTTGGTTGATACTGCTTACTAACAGTACATGTATCATACAATGAGCATAGTCAATAAACCTTCCCTTTGGAAACCTTACTTTCTTCTAAAAAGCCCGGTAAAGCCTGAAGGATGTGTCTTCAGTTTTTTATCAGCCTGGGCCCTATTTTTCACACATTTTTAAGATAAATTACGGCTATAAAAAAAAATTCTCAGGTCAATTAATTCAGCCAGAAGCTGGGAAAAGGCTGTTACAATGTTATCCTTGCAGGAGAATGCACCAGATCAAAGTAAGTTCACTTAGAGAGACAGTTACTATTTGTCAAGGTGGGAGCTTTAAAAATAAGGGGGGAAAAAAGAAAATGTGGTCAGCTTCCTTTAATTTTTGGGGCTTTGAGACAGTGGATAGAGTCGGAAATCAGGACGATGGAGTGGGGAATGAACGACATTCGGAAAAGAAGTCACAGGTGCCAGTGCTTCCCATGTCAAGGTCTACAGCCGCTGTACATGGGGTGTGCAAACTAACCACTCAGCCCTGTGGTGCTTCTTTTAAGTCTTCAAACTCAATTGTAAAAAAAAAAGTGATTTTAACCTGCAGCACATTGGAGTCGCTGGTCCACCTTTCACTGAATTACTCTTTTCATCTTAATGTTGTTTTATGTGTATGGTGAAGTATGTTTTGTGTTTGCATTTTAAACTGAAACTTCTAAAAAAAAACGACATGGCAGCTGGGGCGCTGCTTGGCCTAGCGCTGATGTTATACGCCCCATGTCCAGAGGCTAAAGTCCTCGTTGCAGCGGCCTTGGGTTCATGTCCAACCCCGGCACTTTGCTGCATGTCATCCCCCACTCTCTCCTCCCAACATTTCCTGTCTCTTTTCAGCTGACCTGTTAAATAAATTCAAAAATGCCCCAAAAAATAACTTAACAAATAGAGGTACTGCACTGCTTTTTCTTTTCTTTGAATTTAATAGCTTATAACATGTTTTCCAGGCACAAAAACTGTGTATTAATAATATACAAGCACAATGTTTTGCTCCTCATTAAACCATCATTGGAAATCATTGTACAAGGTGTACCAAACCGAAGGTAACCATAGCAACAGTCTTCAAGCTTCATGCCACATAAACTTTAACACCCTTATCAAATTAACTTAGAGTAAAAAGACTATCATTTTCAAATATGAATATAAAAGTAAATACAGCAACTCATTCATATTTTAAACACATTTAAACATAAGATGACAATATAATCACATTCTCCCGCTAAATAAAGTTAAAACTCAATAGGAATATAAAGAAGCAGACAGAAACCCTTACCGTTACTTTTCTTGGTGTACTGGAGCTTTGCATATTCAGACCCAGACTGACCAGATTGGATGGTCCACTGGTCCAGATCATGCTCCAGATCCACAATCCCACCGTTTGACAGAACCGGGTTGCTGCTGTAGGGGTCAGGACCCTGGGTGTAGGACGTGCTGGAGTAGGTGTCGTAGTAAGCCAGCAGGTCGTCCTCCGCAGCTGGGTTGATGGTGCTGTAGATGGGGCTGTCGGTGGACGCGGTGCTACGTTTCTCCGTCTGGTTAGGGTAGTTCATAATGCCTGGATAACAAAGACAGCTATTGTTTTTGTATTCTGAACCAAGTTATTTCACCAAACATTCAAATCAAAGAGCTCTTACTGTTATAAAATCTGTCTGAGTCCAGTTTGCCCGAGCAGCAGTTGACCGAGTCTTTGCCGTTATGGGAGAGGTTTGGAGTGGGCCAAGAGTCGGCCAGCCAGGGGTAGGTACCCATGTTTGATCCCAGCAAGCTAGGCCTGGAAAGAGCAGGGGAGTCATATCAATATATTTATTTACACATGAAATACACAGAGGCAGATATTATCTTGATGAAATCTTAATCTTCAGTTTACCCTCCGTTGATGATTCCAGATCCCTCGTTGTGAGCAAAGCCGACTGGAAGGAGAAAATCAAATCCAGTTTATTTGTCAAACAATCACAAAAGAAATGAAGAGTTATAACAAGTTTTAATAGTTTGTTTTTCAGCAGAAAGGTTTTGTATTAAGGCAGTTTTATAAGATTTCCTGAAAGAAAAACATTTGAGGGTTGAATCTGCAGATTTGAACCTTTTTTTTTATACAAGTACTCTATTGATCCGTTATAAGACAGAGTACACCTAATCATTATACCTGAAAAATGAAAAATCTATCTGTTTGATAGATGAACTTGTATCTTCTTTCTATTGCTGTCTATGTGGAGTTTATAGCATCATGATAATAAAATCCACACTTTACAGTATAATCATTAGTTATTGGTCTGAGTAGCTGAGAAACATTTATGGGAAAATCAAATGTTTTCTTTAAGCTGTGGGCCATCCATTGAGTATTTGCAACCACAAGCAAATATCTCTCGGAGTCAGAAAACAGCTGCTGTGTTTACGTGCCAAAGGGCTTGTTTTAAAATAAACTGCATAGTGGTTATAATATGCTTCAGTGATATTCCTGCCCAGCGGGGATAAATACATTTTAATTAACTGAATATGCAGTGAAAGTTCATGAGCCTCTTTATAAAACACAACTAAAGCTGAAATCATTCATCACTGCAGGAGTTATCCCCAGTGGTCTATTAAGAACTTTGTCACCGTCAATTGTTCAAAACTAAGTCTGACGGTTTGCTATATCACAACTGGAGCCTTTTCTCCCTGTTACGTCTTCTTTCCATGAACAAGGGGAATATAATGAATCAGATGTGACAGAGTGCATCTGAGGGTGTCTGAAAATCATCCTCGATCACATCATTGTAACTTTTTTCTTCTTTTCACATTTTGTTCTTTAAGGAGAGATCTTCCTGACATCAAAAACCTAAAGGTGCTGAAAATCTACAAAATAGTCACACTCCCCAACTTCGTCTTTATGACATGATATATATTTTTCAGCTAATACTTTGAACATCCAGCTGCTGTCAAGATCTAGATAAGAAACACAAATCTTTTCAGCTTACCTGCAGGTGTGTATGCGAAGGACGTGGTGTAGTGTCCCAGCTGCTTCCTCCTGCGGTGTCGACAGTACAGCCAACCGCTGAAACCCATCAGCCCCATCCACGCAGCAACACCCAGACCTGCGATGAAGGCCGGCTGCCGGATGACTCTCGTGATCTGCTCTGATATGCTGAGGTCACCGCCTTTCTTCACAGGCGTCAAGGTCTTCTCCAGTGGGGTAGCTAAGAGAAAAGATTTCAAAATTGAGGCAAAGCTGAGCAATGTTTGCATCTGTACTGAGTAAAAAAATGTGTTTGTTCTTTCCTGCTTGTTTCATTTAGATCATTTAACAACAAGCTAGTCAGAGTTTCACAAAAAATGCAATTTTGGAGAATATGATAATCACTTTGTTGAACAAAATAAGAAAATAAAGATCATTACTATTCTCATGTCTGAAAAAGATTGCGCCAGACTTTATGCTAGCTTAGCCTAGCTCGAGACTTGAAACAGGTGTAAATAGCTAGCCTGACTCTTTCTAGGGCAGTTAGAGATAATGCATGTTAAAGTCACTTCTGCATTATGCGTTTACTTTCCAGACCTTGAGGCTATGTCCCCTCATTTTGTGAAGTATATCTTCAAAGATAACACAATTTCTGAAAATGCACAGAATAACACATTCAATCTCATTGTTTATTCCATATAAGAGTATAAACTGCATTATAAGGGGTTATGTGTTTCAGCTTCATAAACTTGTTGCTTTAACTTATTGGTTAAAGAATAGCTTAGACAAACAGGATATTGCGTGCTGCCTGCTTTATTCTAGACGTGCTAGTTGGAGGATTTTGTCACCTTTGGACTAGGGCTGTCAGCATTAACTAATTAATCACAAAAAAATGTCTGGTCTGAAATTAATGCATCATTTTTTAATCGCTATTAACACTAGAACCGCCAAGACCGTCTGACGAACGGATTGGGTTTTTATAATACAAATAACTGTTAAAATAAAACCTACAAGCCTCTCATGCTATGACTTTTCCTAAATATGTGTCTTGTATGTTTTCTGAAGCTTATGTGTTACTAAAATAAAACACACAAGATTTCTGCGCATTTATACCTATAACCGCCGCCCGCCGTCATTCAGACGGCAGCTGAAAATGATACATTTCCCTCGCGCGTCTCTTTTTTTTTCTTCCATAAGTTAGAAAGGAGGCAGTGTCAGACAAACACGCGCTGCAAAAAAATATGACCGTTGTCTCCTGCAAGGGATGCAAGCGCCCCGTGTGTGGGACGTGCACCTATAGGTTGAGCACTTTTGCCCGAGGTGTGTGCCTCAGGAGCCGCGCCGCTGTCCGAGGTGCTGATCGTGCCTTTGTTTGTTTGTTCGCCTGTTATGGAGTTCTGCACTTATTGTTGTATATAGTTTGTTGTGCCTTGTTTTTGTTGTTTGCCAGAGCCTTGTGGCGACAACCTGTTCATTCAATCGTTCGCGTGTGTGTGAGTGCTTGCGTGTGTGCGTGTGTGTGTGTGTGTGTGTGTGGGGGGGGGGGGGCTGCGGCGGCGGCGGTGGCGTTTATCTCGGTGTTTATCTCTCTTTTTGCAGTGTTTTTTATGAAAATGCATAGCCTAAGATAGCAAACAATATTATAGACTAAAAGTTATGCATTTTCCATTTTTGAAGAATGTGTTTTAGCAACGGGAGACGTGGAGCAGCAGTAAAAAACGGCGCTCTAAAAAGCCGAAAAATATCGTAAATTGACATGAGACATTTAAAAGGTTACAATCCTGCCTGGTTTAAGTAAGTTATATTTATAATTATTTCTCATAACGTCATCAAAAAAATGCTTTATTTGTGTACGAACTATGAAATTACATATGCCGTCTGATAGACGGCTGGGGCGCTTGGAGGGGGGTCTAGAATGTTGGCGGTCCTAGTGTTAAGTGCACGTTATTTTGTCTCTTTAGGCGCACCTTGGATAAGCCTCCACAGCGTCTCCCTGTAGTCTCAGTGATGCAAAAGAACGACACTGCTGCATCTTTGAATGTCTCATTTCACTTTAAACAACGCTCAGACAGCTCAGCTGACAAGTCCAAAGTAATATCCACCTTATGACATTAACATTTCACTTTTTTACCATTCACTTTAGCTGTTTTCATTTAGTTTTTGATCCGTAACGAGTTCCTTTTTCCATGGTTAAGTTAATGTCGTAACCTTCGATCTACCAGAAGGTCCTTACTTAATTTCAAAATAAAAGCAGGGTTGAATTTAAACAGCAAGTACTCTCACCTTAAGACAAAAATTCAAAATAAAAGCCTAACAATTTTTATTTTGAAATGCAAAACAATGGAATTTCAAACATGCAATTAAAAGTGTGATTAATCCCCTTTGACCAGTAAAACGTAGCCATTAATCGCGATTTAAAAAATTTAATCGTTTGATAGCTCTACTGTTTTTTTGGGGTCTTATCAAAATATTTGTCAAAAAAAATTGCAGCAAAGAAAAAGTGGAGGGAAAAAGGTGTCACAAAAAATAAACAGAACACATCACCTTAGGGCTACAACTTGGTAACCACCTGCGTGTGTGAATTTTTCAGCAACACTTTTTATGTTTTTACACTCCAAACATCAGTTTTGATGATGCCTCTGTTAAGTCATTCACACCACAGAAGCAGCATTCCACATACATATTTCACTCGAGGGACACCGAGCCAGCAGAGGGTGCATCTCGCCATATTTCTCTACGTGTAGTAGCTGAAACAGTTTGAGTGACTCACTGAGAAGCAGGCTGACAGGAAGGCTTTGAGCACCCACGCCCAAGCTGGTGACAGCAGCCACAGCGACGGTGTAACGGACATCAGGCAGTAGGCCTGTCAGCAGGATGGACAGAACCGCTCCGTCCACTGTTCGGTTTATGTGATGCTCCGGCTCCATGCTGCGGCCCAGACACCAAACCTGATCCAATCCACACAGAAAGGATTAATGTTCGAATATCAAAGCATGAATACACATTTCTAAAGCGATGAATGTATCCTATTGCAGCTTAATCCGATCATACGCCGCGGAGAATGATAACAAAGATACTGCAGAGATAAAAGAGAAAGGGATATAAATGTAATTACAGTTTAAAGCCATTTGTTATCCTGATTTTGCAAATCAACACACCTTTAGTTTAGACATTCATTTAATGCATTGAATATTAGATTTATGTTCTGTATAAGCTTGCAGTAAAAGAAACATTAAGGCAAAGGTAGCAGCACCACAATGTAACAACAGACCGTTGTAAGAAAAAGCCAAAGATCTTATAGTTTGAGCTTGATCTAGTTTTACTGTTTTCTTAAAGGTATTTTGCAGACCGTGGCTTAGTGAGTAAGCGTTATGGATAGTGTTAAGTGCTGAAACTGTATTGAAATGTCTAATAGAAGCTGCATAAGCAAAACAGACTTATCAAGTCAGCATCATCACTTTACTGACTCTGTAATGCTTGTTTTACAGCAGCATCCATCATACTAAAGCAAAAAGGCTGCGATAGCAAAGTGTTTTTTGAAATTGAACAGTAAGATTTACTGCTTATTAAATCAACCTTTCCATTTGTGGGAGAACATATGCTTTCACAGCAAAATGTACTTACAGTATCAAAAGCAACCTTTACCAGTATGAAGAATGTTATATGAATGTCACCCCTTTTTATATGATCTAATATGTAACTGATGCACCAAGATGTTATTGTAGGGTTGGATGATATAGCCTGAACGTAAAGTTTCCTGTTTTTTGATTTTTTATACATCAAACTCATTCTATGGTTTAATCGATTTTTCCTCTTAAAAAACAAACAAACTTTGAATGTTAATTAATGACTAAAATCAAGCTTTGCTTTTATTTTATCAATACAATTAAAAAAAAAAGCAAACTGAATTTCCCTTCGAAGATTAATAAAGAACTGCTTTTTTGAGGTTTTAAAGTGCGAGCTGTATACTTGTCTTGTAAAGTGTAGTTTCAGGCTACAGCAGAAGTACAGATGAGGCGGAGTAACTCAAGCAAAACGCTTATGGCTGGGTGGCACATACCTGGAGCCACCCCGCACCTCAGGTAAGTAAACCAGGGGGGAGCGGCAGAGTAAGTTAAGGAGAAAATCTCGATTTTCGTTTTTGAATATCACGATTTTTCAAAAATACGATATACCGATTAAATCTATTTTTACTCCCAGCCCTATGTTAATGCCAATTTAATTCTTTAACTGGTTTGGATGGAACTTACTTTTAACAAAAACTTGCATGAAAGGATATTAACATAAAATAATGGATCAAAATGTATAAAAACATTAAGATGTGTATTCATTCGTCTTGTTTTGTATCTAAAATCTTATTTTGCAATTGGTAAGTAGAGTCGTCTAAACCTTTAATAGAATAATGAGTACAATATTTTCACTTTAAGCTACAGTGTAGGGAAGAAGTACAAAGCAGCATGAAAATAGAAATACTTATGTACAGGTTCATGTGTACATGAGTACACACTTGGGTAAACGAGCCTGTACTGTAATGTGTTGTAGTGTAGTAAAAAAGGCAAAATGAACTTAGAAGCTTTAATTACACATTGGCTTGTAAGTTTGCTAACTTTCTCTTACATAAAGTATTCATCGTATGAGATCAAATAAAACTGTGGAAGCAAAAGTCTTCAGTGTGTAAAAGAACAGTGTAACTTTTAATGAGTAAAAAGCTGCATATTTTCTTTCTTAGCATAAAAAATGACAGCACAATATCCTCTTATAATAAAAGCATTCATGTAGGAAATTAGCATCATAATGTTGCAGCTGCTTGTTTGGAGAAAAGCTCAGCTGCTTTTAGCACTGAGTGTTATTTAACCCACAGCTATTCCTCATTAAGGTCACTAGTAACAACTTTAGCAAATAAGTGTAAATTAGAACAGAAGTTAAATGTAAAGTTTCACCATCCGCCCCCAGTGTTATTTGCATAATATACAACGCATAAATGTCCTATTACTAAAGTTTCTTTGATGAAAATGTAATCTGCATTGCAAAAATACCAATTCAACATTTCATTTTTGACATTTGAGCCATGGAAGGCTTTGTGAGGGTGAAGTTTTCAGCAAATTGAATCTTTAAGGGGATTAAGTGTGATCCTTGCTGTAGGCTGCTGAGCCTCCACATACCAAACGAATCTGCTATTCCATGATCAGACTTCTCACAACTTTCTCCACGCTGATGGGGAGAATAAATCAAAACAAAAGAACTGCGTGTTCCTCTTTTTACTTCTTGGAAAAGAAGCCTGATGATTAGTAATCAGCGTTGTGCTCATGCTAAGAGACAGATAATCAGAACTCAGTGTTTTTCACGGAGAGGAGCAGATGACAAGGACAGTCAGCGTTCAAACGAGAATCTGACAACAAAATTGAGTATCTTTCTCTCCTGGCAGCTGATAAGAGGCAATGAGTAATTACTAATGGTTAATTAAAATCAGTGTTTATCACGAGTGTCTAAACAAGAAATGTGGGCATAAAAATACAAGCGTCATGATTTAGAAGACCAATTAGTTCCACTCTATTTCTGCAGCCTACAGCTGCGCCGAAGACTGACCGTCTTACAAGCAGAAATAAATATCAGAGTTTGAAACTGTGCTGTCTCAGGGGTTGCTGCTGCCTTAATCTTAAAGCTGCAGTCTCACCTTGTACTCCCGGATGATCCCACTCTGAGTGTTATGAGGCGGTGGCTCCCAGGACACACTGATACTGGTGCTGTTGGTGAGCTGAACCACTGACACCGCCTGTGGAGCTGCACTCAACACTGCAGACAAAGATAAGCAGAAAAATGTTATCAGTTTTTAAAAAACTAAAACAGATGTTATGGTTACAGTGATCTGTATATTAGAGGTCCATAATTGCAGATAATATCCAAATAGTGTCCATTTTTTATTTCCATTTATTTATTTATGAATATTCTCAAAAGAAAAGCTACGTTTAAATCTGGAAAAGTTTCAGATAACTCTCTGTCACCTGTCTATTTATTTCCTGAAATACATGTGTATTATAAGTAAACCCTTTAGTATTAATCAGACATTCTAGAAATGCATTTTTGATTGTTTTGAAGCATTTTTTTGTCTTGTGGAAAGTCCTTTTATTTGCTTTTAAAGAAAAGTTTTGTCAGTGTTTCCAATGAGATGGACTGATTCTCCAATATTCAGTCAGTAAATATGATGCTCCAGCTAGTAGCCAGTTAGCTAAGCTTAGAATACAGACTCAAACTGCAGGCAAACAGCAAGTTTTATTTTGTGCAAATGTAACAATGTTCACAACAGCTTGTGTCTTGGGTTGTTAAGCAGCATTAACATTATAATGATAAAATGAATTTGCTGTTTCATAATTTGTTTGGGCTTATCATACGCGTTAACTGCAGTCTCTGCTTGCATTCTTTTTGTGTCTAAAACACGACTTCTATAAAGTACAACTTGTTATTTTTTAGACTTTTGCATTTGTAGAATAAAAAAATATGAAGAATTATTTGTTAATTTGTGAATTTTAAGGATGGTGGTGAACTTTTTTTTAACTTTAAGTAAAGTCAAGCTAACTTTCTCCCTCTTTTCAGTCTTTATGCTAAGCTAAGCTAAGCTAACTGCCTCAAGGATCGTTTTACGGCCCAACATGAGGGTCGAAATATTTTATTTTCTCTCCAAAAGAAGTCGAATGAGTGTACCTTTGAGAATATTTGACTAATTTAACCTTTCAGGACATCAAAACTGCTATCTATTACCCAGCTATACTTGTTTATCACAGTTCTGTGCTAAAGGCCAAACTGCTGATTAGCATTTCTTACCCTCCTCAGGTGTACGCAGCAATACCATGAGGCTGTCGTGTCCCTGTAACTCATTGAAGAACGGCCGTATCTTGATCTCATACTCTTTATTGCCGTGCAGATCTACTAAAATGGTGCTATGATCAGACGTAGCCTCCACATCCTGGACCAACCAAGAACTGCCAATAGTGCGGTAGAATACACGGTAACCCTGAATGTACCGAGACTGAAGAGCGACCTGAAAAAGGTTGGAAAGACAAAAAACAAAAATTCCGACACAGAGTTTTTATATTTACATCAGTAATCAGGAGCAGAACCATCTGTGTTTGAACTTCAAGTTAATCTGTTTGTGTCACGTAATGTTTGGAGGAGGTTTTGAAGTTAATATTTAGAGATTAGCGTGTCCTCCACACATCCAAAGCCGACTTTGAAAAGTACACTTTTCCATCAGCCAAGTCTTCAACTCACAGTCCAAGAAATTCTGGCACTGGTGGGGGACAGAGCGACGGGCTTCTGCAGGTAGACAGACACCTCTCCTAACTCTCTCTGCACCTGTCTGTGGTCCACACCTTGTTCTGTAGGACTCCCATCTGAAATAACTCAGACAAACATACAGCCCAGGCTAAAGAAACAGCTGAACAGCACATATGTAGCTAAAAAAAGAAAGCTTTTTAGATATAATTAAACATTGCTCAGGGCAGAAGAGTATCACACTGAGAGAGCAATTAGTTTTTTGGCTTTATATACAAAGTTTTTCTAAACCATGAAGCACATTATCTTTGTGCCTGCCTTACATTCTGGATCTCAAATTTCGTGCTTTATAAATATACACTGAAATGAAGATTGTAACGAATGACTCATACTAAATAAAAGCAGAGGGTTTTTTTCCAACATAACTCACCCTGCGTCCTGACAGGCTCAGATATGGGACTGGGGTCACTGAGGCCGTAAGAGTTAACAGCTCGGACAATGAAGAGATAAACAGTGTTGGGGAAAAGTCCGACCACCGTGTGCCTTTCCTGCTTCACGTGATCCGCCACCGTCTGCCAAGTGCTGCCCACTGATTGGCTACAAGGAAACACAGGTGATATGCTGTCTTAAAAACATACAAAATCTCTAAATACCAATCAATTTCTTTTGATCAGAGATTAACTGTGCCAAAGTGACATAAAACGGGGGAATGTGTTAATGATTTAGGGATTCAACATTTTTAAGGAAAAACAAGTCATAGTGAAGGTTAAGATCTTTATCAGGCAGATGTTCTTTTGGGTTGTTTAAGTTTAAAAAGGCAGACGTGCTAATGTGCTGCCCACATTGTTTCACTGCTGTTATCTTAAGAGCCCAGCTTCATTATCATATTATCTTGAGATAACAATGGATTTGATCACAACTCTTTGCCCTCAGCTGATGGCCTGATAGAACAGACTGATGAAGGTGGACCATTCAAAGTCAGAAGGAGAAATGTCACTCTGATATATTTGGTAAATCACGTAATATTGAAGCTACAGGTAAAATGTATCTTGTTATGAGGACACAAAATGTGACATGTCAAAGTAATACGATTTCATAATATCCAGGATATACATCGTCTTTGTTAATAGATTTTTAAGGTTTTATTTTGCACACGGTTACAGTCAAGCCGGAGCTCTGTCACTTTAAACCAGTGTTCTTAACTGGTGGGCTTGTTTTCGTTAAATACATCGGATAGTCTGATAAATAACAGACAGTTGGGTCGCAATTTCTCATTAAGGAGTTAGCACAGTGGGTCCTGAGGCTAGACCAGTTGAGAACCACTGCTTTAAACAACATAAAAATCCCCCCACAAAATATTTTTGTTTCACATTTGAGAAGCTAGAAACAGTAACATTTTGCCATGTTTAAGACTTAAACATTCGATCATGCATTACATTGCATTCTATCAACCAACTCCACTACTCTAGGTTGTTATTTGATCATAGGTTGGGATCTTAAAGCAATAGTAGATCCGGGTCACTGCATCACCAGGCTTTCTCGCTCCTCTCATTTTACCAGCAAAGCAGTTGCTACAGGAGCTCTACCAGAGAGGCTTTGGATGGGATGAGCCTTTGCTCCAAGCTATCTCGGATCAAAGGAAGGAATGGATGGGCAGTGAGGAGGAGAGAGGATACATTTACTTATTCCTGAAAGTTAAGTAAGAACATTGACACTTCCCTAATATCTGTGTTAAATATTACGATTCAACCAAGTTACTGTAGCTCCAGTTAGCTTACGGTAGCATAAAGACTGGAACATTGAAGCAGCTATAGCTTGAGTTTGTCTTATCATAACACAATTCCTCTCTGAGTACCTCCAATCCTCACCAATTAACAAACTATCTGGTTTAAACCATGGGGGAAATGTAAATGTGTGGCTTCTTGCTAAGATAAGCTAACTATCTACTAGCTGTAACTTCACGTTTAAAATACAAATTTCAGAAAATCTATCTTTGCATTTAATGGCCAACAAGAAATGTCAAATAATTCTTCAATATCTTGAGGATGATAATGCAAAACCATCAAACACAATCATCTGTTCACAATGCCTTTAACTGCCACTACGGACTGTATCTGTAGATAATTCAATGAATCTATTAGCTGCTTGTTGAAACCAGTGGATTTAAAAATACATAGCTGTCTCAGCTTGCAGAAAAAAAGTAAAACTTTATTCTTTCCTTTTTTTTTTATTGCTGCAGGTTATGAGGACGGTTTCCGAATGGATCCAGTGAGGATACGTGAGCACGATGCTGTGCAGAGACAAGGACTATCAAACAGCGTGAGCACAATTTAACATTTTCCTCAACTCCATGGAGGAGTAAATGGCGAGGTAATTACAACAAGCATGCGACAGCGTTTTCTGCTATCCTGTATGGTTTCTTCTCTGTCACCTTGCTCACCAAATGTTCTCCAGAGAAACAGTTTGCCATTTAAATACTTTAAAAAAAAATCTGCTTTTAATGGGGACTGATGTAGAAACAGCAGTGGGTACTTTTTTTAACCACACTGTGATTACTTATTTTTACACCAAAAATGTAAGAATCTTAATTTGTTGAATACAATAAGGGATACTATAACATGAAAAAAAAAATGTTTTACTTCTTCTCTGTTCTTGTTTGTGCCTAAAACAAACATGTCCAAGCAATTTATCAATGCTGGACCTCACAAAAGTGCTCTGTGTGTAAGTCTACCACATTCTCCATACACACAGCTAAGTGGACTTTTGTGTTTGTGTCTTGCTCCCTCTTTACTTCTCCTGTAATGAGTGAACTCCCTAACTGTGCAAGCACACCCCAGCCCCCCCTCCCCATCCTTTTGTTGCCCCAGGACAGGACAGAGCTGGCAAGCTGACCACTGCAGTAATTGTCTCCTCCTTCACTCCCTGTCTGTCTCACTACAGCCTCCGGTCGGTTGTTAGGAGCCACTCTGGCTCTCCTCGGGATGCCACGGCTAAATAGTGATGCAGCGAGTGTCATGGTTTCACTTCAGGACGTCACTTAACAGGACCGTCTCTCCCTCAGGCAGAGATGAGACATTTTCAAACTCTAATGAGTCTAAATGAAGAAGACTTCATTATCTGGGAACAGTCAGAATATTTTAAAACACAGAGAGATGGTGGGTAACTTTTTAAGATAGTGAGGCCCGGGCCCTGTAGCAAGGCGGAAAGTCCAGTAAATTGTTCAACTTGAGTTGAGTCCATCTTAGCTGAACTTTAGCTCAGGCAGAAATAAAATGGGGTTGCATAATAATAATAACACATACTGCAGATAGCGTGGTGACGGTTGTCTCTCTGTTCAGTTCAAATCTAAGCTTGATCGTCTTACGCAGACTGCCATGAAGGTGATGGGGAGGACTGAAAACCTCTTCCTACAGTAAAAATATGAGCAGTCTGTTCTCAGGTAAGCAGAAACAGGGTGGTCTGACCTGTCTCACATCCTCCACTTTGAGGGCTTTTACCATCTGACCGACAATAAAGAGTTTCCCAATTCAAACTGAATTGTCTAAAAAACTTATTTGTAAACACGTCTATCAAATTCTGAATATTGTGTCGTGTCGTATCGTATCATGTCGCATCGTATCGTGTCATTCCATATTGTATTGAATTGTATCGTGTCATGTCGTATTGTGTTGTATCGTATCATGTAATATCGTATCCTGTTGTGTTGTTTCATGTCATATCGTATCGGATATATTTTTCAATGTTATCTGTCTTAAAGCTAGTCAGGCTAGCAAACTAGCAGGATCAACAATCCACAAAATGTTGCTGCTGACTACAGTGCAAAAACGCATATCTTACAAAGTGTATTTGTCTAATTTAGTCATAAAAAGTGGCTTTACACTTAACAAGCCACACCATATTCACACACCTTCACCTGACAGTTCCAGATAATCATCATATGTCAAGATTTGGCAATACAGCCTTTACCAATCATAGCTGCTATGACATACATTTGCAGGGTTTGCAGCCAAATCCAGGACTAACAAACTATGATGTAAGTTAAGTTGAAAAGTGTTTTAATTCATCTAATTAAGAAAAGCAAAACAAGATCCGCACACCAAGAATCTCACGTTAGAAGGATTTACCTATTCATGTTTTTTTTTTGATCCAGCTCACTCCACTGAGTGAGCCATTCAAGGTCTTGCTCTTATGTTACACCAGTGACCTGTAGGGGATCTACATTTATACTTTGTATGTACCTTTGATCATTCTGCATCCTATCGTGTAAATAAACTGGTGGATGTGTTTTCCTCTGATGATTTTATTCACAACTGTTCATGTTTTTTTTCTACCTTAATAATCTGCTCGTGTAGCACCTTAAAACTTGTTGGAAAAGTTTCAATATTAATGAGGGTGAATAATACTGTTATAAATATGCATCCAAGTTGTAAACATGATAAACAAGCAGTAAATGACTCATACGCAAACACATGGACATCATTATTATTTATACTGCATAAACATTTAAAACAAATTCTGCAACTGTTTGTTGTTTTGACTCAATATCAAATTATTATTTTTACACATCAATATTTTTTACATGTCAAAGACTATTTTCCGTTGCCTTATGACAAACAATAAAAGGTTTTCCTGATTCTATTTCTGAGATTTAAAAGCCCCCCCCAGTTAATATATTTTACTTACTGTTTTTATACACACTTAAAATCCTCTCTGAAGATATGCTCAAAACAACCAGCCTGTTTCGTATCATTTTTTTGTCTTTTAATGCCTTTATTTTAGAGGACAGGATGGCGTAAGAAAGTAGTAGGAGAGAATGGGGATTGACATGCGGGAAAGGAGCAGAGGCTCAGAGTCAAAACCCGCCTGCAGGCTTGGAGGGGCGCGTGACCTAACTGCTTCACTTCCAGCACCCTAACCTTCAGTACTTTGAAAAAGACTTTCATCATGTTGTTGTGCGTACCTGAAGGCTTCGATGATGTAGGAGGTGACGGCGGCCCCGCCTTCATGTGGGTTTGACTGCCAGGTGAGGGTGACAGTGTTTTTGGTCACCTCTGTCACTACAGGTTTCTGCGGAGGCCCTGGGAGCTGGATGAACTCAGAAACTTTTGAAACTGATGAAACTCCTTCCTCTGTTATACAATCAAGAAAAAATACAAAAAACAGCCTTGTTACATCACAAGAGAAAAATGATTCTGATGAACATTTGGGCTGAAGTGGATTGGGTTTCTTCCTATTACAGCTGAGACTCTTGTGAAGAACATTGGCAGGGTGAGTAGTTTCTTGAGCACCAAGGTGTAGTGTGAGAGTGACACAGTGTGAAGTGTAACACAGAGACATGAGTGTGAGTGGTGCGAGTACCTCTGACAGTCAGCATCCCACTCCAGCTTGACTCCCCTGTGGGGCTCGATGCCACGCACGTGTACATCCCCGAGTCCATGTCCTGTTACACAAAAGTCAACTTTCTGAGACAGACACCCCCAAAACTCCAAAAAGAACAAATGCTGCAAGCACCTCTTGATGTTTGAACGATAGTTTCGATCCACTTCAATGACTTAAAGAAAGTTTGGATCAAGCACGTTTTCGGCAAAATCATTCTTTTACTTCAGTTATCCTAAATGTGACACAGTAGTAGAATCACATTTTCTGAAAGCACTGTTATTGTACATACACTATAGTTACCATACTTTGACATTATGTTACTCTATTTGTTCAAGTAACAAAAAAAAGTACAATTTTTATTATACCACATTACAAAGACAAATACAGGCTGTTTAACTTTACTACACATATCTGACTGGTATGCACAAGTTACTTTAAAGGTCACATGTGCAAAATATACCATGTTTTTCTAACACTTATATTTGTCCCTAGTCTGTCTACAAACCCCCCAATTATGAGAAAAGTCCATCCTCTCCGTCTTTTGCCTGCTCCGCTTTTCAGAAAATGTGTGCTCAAACAGGCCGTTTAGAGATTTCCCCTTCATGACATCACAAAGGGAAGTAACCCCTCCCCCAGGTGGGTGACACTCCCACAGCTAGGTGTTTGTTCTGCCCTCTGAGTCTGCCTTCTCACTGTAAACAATAGGGCATGGAGCGAGAAAGCCCAAGACACCCAAGCCCTTCCAGAGAGGGGCGTGGTCAGCTCATTTGCATTTAAAGCTACAGACACAGAAACAGCCTGTTCTGAACAGGGCTGAAATAGAGGGGTTTATAGGCATGAAGAAATACGGGATCGGAGTGGATTTTTGGCAAAAAAAACTTTATAGAAATGTTTTGGAGAGCTCTGAGACTTATTTAAGCTTTTTGAATATGTCCCCTTTAAATATTAGATTGGTATTATTTAATTGACTAAAAGGCATACAAAATATCATAGTCCACAGTATTAACATGTTGCCTGTTGGTTAATGGACCATATAATTACATTTTAAGCAATAAAGGGTACATTTACTTAATAAAGAAGGTGCAAATAATCACTCCCTTCTACTGTAACTCAGCTGTTTTTTGTTTCCATACTACAAACGAAATCTATGTCTTCAGCTGCCTAAAGCTTTATTTATGTCATCTAATTTTCTTGTAGTTGAGGACAGTGATAGTGATCTAACCCGGACCACGCCGTAAACCCTCCCAAAAATCAATCAGAGAAGACATCAACAAAGTCCATAGAGGCAAAGAGAACTGCAAAGTTGGGTGATAACTCTCTCAGAGTTTCAAATGCCTTATCAAATGTAAACATTTTATTCATTGATAATACAAAAACAGACTGATAATAGCAGCTTACAGTATGTGAAGGAACCCACCATTTGCAACTGCTGTTTAGTTTTGCCACCAACCTTTAAGTAAAAGAATACTTAAGCTATGCCATTTTTCACTCAGTCCTTGTCACCTTAGCTCTAGCTGCTCTAAAAGCCTCATAGCTACAAACCATGAGACAGCACATCTCCCTCTACTGTTCCTGCCCTCATGTTTACATTATGAAGTGTACATGCATGCTTCACTGACACTGGTTGGTGTTCACTCACAGCCCTGCCCTGGCTGAGAGCCAGTCTGCTGGAACCATCATCAGACCATATGAGATCATCCTCTGCAGTGGTGACCTCTGGCTGACAGACAGAAGGCTCGGCGGGTGGTGCAGGTGAACTTCTTTAGATGACTCAAACTACCGCTGAAATATTGATGGCGGGCGGGGGAATCAGCAGGGTAAATATTTTTAGTCGCTCACTCGTCATCTCCATTACCCCTCCCTTCCCTTGATGCCACACTAATGCATTTCTTCTGTTCCATTGAGCACATTGGCATGGCAGATTTCCCCCGCCTCTGTGGTGCAGCGGGCCGAACTTTAATTCTCCAAGTTTGCTGAGCACCACAGTCAGAGACACAGGAAGAGGGAGGAAGTGAACAAGCATACAGTCCCGGGCAGGAGATTTAATTAAAAGCCGGTCAGATGATTAATCATCCATCGCCAGTCAATTAACTGAAATGATGCTACTTTTGCTCCCTCCTGCCTGCATCCGCTGACCTTCAGGTGGGGTTATAGCACAAACAGGGCTACTGACTGCTCTTCCATCAAAGCAGACCACATTAGCATTTACAAACAAGCACCTTCATTAACATTACAACTAGAATAGGCATGAGCACGTAATTGCGTTGGAGAGATATGAGCCGCCTTAGAGGGATTGGTCTTTGAAACCCTGCCTCACCTTAATTTTACGAACAAAAAGAGGAATTTATAATGGAAAAGGAGAGGGAGATAAGTTGTCAAATGGGCTGCAGAAAAAGTCAAAAAGGTTTGAGATCAGACAGGAAACTTTTTTTTGTAATTTCCATCAGTCACAAAGTCAGTTTTTCCTTCAGTCTAAGGACAAACACCTGTCAAAACACCTCCTTATTATGCCCTTCATTTTTGCCCTATAAATGACGCTCATTTAATGTAAACACATACACACCTTTATGTCTGCGATTTGCAGTGTGCCGTTCTCCATCAAGGTCACCCGCGGTGTATTTCCCTGAAGTCTCTCTCCCTCCGTCTCCCATGAAATCCTGACTGCAGGCCCTCCGATCACACGGCAATGCAGCTGTACCGTGGCACCCCTAGACACCGTCTGATTGGCTGGGCCCTGGCGAATAATCGGTGGGACGCGACCTGAAGGACCTGGCAGTTTGAGGGCAGAGGAGGCAGAATATTATGTTGATCAGCTTTAAAGTGAAGAAGAGTGCAGAAAAACACATTTTGAAGGCACACAAAAGGCCTATGGAAAATGAGATTATGAAGCTGCCAGCCATTGGAGTGCAAAGGGTGAAAATAATTTAGCTGCTTAGTAGGCAGAAAACAAAAGGCTGCACAAAGAGAAAAAAAACCTTAAATCTGGTGCTTACAAGCTGCCCGGGGAAGAACATTAAGCCAGAAACTCATTGATCATCCAGCATGGGGTCTCTTACTGACTTTTTTCTCAGTCTTTATGAGCCTTAATGTTATGCACCTACTTAGTAATTAATTTGTTTTCTTCTCATTAGTGTAGAATAAAGAATAAACCTCCCCGGAGTGCAAACAAACGTGACTGTGCAGCAGACTCACCTCCCTCCACCTCCAGCAGTGCCTTTGTCAGCACACTTCCAGCCACACTGATGGCCTGGCAGATGTAGAAACCTGAGTCTTCAGGGTGGACGTCTGTGATGGTCAGCTCTCCGCTCATGGACACAGAGTATCGGCCAGACTGTGATGGGGGCTGCCCCGGGAATAACAACATCTAGGCACACAACAGACACAACACGAAAAAAATGAACATTAGACCAGAGACACATCAGGCCTCATATCATCAATCAATAAATGATTTATAGAAAACCCATATATATCCATTTTGCACTGATTTTAAAAAAACTAAAACAAATGTTTTCCTTAATAAAAAACTTGAAAATAATCATTTTCATTACTCCTTAGTGATCTGTGTTGGTAGAAAATGTGTTATCTCTTTATTAACAATGATATTGATCAATGAGTTATCTTTTTACTGTGATCAATGTCAATATATTTGCTGTCTTTATTATTACTGTATATGTCAAAGAGAATCATGACCAAATTAACAATAGACTAAAGCAACAATGAGACACCAACCAATGATCCAAAAACTTTAGATTAATTGATGAACTGTTTAGTTCATGAAAGTTTCAAGGATATCTGGAGCACATCTCCTCATCTTCTAAACTTAGCCAAACAACCGCCTACGGCCATGTTTGCAGTTCTGCAAAGCTGTATATGAGAAGCTAACATAACTATGCTAGCATGCAAAAAAGGTTGATGCTAATGCTTATCCTAACCTAGCCCCTAGCTAAATAAATGTTAATATCAGCATTTATACATGCCGAGTGTTGATTGTAATGGTAATGCTTATGTACTGTAGCCTATAGCAGAATTAATGATTAGCAAGATCACAGAGTAGCCTATAAGCATGCTAACATTTGCAAATGACTGAATTAAAAGTAATGCTGAGGCTAACAGGAATAATTTTAATTGTTGTCATAAAAGTATTGTACAGATGTTTTAACCTTATTATAGTGCTAAATTGTAAAACAGACATTAATATCTGTACAAAATTTCAGGACAATCCATTCAGCAGTTGTTGAGAGTTTTCACACAAGAGCTCAAAGTTGGAGGTAGCCGTAGAGGAAATCATTGCAAAAAAACATCATCTTGGAACCATAACTGTTATTACACAATTTCATGCCAATTCATCCGAAAGATATTTCAGTCTGGAACAAAGATGTAATAAAGGTCGCAACTGGAAGTGACATGGTTGTTTTGATGTTTTATTTAGATGATGTTCACTAACAGACGTTTATATGTCTCATCCCATTCTGTTTTTCCATAAGGGCGATGTGAACAAGGGGGAAGGGATGCACATCAATCCATTCAGCCTTCCATTTCATTCCTCTAAGAGGCTTAGACTTCAGTGTAGGGACAAGGTTATAAGGCTACAGATAATCCCCCAAATACAGCAAAATGCTCGACAAACAGTCAAGCCATGCATCAACCATCCTGCACACATTTTGCTTATTCACAAAATCTCTGGCTGAACTTCCTGTTTTTACCAAAACTAGCTTATGAAAAAAAAAATTCTGAAGCTGCTTCAACAAGTCAGTGATCCCAGCTGCTGTTGAGCAACAGGCTATTTATAGTTGTTTACAGTGTGAAAGGAGGACAGTGTGTTTCTGCAGGTTTGCCCTGAAGATGAAACTTCCACACCTGGCGTACTTCCTGCCACATCTTCTTTTTCCTTTCTACTTGTTCGACGCCTCTTTTCTCCCCTTGACTACTCTCTCACTTTGCGGTCGCAAGCAGGAGAAACATTCCTCGCCAACGCAATACCGCAATGCCTTCCAACTCTTTGTCTCTTCTCATATCTTTGAGCCAAATGCAAATGTGCTGCACTATCTCTTGTTCGCCTCTCGCCCGTTCCGCTCGCAAAAAAATGTGTTTTAAAAAGTGTGGGCCACCAAAAGGAAAAAAAAGTGTTAGAAAAAGTAGGATTCAATCAGATAAAACCTGTTCGTGTTGCAGAGTCTTTCTCGCCTTTAGAACAAAGGAGGTGTGAAACAATATGAGTAAGGTTTAAAAGACCTAATGCTTAATGATGAGCAGATGTAACCATACAATGATTTGAAAACAGCAATCTACTGTACTGAATAAGTCTATTGCTGCAGTGTACAAGTTTAGAGAAGTACTTATTCCCTGCTCCAGCTTCTCACCTGGCTGCCCTCTTTCTGCCAGAAGATGGCAGGTGGAGGGTTTCCCGTGGTGCCGCATTGGAAGGCGACGCTCCTCCCCTGGGAGGCGATCTGATCACGGGGCTTTGTGGCAATCTGAGGAGGAACTGTAGGAGAAAAAAAAGGAGAGGGAATACCCATTATAGACCTAATTTTTGAATTAAATACATGCTTTTTTTCATCAGTTCTGATCACATGATCTTTTAAACAGTGGTGGAAGAAGAATTTAGAAGAAGAAGATATATACTTTATTGATCCTGTGAGGGGAAATTCAACTTTTACACTGTGTTATTGAGACATACTACACACACATACTGTAGGCTGAAATACACACACATGCAAAAACAGGATCCTATGGATACAATCTCTTTTCTGATCTTGTCCTTTACATTAGTAAGTAGTTTTTTCTGACATAAAAAAAAATATCCTGCTGAATTTTTGCAGTCAAATGTATCACTTGTTGGGAATATCTGCAGTAGAAAAGGCTTCAGCGTGATGTAGGTTGTCTCATCTGACACCTACACCTTGGCAGCAGTATCAGGCATTAAAAATAACTATATGGAAATAGTCAATCTGTTTGCATTTGTGGGTCACAGAGAGGCATTCATTTTGTCATTCATTCTGTTTCATAGCCAGTAAAAAAAAAAAACTCCTCTCGCGGGCTTTAAAATCCTGTTAAAGAACAAAACATTAACCGTATAATTTCCTTCAAATGTCAAAACTAAAAGTTCTTATTCTGCATGAAAACATCCCAACTGATAGATAAATCATCATTCAAGACATTTTTTGATTGTTGACACAGATGCTTCAGACTGTAAGCAGCATTTTAAGGTTGTAGTTGATTTAGGGGAAGCTAGTTTTATGCATTTTTATCTAAAATACATTAGACTTAACTCGGATTAATACAAATAATATAAGGAAAGACGAAAAAAGAGAAATTTTAATTTTTCAGTTTTTAAAACAGACAGGTAAAGGCATGTTGCCAAATCAAGTACAGTCCAAATCCTTTAAAATTCTGCTTTGGTAAACAATCATTGCTTTAGCCTCTTCTGTAACAATAAAACACTCATCAGCTCTCAAAGAGGAAAGATTTAGGGGTTGTATATTTAACCTTCAGAGCGTTTTGATCTATCACTATACCCTCATCGCCCCCCTCATCTCTAATGAGAGACATCACCTCCTTGTCCTCAGAAAATAACAAATCGTCACAGTGCACGGCCGAGCTCTACCGATGACATTTACTCAGTTATTTTGGGAAAAGGTCTGGGCATGAGCTGCCAATTTCCAGCTCGGGTCAGATCATTGCGTTAGCTTCATCATCGCAGCCTCTGTAGATTTACACTGACCACCACCGCCTTCTACCTCCCGTCTGAATAATTGGCTCACGCTTCCCGTCAGATGAGAGGCTTCTGCAGCCCCCGTTCATCCTCTCTATAAATCTCTGCACACCAAATAAGCACACACACACACTTTTTGTCTCAGTACACTACGGATCTGAGTCATCTTTGTTGAGTTGTAATGTTCTCACTAAGAGCATGTTCCCAAACACAGCAGACCTCTCACACCATCATTAACATTTTACTGCTTAAATTATGTTTGTTACGATGCTGTAATGTCTTCAAACAAATCGGATGAGTGACTCTCATACAGCTTTTGTCTGATGACTTCAATCTTTAGACTCATCTTAGGGTTTCATAATTGCATTTAGAAATCAATTTCTTTTATTTGTCTAAGTCCTTGTCATTATAGCTTTTGGTTATGCAACTTGTGTATTGTGTTTCTCATGGAAAGAAGATGGTGTTACACAGGATTGTCGTGTTCGTATATTATCATTGTTGCTGATAACTTGCTTGAAATAACAGTGGGTGATAACACACCAGCTGGTCAAAAAACCTCAATGACATCATAGAGGTTTAGTTTGCTTCATTCTTCTCTTTTTATTCTGTAAGGGAGTCAAGGGTTTTTGTCACATATTCATTTGGGTATCATTAAAATACTAGTTTGGCTTTAGTTCAACCTGAATAAAGACTTTTCTGGCATGTTTTTAAGACACCTTTTTGGTCGTAAATGAGTCACCTGCAGCCCTGTAGCCAGAGATATATATTTATATCAAAGCAGGAGAACATGTGACAATATCAAAATAGTAAAATCAACACAAGAGGTGCTACTACACTACCTCTCAAAATACTATCAGTAGTAGAACAACTTTTTCCCTCACTGTTAGTATAGCTGAAATTTATGAAGAGTATATCAGCCTGTTGTTAAATGTTATCTGAAGCGATGTCATTGTGATGTCATCTGGCTTAAATGCATTGAACTTTGTTTTAAGAGGACTTTGACATGGGGGTTACCTGGTCATAGAGGGCACAATGCCAGCTGCATTATGGGAAATGTTGGATACAGTGTGTTTGGAATTAGTCCCATTATAGAGATTCAAAGTCAGGACATCTCAGCCTTCAATGCAATTATTTTGATCATTTTTTCTTCTCTCGTTTTTACTCTGTCTCTAATGAGCTTGGAAAAAGCATTTCTAAATGGCTGAAGTACTCGTTAATATTAAGTGAGCACCATGTTCTTATTCAAAATTAAAGACAGAGACTTCCACTGTGTTGAAATCACAAATCTTCAGATGTATTCTGAACGATGTAGCTGCAAATAAGGGAAGGATCTACATTCACATTATCCTTACACACTCGTCTTTGCACAGCAGATGTGCGTTTGATAGTAGTCCTTAATCTGCTGTGCATTAAATCAGTATGTCTGCGACTTACTTAATGCCAGAGTGCAGCAACAGGCATGTTGTAAACATCTCAGCGCCTAATGGAGGAACTTAACTTTGATTGTTGATTGAAAAACCATTAAGAACGCCATTCAGAAAAGAGCACAAAATAATCGAGCATAACACAAATGCATGTTTTAGAGAAGAATTAGATGGATGGTGAACTTACAGAGCAGGCCGACTGGAATAATGATAGGGTTTGAAACATGATGGAGAAAGATGGAAAATTAATGAGACGGATGAAAGGCTGAGCCACAAAACAAAATGGGTGAAAGCATGGAAAAGAGCCAAAAAGAGAGAAAAAAAAAAGCAGACTGAACACTGGGTTTGGATTTCATTTACACTGATAAAAGCATTAGTGGATGAAGTCGTCTGAGACAATTTAAACCGAGACACACAGAGAGAGAAAAAAAAGGGCATAGGGAGAAAGGAGGAGTTGAGAGGAAGGAGATAAAGAGACAGGAAGAGAGAGGGAGAGAGAGTCATGTCTTATTAATACTGGGACTGCTCTCTGGCAGTGAGTTAAAGCACACATCTACCAAACATCTGTCAAATGGCGTAATCCATACGGTTTAGCATAAGCTCCTGGCAGCACTGCTGGACAGGGACTCACAGAGATGCACTGATATTAAAAACACCGAGCTTTGGACTGAAAATGGGAACTGGCTTTTGCATGATACTGTTGCCATGTGACTGAATGTTATGCATGAACATGGCTCTAGATATGAGAGCTTTTTTATGCATGCCAATGTCTGGGTGTGTGTGTGTGTGTGTGTGTGTGTGTGTGTGTGTGTGTGTGTGTGTGTGTGTGTCTGTCTGTGCACCCATATACAATATGCATGATGTGTTTCTTACCATGGACCTGCAACATGGCGGAGGCCTCTGTCTTGCCCACACTGTTCTCAGATGTGCAGATATAGGTCCCTTCATCCTGCTCCTTCACGCGGAACAAACGCAAGCTATTGCCGTTGCGGATTTCAAACCTTTGGAAGGAGAAAAGAAGGGAGATAACATTAGATCTAACAGAGAAAACCACCATGCTAATCTACACAAAGCAAAGAAAATCTGCCAGTGGTACAAGATAATGTCATTTCTTTCCTTGTCAATCAGTCTGTTGCAAGGTTTTTTTCCCCCCTTTCCAATCAGGTTACATCAACTTAAAAGTAGTGGAACAACGTGCCTTATCTGCCTCAGATGTTGTTACTGGCTCCAGGAACATTTCTTGAAACAGTTGAAAATCAATTTGAAATGTGAGATTTTTTTTTACCCATTGAAGGATGGACTTAAGAAAACAGCTTTTTTTTAATCTCACAACAGAAGATGAAATATAAAGTTATGATGGACTTTGCAGAGTTTTATTTTTTAAATGGCCACATACCAATGCAGTGCCGAAGTCTCATTTGTCTCTTTTTGGGATGCTATGAACTACATCAGTGTAATCTGCTTCACACAAATGTGAAAATAAGCCATTTTATTACCAACAATAACCTCTTTTCAAAGTGAATAAAGAAACTCTTACACTGGACTCACTGTCCCTCCGTGGTTCTATTTATTTTAAAAGATTACTTCAAAAACTCTTCTGCCTTTTCTTCTTATCACTGCCTGATATGTGAGCACTATAGAAGCAAACAAGACTATCAGAAGAATATAGATCATTAATTTTTTTCATTTTAAAGGCTTGTCAACACTGTCAAGGGTGTCATTTGAAGATTTCACAGCACACGGACCAAAAGAGCTTTTGATAACAATTCCTATGGAAGAGATTCAGAGTGAGCGATAGAATTCATGATTATAAGTCAGCAGGATGTTTTTCTTTTCAGTTTGACATCACTACTTATGCATGAATAGTAAAAGATGTATCATTTTGTTAACAACAGCCGCCAAAATTAACACAAAATTAAAGTTTCTGACAGTAGTTTTATCGTTTGGTATAATCTCTCTTCTGCACATTAGCATCATAATCTCTATTCTGGATGTAACAGCAGTTTCTGAGCCTGACACTGTCTTTCCCTGTTTCATCTTGGAAATAGGCTACGATACGTTATTTATAATTCTATATCATGTTATTCAGCTTGTCCCGCCCTGCCTCTTCTCTTGTCTCTGCTTGACAATACTCAAAAGCACATTTTTAATAAAGCTGCCAAAATAACAGAAGTCTTGAAATGTTTCTTGTAAGTCTGTTTTGATCTGCTTGTGGACGAGCCTCGTTAATGACGTGTAGGGCATCGAAGACACAGAGCATGTGTCAGACACTATACTAGCAGCACGTATGCGAGAAGTACTGTACATAGAAAAAGGGAGATGGCTTAGCTTAGTATAAGAAGCAGTAAACAGGAGGAAAACAGCTAGCCTGGATTTGTGCATTTGACAACAAAAAGCCTATGAGCACTTTAAAGCTTACATCTTAAGTATAGATTAACAAAATATGAAGTGCTACCTCTGCATCCCTTGTTTTAAGTCGTAACACCATGTTTTATTTTCATCCTAAGCCATGACTTTGGTACAAATCTCTTCATCTAACTCTGGCCAAGAAAGCAAAAGAAAGAAAAGAGCTTTTGACTTCCAGAAGATGCTCTTCCAACTTCTCATTTTCTTTAACTTTCATTATCACTACATGTGTTTGTTTTTGTTGTTGACATGGAACCTGATGTATGTTTCATCCCCACTATAAGGGAATATGACTTAGAGATCGTGTCGAGCAGTACTGCAGAGGAGGATTTATTCTCTAACTAAACAAATAATGGCACAACTTCAGTATTTAATTTCAGCTCTACATACAGCATTAATCATATTAACCTAGTCGGCCTACTGTTCAATTCATGGCTGTGTAATATACAGGTGATTGATGATATCGATGTTTGTACTGTATTATTTGTATCATCAGGTTTTAGAAAAAGAAAGAGCTTGACAGTGAGAAATAAAATTCATTAAATAAAAGGCTTTGCTAAATATACATTATACCGGGTTAAAGTGGAAAAGGGATGAAGCTGGTCACAGGAGGATTCAGCCTGCTAATGAATCCTCTTTGGTCTTTTTCCATTTATGAATTTATATTAGCAGACTGACAGACAGGCATGAATTAATGAACAATTACTCCACATGTTTTCTGGGTCACATGAGTTTATATTCCAATACACCACTCCTCTCTTGTAACTCTGGATTTCTTATGCAGTATGATGTTTATGCATCACTTGTATGACTCTCTATTGGCCTGTGCTCGTGTCTTTAACTCTCTGACCTCCCACGGGGTAGCTCCCCTTCCTCCCGGCGCCATCGCACTGTGGGGGGAGGGTCTCCATGGACCTCACACAGAAAATCCACCGTATCTTCCTCCATGACCACTTGGTTCACCGGCCTTCGTACCAACACAGGACGTTCTACAAGAAAAAGGATGGTTCGACTGTTAGTTTGGTTTGTGTTCCTTCAACAACTCCAAGCCAACAGACGAACATTTACTCAATAAACACGAGAAACTTACCGTAAACCACTAGCTCTGCAGGATCACTGTCCCTCTCTCCAACCATATTCGTGCCCACGCAAACATACATGCCAGCATCACTCTTCCTGGTGTTAGAGATCATCAGTTTGCCCCCACGCATCTGAAAAGCAGCATAGTGACAGCTCAAGAGATCAGTCTTCAAGCTCTTTTGAGTGATGATATTAGATAAAAAAACAATTTATCAGCACAGTCTGTAATGGAAAAATAATCCACATTTGGATTACTCTTTTATATAAAATTCCTTTGGTCTATTTTGGTATACTTATAGATGTACATAGATGCAAGTACTGAACTAAAATAAAGTACTTCAACTTATGTTATGAGACTTTATGCTGCTGGTCCACGACAATTCAGAAGGAAAAATACAGTACTCCTGTCCGCACTACATTTATTTTACAGTAAGGGTTAAAAAATGGCAAAGAAATATTTAGAATAAAATGCTATTTACAGTATACGTCTTTTTTAACAATACCAACAATACAATATTTAATCTGAAACTAATTACCTGTAACGATTTCAATGCAGAACTTTTACATGTTATAGAGTACATTCATGGAGTTACTTGAATACTTTCTCAATCACTGATTTAGAAAATCCTTCCAACAACCATCAGATATAACATCCAGATGTTGATTTTTACACACAAGCAAGAGAATTAGTAAAAGCAGAGTCTAGACATTTTACAGCAAAATGTCTGCGTTGCATTGCTGAACCCAGTGAATGTTTTTCTCTGTCTTTCTCTCGCTGAATGACTGTAATAAATGGTGTGTTTACAAAGAAAGTCTGAAAAAGAAGACACAAATGTATTTTTATTTGAGCTATTGTTTGGTCAGATATCGACTAGTATAAAAGTCACCTCTAGCACTCTTTATTCTCCCTCAATTACCAAAGACTATGACAGTGTTTTGTATTATTATTCCACAATTCAATGAAAAGACCGTAAACAAACAAGATGTTATCTCTTACACATTTTCCCTATTCTGTCAATGGCTCTACGTTCAAGGCCATTTGTTCCAACTGCAGACTAGCGCTGACCCCATCTAGCCGAGTACTGGACGATTCGTTCGTCAAAGCCTCAGTCGACTGCCAGTCTCATAGTCGAGCACAAGAATAATTCAAATCAGATATATGAGGGTGTTTAATGTCTAATTTTACATAAATGTGTTTCTTTTCTCCAAATAATTCATGGCTCATAGCCTATCTTGGTATATATATCAATGAATACTTTTAATACAGTTCTGAAAACCACTCGTACTTTAAATCAATCTCTTTAGTGTGCGCATTAAGAAATCATTAAGTTTTGATAGAAGCAGCATATCCATGTTTAGAGAATTTGTGTTGGCTACAAGAGATGTCAGTCAACAGAACAGTTGCGTGCAATTGGCCATCAGAACAGGGGGAGGCCCCTCCTGTCAACTAAGGCTTTCATTGGCTGTTATAGGCTGCTATCAAGTGTCAAAAAAAAGGTCAGCGGAATAGCGGCGCTTTTGAACACTTTCGTGGATCGTTATGAATCTAACGTGTTTTGATTCAATCTTTTACTGGATTTAAATTGTGAGGACTCATTTTTGGTGGATTATTATGCTGGAAATTTCAGTAAATCTTCAAATGGTAAGACGTCAGACTGTCAGGCGACTATAGACAAAATCTGGCAAATCAGGCTCGACTATGTAAATCCTTAGTCAGGCACAGCCAGGCCTACTGCAGACTAAACTAAATCTTACATGTGTTGTGAGGTAATTTCATTAATGGGGCTTAATAATTCCCTTACATTGCTGGGTAATGTAGTGAAATTGTCAGGGATACTTTAAGCCACAGATTCAAAAGCACTTGGTGCTCTGGTGTGAATTTATGGCATCAATTCTGTGTCCTTTTTGTCATTTATGGGGATTTTTCTTCAGCATTTGCTTCAGTGCACAACATGGAGTGTCTAAAGGGCTTAAAAGCTGTGAAAGCATTTCCACTTCGTTTTTTTTTTTTAATGGCTGCTTGGCTTGTTCAGTATTTCAAGGGAACTCACAGAGATGCGGTCATCCTTGTTGCTGACTCGGACGTTGTTGCGTTTCCAGGACACAGTGGGCTCAGGGTGACCACGAGGAGGCACACACTCCAACACTGCAGGCTCACCCGCAGCTACCACCACGTCACTCGGGGCCTGGCGGAAATCATCTCTCAGGACTGAGGAGAAAACACACAAAGAAAATCTAATTAGTTTCAGAAGCCCCGTCTGTGTGTCTGATGTATTTAAAACAAAGGCTGGAAATCAGACCCACAGATCGGTGAGCGGACACAGCACAGACACAAAGAACACTACCTATCAAAAGAAACACCAAATTGTCTTGGATATCATTTTGACTTGTTTTCTTAAACACCATCTTCTTGCCGAAGATTGCCTGAAAACAAGCTTATTGGGTGAAAGTCGATTATTGTGTTTGCATGTGCATGACTGCCCAAATCCCTGGCAACAACGTCCTTGTTAGACAATGCTCTAATGTTTTTCCAAGCCCGTGTCCTACTCTGCTGTCTCTCCTGACAGAGCAGATGAATAATGCACATCTCTCAGTCCAACATGAAGTAAACAAATAACAGCGCATTCATAATTTAGCTCATGTGTGAGGAAGAAAAAAATGGCCTTTGCGTTAATGAAACGATCGTGTCTCTGATTCCAAACGATTTCTGACAACTCTGAAACACTCTGAATTGAATAAAATCAGCTCCAATCCACAAGAAAAGCTTCTCCTCGTGTCATCTCTGAAGTTTGCACTCCCGCCACCCTGTGGATGACGCCAGGATGAAGAGTCTTTGACACGGCCACCTCTGATATCTTCTAATCTTCTGCTGTGATTGACAGATGAAAGCCACAGCATGAACTGTGAACTGGAGCTTCTTTAGGAGACCTCCTGTAGGATGGAAACTTATACTCCAATGCTGACAGGTTCACATTTTCAAACACTCACACACACACACACACACACACACACACACACACACACACACACACACACACACACACAAGGTTTTTTTCTCTACCAGTGTATTATTACAACATAATCAATCAATTCAACCTGCTTTACACTTTCATAAATATTTGAGCTATCTTTTCACACATACGTATAAAAATAGCTGATTCCTTCCATGCACTTCTAAATTGAGAATTGTGTGTTATGAAGCAGTTATAAAAGAGCATCCATAATCAAGCACAGTAGGCCTGTCCATACAGGGTTTGAAGAGCGTGGCTTGAACTTGTTTTACATAAGCTGCAAACATCAATATGTCCAGCAAAAATATATTTAAACCAATAGCCTAATGGGGCTTCAAAATGCAAGGGGGCATGTTAAAAGTTAAAGCTAAACCCTAACCCCTATCCCATCCCTAACTTTCACCTAAAGCAACTCCTTCAAAACAAATGAACTCTCACTAGATGATTTATACTGCAGGATGAGTCTACAAAGGAGGCCATTGTTGTCACAGTAACAGTATCAACCTAACTTTATTTTCATTCTTTGGCAGCTAGCCCGCTACCTTTAGCTTTTAGAATAGTTTGTTGATTCACAACGAGTGCAGAGATAGAGTGAACCAGGTAGGCAGGTACATAGTAAACACACAGTTTAACCTTTTATTCAGTCTATTTGGCCCTAATTAATTGGATAATGCTTTTTAAAGATCTGTGAAAGCAACAGGTGGCAGATTTTTGTTTTTTTATTTTACTATCACAGCATCTGTAGTTTGGAGCGGTTGTGAGAATTAAAAAATATATAAATAAAATAACAGTATTGAACAATATTGCCCACCCATAAATGTACCTATGTTACTTTGAGGGGAAAACAAGTCAACACTATCTGAGCGTCTTGCTGCTTTCCTTTTCTACATGAATCATCAACAAGTAAGGATAGCACCTTGGAAAAGCAGATATATAACTTCTGTTTTTAATCATCAAATTAACCCCTGAGTGTAGATTCTCACTCTTTTCAGGGTTCTTGTTTGCTATTAGTAAAAAATAAAATTAAGTCAGTGGGAGTCAAAGTTTTCCACAAAATGCGGCGTTAGCATTAATTAATTTGATTAGATTTATTAGATTATATACAGCCTATACAGGAAGCTGTCATTTTTGCCACAAAAATCCACAGCCATGAGATAATATCAGGTTCAGCTTACTTTATTTGTACCTTTAGGCAGATTTGTTTGCTGCCAGCAAGATTAACCGCCATTATGACACACAGATTACAAAACCTATGTAACAACCATAGACTGACAAAGCCTGAGTGACGTCACCCATCTGTTACGGCAGGGGGCTCCGGAGGCTCATCTGCAGTAGCCGCCCTGCTGGAAATCCTGCAGCTGAGGTGGGTTTTACGCTTAATGACAAATGGTTTCATCGCGCCTACCTGTCAATCATGTCAGCTAGGCGCCTAACTATGGATAACACATATTGTTTTCAAAATCAAAAAGGGAGCCGTTTTTAAAAGAAACACAACCCCGTACAGTGTGTGCCAGTGATGACAATAACTAATCAGACCTATTTTGTTTTTTGTACCAGCTGTAAACATGATCATTTCTGCTGTAAAAACAGCTTTTTTGGCTGTGGTGTGTAAGTGACTTCCAGGACTCCTGGAGCCAGCCTCAAGCGGATACTCGACGGACTGCAGGATTTTGCACTTCTGCATCGGCTTCATTTTTCAAGATCGGAGGTTGCCGCTGGGTAACAAGGAACAAAACACTAGAGATTAGGTAAACTATTTAAAACATATTAACATATAATAAAAACTTAAATAATTGTAAAAATGATAAAGATGCTTAAGGTTACACCAATCAGGGCATATAGGAGATAGAAGTCTCAACCAATAAGATCAATAAAAAACACAAATAAATAAATAAATACTACACTTTTGTTCATTCCAGTAAGATCCGTAATCATTGAAGACCAATTATTTAAGAAATGACTGTGAATCTGGAGATGCATCCATCATTTTTATTCATTGTTTTCCCGTGATATCGAGTAATTTCCATTTGTTCTCTCATGATCTTAACTTATTTATCTTTTCTCTCAATAACAACGCTGTTTATTTCTCCTGACAAAAATATCAGCCAAAATCTAGAGAAAATAACATCAATTTAACAGTTATCACAGAAAAAAACAGCATTGTTATCTGGAGCTAAAGAGACAAATAAGACAAGACCCTGAGAAAAGTAACAGAAATTACTCATCATTTTATTTTAACTCATTCGGGAAGAAAGGAGTAAATAAAATGTATGGATGCATGTCCACTTAGGGCTTCCGTAGTTAATCTCCCAGAGTTACTTTAAAGAGCTTATTTGTTGTGCGAGAACAGAAAGATTATCAGGTGTAACAACAGAATAAACAATCCACTGGTATTATCTCCGTTACTCTTTGCTTATTAGGATTTAGATGACATTGTAATCCACCTTTAATCGATTATTCTAAGCCTTTGGTTTATTCTAAGCTAATTACTCAATCTATGCCACATTAATTATCCCCCAGTACGTCTGCCAGGCCTGTGTCAACATGGCGCTTCAGGCCTTTCATTTCACATCAATATTCAGACCATGTGAGCTGGAATAAAACTTCATCTCAAATGACATCATGTCAGCTATTTACGGACGGGAAATCTTCCTCACTTCAGTTTGGAGACGGTAATTGTCTTGGGTAAACAGTTATGAATATTACAAAACTTGAATCAGCAGACTGTTTTCCCTCAGGTCTCAAGTGGACATCAGTCGGTCTGTGGCCTCAATTGCACAGCAGCTCTTTCTTTAAATGAATCGATCACACGAACCCGCCATCTTGAACTGAACTTTATTGAAAAGAAGAGGAAGTTTACTCTCGCGTCACTTCAACTTTAACTCACTCCTCTCTTTCTTTTTTCTGATGGCCTGACATTTAGACAAAGGAAAGTGAGAAGTCTTTAGATATGAAGACTCAATCAGCTCTTCTAACCTCATTGACATTATCAAAAATTCTCATTAAGCCGGAGTGATATTTTAGTTATAATTCACAGTCAAACACTGTAATAGATCTCAGAGCTGTTGATTAAGTGACAATGAAGGAGAAACTTTCCTAATAGGGGTTTGGGGATATGATATGATAATATGGACATCTGCCACAGTCAGGTTACACACCCTTTATGTCCACACAAAACAGCACAATGAAGGAGCCTTTGAAACTATAAAGCAAAGACAAGTGTGGACTACAACCACTCAGAATCCTCCCAAAGGTCTGTTCACAAAAAAAATCCCAACCCTGTTCACTTGGCTGACTGTTTCAAATGCTTTGTGGAGCTGAGGGGCTAATTGAAAGCACTGCATTATTTTTAGACCTCCGTCTGTAAGGCCTGGTTAGATGGCTGCACAGAGACCTTTGTTACACTGGCATGGTGACTGGAGTGAAAAAGTTATGGGCAAAGAGTTAATCCCTGAACTGCACGCACGCACGCACGCACGCACGCACGCACGCACGCACGCACGCACGCACGCACGCACGCACGCACGCACGCACACACGCACACACGCACACACACACACACACACACACACACACACACACACACACACACACACACACACACACACACACACACACACACACACACACACACACACCTTCTGAATTTGAAACCCAGGGTTCTCGGGGCACAGACAGAAAGGAAAGTGGGACATTTGAGTGTTGAAACACACGCCAGAGAGCAGAATTATATATCCCTGACATTACAAGCCCCAAACACAGTGCAACACGATCTCCAAATTTCTCTTTGAAGCTGCGTTCAAGTTAATGTGATCCTTCCTTGCTCTGACTTTAAAGCCCCGCCACACTAAACAGAGTTTCCCACGGATGCTTGTAGGCAATGATGATGATCCAACCACAGAATCTACCAATCTCCTCGAAAACACAGAGTCCTAGAACTCTCCTCCCTCCCCCACTCCCGAGGGGCTACTGTCCCTAACTTAACTTCTCAGACATAACATGTCTCTGACGGCCAAATAATCTCCTAAACCAGGCTCGGCACTCTCGCTTGCCTCCGTCCATGCAGGGCCTAGAAAGGGAGCCTTGTTACTGCGGGGCAGCTGAGGCTTGACCCTGCTAGTGTAGAGACAAATCCTAATATTCCCCAAGGCACTTCATATAAGCTTAAATAATGGCAAAGCAGGGCCAAATGACTTTCAGCGCTTTTATCATTATATCTGTGGGTGCTATCCCAGCAAACACCCATTCATTTTCATAACTTTAATATTTCAGGGATATAAAGATTAGGAGTTTAATCTCCCTCGAGAATATTCATCACTGGATTTTTAAGTGACATTTATCTCTACATTACAGCCGAGTGTTGAGCAGAGAGGAGCTCTAGGACCGCAGAAAGGCCATCTGTTAGTGTTGCTGGAAAAAATGAGCAGAGGGAGTAGGACAGATTAATCACAAGAAAATTGAAATGTAAAACATTCATTCTTTGTATTTGCATGAGCAGTGTTTGTTGGGTCCCTTTTAGCCTTAATTGATTGTGACTTTGTCGAAAATAAAAGCAGCCACGGGGCAAATTACTGAACAGTTCACAGACCATTTGCATACCCAGCAGGTTGAAAAAAACATGATGGGTTACTTTGACAGGCAGGACAGAGGCGGGTGGGGGAGCTTTTGTATTAAACACAAGGTGACAGTGAGTGTAGGAAGCAGACAGAGTGGGCTGGACAGATGTGTGAATGCTTACCATACTGTGTGTTTATATATGGAAGAGGCTGGAAAAAGAGAGAGGTTAAAGGACAGAAGAGGTGCACAAGACCTGCTGCCCAGCTCCTATTGTTCTTTTATTTCAAAGAGCAGTAAACCCGTTAGAGAGGAGGTCTAATCCCATTGCCATGATACTGCCCTGTCACAGCTAATGGAGGCTTTGCCTACAGAGAAGAGAGATTGCTTTAATCCAACCATTGTCTGATTTTGTTGATGGAGGATGAGAAGAGACTCCAGGGCAAAAAGCCTTTATGAGAAGCCCATGGACATACATTCCAACACTTTCAGAATAAATGTGTTGATGTTTCAATTATAAACAGACATTACATACAGATAACACATTTAGCATAGCCAAGCTTGATAGTTGTTATGTAAAGAAAAGCAGTGGCTCACATTAATGCAGTCCTCCCAGGAGGTGGAGATTTCACAATCACAACAAATTAACAAATATTTAACTACTTCCTGTGCGTTCTGTGCAACATAATTCTAAATACCGCAACTTTTCCTTAAATTTGCCAAATCACTCATTTCATACTAGTAAGTATATTTGACATTTTAACTGCATGATTTTGCACAGCAGGTGCTTTGAGGAAAACATATCTAAAGTGCAATTTCTAATCTCAAAATAAAGCAAGTTTTACAAAAAAGTTTTGCGATTTGGAGGTTTTTTTTACAGTCCTCTGTAAGAAAACTCAACACAGTTACAGCTATTTCTGCATTATTGACATGCTCCAGCAATTTGATTGGGGGAAAAAAAGCCAGGAAACATCACAACTCCCACTGCATGTATTTTTGATCATAAAAATCCCCAAAACGCCTAGAAAATCCTAGAGGGACTGAATTTGAAACTGCTCATGTAATCATTTTCATCGAGGATGATTTATATCTATAGTGAAATAAAAACCAAGCCAACCAAGGAACAAGCTCGGACCAGAAGTTTGATTCCTTCATAATCCCTCATCAGGAGTAACAGCAACATCTGGCTCTAAAGCCTTTTGTACAAGTTGTATTTTTTATTTGTCCTACTTTATTCTAATCCTGTCGCACCATGTGATGGTCTCCTCAATGAGGCAGGCAGACATTAACATTCGTGGTTTTGAAATGGACACTACTGACATTTTTTCACCCTTTTTGCTTTCTTTTAAAACCACAAAAAAAACACAGTTTGGATTTCAGCCCCCTCCCACTGTCTCATTATTCTGTTTTTTTTCCCCCAACAGCCAGGTAACTCAGGCGGTCACTGACAGCTAACAGTAAAAGGGAAAGAGAGGGAAAAAAAGACAGAATAATGACTGCTGCTGGCATTTCCAAGCAAAGCATGCTTCTTACAATGAGGTGCTCTACAACGGAGCAACAGCAGCAAATGCAGAAAACATCACTTGTGGACCTCAGGGTGCGCAGGATGCATTTGAGCATCACCTTCACTGCTACTGTGTGGCTATAGGGACTGAGAGTAGAGGACAGTGTCCTTGAAACCCTTTTATGCTTCGACACAAACATCTGTGACTCAGAGATGAACTCAACATATGTTAATGCTTCATTGTCTTCTATGTAATGAAATTTAAAAAAACATTTCCACGCACACAACCATGCAATAGCCAACCTTGCATGATGGTTTTCCTTCACTTAACAGCTTCCTTATCTTTGAGAGTTTTTGGTATGCCACAGGTTGGCTCAATTGTTTTGAAGCTTATGTTGATATCAAAAGATGTGGTCACTAGATATTTTTAACTTAAAATGGTTTCTAGTAAGCATATATTTGGCTTTTGGAACAGAGAAACCACAACAATGCTCCCAACCAAGTTCTGAATCAGAACTTGGTTGGGAGGGGGGGGTGTATCAGCTCCTCTGTGATTTAAAGCTACCTTTAACACCTATATATTTGTTTCCCAGCAGGAGCAGCTCAAGCATACTTCAGCAGACGCCAGTTCAGCGAAAGGAATAAGCACAAGTAGCATGCATAATTTACCCAACGTATCCTGTGGCTTAAAAAATACATGGCTAAAGTGAGGAAGTGCAGAAGCCTTAGTCATGCAGCACAATACATAATGCATAATTCACTGTCAATTAATTGGTAATTAATGTGTTGAAAAACCAGGTTACAGTGAGCACTTCTACTCCTTACTCAGAGCCAAACCAACAGTTGAACAGATGCACCAGTATTAATTACGGCTCAATGGGAGTGTTAAGCTCTTCCTCCTTCCACCTGTTGTCCCTCAGACTCTTGCTTCACACACAGACGTCGCCACCGACCAACACACTCACACTCACATAATTCTGCAAGACCACCAGCTTAAAACTGGCCGCTCATTAACACTGAATCCTCCCCTCTCTCCCCTCCCTGCCAAAGCTAATTGGGTCACTACTTACCCCACAGTCAGCACAACCTCACGCAGAGGGGAGGGGGGAGGCTAAGACCACCACCATGCTGTCTTAGCATATGCCCTCGCTGGCCGGAGGCAGTGAGATTAGAACAAAAACAGGCACTTATTAATAAAGTTAGTCACTCAGTGCCTGCAGGTGACTCATCCGTTTACCAATCTGACTGTACGGTTATCTCCAGCCGCACACAATGCCAAATACCATTATCAACAATTTAAAAATGGCTGTATGATAGTACACGCTTCATTTCTTCTTATATTTGCATTAGTTAGCTGCCTATGGTTCCAAGTATACATTGAATCTGACGAGGCTGTCCCTATTTTTGGACACGAGCTGGAGATGTGTTCATTCAGCCATGAGCTGCACTTGCACTGCCAGTAAGGAAGCTTCAATACGGCGGAAGATAAAGACTGTACTCAAATTGCTGTTTTTATGTGTTTAAACAAGGACAGTTCGACCTTGCTAATCTGTTATGCTCCTTCCGCTAATCAACCTTCTGACTAATAATAATCCATTTCCCCATGCCAAAGAGAGCTGCAGTTCAGCCCAGGGCCGAGCCACGCCGGCACAATTAGGAGGGAGGGAAGACAATGGCACGTGTCCTGAACCAAGGAGGGAAAATAATAGAAACAGCTCCTACTGGGAGCTTTTTACTTCATTGCATTTTCACAAAAATATAGGAGACAGCTGACACTTTGCTGCTGTTCTCTTCAGCAGGAGCTGTACAAAGGAAACACACAGCTACAAGTGCAGCGCTTGTTTTTAGAACTAGAAAATATGTGAAATATTGCAATAGGACTATGAAGGTCAGAGGTAGATGTGATTAAAGAAAACATTTGCATATATATCAACCTGGGTATTATTCTAATGTGTTGTCCATTTACTATGATATTAATTATTTTGCAAACTATATCAATGGTATTTGGAGACTCAGACTTACTCCAAGAAGTAGAAGCCTCCTACAGCTTTCCCAAACACTTCAATGTGACAGAAATCATTTCAAACACTTGTCATTGAGTCTGACTGAAAGTAAACATAGAAAGTAGTCCCCTTGAAATACCCTGGGGCTGCTGTAATGAGCCGCATAGCATTACTGATCATCTTTGACACAAAGACAAGTGCTTGACGGAATGTTTTTCCTGTTAAACCAAAGTGTTTTGAAAGCTGTAGGAGGCAGGCAAGTATTTACCGTCTGACGGGGATCCTGCCAGAATCTGTGAATTCCAAATCTGTGCATTAGGAGGGCCACGATCCAACCTTTTTTTCTCCTAATTCTGAGAACTATGCCTCAATGTAGGATGTCTGCCAAAACAATAAGCTAATAAATAACCACTTTTGAACTTTATGTCCAAACTTATTGGAGGTTTTATATAGGATACCAAGTCTTCAGGGATATAGTGGCACTAAAAACTGATTCTGGGACCATAACAATTACTGTTAGTAAAAACACTTAATTGTTAAAGCTCGTTTTTTTCTGTTCTGGTGCCTCCTGTGGACAAAGTGGTTCCACTTTTCTCTCTGCTAATCTTGTCCTGTACATGTGCTAGTAGTGTTTTTTTAACAAAAATATCATCCTACTTTATTTGAATAGTCAAACATATCAGTCATCAAGAATCTTCGCTTTGGAAAATGTAGAAAATAAAGGCTGTACCTACAGTGCGCTTTTATTTACTTCGTCCGACACTTACCCCATGGCAGAAGTTTCAGGCATTAGACATAGCTACATATAAATTACCAATCCTTATACTTATGTTTTGTTTGCTTTTGTAGGTGACAAAGAGGCATCAGTATAAGTTTCAGTCTATTTTACAACAGCTAAAAATCCTCACAGGAGCTTTAAATGACAATGACCAAACAAAGTAATTAAGTGAATTGGTCACAGCAAAGTTGGTTTCCAATTTGCTAACTTCATCAGAACTATTAACACCCAAACCTATCAGGCTTATCTGAACGGTCTTATTACTATAATACAGGACTGCAATCTAACATCGAACTTAACTTTGCAACCAGTAAAGTCTCACCTTTCTGGCCATTAATAGAACACTTTTCAGACATGCAGGCAATGTCCACTTCCTTTTATTTTGGATTAAACATCTAATATAAATACAGAAATGTCGAAAGACAAACTACATTATTGTCACAGAAGCCTAAATTGGGAACAAGTCCACAGGCTTTTCTTTATTACTGCATTTATCTCCGTCCATACCACCCTGTTTTTAGATGTGGCCTCCTACAATCTGGTCGTTTCATATCATCATTTTTAAGCTCAGCCAAACCTCCAGTGGAGGTCCATAAAACAGCAAGGCGGCTTCAAATGGATCTGGGACAGGGCTGTGAAGCTTTTGCATGCTGTGCACGCACACACATGAGCATGCAGTGCATAAAAAGTGCAGAAGCATACACACTTTAAGAACGAATACCAATAAAAATTAAGGCCTTACTGGCAACGTCGAGTGACGCATTGCGACTGATGGCTTCTCCCAGGTAGTTGCGGGCCACACAGGTGTAGACGCCTTCGTCTGGTTTGCTCCGTCGTCCATGTACGATGCGTAGGAAGAAGAGGGAGCCGCTGGGCAGGAGCATGCGATGGGAACGGGGGTCATCTTTGTCAGTCTCTACCCGCTCACCATCCTTGTACCACTCGATACTGGGAGGGGGTCGGCCCTCTGCCTTGCAGTTGAGGGTGGCAGGCTCCCCCTTGGAGACGATCAAATCCGATGGGTCTTCCACAATCCGAGGTGCACTGTCTTCAAACCGAGCCCGGGACCCTGTGGAGCAGAGATGAGGACAAATGTTAGCTCTTCATCTGACCCCCTGCCATTCATGAAAATATATAATCTCTTTGTGACAGGACAGACGACAGCGAAGCCATTTAAAAGGCAAGAATATCTTCTTTTAGAGGTGCTGTTTGTGTGTTGGATATATGTGCGTGAAGCGAAGCAGCAAATCGTCTCTCTTTGAAGGTTGACTTTGAACGCAGGGTAAGACATTTTCCTGTAACAACCTGTGCCTTTCAGATCACTAAGTTTGATACCCATTTGTTCAGCTATATGTGTCTGTTCACAGAGGACCACCTGTACAGAGGATGCAATCACCCGTGTGATATGATAATGGACAATCTCTGTGTCAATCAAGATTGTTGCAGAGGTAGAGATGATAGTTGGTGGAAAGCAGAGAATAAGACAGGTATACCTACAGTATACATTTCAAAAGAGAAAGACCCGGGTTTAGAGCATGAGTGAGGCAGCGAGATATAGATAACTCCCATATTTTTCTCTCTAGGGATCCATTACTCTTTTTCCTGGGCTGTAAGGGAAGACACACTGCTTCACTTCCTAAGGTAAGCTTTTAGAGCAGACCAAATGTTTCAAACAGTGTGTTACAGTTAGAAAAATGAATAATTCAAAATGCCAGTGCTTTTAGTTTGGTTCTTAGGGAACAGATGGTCTCTCCCTCACTCTCAAAAAAAAGAAATGGTCAGTGTGCCACTGATTATTGTGCTGCCCTGTTTGAGGCATTATTTTCAGCACATAATCTACACTGCATGACAATCCTCCATTATTACTAGACACGAGTGAGGAGTAACCAAATGACACACATGTTGTTGCTGCTGTTACATTACACTTAAATCTACAGGCATGGGGATAAACCCTCACTTTTCATCTGTAAGCAGATTTATGTCTTTTCGTGAACTGATTTCGACGCGGGCCAGGAGTTGCCATCATGGCATAAACCTGTAGTAAACATCTAAAGAGCAATCTGAGCGCTCTCAGCTAACACCCAGGGGTCACAAACCAGGACAGCTCAACACACTAATGCAGGATGTGGATGAATACTAATCGAGCCATTAAAATGTGGCATAGCACCTCGAGTCAGTCCTCACAAAAACAAACACTTGTTTACAATAGGAGAGCAAGTGTGAATTATTTCATGCTGGTCCTGAAAACTAATCTTTCAAGGTATTAAAATGTAATTTTCTTTAGAGTATTTTCTAACATATCAATATGTCATCTCTGGAGAGTTTATAAAAGCAATATCACACAAGAGGGAGAGCAGATGTACTGGATGTCAGCGTGGCTGTGGTTCAAGTGTGATATTGATTTTATTCAACAGTTTCAGACGCATTTCATAGAGGTGAAATCATCAGATTCTTCTTTTTAAATCAATATGTTTTGCCCCAGAAACACAACTTATTTAATACCTTATTAATGTGTCTATGTTACCGGTGGATTTCTGCGTTGTGTAAATTGATGCTGTGACACCGGGATTCTTTTTCATCACTTTTAATCTGGCAAAAGATAAAGCACAGACAAAACTCCGTTTTCACTTCTCAGTCCGCTCCAGATCCTACACAGATTAAATAAAAGTATGTTATGTATGTTAGCTTAATGCGCGTGCACGTAAACTAGCTTAAATTGCTGTGCACGGCAAGCTAGGCTCCTTGGCAAATAAAATAACAATAAATTCAGGATATTTCAATTAAATCAATATACCAACAGCTAACAAAAGACTGTAAAACATTCTGAAGAACATAAATATACACAAAATAATACAATAATTAAAGGATGGAGGGTGATAAAAACTTAGGCAAAACAATGGACACCCACCTCTCCCAAAGGCAATTGTACAAAAGGGCAGAGGGGAGGCGGCAAAACGAATACATAATAATAACCAAAGATGAAGAAAACAAAGGAAGAAGGGGCTGCGGACTACAAAATAAGACTTAACAGACAATTGCCAGGTAATTTTGTGTAATTATAAAAACAAACAGTGAAATATGCACCAGCATATTTGACCCTGTTATATCTACATGTTACCACTGGCCAGCTACTTTGTATTATGTACATTTGGCTACATTTCCAGAGATTAGTTAAACAGTGAAATAAGAGCCTATTGTTAGTTTCTTTGGCGGCATGTGTGGTTGATTCCTCCAGACAGACTTGTTTTCTGTAATGCTTCAACAATATACAGGACAATTAAAGTTATACTCTATAACAGCACTTATGGGGTGCCTCTTGTCCAATTAAATTACTTTGTTGGAATTAACTGTTGTATATACTGTATGAACATCATTTTACTTTGGCTCAGTGGTGTCCTGCTGGTGAACTGTGTTTTTAAAGCACGTACTCTCAGTTCAAATTCCCATCTCATGTAACATAGTTACATCACTGTGAACCCTGAACTCTTACATCAACACCAAAACAGGATTTTACTGTAAAAACAAATACAGCGAGAGAGTTGACCTCTTTCAAGATTACTGTGGCAGTTGAACGTTCATTTCCATTAAGTTTGTATCCTAGGAGAAAAACTCTGCAAAATATCTCTCACTAAAGTGTAGGACAATGTACAATGTAGGGCATCAAAATACTGGACTCTACATAATACTGTCTTTAGTCATACCCTTACGTTTGAACATTTCACAATAGTGGCTAAATTGTACTTAAAACATGAAGATTTGGCACAGAGAGTCAATCCATGAATTTAATATCTGACTTTACTCGACAATGAAGATATTTCCTCAACGAGTTCATTAAATGCAATGTTTGGATTTATGTTTTGACTCTCCTATAAACACACAAATACCTGTTACAAAGATAATTCAGCACATCTTATGTGACTCTGCTGAAATTGTTGATTAAAATTCATCTAAGTTTGTGGCAAGCTGTTACAGAGCGACGTTGTCCTCCTCATGTTTCTGGTCTCCTCCAATTTATGAGGGTAATATCAACACTTTGGCTGCTTCATTCCTAACTTTGTTTATCAGCCACTCTCTAAGAGGGTCGTCACGATGCCAGAATTTTTAAATTAGATATGTTTGGAGAAAAAATTTAACAAAATTGATACCTGTTATGATTCCACACCAACAACAAAATAAAAGTCATACGAACCTGATATTTGGGTGATTTCTTGTTATTGCTAAAAAAATTGCAGGCAAACTCCTGCACACTGTCTTAACTGCACAAATATTGAAACGTCTATTTTTACAATTAAGACAGTGCTCTCTCTGTTGCAGGAGCTTCTTTGTAGTTATGACTGTGGATCTGTGTTATTTCTATGCTTTGGTGCTTTTTTGACACAATCGATCGTTAAAACAATCGAGATCACATCATTTTAAAACACGTTTGATCGAGTATTTACATTTTCAAAAACATTACTCTCTAATTGTCTCTGTTTACTGTTTGGTGCAAAGCTGGTAGCATGACGTTCTCCAAGCTTTTTAAGCTGAAAGTGACACTTTGAGAGCGGTAAGAGTGACCCAAAACACAAAGGAGAAACAATGAGCTGAAATGCACTAAAACTCTATGTAAAGCTGGGGGCAACTGATGAGACCTTTGTTAATTCTCCATGGATTGGCCCCTACAAGCTACTGCTTTCACTTTACACATCTAATGATAACATGAAGAATGGTAGGGGCTTTAATGTTTGTTTTAATGTTACAGGAACACTCATTCCTCTGAGGGGCTTTTAACTTTTACTTGCTCATAATTTCAATAATTGATGTTGTTTTAATTACTGTGGCTGTTTTTGTTATTTGATTTCCTGAATAAATAAAGTGAAACTCATATCAAACCTTTATTTTTTGATTTAGTTTGATTATAACTGTTCAATGCTTGGTTCATTCACATGACTCCCTCTTGAGAAAAAAGCCTTGGTTTAAACATCAATGCACTCTAACACCAGTTTAGTTCAAAACAATTCTTATAGTCTTTGATTATTCATAATGAAAAAAAGGCCTTTACGTCAAGGGTTTTACTGTGATACAGACATATTTCTTACTCACAGATTTGGAGCTCTAGCGTAAGTTCCGTCAGGACGACTATATATTTGCCTTCATGGTCAGGTCTATCTCTCATTCATCCCTCTCACTCACATTTCCACTGTCAATTTCTCGAGCTGTCATTTTCTGGGATTGCCATTGGATAATCAGCTGTCTAGTCAGCGGTACTCATCTAACCAATTGCATGGTGTTCCTCCCTCATTGCCAGCCTATCATCGTTCTGCTCCCCTTTAAATATTATTCTTTTTCTGCCTTAGTTCCTTCACGCCGAGGTTTCGTGCTCCCCGTCTTCCCCGATATATTCTATTGCCACTCAGAATTGACGTTCTCCAAACGCATCAAACACCCACGTAGAGTCCAAGAGCCAAAGACCTTCTGTCAAGACTCTATTTTATCTATTGTAATAAAATAATTGTCATTGTTCACTTGTCTCCCCTGATTGAAATACATCTATGTTCTGTGGTAATCTCATCACTCAATTTGTCCAACAAAACTATCAATCTGCAAAGAAACACACTATTAGCCAATGACAATGGATAATCCTGTCATTGTTTATGGCAGCCATATTTGAGACTTTCTTTTGTGTGAAGTAACCTTTCTAGTGTTTAGCTCTCGTTGTAATCTGGGTTGACAGCACATATTGTTAAGTCATTGTTGCTTTCAGTTGGTTTGTCACTATGAAAAAAGCTTGTGTTCTCATTTAATTTGGTGCGTGCATTATCTGAATGACAAAAGACGCTTTTGAAAAACATCAAAAAGAACTTAAACGCCCCCATCTTTCAGACGAAACTGAGAAAAAATAGATTATATTAGAAGCACTTCTTTTCAATGACATAAAAGGTGATGGGATTATGATTGAGGCTTAATGGGTGCTTATTACTGCTACAACAGAATAAATGTGCCTCCATGATGTATTACTGAGAAAATTGTTCTTTTCAAAAAAGGAAACTCGGACATTTTCAGTTGGCAAATGTGACAGCTACAACCAGCTCCTCTGCATTCAGTAGAAAGTCTTCGCCACCTTGAGCATGACAGCAACACATTTTCTTTCTGAGGAAAGGACATTTTCATTGTAATGTTGCCTCCATGACAGGAAGATTGTTGTGTAGTGGTTGAAAGCACCTTTCAGCAAGAAGAAACTCTGTCAGCCACACCTGTGACACGGAAAAATAAACGTCACAGGCGATAATGGGGATCGGCTCATAAACACGACCCATTAGAGCTGGCAGTAGGCGCTCAGAGATATCCTAGTGCAAGTGGGAATTTAAAGTGTGACGTGATTTGTGTGGAAAAACACTAATCCGGGGCATTCTGGTGTGAAATCACTTTTAAAAGTACAAGGGATAAACAAGAAGGGAAGGACATCGCTTCCTCCTGCAGCGGTTTCACAACAATTTACAGAAACGCAAGAGAAGACGCTTCAAATACTTCTGCTTTTGGTTCATTCAGGCGTATTCTTAAAACTCACAGCTTTGATGATGTTTCTGTAATTAACAACAGTTTCAATAGAAAAGGCTATTTCAATTCGCTGCACATTCATAGTGTTTTGTTTTGTTGTTGAAATAAAGGATTGCAGGTTCGTCTAACTGCACTGATTAGTTTCTCAGCAGCAAATAAAAGAAATAAAGCACTACAGTACAGAGACCAAAGGGAGCTAGATGACTTTAAAGTTAAAAACAACAGGAGATCAGAGCAGATTTAGAACCAAACAAGAGTAGAAAATCACAAAATCACCACGTGTATTGATCCAAGAGGCTTCAATTGAAAGTCATAATACATTGTTAAACCCAGTAAGGTAACACGCATCGTCTTTTTGCCGACACCACATCAGAGCTGACGGATCAATAAAACTCTTTTAAACACATCTTAACTTCGAAGAACCTTGCAGTCCTTCGACGGGAGGGGCAGAAGAGAGCAAAGATAATCCATAAGAGTGAATGGCAGTCAACCTTGAGCTGCCGTCCAATACGGAGGGGGGGCTTTGTGAATGAGAGCATGCCAGACTCATGCAAGGTTATCACTCTGTAGTGCACGCTCAAGGCTACACTGCGTACTAATGAATGTGTCAGGGAGAGAGAGGCAGAAGAGCATTTTACAGAGAAACAGAATATATATTCAACAGCTCCTCTTATTTTACACAATGTGAAAATGAGGATGATGGGGTTTTTTTTTGTATCTGCCTAAACACACTTCAGTCTATTTAACGGTGCTACTGAATTAAGTTGTTTGTAATGTTCTTGCAGGTGAGACTCATTTAGCTAGTTAGCTAAATCTGGTACGAAGCATCTCTTCTCTTCTGAGACTAATGTTTTTTTTTTGTACAATGTCCCTGATTCAAATAAACTTATAAAATAAAATAAATAAATACATTTTATAGGCCTTGACAACGTGTTAGTCAACTTCCTTGATAGCATTTAGTCACAATGAAGGTGCTCTTCATTGTTAAGCTTCCTTTCTCTTTTTCATATACTCTTTATGTTTTTGTGTTCTTGTGTTGTGGTGTATTATACCTTGTTGAAAAAATGGATTCAGGAATATTTTCAAGACTTTAAGCTCCAACGTGTATAAGGGACTTTTAAAATACATGACTGTACTTTATGACCTTAATGTTTGATGCAGACCAGTCATTTTGTTCTCCTATGCCTTGTTTGTCCACAATTAGAGCTTATAATCATGTTTCTATTTATGACTGAAGAGCTCATTGACTTTACAACTGCATTAACTGTTTTATGGTCCTTTGAATACTGCATGTAGAAAACCTTAGACTGTATAAAACATTAACATAGTCCCAGTGACTTCAACTAGGTTTTACAAAAAAAAGAAATGACCTCTAAAGACCTAAACAGTTTTTTAAATCACCAAGCTGTAAACATATTTATTGCTACTGGAAAGAATGGGCATTATAATATAGGACCTAATGGGGATGCCTTGACTGTTGTAGCCAACCTCAAGTGGACACCAAAGGAACTGCAATTTTTTTGCATTTCTGCATTGGCTTCCTTTTTTCCAACTCTGGAGGTTTCCACTTGTAGAGTTACAAACACAACATTGACCTTCCATCGCTTTTCAATCAAAAAGATGCTCATTTACGCTGAAGAAAACGAACCCTTTCAATAGGAGTCATGTTTCTGTCCACCTGGCAGGTGTAAATTATTAAGCTCACTCTTTTTTAGCTCTGTTTTTGGTCTCCACCAACAGCTGAGGGAAATACATGCCTTTTCAGCGGCTAAATGTGTCACTATTTAACCCAACAAGCTGCCAACTTTTTCAGTCTCTGTTGTTTTGAGGGGAGCAGTGAGTGTGCTGTGGGGGTTCAAGAGTTTGTCAGAGCTGTTGGAGTAAACTAACAGTAAAGTTTCAGCTACATATTACTTTGTTATAAATGGTCATTTGATACATTGTTATAATGAAAATGGTGACTAATTGTTGTACATATCAGTAAGTAATAGTGGCCAGCAGTGATATAGTGTCCTTTTTGTCAAGACTTCAGTACATAAACTTCATTAATTAATTGTGTACAAGGGATGATAATGTGCGTGGTGCTTTGTTCTCTTTTCAGAGCTTGGACTTAATTTATTCTAATCTGATGGTGTGCTTAAGGCTTATTTGCTGTGGTAATTGTCAAGATTGAATGTGATCTGTAATTATTTATTTATTTATTTATTCACAAAGAAAAAATAAATCCAGAGAAAGCAAGCAACCGCTGTCAAATGAGAGTCTATTAGTACTGCATGCAGCTCTGATAGACATGCTGTCGCATTGTTGCTAATTGCAAACTCAGACACACGCCCACATGTGTGCTCATGGCATCTCCTACATTTCTGCCTCATTGAACTCACAGAGTTAGCAGGCCAAGAGCTGAGGGGGTGGTCAAGATCACGTCTTAAAACCCTGTTGATCCGAGCTGTATATGGCGTTTCTTGGCTCCTAGCTGATGCATTGCATAACGAGGGGCGCTTTCATTAATAAGTGTGTCTAAATATTAACCTCGCATCCTCCCCCCCCCCTCCCCCCTCGGGGGCACGAGTGTACCGCTGTCACGCTAATGTGTGAAAACATCAAAGGCTCCGAGGGGACGTCTCTGTCTGGCTGCAGATTTTGTTGCCTTTTAGCGACAGCCAAGCTCAGAGCAAAATAAAACATACAAAAAGCTGGACCTGTCTCAGCTCACAGCTTGATATCTGCTGAAAAACACAACTACCTGTTAGGCAGACTGCTCAGAGTCTAACTTTCAGTGCAAGTTAAATTAAGACAGAAGCAGCTGGCTGGCAGCTTGTCTGAGGGGCTGGTGGCTGTCTGCTGAGATTTACTCCTGTCGTTTTCAATTTCAATTCATTTACATACTTGAAAAGGCCAAAAACATTCAAGGAGTTCCTGTGACATTGCCAACTAATCTCTGCGGGAGGGCGATAGTGTGTCACACAGACTACATTTCAAAGCAAAGAAGTCAGGTTTTAATTTCTTCTGGCAACAATCAAGGCTTTTTGAGCCTTCATTTGGCGACCTGCCTGTGATCTCATCTCTGAATGATGTCATCACTGACTGTACCAGAAGTGGGACATCATCTACATACAGCGGCATGACTCAAGCCTGTGGCACATTACAGGACTAACCAGCTTCTACAGAGGTTTCATCACCCATGGTTGTTTCATCAAGAGGCACAGTGAGAGGCTTTAGTCAGCTGTCAGCCATGTTTGTCACAAAGTAATGAGCAGGAGGACAGAGTTGACACAAATCACCGGCTAACGGTTGTTTAGCATCGATTAGTTCCACACTGAGCTGAGTCTGAATGCAGCTCAAGATAACTAAGATTCAATGAGATGTATTAGGGTCCACACTGATGCCGCCTTAATTGAGATTTTGTGTGTGTGGGTGTATGTGTGAGGGTGTGTGTGTGTGTGTGAGGTTGTGTATGTGTGTGCGTGTGTGTGGGAGACATAGCTGCTGTGTGAAATCAAATGCAATTTGTTAAGGGCACTTGTTGTTTGAGCACACAATCACACGGAGCATTGAGAAAACTAAAACAGAAACCCCAACCATGCATACTGAAGCCAACAGGAAAGATGTTATTAGCTGGACTCCACATAAACGAAACATATGGCGCTATAACGCTCACATATTTTATTTCCTCCTTATAAAAACAACAGAATAAATTCCACTAAGCGGGGTATTTGCTGAAACAAAACTCCCACAGAGTGCAAAAAGCCTGCTTAAATCCTCTTCTCTCAAGTATTTTTATAATAAAAGACACATCACCCAGGAAGGTGCGGTATAATAGAGGTGGGAATAAGAGAAAACCCCATTAATAGGTGACAGCAGATGGTGTGGGTATTGAAAAGTGCCTTTAATATTAGGAGGTGGCACCAGTTTATACATAATTATGAGACAGAGTAAAAGGAAGGAAGTATTACAAGTGGCCATGGAGCTCTGGATGTATAGTAAAATGATTATAGTATATCACTGAGGAGATGTGAAATAGAGCAGCGGGCAAATTGGACAGGTGGATATATCGGCTCATATTTGCTTATTGCAGATATACATCTGCCATTAAGTGTAAAGAAATAGTAGAAGTGAAACGCAATGTATATTGAGTTTATTTTACAACTGTCATACACAGTATACTCACAGTGCATCATTGCTTGACTCTGAATTTCCCCTCAGACAGCATTTTAAAGCTCTTTATTTTATCTATTTATTTTTATTTTACAGGGACAGTGCAGGCTCTCTAGGCTGAGAGAAAGCTAGAAAGCTATAAAAGAAACTAATTTGAAAAAATTGACATAATAAGAGTTCCTCGTAGGAGCTTAAAATGATTCAGCACATTGTTTTGGTTTTACGTCCCTCAGCTACTGTTTCACACCACTCTGCTGCTTTTACAAGTTACAGTAGGCTGATGTTTTCTATGAAAAAGATCTTAAATTCTACGCTATGCCAACTGCTCACACCCGACACCAGACAAACAAGTGCAGCAACATGCTAGTGAAAAGTATAGCTTTTAACAGCTGTAATGTTTGTAAAACCCCAAGATGAACAAGGCAGACAACAACGTAACAGTATATAGGCTTTTAATCCAGAGGCTGCCAGTTACATGCACAAACAGTGACTAACTAACTCTCGCTGTGCTACATGACTGCTCTATATCAATGTGTCACCAATAGATGGCGATGTTGCTTCACTTAAAGCTGTCATCAACATTATAACAGCTAAAGAGGCAAAACAAAGTCACTCAGGAGTTGGTGGAGACCAAAAACAGAGCAAAAAGAGATAACATTCAGATTTGACTAACATTCTACAGATAGACAGCAACGTGACTACAAACGAACGTGAATGTAATGTATTTGGCGACCCCTGTTGTTTACTGTTGCCTCTGAGTCATGAGTTGTCTGTATGTTTCCTCGATGTTCTGTGTTTTTCTGTTTGTAGTTTTTGAAATGTTTTTAAATTGTTTGTTTGTTTATCTTTTTAATGAGCTATGTACAGCACATTTTTATATTTAACTTTTTTTTTTTATTACCTATTTAGAGAGAAAGACAACTATGCTAACAAGTCACGTGCATCAACAAATAAAGTTGGTTTCCTCTGCCTCCACGTGGCCAAAAATGTACTTTATATACTGGTGCACATGCTAACAAAGCAGGGACCCAATTATAAAAACATTGGCTCTGTAGTGCTGCTCAACAGTGTACCTTACAGTAGGCATGTTTGTGTAAATAAATCATTATCAACTAACATGATACTAATAGGTTGATACATTTCAAGTTTCAGGGACAAAAAATGTCTAATTAGTCATGATTATAGATTGTTGCAACAGTGATTTTTAATGGCTTCATTTCCTGTTAAATCCACTCAGATAACTCCAGTTTAATTTGATTAAAAGACTAAACAGAAAAACACATTGTACACAGAGTGTTCTGTCTTTAATGTGTGTTGAAAGCCATATAAACTAATATGAAAATAAAATGAACAATATATCTGCACTCAGACAAATTGTTTTTTTTCCGAGCCCTGTTTTAATTTGGGGTTTGAGATTAAAGCTCAGAATATTAAGCTGTTATAAGAGCAATGGTTAAAAACAAATACATAATCCCTTCCTAAACAGTAATCAAAATGAGCTTTAAAAAGGCATTTTTTAATAATATGTGTGCATCCCCAACCCCCTTGGAGGAGTGGGGAGAGGGTTGTGGGACTATGCCACTGTCACTGAGAGTTCATGTGCTAAAAGTGAGAGTTAAATGGTTTCACTTTGGCTACAGTGTGGAGCCTCTTCTGACCTCTCCAGCTGCGTAATGGCCCCCTGCGTGACCATCCCGGGAGTCAGGGGGAAAGACAGACGAAATGTGCATTCCCTAGTGATATCATACATTTCAGATCACTATGTGTGTGATATTTCGTCATACATTTCATTTTCAAGCGAGGACACATTCAGTAAACAGAGCTGACCGGGAAACATTTGAAATCTAAAACACGAGGAGACAAGTCAATGCGTAAATAAGTAGCGTGTTAGAGAGAAAGAGGAAATCATAAATACTTTTGAAACACATTTCTGCTGAATTATTTATAAATTATAAATATTTTGCTATTACCTGATGCGATGGTGATGAATGAGACCGTGACAAGTAGTACATTTCCAAAGTTCATCTCCACTCTTTCCTGGAGCCCCTTGACTTTGCGCTCAAATGATCAATTATAACCGGACCTCTTCCGATCATTAAAACGCGCAGATTTAACCAAAAACATGTAAATCTGACGCGGATTAGAGTTGGAGCCTCAACTGGAATATTTCAAGCGAGCAAAATCATCCCCCAAAAAAACTTGGATGTCACTCCCATAGACCCATGACAGCAGCAGGATGAGCTTTAGCAGCAGCAGCAGCAGCACCGCCCCGGAGAAACCTAATAACAAAACTCAGCAGCAGCACTTCTTCATCCCCGCATGTTCACACACACACACACAAACACTCACTCACTCACACGGAGGGACTACTTTCTAAGATCTACCGCTGCTCCTGACCACCAAAAAGAAAGAGGTTTAACTAAATTTAGCCCGGTCATAAATAAAATAATTCCTCTCTCTGTCTCTGGCTCGGGCAGTTGCAGGTTGTAGCGTCAGTTTGAGCGGAGATGAGGTTGTGCACATGTCGCGCTGAGCTCCGCACTCACTGCTATCCGCACCAAATCCTCGCCAACCTTCAGGAGTCTGTTTTAAAGAGACAGGCACGACATCTGCCTCCTCCTGTGTATGCATGTGTTCATGTGCTTAATCTCTAGAGCAAAGGAAATTAAAGGATGAAAAAAATCCTTACATGACTGTGGCATAATATATAAATAAAAAAGGAAACATGTTTGTGACATCTCTGAGTTAGGGTTAATATTGTATAGGCTTTTAGTTAAAATTTGCTTTTTATAAATGCTGTACATTTAAGGGTTAGGTTTTATTAATATAAATATGTTTAAGATTTGGGCTTGGGAAACTTGCTTTAACTCATTCCATTGAGGTAAACTCCAGTTTTATTCAAATAGTCTTTTATTAAAATAATGTTAGGGTTTTAGTTGATGATCGAGTTGGACTCTGGTTTGTGATGAGGGGTTAAAGGTTCATGTTGTTTTAAAGGAGCCCCAATAAAAAAAGAAGATATTTGGGTAAGAGGTTACATTTTAGAATCTATTAAGAATTCAGGTTTGAGTAAAGATTGCAAATATATTTATTACAAACCCAGGAGATTTATAATCCTATGTTTGAGCAAACCTGTTGGCAAAGAACATCCACTAAGCCAAAAAGAGATTCTGTTTAGTCCTTTAAAACAATATAGATAACAACTCAATAAAATGAGGGCACCCAGCACTTGACTACACGTTTTATCATTTTATACCATTGTCTGAGGAAATACTCAATTCTGGTTGGCTGCAAGGTGTCGTTCTATCAGCTGACCAGATCAGAAATAACCCCTCCATGGGTTGTATCAAAGATCCATTCTATTTCCTGGAGCTTTGATCGTAAAAACACCAGCAGGGTAAGCTTTCAAGGTGAAATATTTGGACTTCTGCCTCCATGCATATTGTCACGCATCATCTCTTAGGTAAGTTGATGGTACATTAGGCTTTCATTTCTCAGGCTAATGGTAACTAGCTTCCCTAAAAGATTCCAAACATATTCTTAAGTTTCTGAAGATATACTTGAAAGTTTTTATGACAAACATTTTCGTTTTTTAGCCATAGACTGCATATAAACATGGACGTAGTCTCTGTGCTGTCACCCAGTGGTTTCTGAAGCACACTTTTGAAGCACATCAATGGCAGTCGCCATATTAGAAATCCTAACTGAATATACTTTTGTTCAACCTAGTAACAAGCAAAGAGCTTGAGCTGAGATGTGCATAAGTCTCTGGACAAACGGCTACAATGTGCTCACTCACCAATCAGATCAGCCACACTCCTCACTATAAATAACTCTTAGCCTTCATATAATTAAAACGGATGAGTTATTAAAAAAGTAATCCTGTACAGTCTGTGCCAATAAAGGAATGAGCTAATCAAAACAAATTTGTTTTTTGGACCAGGCTGTAAACATGTTCATATCTGATGTAAAAATGAGCATTTCAGAATGAGTGTGTGTGTGATTTACAGATCTTTTGGAGCCAGCATCAAGTGGACACTCGAGGAACTGCATGTTTTTGCACTTCTACATTGTATTCATTTTTCAACACCGTACTTTGCCTCTTGTTTTTAACAAAAAGATGTTTTTTGTTTTTTCGTCTAAAGGAAGACAGTATAAGCCTCTTTTTTTCATAATGTTTATAGCTTTGTGTCTTTGTTCTTTATTTTTAAACTATTTCAACCCTTACTGTAACTCTTATTTCTCATTTCTAATATCATGTGTGTGCCTTATCATATCATATTATTTCTCTTTTCAGCATTTACTAGTAGTCTTCACTTGATGCATTTGTCATGTTACAGACTTTTTTCTCTTTGCTTTGACATGGAATTGATACTAATGTGGTTAATCATTTGATAATACATAATGTCTAATGAGCCTTTAATGCTTTCCACGCAGCTCATATAGTATCCTCAAATGTTGTATTCCTTCTTTCTAATGCTCTCAGAGTACAAAAATGTAACCTGTTATTTCCATGTGGTCTGTGGGATGATTGTAGTGTTTAGTGAGCAAATGTATTATAATGCTGCAAATTACAGAACAAAAGGGCTGATTAATGCACATGCTTGCCAAGTAGATTACAGTTCTGGAGTTTAATTTTCCCATCATCTATTGAGTCTAATGCAAGGAGATAAAATATGTTACAATTTTTTATATGCAATAATGACTGTTATTATACGATTCGCTGACGACTGTTGATTGTATGCTGCTAATCACACTGCAGAGAAATAGCGACATTTCAAGGCAACCATCATCACTACAGTTGCTAACATGGTCACTTCTGATCCTGATGATTATAAAGATAGTGGAGAGCACTGATTGTGTATGCTAACGGTCATTGTTGCAGTCCTGCTCCGCTCTGATTTATTTAGCAGCTGTTGTTTCACAACCACTCCTCCACAATCTGGCCTAGCTGTTGGTCTGGTCTTCCTCTTGGGGACTTGTGGACACACACAGCTCCCTTGGGGGTACGGTCTCTGTTTCAACCCCACCTCCACCCTGCACCCCCACAGCACAGAGCAGACTCGTTCCTCGGTGCCATTGCTTCTTGTCCTCATTGTCTCTGTGTCAGGCTGTGAGAGGAGGACATGATGGAGAGTGACTTTTGGACGGTGAGACGCCTGTTCCCCTTTGTCCCTCCTAAATAGGATTGGAAATTGGGCAACAGAAGAGGAGTCCAGATGTCTGTTGCGAGGTGTGACACAAAGAGGTGCCCACAATGGCTTCAATTTCGGCCTTGGTGGAAGTGTGTAGCTTATTAAGGGCCACAAAGGCTAAACGGGTATAAAATAGAGGCATCTCAACAGGAGAGTGGTTGAGATCTTGAAGGTGTCGGATGAGAGTGGTGGTCTTATTTTCGACTAAAAAAGCTCAGAGAAGTCAGCAGGAGATACTCAGATGTAACCACATGTGGCACTGCTAATCAGCATACACAGGTTTTTTATGGCTTTAACAAAAGCCCTTTTTTTCTTTTCAGATGGCTCCAGTTTTCTTTTAAATGTTAAATTACTTGAAATGTAAGCTCTTCTATCCGGTTTCAACTATCTTTCATAATTAAATTAGCATTTTGTTTCTGTCAGAACCTACTAACTTTGACGTCAATCATTTGTTTTCAGAATCAGTCAGTGGTCGATGTTTTGAATACCAAGAAGGTTGCAGCATTTTGATTACAGGAGCAGATGTATTTTGCATTTTATACATTGAAGAGCCCCCATCTTTTTGTTGTATTAAGTCAAACTTAATCAACAAACTAAATAAGATGTTTGTCCATGCCCTCTAGAAAGGCACTTAGAAGTGAAGTGTTCTCTTGGCCCTATTTTTCATAATTTACTTTATGTGACAAAACACTGTTAAGAAATGAAATGATGTGACATCACTCTGGTTAAGGTCTGGTAAAGTTAGAAATTGTTGTCATGGTTATTATAATAAACAAATGAAGAATGATCCAAAAATGATTATGGTAACGGATTATTAAGATGTTGACAAAAACAAGAACTTAATTTCATGTTCTGATGTTGAAGATGTTTCTCTTGTCTAATCCTTCCACCCAGACCTCTCGGCTACATGGACGTTCTTGCTCCATAAAAAATGTCATCTGACTTCTGATCTTTTGCTCCGTTCATTATTATTGTTAATTGCGACTAGAATGTACACTGATGTTTTTCAGGTCCCTTGTTGAAAAGACAAGGGATTGTCCCTTATGGAGAGTTGAACAAGAAGATCAAACACCTGTCACTTTAAATGTAGTTTAAGGAAAGGAGACAGTTAGCTTAACTTAGCTAAATAATGGAAACAGGGGGAAACCACTGGCCTAAATGTGTCCAAAGTTGACAATCCGGTGACAACACAAAAACATTATCAACAAGTTAAATATGGATTGTTTCATGTATATAAAAACTAAATAGTTCAACCAGTTGTGGCTTTAAAGGAAGTCATGTGCCACATTCATTCTTGTGTGTTTTCCCAGAGTCTCCTGAAAACAACCCCAACATAATTCTTACAACTATTCTTTAGGTTTTTATGTATTTATGGCATTACAGAGATGAACCAACAATCTGGCTGAAATAGTTAGAAAGTTAAATCAATAGATATTTTATTGTCATTGCATGCAAATGTAACAGGATTAAGTTTAGCAACAATCAGCTCTAAAGCATAAAACTGTCTATAGCTTAACATACTGTACATAAATAAATAGTAATAAACACTAAATAATAAGAATTATTCTCAGTGGTTCAATCCCATAGGTTGTTATTGTATTGATAGTTATTGCACAAACTACAGTGTTGCACTTTTTATATTGTCCCTTTGTTTATTTTGTGTCTTTTTTTTAAGATGACACTTGGGGGCTTTTTTTTCTACTCCCTGTAGGTGTATGTTTAACTGTGTGTGTGTGTGTGTGTGTGTGTGTGTGTGTGTGTGTGTGTGTGTGTGTGTGTGTGTGTGTGTGTGTGTGTGTGTGTGTGTGTGTGTCAACAGTACAGCGGGGTACATATGGTGGGATGTGGCAGTCTGTCTGACTGCGGTGAAGAATGTGAAATTCAGCTGTCGGCCTCTTGCCCCCTGGCTCTGACCTTATGTGTCTCTGATCACCGTCTGGCTCCATCTCATTATGGCTAACTCCATATTGCTTCACTCTCACAGTGCAGCCGCAACAATTACTATGCAAAAAACTCCAAAATATCTCAAAAAGCAGTGATTGTAGCTCCTCTCAGGGCATGCATTTATCACTAATTAGGCCTTGTTATCGCTCTTTAGGTGGTCAAGGGTCTTGGCTGTTGACCTGCTAAGATACCTTGTCAGCAGATTTCATTAGTCGCAGAGACAGGGCTTTTGTTTCCCTGTGGTGCATGTGTTGATGCATGTGTGTGGGAGCAAGTGCAAAGGACCTTCAGATAGCCGGGAGGACTCAAGAGTTTATTTATAGGCCGGGTGTCACAGCAGTGTAGGGCCAACAGCAGCAAGTCATTTACATCCAATGCACCAAAGTGCCAAGGTAAGCAGCCGCTACTGTCAGTGCAATATTCAGCTTAAAGGCTCAGCTATTTTTTTTTTATGATTTGGGGCCCTCTCCAGCAGAGGGAGCAGTACATTGCATTACAACTGCTCCTCCTCTGTCACATAGTCTAAGAGTTGTTTGTGGGACTGGAGGAGCCCTGGAGGAGCCCTGACTCCTGCTGCTTCTGATGAACAGATATAATGAGCCTGTAGAGGCTGCTCACAGAACAGCACACTGTGTGATAAATGATACAGCTCCTCCAAACACTTTCCTGCTTTTTTTTTTTTTTATTCTAGATATACTGTAGGTTTGTGCTGTCCTGTAAGCTACTCCTGTATGAAAAGAAAGTCGTTTCAGAGGTGCTGCTTTCATTTCAAATGTTTTCTTTAACTACTGGATTTACTTTCCCTCCCCTCTGAAAAGACAAATACATCACTTTTTGTACTTTACTGTGCTCAGATATTGAAGCCAATTTCAGACAGTGAAAAAACTTGATGAAAAGAAAGTCATGATTAAATTACAATCGAGAATTATGAAATAAACATACTTAATTTCTCAAAGGGTTTGACTGAGGAAATCTTTCACATCTTCTGTCACATAACCACATAAAGAAGAATATTCATTTACAATCTCATCATTTTGACTTTTATTATGTTCACTGTTGTATCTACTTGTAATCTTTACCCCACAATTTGACCTACAGTAGTTTGTCATTTTTACTTTTAACCTCTTCATTTTGCATTAATACGTTGTTTTTTTTTACTTCATATGTGAACATTTCTTCTGGATTATTTTGTCCAAATGTGACTATTTACCTCTGCAATTGTATTCTGGTTAAGAAAGATACAATGACAGGGTATTTTCTTCATTATTTTATCTATTTTTGTCAGAAATGAGCTTCCAGTTAGTAATGCTGAGCCTCACTTGAATGCTTGCTTTTCTCTGATGCAGGGTGCAAAAGCAGTGACATCACTCAGTCATGATTTACTTATGTACGCATGCATATTCACAACTTCATCAATTAGTAACTGCCTCTTCTTGCACATCAGGCTGCTCTGTCAGCATCACGCTACAATTCATGTTTTTGTAATTGATATAATGATAAAACATGTCGAATCAGCCGGCTTTGTTTGTTGTTCATAAATCCGAACTTGGAAGGTGTTCTGTGTTGTTTAGAAAAAAATATCTCAAAATATAAGAAACTGTAATTTTGTTGGTGTTGTTTCATTGAAAGTGGGAGGGGGTGGGGGGCAGAAACAGTGAGATTAGATGTGATGAGCTCCACAGACAGCAGTGATTCTGGTTTCTACAGAAATTAAGGGAAAAAAGACTTCTCGGTTTCCAGATCTTGTGCCACTGATTGCTTGGTACAAATAGATCTCTTGTGTAATTGCCACTTGCGCTTGAGAGCTCATTTATCTTTCCTGCAACATTACGTCACCCAGTCTCAAGTCTTTTATCTCCTCTGAGTTTCTGTGAGTAACATATTTGACATCTTTTGCATCTGCTATATTCTTCTACATTCAGAGGTCATCTTTTAAAGAGGTTTACACAGGCACAACTCCTGTCATTGTGTTTTATACTTTCACAATTATATTCTGGATTCATTAGTGAAGTACAGCACTCAGAGTATTGTGAACAGCACTATGTGGAAATTTTTTAGGACCTTATTCCAACGTCCTTTAAATAAAAGTATTTAAAAGAGGAAGTCAAGGAGAGAGAAAATAGCATCATTTCATATTGTAAGTGGCTGTCAGAGCAGCAGCTGATTCCAGTGAAGGCTCGGGGGAGTCCTCTGCTGGTCTGAACTCATAACTGCACATATTTCCTGAGAGATATCAGAGCTGCAAGAGTCAGCAGAAGTGCCAGCACAAATTGGGGTTTTTTAAATTGAGTTTTAGCTATAGTAGGTTGGACACAGTGGTGCTCACACTAGATGTCAAATGTCCAATCCACCCATAAAATCATCTAACTGTAAAAAAGATAAAGCCTCTCTGAAACACAACTTCAGCAGCAATATGGACAAAACCATTTGCGGCAATATGTCACTTAACATAAGGCCAAAAGCAGGGAGGCAACATCAATCTTGATTATCAATACAGTGAAAAAAAAATATTAAAAAAATAACCTTCACAATTTCCCAAAAGTCCTCCTTGATGTACTCACGTCAGTTGATGTATTGAGCAACATTACAAACCTGAAAGTGGGTCAGTCAGTATAAGATAAGTCAAATCAACCAGGGCTAACTTTGGACAAATGCTAACTTGTGTAAATGTGAACAATAATGTCAAAGATATTGAGCTTGATAGTAACCATGCTGCCATGAAAACATGATTGTTCGAGTTTGGGTATTTGACTTAGTACAATACAGATAAAGCTTCAAAAACTGAAAATATTGGAGCTGAAACAAATGTAGAGAACAATTGTTTTCAATTCAGTGGCGTGTAGCCATAGAGTTGCGGAATGCTTCTGTCACCCTCGCCTTCAAAGCATACAAGAGAATGTACTGTAGACCTGAAACTGGCTAAAACATGAAAGGCCTGCACAAGGGACTGTGATTGTTTGTCCATTTTTGGCTGCTGTAAAACATGTTGGTACAACATGGCAGACTCCATCAAAGATGACCATCTCCATCTGTGGGTATAAAGAACTCGCTCTCATGTATATTAAATAAAACTATTCTTGAAGAATATACACTGATAAAACCTATTCAGGAAAACTACACATTCAATTCCTGCAAACAAATCCCACTAAAATGTACGGACTGGTGCTTCAATGGAGAAGATAATAAACCAAGAATGTATGTGCTGTTGGGTAACCTAACTTTAATATTTTCAGCAATTGGTGATAAGGACATCATTTGCTCAAAATTCCCAACACCTAGGTTTTTCTTTATGTATCTATCAGCTTGATGATCTTAAAAACATCTTTTAAAACGCACTATATGAGAGAACTCAGCTGAAGCTCCACTGTGCTCTATAGTTTGTGGTTCTGTTACTGGGGAGACATGTGTGTTGTCATCATTGTATCATATTGTCCAGGATTAAATCAACACAAACAGGAAACGTCTTCTTTGAATGCAGATTTTGTTCATTATCTGTCTCAGCATGATGTCACCTTCTTTTGAATGAAACTCATCATGAGATGGCGAGTCAGAGCACCCTCTCCAGACTGCTGTTATTAAAAAAACATGGAGCCACAGTCTTATCTAAGATATACAATGACAGCTGGCGAGGTTCAGCTGTGGTTTGTTGTATTTTTGCACATCTTTTCATGCTCAGTTTGTTGTCTGTAAATCCTAATCCTGTAGGAGAAAACATTTTGTTCTCACTGAACGACCTAGGTTCAGATGTAGGAAAATAAAATCCCCAGAAAAGGGTTTTGTTGTGTTTCTCGCTCTCTTTTGTGAAGAGCCACAGCAGCTGTCATAAAACAGATGCAATGCTAGCATGATGCAAATTGGCAATTAGGATTTAAACAGTATCACCACTGTTTTCAGCCTGTGAAGATGATCTTGTTGAGTCATATCATGGCAAAAGGACAAGCAGTTTCTGTGCTGCACAAGCACTTCATTTTGCGCCATTTTCCTCTGATGTTACCCTCAGTGTGGTCAATAAAAAAGTTAGCCTATAACGATGAACTTCTGTGTTCCATATTGTGAATATTTTAAATGCAAAAATATTATTTTATCAACTATAGATAGCTCAGTAGCCAAAAAAACATTTGATGTTGAAAATCTAGCCATAGTTTAAGGTATATCAAATTTGATAACTCATTCTCAACAGTATCCAAGTCAATAGCTTAAGTTCCTAGCTTAAAGTTTGCTAGGAATTCTTGCCTGTGAGCCACCAATGAGCTATAGAGCTTATTTGTCAATTTAGCCTACCCTAGTCAGCAGGCTGACAGCCAATTGTTGTATGAGAAATTAACACTTTTCCTATCATGAAGGTAATTTTTGCTTTCCTGTTAGCGAAGCCTACGTAGTTGGCTAGGCTGACTTGCTAACTCAGCAGTGGCTAATTGCAACGATATCTTGGAATTCATGCTTTTATATTACTTTATCTTGCTTAGTGAGCTCACTTGTTAGCGTGGCCTATAGTTAGCTGACTGTCTTGCTAACCCTGCTGTATAAGTTAAGGTACTTTTAGCTGGGAGTGTTTGCCTTTCCGATTGTATTGTGTTACATTGTCAAATAATGTTCTTAGCTGCAAAGTGGCTGAATGAAAAGTTAGCAGTCGTTTCATGTTTGCTAGTGTATTTGATATGTTGTTTTAAGCTGAAATATAGCCCCATTTCCATTATTTTGTACTATTCATTGGCTTTTTCATCACTGATCAATTGGGAAGCAGCTGGATGACACTAATTTGACAGATTGCATATTGAAACACATCACAACAACATTTGAGCTTGAGCAGAAAAAAAAAAGTTCTAATGTCTCAAGCTCAAGGTCATCTTCGTTTTTCCTTAAGTTGGCACAAATGTGATCTCCTCTGTATTGGCGGCAGAGAGTGATAAATGACAGAAGGTCCATTACACGGAGGGCTCATATCACCAAAAACGTGGCAGACATCCAGCCACACACACAAACAGCCTCAGAGATTATTCAGCGGCCTGACTGTCACGGCGCTCTGCTGCGTTCTCCCCAGCTGCACAATATGAGCGTGTCAGTGTGACTTCTAAATTTTTAATGGAAATGTTGGGAGGAAGCAGTCGATGTCCACAGCAAAGTAATGGCTCCAATTTCACAGAGGGGATTCTTCAAGCTATACTGTCAACTACAAGCATCAACATTTCCAGCACGTTATTGGTGAGAAAAGAAGGCTTTGTAGCAGAGAGAGGATTCATTTAAAGAAATTCAATAAAAAGATAGGCTATGCAGGTTAGTTGGATTCAATCCATTTTATTTCATAGAATATGGAAGCTGTTTATGGCTTTATTTGGCCTTTTTAAAATGAAAATCATTTTAATTAAACTCTTCTGATGGCTGATAACTCTCACTGTTACTTTTTCTGTCTGGGATGTTTTTATGTGAGTGGGCATCAAAGTTTTGTCCAGCAGGATAAATTCAGCCTGTCAGGCCTGGCTACTGTTTTTTTTTTTATACCATTAAACATGATTTGCTGCAGAGGTCACTGAAATCATCACAGTCTAACAGTGCTGAGATCCAGTGTAGGTGGATTTGAACGTCAACCAAATGTCACTCTCCGTGTTACCATGTTCTGATGCCATGCTATAGTATGATGTTCTACCATACCATGATTAACTAGCCTTTTTAACTCATTATTATTCCAACTGAAGCAAAAGACACATTTCTGACTATAAATCAGTATCACAAACTGAAAATCATCATAACCTGATTGTTGATGCAGTGTACTTGAAAGTCACTGTACTCTTAGTTAACAAGTCAGTATTAAAACTACACTGTAGCTGCACTGTTATACTGTTTCAAATGGAAATCATAGGCTATATACTGTGTACTGTATTTGTCTCAAAAAAATCATCCTGTTTTCGTTAAATATTTGAGCAGCATTTTAAATTTGTCTGAACTGACATTTGTCAATAACCATTTGTTGATTTTGTCTTGTAATATCTGTATAAACATTCATGTTCAGCCTCTACACGAGATGAAACAACTGTGGTGATCTGTGATTCCAATCTAGGTATTTTCATTCTATCATCCCTGCAATATGAAAGGTAAATACTGTACATCAGCCTCAGCTGTCCATCGTGTCAAGTGCTATGATACAAATGTTAGATATGTCTTCTTAATAAGATAACAAACATGAAACACATGATGAACTTTAACAGGTATTGTTTGCAAATTGAATTTAGCATTCAGCTAGAGCACCACTTTTCCAAAATAAAGCCTCAAAGGATTAGCTAGCACGACTACAGAATCAAAGTTGTTTTGAACCATTGTTGGTAGAGTTTATTCTATTCATTATCAAAATGGAGAAAGTCTGAATAACTCAATATTAAAGCAAAGGACTTGGCTATAAAGTTGATTCTCACTTTGAACATAACCCCTGCTTTAAGGAAACATTAAAAGGTCTGTCGGATCTTACTCACAAAATGATTTGTACAGATGCTGGAAGGTTAATCAGGAACAAAAACAGAGCTTATTGTCCTACAGTAAATATCCTTTCATGAAGATCTCCAGTCAGCTTGTAATAACAGACTGAAATGAGAACATCACATGTGACATATACATTTCAAATTTATATCGGCAATTCAATCCTCAGCGCCATCATTCTATTCATACAATTAGGTGTAGGTTGAAAAAAGGTCTATAGGCTTTATTTTTGAGAAAATATCTTTTTCTGAGTAAGGTTATAAATATTTGGTTACTTGTGATTTTTAACAAATTAACCTTGTGGAACAGTTGGTTTTATACTCGGGTAGGAATAAATCAGCTCAGGGATGGATGAGTGACACAGAGAGGTCAGACATATGAGAGAAGTACTCATAATGTTGGCTTTGAATGTGCTTGTAAATGAAAAGAATGTAGAATTACAGCAGTGTTATCCTTTTACAAACAGCTGAAATACTACAACATAATGCTTGATTAAACATAGAAATCATAGGTAATGAGTATATTACTGAAACATAAAATTGTAGAAATTTTCAACTAAATGAAGTGGTTAAAAAAAGGCCGCCTATGAGGGGATCAAACGCTTACAAAACAAGTATCAAACACGCAGTATATAACTATTATTTTATTGTGGACTATTAAACATTTAAATGATAATATCTGAAATTCTATCTTCACCCCAATCATTTATGTAGCCATTTAAATGTCTTAAGTCTGTAATAATGTTCATGGTAGCCTACTTATTTAAATTAGCATTGTGGTTTGTTACCAAGATGATAAACAACATCATTCATTTTACAGGGAAGCATCCTCTGGAAGTTTCCTCCCCCAGTGGTCAAAACCGGTCCATCATTGAGACACATGTTTGATTCTCACTGTGGCCTTTTACTGTGCTCTCACGTTGTTTCCTCTGGGTGTTTCCCTCCTCTGTCCAGGTTAGGAGTAAAGACTGAAGCTGCCAACAGGTAACAAGCATGAGCGTGAATGATTGTCTGTCAATCTGTATTAGCCCTGAGAGGGACTGCTGACCTGTTCACAGTGTGTTACCTGCAGCACACTCTCACTGCTAAGAAAGAAAAAACAACAGGAAGTGGAGATGATGAATAAAGGCACCGAGATTGCATATTGTGCTACAGGTGTTCGCCACTAGATGGCACAAAAGAATTAACAAATCTGAACTCTTTTTACTTTGTACCAACAAGTTATTCATCATTTTCTGCCTTCATTCACTGTATATTATACTGCAGAAGAACACAAAAAGTCCAGGATATCCAGTAGCAGACTGTCAAGGCTGAGCTAACCTTGGCCGAGATTACAGCATCTCAGCCAACTTCAACAATAGACGCATTCAAAAGGACAGCGGGGAGTGTTTTACCTAAAGATAGCAGCTGAAAGTGTCACAAATCAGAGAGATTCTGAAGAAATCCAACACAGGCACATTTGTCCAACCAAGATTAGCTTTTTTGACTTCAGTGTGATTATTTACGCACAGGTGTTGGTGGACCAGTCTGCAGCATTTCTTTTTTTTTGCTGAATTAATTTCTTAAATGTACCTGACGTGCTGAAAATGCAGCTCATTGAAAAGGAACAGGGCTGCAGACGCCTGAACATGCAAGCTGTGCAGGTTCATAACGGTGTTTCTTGCACACTTAAGGAATCAATTATTCACACACAGCGGTGACATCTTATTTCTAATGTAGAAGTCTCCGACATTTACGCACCTTTCACAGGCACACTCCTGCACAAATATAAAAGAAATAAGACGATGTGAAATTAAAGGTAGCAAGGTCCAGGGCAGGACTGGGATAATACTTCTTGGTTGTGATTTTACTGTGCTTGTACACACATTTGCATATAAACACATATTGCTAATGTGGCCGTAAAAAGTTAGCTTGGTGATAAAATAATATTTTCGCATTCACAAAAATAGAATCAGAATCAGAATCAGCTTTATTGGCCAGGTATGTTTAATACACAAGGAATTTAACTTCGGTAGACTGTGCTCTCTTTGTACAAAGGTAAAAAACATTAAATATCAACAATAAACTAAAAAATAAACAGTAATTAAAGACTAATATGTACAAGGCTAAATAGGTTCTACAGTAAGTTGTTTTTCCTAGACACAGACTAGCCTACTCCAAAATCTCTACAAATGCCATTAACACATTTTGCAGACTAATACAATGCTACTGCAAGAGGTGTTTCTGTTCATCTGAACGATAATCAGCTCTGCACAGCCTCCAAAATAACCATAGTTGATCTGACACCCCTCTGAAACGGTTTTAATTTTTAAAAAGTGTATAACTCATGTAATGTAGAAATAATGATAAGACTTGACAAGATGTTACAACAAATAAATTACACATTAGTTCAATTGTAATGTGTTTTTTTGCAAATATGTCTAAAATACAACATGAAACATTTCAAAACCATTAAACTATTTTCCCTGCCTTCTATAGCAATAATATAACTTTTAATAAGCATATTCCTCTATAGTTATGAATCATGTTTTTTTTTTAAAATGCATCAGTGTTAATATCCCTTAAACACAAAGCTGTTAGCCCCTAATTGTCTAAGGTTCCATCTCTTTTCATTATACACAGTGCAGGAACCCATTTCTGTGACTGTTATTGTAATTTAATGGGTGAACCATGACCCATTACCTTTGTGCACAGTTTGCATGTACGTTTATTTTTGCACTTTTAAGGTGCAAGTAAGTTCATTAGAGGTTAAAATACTTATTACAGTGAGAGATGGAAAAAATAAAAAAAATGAGATACTAAAAAAATGAAAATCAATAGAGTAAGAGGAAACAGGTTCCATTATGGCAACATCAATAAGTCAGAAGTATAACAACCTGCCAGGCAGTACCTCCATTGAAGCAGGTGTTTTAAAATAACAACACCTGCATGTCTGTTTTAATGTGTCTGAATGAAAGTTTCATGCGTGTTTAAATTTGAACCTCAATGCACGCAGAGGTGCAGGGACTGCTTTAAGGAAACACTTTGAGCTTAATATGATGTAATAAATCCATTATAATCCATTAAAAATACCGCACATCGACCCACCTGCATTAATATTTTACCCGACGACCCATTTATTGTGAGCCAGACTAACATTACAATGTAAAATCCCACAGAAGCTCTTGTTCCCTTGTATAAGTGGCTGCACAGTGTGGTCCTGAGAGACTTTTACCTGTGATGCTGGAGTCTGCCCTGAATAAGACTTTGTAATATTTCTGCTAATGCATGAGGATTGAGTTGACGTTACATTTATTCAGTACTAAGTGTATTTGAGAGTTGTCCTGAGTTAACTTTAGTATTTCAATGTTCACAGACAAAATAGGATGTAATATTTTAAGTAATACGTTTAAAAATGTACTTCAATAGCCATCAGCAGCTGTGATTCGGCCATATAAGCTAGTCCGCAGGCCTAGTGCATACAGTAATCACAGCTGTGTTAATATTCAGTTCAATAGGACGAACTTGTGATATTGCCTTTATACAACAGTTGTACATGCATTACATGAGGATATTATTATATATTTTTTTAAATGTATTTTTCTCTGTCCACAAAAGAACTTGACTGAAGCTGAAATGTTACCAAGCAACACAAACATTTTCCTGCACTTTTGCTACTTTTATGTGAGTCTGTTGACAGTTGCTTTCGTGACATGATAATATGATTAGTCAAAGACTGTCTGCTTTTATGTTAATTCACAAATTTAAGAACCCCTTAAGTAAACATGCTCTGTAAAGTCTCAGTGCTGTTGGTACTCTATATCAGCGCTCATGAAATGCCTCTTGGCCAACCAGATCATTTGTTAGAACTTAATGTTTATATAAGACTAAACAAAACATGACAATCATCATAATACAACAGTTAGTGTCAACCAAATAATGTGATCCCAATGCATGAGCTTCCCCAAACCAGGGGATGCTAGGCAGAGATTGCACAAAGAAACTACTAGCCTACTGCAAGCCAGCCTTACAGTAAAACTATTTAAAACTAGTGTGGCTTTTCAGTGTGTAGGCCTAACAGTAAATCTATAAACAGTTTGTTCAGGGAGGAAACACTTCAGCGTAACTTATTGGATAATTGTATGCATTTTTTTTGTCACAATATAACACTTTCTTTCTATATACTTTCAGTAATAACATAGAAGTAGAGCACATAAACAGAGGTAGCAGTATACAAATAAAACAAACAGTAGTCTCTGTGTACAGCACAAGCTGGCTTAGGCCTAAGTGTGGCACACACAGCTACTTTACCTAAGAGCAAATAGGACAGAACCAATGAAACGAGGTTATATAAAAAATTTATCTCAGCATTGGTGAACTTTAGCTACAGTAGGCTGAAAAATAATCAACCAAAAATGTCAACATGTTTTTGTCCATTCGGCTGCATTTTATTCAGGTATTCAGTGTGTGTTGAAAAAAATATTTAACCATGAATATGTAACATGGTTCATCTTTAGAAGAGTTTTGATGTTCACTGCAGTAGGCTATGCCCTGCATAGATTGGATGTCAACCTGTATTCATTCCAAAAATAAAATGAATAAATAATCCGTGAGAATAACTGTCATTAATATTACACCCAAAATGCAATATGCTATGATATTTGAAAGAGACCAATAAAGACGTTAATTTATGGGACCAATCCGCCTGGCAAGAGTCAGAAGGGTTATTGATGAGTTGCAGTTGGGGTTTTGTTGCCAGGGGGCGACACTGAGCAGCTCAGGCAGGTGAATATGCTCCCATGGTTCACTATACTCCTACTGTGTGAGCTGCAGGAGGAGCAGCCACACACACTCCATCAGCTCAAGAGAAGCAGGTTGGACTCAACACAGTCAGAAAACCTGATTTTGTTTTGTTTGTTTGTTTGTCTTTCTTTTCCCGCTTGCAGTAGTTTGTAAAGTAAAGGCGCGCGGTGGTTCTCTCTGGGATGTCAGCCGCTGTCTGTAGGCGGGATGGCAAGAGGAGAAAGGGCTTTCTACACAGACGTTACCTCGCTCGTGTCTGTTAACTGCTACCTGAAGACTATTAAGAAGCAGTCGAGGAGCGGAGAGAGTGTTTGCTGTCAACTTTAGAGAAGCACCTGTCTGCCGGTGGATGTTGCGCAATGGAGATAAAGACAAGACTTCGAGCCGTGCTGATGTTAATATGGATCTCTCAAGGTAAGCTAATGAATGCACGAGAAGGGCATTAAGTCGCGTGCTGCCGTAAGTGGATCAAACAGGAGTTCAGTCGCAGTTTGTTAGCGTTAGAAAAAGTAATAATTTAACGTTTCAAACGACCTGTATTAGGAGAAATGTGGTTTCTCATGAAGGTTAAGACGGTGCCTAAACTCTTTTCCCTTTTCTACATTCAAACGTCAAATTGGAGCCAATAAAAAAAGGCAAGAAAACAGCACATTTTCAATTTTATCTGACCACTTAGGATAGCTATTCTGAGTTCTAATGTGATACATAAAGGCATTGAAGTTCCCAAAAATGTAAGAAATAAAGTAGGCGACTGTGTGCGCTGTAGCTGTGTGACCGTTGATGGGGCTACCTCTGAGCTCAAGCCTTAAGATGCTTCACTCACATTCAGTTTATTGGCTATTGTGAGCAGCAATTAGCTTGTCACGTGTCACTCACTCTTTTTTGTTTTCCCCGTCTGAAATTTTGAATTCAAAGCAGGGACAAGCACGCCGACAAATCATAAAAAATGTAATTTTTATTGCTGTGACTGCTGCTGCCTGTTTCTTTTTTTCTTTTTTTACTCAAACCAGAGGTCCCCTTTTAGGCGCACAGCAGAGTACTCCTAGTCTTAAGAGGGCATAATGCTGTTGCATGGTTGAATGCTTTGAAATGAATTTTAAGGAAGTCAAATGTTGCCTTTTCCCCCTCTTTCTTTTGATGGCGATTGTCCCTTGTGAGGTTAAAAATAACATAAAGGCCACCTAAAAAAAAAAAAATGTCTTTTTCTTTCTGGAAATCCCACACTATGGATGTGGGTCATTTCACATGATGAACAAAATGGTCTGGACCCAACTTGGTCTTTTTAATGGATCTTGCCTGCATGACGTGATAAACTGACAACATTGGGCAGAATCACACTTCAATAATGCCAACAATTAAACATTACTTGAACATTTTGCATGGCTTTTAGTGAACAATATTCGGATATAAAGAGACTTTTTGTCCTGTTTGTCTTTTAATCGCCACTTTGAACTGCAAATATTTCATTTGCAGCCAAAACTCGGAGCAGTTTTTCCATCTGGATGCTATTACTCCACATAATCACAAACAAACCCATGAATCTTGACAAGATGCGTTAAATCGTATTAATTTGGCTCTTTATATCCGCACATATTCTGCATCATTCAGACTCTACTCAAAGAAGCCCTTTAGGCTCTTCTGACTTGGCCACTCTTGTTCCTGTCAACTTTGCTGCAGCATCATTTCTTACCAGATGTTGGCTTTCCTCCAGTGTGGAAATCAAAGATTGTTACAGCTTGTGTCTTTTATGTCAGGCTTTGTTTGGTTCAAACTCGGGTTGGCTGTGGAGCAGCAGTGAAAAAGACAAAAATGTGACTTTGGATCCATATCCAGATTACTTTTTGAATGCTAAACTGACTGAGGAAGTGTGTATGTTTGTCCTTTAACAATGTGAAAGGCTGGCTTAAAAAATGCTTTTTTTTTCATGAGGCTTCTGCATGGAAACCAATGTGGCGTGACATTACATGTGCTCTCCTTTGATTTGGTGTGGCTGCTAAATGGGATGAAACAAATGAATGAATTCGGTTTGCGGCTCACCGACGAGGAGCTTCAGTCGCTTTCTTTTCTTCTGATCGAACAGATCTCTTAATTTGTGTGATGGATTTCTTCTCACATTTCTGCCGCTAAGCTTCTCAAAGAAAAGAACCCCAATCTTGCCTGTCAGAAACTTTACAATTAGTGAATCGAGAAGCTGCAGCACAGAACTGCAAACTGCTATTGATGAAACAGAGCAGCTCATTGACTTCACATGAGAAGGGCCGTATAGCTAATTGGCTACTAATACATCTCTGAATACTTAGCTCCATTCAGGACCCTTCATTATTTATGATCTGGGACAGATGCTGAACATTTTCTAGAGTTTTATAACCACTGACAGCAATAAATCATGTTGTATCTGTATCATCCAGGGGGTCTGTGCTGTGATGCGCTGTTCATCAGATAGCTCAAACTGGCCTGAGGATGATGAAAAGGTGACTTTGCTCCCTGCAGTCTCAATGCACAGTTAGGTTAACATCCAGCCCTCTTGTAAAAATGCCTTTCATTTTGGCGGGGCTATTAATATATTGTCATATTCTAAGATGATTGTGTTCAGTGACAGCTGGTTTGTAATGAGATGGGGGCCCTCTTGGCTCTGGTGTAAGCTTATGTTTGTGAGCCAGCTATGTCCCTTTCCACAGAATAACTCAGAGCTTAGGGTAATTCTGATCATGTTTCGCTGATTAACTAAACAAGAAGTCAGTCGGTCAGAGTCGAGCATTGAGAAAAAAAAAAAGAAGCATTTCCAGGGTGCTAAATGAAAATCAACTATTAGGGCAACGCTTCCCTTTGGCAGCTTTCAGCTTTATCAAAGAGTGATAAAGCGAGTCTCAGTCACTGAGGGATCTGAAAGAGATCAAGCGTCAGAAAAACGAGTCAGTCGAAGAGTTACACTGCGAAATAAGCTGCTATTAAGTTTGCATTTCTAATTAACAAAAAAACATGTGTAAGAGTGGGTTCAATACTGTAGTTTTGGAAGGGATTTGGAAGGGACAAATGACAACCTTATCTCAAGCTCCACTAGTTTGGTCTGTCTTCAGCCCCGTCTGGTGGTTGTACGCAGACAGTTTGCTCAGTCTTTGTAAAAAAAAAAAAAGGTCCATTTATTGCCGCAGAAAATTGAGTAAACATATGTAACAGGACTGTCACTTTTTTTTCCCAAAGTCTTGGATCATCTAATGTGAACTAGGAACTGTGCTCTCTCAGTGATGTAGAGGGACGTAGCTGATCTGTGATCTGATTGGTACAAATCACCTCCCACGGTTTGGACGGCATGTGAACCGTTGATGATTGAAAAATGTAACCATCATAGAATAAAATACAGTGAAACTACCGCGGCTCATTTTGAGTTTTAATTCCTCTTATGTCAATCCACAGTTGTGTTGAAAAGAGACAATACCAGTGCGTGTTGTGTTTCATTCTGAAGTGCAAAAAGTGGTTGAGCGTGTATAATAAGTCACACATGAAGCAGCATGTTCAATCACAATCTATCAGGGATGCTTGTGTGGCAAAGCTGACAGTCATTGCTCATTTCTATACTGCATCATTTTAGTTGAAAGTATTAAGCACCTTGGTGTCCCTGTAAGATATAATGGTAATGGAAGTAAGGAGATGGACAAAACTGTATCCTCTTTTGACCCCCAACACAGACAAGTTGACCTCCAGGCCAACAGAATGTTACATGACTGTTTGTGCTCATCACACTAATGCAGAGTGGAGAGATACAAATATGGCTCTGCATATAGTCTCTAAAAGAGTCACACTAGCTAAATCTGGCACAGGTGGAGGAGCAGCAGAGTGGAAGCTAGAGAGGCGCAATAGCATTAGTGGAGACACATAAGATTGGGACTGTCTGTATGGTCGTGAACTAAGTTCAAACCAACTCTGAATGACAAGCAAACATTTTGAATTTAATCCAATTCCCCCGCTGCCCCTGAATTTCAACTCATCATTACAGGTTGAATACTGAACTGGCTCCCCCCACTTGAACAAATGCTTCAAATTCAAGGAAAAGTTTTTTGTTATTCCACCAAGGCACATTGCCCACTGAAGACCAAGCAGGATAATCTACAGGCAGTACGCTACGCTCTGCTACGATTCGGCACGGTACGAAACGAAGCCGTACGGCACAATATGTGGCACACCATATGATATCATCAACAGGGATTCTGCAGGAATCATCATTATGTAATGATATTTATTTAACTGAAGAATATTAAACATCACTCAAAAGAGAAATTGCATGATTACTGTATTTACTCACTGCATCACGGTGTCAGATTCACCTCTTATCATTCGCCATCCTTTAACTTCTTTTCACCACTCTCTGATATTATCCTGACTTCTAATTATTGTTGAACATTTATGCTGCTGTCAACTTCTTCTTTGGCCAATTAAGTTCTGTTCATATATTGCCCTAACTCATGTTACAAGCGCCACCATGAGGAGTCATGAAGTAATGATGCAGTGAGTCAAATTGGCAGGGAAATCTGTTTGGAGCACCATGTTTTCTTAAATTTAAATATTGATATATGGCACAGGCGATTTGATTATTCTATTACACAATTCAGGATGACGATATGTTGTCAATATTTTGCCCAGTCTTTATTCTTCAGCTATCAACTCACAAGCTAAGACTGTTGATGTTTAGATGGCAGGGAAACCCTTTAAAATGATTACACCACTATAAAGCACAGAAATGTATTCCATCAATCATTATCAAACAACTCTCCATTGTGTGGAAGACATCACCGTCACTTCATGTTTAAATACAACCATGAGAGGGGTTTGAGAGGACCTTAAACCCCCCCCCCATACAGTGACTAATCTACAGGAAATACCTCTATACAAGACTGCATCTTTTGTGCAAGTCCCTGTCTCACCTCGATTGACGCTGAGGGGCAAACACTGATCTTACCCATGACATTTTAGACACTGAAGAGGTTAAACAATTGTAAGGCAGTGAACTCCTTATTAAAAAAAAGGAAAAATCTGAACAAAAGAGACAGAGGCACCTCCTCTACAAAACAAGTAATACCTGGATGAGCTTTTCCTGAAGACCAGTGTTTCCCGAGGCGCTTTATAGTTAAGACGGCTGCCCTAACAACACGCGCCCTAACTACTGCTGTAGAAAAAAAAAAATTGATTAAAATCCTCCTGCGTCTCTATGTGAGGTCCAAGAGAAGCTCCGGATGCAATTTGATGCTCCATTCGGATCAACAACAGTTAGAGCTGTAGGTGATCTGCTGATCATTCAATAGGAGGTAAAGTCAGTCTTTTGAAATATATTCTTACACGAGTTTTGTTAGCGTGTTGTGAAGTGTTGATATTTCATTGTGTAAGGTTACTTTGTTTCAAACGCAACGTTTCATCTCACTGTGTCTGTATTTATCATGCAGGTATCAGCTGCGGTGGTTTAATGGTGACAACAATCAGAAATGTATCGTCAGTTACGTAACAGCCTGCTGTGGTCTGTAGCTGCAAGCTTAGACAAAGAAGCTTTGTTACAGAGCGCTGTGTTCAGTCCAAAAACTGAAGATATAGCCCCTAAATGCACACGCCACCTTTGGTGTTTCTTCTGACACAGCATGCATGGCAGCTGCAGCCGGTGCACAGACACACACACACACACACACACACACACACACACACACACACACACACACACACACACACACACACACACACACACACACACACACACACACACACACACACACACACACACACACACACACACACACACACCCGCTAACGGTGTGTGTGTTAACATGTTCAACATTATCAAAGCTCTCTGAGACAAAGAACTTGTTTCTGTATGTCACTGTGAACTTGTTATTCACAGAAATATTTGTATTTTGTGTACATGTTACTTGTGTAAAATACACATGTTAAAGATCCCATATTATGCCCTTTTTGGGGTTCATATATCTAATTTATGTGACTACTAAAGTACGTTCACAATCGCTGATGTTCGAAAAAAGTGTCATGTACTGATGATCGATGCAGCCCGTCTCATCTGCCTGTGTTTGTCACGCTCAGAAGTGCCCACATCAGGGTCCCCACGTGTGCCAAGTCTGACCTGATTGGTTGGCCGATCTGCTCTTTTGTAATTGGTCAGTCGTTCGGACAATTCTCAGAAATGTTACGCCCCTTTTACCATATTGGGAATCTAGCTAATGTGCAGCATGAGCTTGTGCTTGCCACAACGAGCCAATGGGCTTGGATCAGTGACATCATCGCATTGTGATATCACACTGCACTTTTCAACGAGGGGGGCTAGAACCGAGCGTTACATGCAGCTACTGCTACTGCTAACAGGAGGACGTAGGAGAAGCCGCGTTTCCGCGGACTTTGAATTTTTGCACATAGATGTGCCTAAACATGCACAAGACACCTGGAAACACACTAAAGAGCATATCAAACCAGAAAAAGCATAATATGGGACCTTTAAGGGTTTGTTTTGTTGTTTTGGGCAAGACTTGCCAACACCATTGAAGAGAGTCCTGGGAGAAAGCAAGCTTTATTCCAGCGGCTGATGATCCTCTTGCATTGTGGAAAAGCAATGAATGAAAATACCCTCAATTTGGCATGATGGAAAGAAGCTCTGTGGCTGCTGTGTTTGTTCTCTTCTGTTTCCAGTGAGATGGAGTTCTATGCAGAAGGGGACAGTGACTGCAAAGAGGCTTACCCCCTCCCCAAACAATGTGGACATCTTATCTTTATGGAGAGAGAAAACTTGGGTCTTAGAACGCTTAGGTCTGCTGTGCTTTCTCCCTTATTTTTTTTTTTTTTACATTTTCTGGTGATGAGGACACAAGCAGTTATTCCTTCACTACACAGTTTAAAGGGAGAAATGATCATTCCTCATCTTGCACTTCAGCTTTATTAGCTGGCAGGGGTTGACAGTCAGTTCATTCTCACAAGACTCACTTGTATCACAGGAAAACGATGTGGAATTATGAGTCACGTGTCACTGTTTTAACTTTTAAGGCAGTATTTTAACTGGCCTGAGCAGGCAAGTGGAACGTCTGGAGTCTTTTAATTGTGCATCCGGGCCATCTTCATGTACTTGATAGATTTCATGAAACTTCTGTGAAGTGTAAGTATGGGCCAAGGAATAACAAATGAAATTTAGGAACAGATCTGGATCTCACAAACACACAAACAGTGTTAAATCAGAAATACCTTTGGAAATAGATCAGACATGTAGCAGTTGTGCTAGCATAGACTTTCGCCTAGTTCAACAAGTAAATGTTTTCTGCAATGAAATGACAGTTAAATGGCAAATCCAGCAATTATAATGAAGTCACAAGACAAGGTAAAAAAGTTTGTAGAAATGTGTTTAGCTTTGTTGTGTTTTAAAGGAATCAAGTTTGTAACGTTTTACAAAAGCAAACTACATTTATGTCTTAAGAGAAAATGGTGTCGCTACTCTCTCCGCCTACAGGCTAACAAGCTGTAAAAGCAAACACATCAGCCATCACTCTTTCTTGTCAGTAGCACAATCAGCTGCTGTAAAAACAAAGTGATGCTGAACATCCCTCGAGTCACTTTATTGAGCCGAGTTTATCTTCTGTGACTCAAACTGGTGATTTGTCACCAGTTTGGTGAACGGTTACATTTGTTAGCTGATGCATACCTCAGTGTGGGTGTTTGAGGGGGGCCTAATTGACCACAGTCACTGCTATATGCTATGCACAAATGGAGGAACCCTGTAGAGAGAACACACACTGATTGGAGGCAGAAAGAGACCGTGTTACCTAAAAGACTCTCTCATGTAAAACTAGGTCAAATTAATTGGCTCACGTTGGACACACAATAAAGAGGACACAGTGGTGCTGAAGTTTTTTTTATGTCCCTGCACACCCACCAGCTGCTGCGTCTTTTAAACTTATCTGCATTCAGTGTTGGTTATAGTGGTCGGGGGTGACAGGTGCTGATTGGAGCTTTGCGTGTCATCTCAAGCTGATGTGACTTTGAGGCAGGTGATCCAAACAATGTGTACGTGCTGACTGAACTTTAAAGGATTTGCGGCTGTGTTAACACGGACAGTACTGAGGACTGTCTTTCTCATTCTTCTTCTGTCCCCGCTCATTACTACAACGCAAAAAGTCATTTATTTCAACCTTTTCAAACCGTCAGCAGCTTGTTTTTTTTTTTTTGTCTCCCTCCTGCTCTAAAGGTAATGTAATTATATTCTAGCGCTGAACATTTCAGCTGATGCACATTAAATAAATGTTTCCCCCACTTCACACAAAAAAAAATGTAGCACACGTTGTTAACCGTTATGTCCGCCAAAACTAATCAGCATTTCTCCCGCTGAACGTCTCACTTTGATGTTTTGAACTTGCCGTTTGCTATCCGCAGCACACTTTAACAATCCAATAACACAAGTCGTCATGGTTATTCTAGGAGGAATAATTCAGAATATCTAAAGCTCTGACTTTAAGTAAAAGAAGCATCATCAACTCACATCATGTTCATAGAATGGTTTCTTAATGCTCTCTGTTTAAACTGAAAGAAGAAACGTTTTTTGTTTGTTTACAATGTATGAAGTAACAAACCTGTCAGTAATCACAACTAACACATCAAGACACATCAAGAAAACAGCTGATGTAAAAGGAGAGATACCAAAAGTGAAGCATGAAGCAAAGCGTATTCATTAGAGAGTGCATACCTCAAATTCATTCTCGTTAGCTATTTGGTTTCTAAATAGACATATTATGCAAGGCTGCACGATTCTGGCTAAAATGTGAATCATGGTTTTTCTCCATGAGAATCGAGATCACGATTCAATTTTATGAATGAATACAAAATAAATCAAAAAGATCAGAAATAGGGGCTACTTGAGCGGTCTTAAATATACCTGGGAGGCCCGTCTGAGTATCATCTACTGTATGAGCAGGAAACCCTAACACTATCTTGTTGCTGCCTTTTTACTTAAATGCACACAAGTTTAAAAAAATACACTTCAGGGTAATAACTAAGTGTATGAGTGGAACGGTATTAACTGTATTTAAGTAGCTGTATATATGATTCTGAATGTATATATTGTATTGACTACATATTCTTAATCTCTGAATTCATGATAAAACACATTATTTTTAGACAGAAGGAGAGAGAGGGTCAGTCTTTTCCCTGATGAGCCACACTCCTACATCCATCTGTCTCCTAGCTTTACCCAATTACCCTTTAGAGGGTCTCTGGGTGGCTGGATTGGGTGAGAGCAGGGGTGCAGACTGGACAGGTCGCCAGTCAGTCACAGGGTGGACACATAGAGACAGACGACCTTATTATGCTCACATTCACGCCTACAGGCAATTAAGAGCCACCTGGTAACTTATGCGTGGGAGGAAACCGGAAGCATCCATGCAGGAGAGACAACATCCGCAGTATTAAATTGAAATGTGTAGGAGATGAGCAGACGCTGTATATTTTGTGCAAATAGTACGTTGAATTGTCACCTCTCGATGTCATGTTCTGTCTTCATGCAGCTAATGATTGTGAACACCGGTGACCTGTCCAGTTTGTCCACCATGGAGACAAGACCATCAGGACACATTTCTATCTTCCCACTCAGCCAATTAGATTGCTCTTTCTGCTCTTTAGACATACAGTACCTATACAGCCTCTGAATCACAGACGTTCTGTAAAGCATCCAAATGAGCTCGCGTTGCATTTGCGCTCAGCCTCGGTTCCCCTGCTGATCCTAGACCATAAATGATGCATCTCAGAGGAGTGTGTCATTTCCACCCTAGGCGTAGGCGAGGGTCGTGATCATTTGGACCAGGTGCACCCTGGGAAAATGGCACACACTAATGAGGAACCATCCCTCTTTAAATGAGAACTTTGCTCTGGGTTTTGAAACCAGTGTGTGAACTTCAGAGGCGAAGCATTTCGAACACACACATACACAGCGTAACGGCGTCATCGTCTCCAGTGACATTCGATTTGCCATGAGGCATTTATCTGGAGGTCAGAGACAAAGAAATCCTATTAAAGCTGCTGTTCGTGGCTCGAGACAGCAGTGTTAACTTGCTGAAATTAATTTTCAGGTATTTTTGCAATTCATCACAATTACTCCGATCTTCTAAGTGAAAAGCTGCGTCAAAAGTGTGATTGCAAGAGGTTTTTTAACTCTCTGCTCTTGCTGTTTCATCAGCATTTTAAAATGTTTGCTTTTATCCCAGAAGGAAGATTGATTTTCAAGGGTAAAATGCGTGAAAACTGCTGGTCTGTGAAAAAAAAAAGCCTTTATTCTTGTGACTTTGTAGTGCAGGTAGGAACTGGGCTGTCTGGAGGCAGCAGATGAGTTTTGCACTAAGACGCTGGAAGATTATAGTGCTGCCTGGCTCTCTTAGTAAAGCAATAAGGGATGGATTTTTTTCTTTCCTGTGGTGTCATAGGGCTGGATGGGTTTTCTGCCGTGCTGAACTGGTGATAGGTTAGTTTTAAAATGGTGGGTGATGGCCCTGTGAAAGAGTAAAATTGGTGTGTTTTGAGGCAGGATGGTGTCATCTGAGCAGCGGGGGGAGATTAGTATTCATTGAGGAGTGAGAGGCATCCCTGCTCCTTTCTCCTGTTGCTCGACCGTCTCACCAGATGGAGGGGAGGGTTTGTGCAGCCAGATTAATGCTGTCATCTGAGGTGTAACCTGGCCTTACAGGCTTCAGGCGTGGTTATGGGAGGCTAAAGAAGGTCCTTCATTTCAATCCTGCCGTTGAGTCAACTCAGGCTGACAGGCTGCAGTTATTCCTCCTTACAGATTAAAACTGCATTACGCTGTAATGTTACTCTCATGTAGTGCACTCGTCAAGGAAAGCTTGCCTTTTTATTTCTTTACGTAATAGGGACCGCTAAAAAAGCTGGATTTATTTACAGTAGGGTTTTTCTAACAGCATCCAACAGGTGCTCTAATATCATATCACAATCATCATGGCAGTCTCTGTTGGAGCACTGCCTTAGCCCCGACTGAAATATCAAATATCAAAGTCGTTGTTGTAATATTTCAGACAGACATTACGTGTTCCTGCAAATAAATCCTCATAACTTCAGTGAGACAATGACTTTCCTGAAGCACCAGCATGAGGTCAATGTTTGTGGTTAAAGTGAAAAATACCCGGACACATTAAATTAGCTAAAGATATGATTGTTTCCTATGTAATACAGTTTACTGTCTGGTTGTCCCAACTATGGAAGCCTTTTTACCACCAATGTGATGAAAAATGACGTCAAAGGACCTTTTATTAAAGGCTGAATGTGCGACATTTTACACCTAAATATAGCAGAAATCCAGTATATCCCCGAGTCCCGCTGTCTGCGATGTTGCCTGAGCCGTATCTACACCGTGTTAACATGGACGGGACGGCCGGCCGGCTCATCCCCTTGGGTATAAAAGCTGTATAAGTGAGGGACAAGTGAAAAGAAGAATAACATACTGTACTCACTGCTTATTTGGATGTCACGTAAGCGTTTTTAGATCATGGCCATTTTGTGTAAATATACATGCAATGTGAAGCTACGAGCAAACTAAAGAGCGCTACCATTAGCCTGCTAGCACAGAAATGCAGCTCGAGTTGTTTTGGTTTCACGCTGGTGCTCAAGGGCGACATCTACTGGATCAAAAAGTCGCATATTCTTCCTTTAACTAGCTAACAAGCGTCTGGGAGGCGTCCCACTTTGCTAAGTCAACTAGTAAAGGCATGACATTTGTTTACCTACGCAGTGGGGAACGGAGGCTGTGATGTAATGGCGTATGGACAGCCCTGCGCTTGTGTGTGCTTTGGCCCACTTTAGTATATTTCACCGGAGGGGAACATTTCACAGTGTATTATTTTATCATCTGAATCACAACAAAGCAAACAAGCGTTTGAAAATACTGTAACATCTTGAGACACACTCATTTATTTAAGAACCTTTGTCATTATAATGACTGACAGTGCCTTTTTTTTCACTATTTTGGCCAAAATGGGCGTCCATACAAAAGCTGAGTTTCCATGAAATGAGAGACAAAATTTTGCCCCCCAAAAAGAAGATTATAATGTAAAGGTTCTAGTTATCCATGCTTTACATCCTCAGCTTACCATGTGCAGCATGTTACACCAAATCCTTTGATATTGGTCTTTGTCGTTTCCATAAATCTCCCCCGCTTTGTTTTTCTATGTCTTATTACGTCTTGGCTTATTACAACTGTGACATCAATTTAGTTTGTGGATCAAATGTACTCTACATTCAGTCCCTCTGGTTGTGCTGCAATTACCATTAGAATTAAAACCTCTGGGGTGTTGACCCTCAAAATAGAAACAACCTACCAAGCAGAATACAAGACCAGGCTGTATTTTATAATCTCAGGGATCCGTCAAACCCCAGAGTAATTGGGTCTTTGACTGAAGACTGAGAATTGAAGGCGGCCAGAGTAATGACCGTACCGTCACTTGATGTGACGCTCTGGTCTGTAAGCCTCCACACATGTCATTAGTATGACCAGGGAGGTTTATGAAGAGACGTTCTTACACAGAAACATCACTAGTGTTAGCCTTTCTGCACATACTGCATCTCTGCCCAGGTGGAAGTGGAATTACTGGAGTTCTTTTTTTTCTTTTTTATACAGTTCAGGATAAATATCTTCTGTCGCTATTTCACAGGCACACAGTGACGATATGTCACATAGTGTTTTTGTCACAGACATTTTCACTCAGAAATTAAGATCAAAAGTAAATTCACACAAAGGCTTCTGAGCAAGAGCTCGAACATCAAACAATTAGATCAAACAAAAAGAATTAGCATTTTGCATCAAACTGAGTTCTTCTAGATGGAGCTTCAGTTTTCATATTATATCAAATACATTTAAAGTAAGCACTTTTCAAGTATTTACTCCTGGCAATATCATTTCTGGACATTCGGGCCCTGAATGTCAACTTGATGTGCTCCCCTTAGTTGAGGTGTGTTTTGGGGTGAGGTGGCTGCTGGGTAGAGCATGCGAGAGTAGGAGGAGGCTTTTTACCAGGCATTTAACAATAGCAATGCGCGCATGTGCCGTAGACATATATCGCAGGACGTGCAATGCCAATAATGTGACCTGAAGTATTTCATGCTGCCACTTTTCGGTTGTTTGACGCAAACAAAAAACGCCAATTTCTCATTTCCCACAACTGATTTACAATAAAAATCTGACACCTTCAGTGGTCAGAGCTGATCGCTTTACATGCAGAGTTTGTGTCTCACCTGCATGTAAAATATAGACATACAGGAGATGCTGCTGCTGTCACATACTCAGGCAGGATGCTCGACCTTTGTTCATTTACGGGAGGCGGATTGAAAACGAGAGTATTCCCCCTATCAGGTATCGGCTTGTTAACGCTGTGGGCACATAAACGGAACATTAAGGACTGTTAACGGAGCGGGTGTGCCGCTGATTGTTTTACACGGTGAACTGAGTTAAGGGCAGCTCAAGACGGGGAACTTACGTTTAATCAGGAGTTACTATCACTGGGCTGGTCATGCAAACTAAAAACATAGCTTTAAAGTAGTTCAAATGGTTTATGACCTACAGTAAGTTACACATTTGCAAGCCACAAGTTTATTTGTCAAGTTTATGGTGAAGCATGTCGCTCCTCCTGTTCTCTCTCCAAAAATCTAAATAATGAATGAATGGAAAAAAAGTTATTTGAAAATGACTTTTTCTAAATGTCTGTAGTAATGATCACGTTTTTCCAATAACACCGTAATATCTAGTTTATTATCCTTAAGCACATTGAGTTCATATCTGAAGGAAATGTGCTAAACAAGTAACATTTCATTGAATTATCCACAAGAGACCTGGAATATACAGAAACTTGCAGCTGATTGCTTTAACAAACACAGCTCTGTTTTGCTGAGCTCATCAGTTTCGTTAATGAGACAATGCACAGCATATTGAGCTGACCTCATGGTATATATTCATATAAGGCAAATGCATACAGTATATTGTTTTCACTCAACATTTTCTGCAGCATCAACTGAAACAGCAAAAGCTGATTGAATCAGTTTCCGTTTGAAAGTCGGAGTGAAAAAGTAGTAAAAAAGTAAGTAACATTATTTTTAACAACCCTGTTATTAAATATGCTACACATGATTTTTTTCTTATTTGTATCTTCCTCAAGCAAAGTAGTAGTCAGGCAGTCATGCATTAAGTTACAAAAATGAGGGTCCACACAGTGGGTTGAACATTATAGTTTTTTTTTCAGTGGGGGAATTTTATCATTTCTATTTCCAGCCCAGAGGTTGGTTGGTTCTCTAAATTGATCCGGCGAACATAGCAGCTTCTTAGAAACCTGCTCACACCTGATAAGCTCAGTAACCATGGCACCTGTACCGGCACAGCTTGACATCAAATATGCTTCATTTCAGACAAGAAGAGGAAGTCATAAACTTTCTCGGTTATCTAGTCTAACTCTAAAATGTAGATTTGATGCTGAAACTTGAGAGAAATTATAGCAAAAAAGACATATTCTACCTTCAGAGAATACTGAGGAAACAAAGTAGTAGCTCAGTGGTTTTTAATCTTAAAAAATGCAAATGTGAGGTTTTGTCAGTCATGTTGATTTCTTTATTTTAGAGCAAAGCTGGTTTAGAATTACATAGAAAAATCTGCCAAATTTAAGTCAGGGTTCCTCGTTGAAAAGGTCCCAGATGCTGATTTTGATTGGTTGCATTGTTTTTTTTTTTTGATCCAACAAGAACTGTGAGAGGTGTGTGAGGTTACGTTTAATTCTGAACGTGTAGTTTATATTTGCTAAGGGCCTGCAGCTATCAGAGATAAGATCTCCATCAAATAAAATGAGATTCAAGCTGTAGGGGCCTGACCTTGATAACTGCCAAGGTACCTTCAAATAAAATGAACTAACTACAGGATCAGAAGCCCCATCAAATTATTGCCTACAATAATGTTTAGAATTAAAGAAAATGTGCTAAAACAAGAAATCGATAATGCTGTCCGGAACCAACTCAGAACAGTTCACTAGCACATGACAATCTAAAATAACGGGCGACAACATTAGAGCCTTTTTTTCGACCTCCTCATCAACCTTTCCATGTCATCTTATTGTGCGATTAATGTAACACTAGTAACACAATATCGTTTTTTATGTAATTAATGATGTGTTGGTATTATAGTTGTATTTTCTTTGTACAGATTCCACAGAGAAATGTAGAATCTGTACACAGGGGTCTGGATTTTCAGAACCATTGTTCCTAGTTGTATTGACCAATTACGTATCAGCGGGCTTTGGTGTCTGCAGGAAAAAAGGTCAGTGTGGACAGCTAAAAAATCAGGCGGAACGATATCCATGCTAATGACATGCTGTCTCACATTTCTGGTATTGTAACAATGGTTTATTTGACTCTATCATAATATATCTGTATAAAAGTGCAGGTAACAATCCATTAGATCAAATATTTCAAGCAACACATCAGCTTGACGCCATGTCTCGAAAGCCATTAATGTATCAGAAATGATCGATCGATTGACTGAATGTAGATTCAACAAACAAACATTTCAAAAGTAGTTTTCTTCTCCTCTTGAGGACAAACCTGACAAAGCTTGACTTTTTACTTTTTACAAATCTGCATCTTGATGTTATTTCAGCAAACTTAATTCCTGTTAAAGTAAATCACAAGAAAATCGGTTTGTTTTTCAGGCTCAACCCTCGAGTGAGCCAGAGTGAAGCCGCCAGTCTATTGCTGAACTGAGACCCAACAGATGTACGGGCTCTACTCCAGGATGTTAATGATCAAGAAATGACTGCGTTAACGTTGCAGACGTAGACGCTGCATGGAAGAGGAAGTCTTCCCTGTAGGACGTTTAACGCTAACCGCTTGCTTTGCCGGGATTACTGAGAAATTTGCATCCGTTCCCAGAGGCATCAATCGTCCATCAGACAATGATAGACGATGATTGCCTCTGAGTTCCGATATTGCACTTGAGTCAAAGTATCTCTGCAGTCTAGAGAACATGAACGTGAAACACTTGATTTTAAATGAGTTTTAGAGTATTGGCTTGAAACAAAGCAGAGGTTAACATCTGCTTTCAAGAGTTTTTAAAGAGTCTCGTAAGTTGCTTCAATTAACTTAACCACAGAGATGTATTATTATTCAGTTAAAGACAAAAATAGCTCTTTATGCCCTTAGAATTACCAGTGCTCCATTTTCATATAGCAGTTTGTGATTAATCAATGCTCCAGACTAAAACATCTGCTGGTTTTGTACCATTTAAGAAAGTATTCAATAATTCATCTGGTCTCCTCCACTCTGAAACTGGCTGATTACTGGAAAGCACAACAAAGAATGGACAGCTATCCTGCTGGAGTTTGCACTAAAAATCCTCGAGTGGAGATGACTGCTGTGCTTAGATCTTCAAATCAGTGCACTCTAATGTCGGATTTAAAATGTGATAATTAGTGTAACTGTGGCAGTGACAGAACTCACAGAGCTACATTATCAAAGATCAGACACATTTCAATGCGACACCAGGAGAGGAATTTTATTTTGCAATGAAATAACTTGAAAAGCAAAAGAAAATGCCAAGCTAGCAGTTTAAATATTAACTTGCTCTATCTGGAAAGGTATATCTGAAGAGAACACCATTTTCTCTGCACGCAAATTGTACATTTTTTAAAATCTTTTTTGAGTTTAAGGTGAATACTTCTACCACGATACGTTTGTATTTCTGCCTCTTCTGTGTTAAGTGGATGTGATGAGGGGACAGCAGCAGTTTACCAACACTTAGACCTAATTGGTTGAGATGCAGGCCTTGAAAATGGTTTGTGCCCTCGGGTGCACGCTTCTCTTCCTAGAAAACTGGAAAGGGCTTCAAAATAAAGGTTAGGCAGGCTGTTTCACCAATTTAGTGTTCCATGACACAAAGTCGAATACTGATTCTTTCTGTGTGTCTGACATCCAAATGGACATGGCAGCGTTGCTGGTCACAGAAACATTATTACGGATAAATGGGATGTTGGATGGCTTTTTTATTAACGCAAACTCCTGAAATCTGTAAGAATATACTGAGGTTAGATATTGGATCTTTTTTCTGGCATGTAGAGGGGCATTTCATTTCCCAACTAAGTCCTCAAAATTGCTTGGTTGTAAATAAAAGTATCCATTTGACCTTTTGGAAAATAAACCTGAAGATGCTGCATTTGCAGGTAAATGAGGAGGAATTCTAAATTTTTGCTTGACGGGCTTTTGTGTGAGAATAAAGAGACGTACCTGTAATGCTGAAATCAGAACACAAAACTGAAAACATTTAAAAAATGTTTACACCTTTCATTTAAAGGTACAGTATGTAGAATTGCATGCTAATGTTTACATTAGAGTATCTAACTTAAATTAAAAATGGACTAAACCCATATTATATATATTTTTTAGTTGAGTACTTACATCACCTCAAATATTTCCAAAAGTTATCAAAGCCAGAGAAATCCGTAATTTTATAGTTGTAACGTGCCGTGTCTTGTAGGCGGCCGCCATGATGAGCCGCCACGATAGACAGGAAATGTTGATCGTTGTCAAGGAAACACCGGATGTTACGTCAAAGACCGCTGCTTAAGCTAGCGCTAGCTGCTACTGAAAGCTGCCGTTCTGTTGCTGTATGTGCTGCTGTGATAAAAAACCTCATGTAAATTATACTTGGATACATCGTCAGTACACATATTGTCTTTCTCAGGTCGGTTTCGCCCGTTCGTATTGATTCATTCGTTTTTACTCCCATAATACACCGCAAGCCTCGACGTCATCTTTTGTTATTGTTTTGATTGAGAGCCACCTAGCGACGGACTTTACATACTGTACGTTTAAATTATATTTGAATGAGTACTTGTTTTAGTGGACTTAAATTATTTGATACTTGTAAAAAGCATAGATTAAATAAAAGAGGAATTACAATCAATTAATAGCCGACACATAATGGTGCAGACTCAAGGTGTAAAGATGGGCTATATTATCCGAGGAAAGAACAGTAGCCATTATGTCTCCTAAGGCACAGTCTCGTGATTGTAAATAATTACCAATCAGACATAGACTTGCTGTGTAAAGACATTAAGGCCATGCTCAATACCAGGTTTGTGTCTCTACAATAGTGCGATTGTCCTTCGAGTCAAAAGACAGTGGTCATATTATGATGTTGTTCTTGTGTACGACTTTTGTCTACCCCTCCTCTTCCCTCCCTTGCTAAAGCCAGCTTTGGCTGATAATAAGATTAGAGCACACAGAGGCAGCTTAGCGACCTGGCCTAAGACACGGTGGCGGTTTATTTGGGAGGCGGCTGCAGATAGACATGATTGGGGAAAGGAGCAGAGAGTGGGTGTGTGGCTGCCCAGGTCAAAGGGCATCAGGAGCCATTTAGCCACTGTGCAATTGTGTGGCTAGAATCCCCCGTGTGCCAGGTGTTTATGGCCACTTAAGGGTCCTAACACTTACACACACTAACAATACACACAGAACTAAATGACATGTTTTATTCCGTTTGTTTCACACAAAGACTCTGTTTACCTCTCAATCCATAACCACCTCCTCTACAACAAACACAACTTTCACCTCCTTCATTGTCCTCATCCATCCAAAGGAATCAATGCTCTGCTGAACGGTGGGAACATTGAAGGCTTAACCCTTTAGTTGCTGATTTTCTCTCTCTGACTCTTACCAGAACCAGATATGTAATAAAAGCATTCTGATACATATTGTGGAATATTAGACGCTTACAACAAATACATATAATGTGGTTATTATTCAACCCTCTAACTTTGGTTTTATACATTTTGTATTTACATATTTTGTATGATTTGTTGTAGTATATAAAACGTCACCCCTCGAGTTGTGTTTTTAACGTCCACATATGGATTTTAAAAGCATGAAAATATACCTAGAACAGCCCCAAGAAGTTCACTTCCTTTCATTTAGTGTCATTTGTGCATTCACTAAACACAGACATATATGAAACTACTACTACTGATTTGAAATGCGACACACGTTGATGATAAAAACGGATTCTGAGAACAGCTGATTCACATCTTTGTCATGTGAGATTATTGTCTGTAGAGATAATTAGCTGGATTAATGTTCCCTTTTTAATACTTCTACTCATGTTACAGTCCTTCTATAGAACAGAGGACCTCTTGTTCAGTTTCAATTGGACAAATGTAAAGCTGGTAACCAGTAAAGGTTTGATGATCACCCAAATATTATTAGAAAGGCTTCAAGGTGTCATAAAGTATGGTTTCACTGATTAAACATGTTCACAGCAAAACATATTAGCTGTCAGTAATCTCCTGTCTGTAGGTTTTTTCTAACTGGAAGTCCATCTATACCAGTAAATAAATACAAACTGTGTTCTGTCAATGGAAAATGTGTGTAAATTGAACACACTCTTGGTCTTGGATGATAACACGGACTTGTAAAGGAGAGAAGGTTTTTTTTCTTTCAATCCGTCAGGTTTCCGTCCATGTAAACTAAGTTAATAGAGTTCAGTCTCCAACATTTAGTTCATAACTGTCAATAGCACAATAACTTCCAGACAGTATACGTCCTGAAGGCGAACACTGCCTGTTACAAGTTGTAGCTCTGTTTCCTTTGTACAGACATCATGGCAGAGAATAAAAGACCAAAGAGGACAAAAACAAAGAGTGTTAGGAGGCAACATCAACAACCAAAAGAGAGTGACTGAGCAAGAGGCCAGATGGGAGTAAATCTCTGACTGGCTTTTAGGTGATTGACTAAAGTGAATTGCAGAGGCACCAAGTTGCAGGGGAAAAAAAATGTTTCTGTAGCTTCAGGGCAGACAAAAAAAGCACTTTGAAAACAACACCCAGGGCACTAAAAGAATAGGACAGTGTTTTATTCAAAGCTACAGGTTAATAACGTTAACAAGGAAACACCCTTAAAGTCAATCACAGATTTCAGATAGTACCAAAAATGTAATAATGTTAACAAGCTCTGTGATATTTCAGATTAACCGTACATTACAAATAGGATCGACTGAACAGACTGAATCTTAAACTGACTGTAATGAAAAGCCACTTGTCGAGTCTGTCGTCATTAAGGCACCAGCTTTTTCTCTTTCAGCATATTGTGGAGAAAAGTAAAGTAGCTGGAGAGGATTACAACACAATAAATCTCTCTCATAATGTCTTTGACTGTTACACAGGGACAGCACACGGTCAGTCTCAGGGGAGCAACTGTTCTCCGTCTAATCCCCGACCAGGAGGAGCACTTTTACAAAAGCGGAGTTTATAATGCATTCAGGGGCAGACCCTCGAGAGGCCTTAAAAGCCTCTCTCACTTAATCTGTCATGTCAGAGTGTGGGAGCCATCGAATCCTTTTACACTTTGATATAATCCATGTTGATAACGCTGCTCGCACCTGGCCTAAATTACTACTGCTCTCTTTTGCAGATTGCCAGTAGTATCTGATGTGTCTCCTTCAATGAGTGGGCATGTGTTTATTGCACGGGAAGCTTTTTCATTCACATTTTATTTTTCGATAGAGAAAGCCTGAGTGATTCAAGTCTCTATAGCTGTATTATAAATTCAGTTGTGTCTCTATTTTGTGTGTTTATGAGTCTATTTGTTGTTCGTTGGGAATCTGTCAGTTGTTATAAAAGAAAAGAAAAGCCTTTTTACCGTGATCACTCAATCTGTCCCTCGCTCACTCACTGCTAACCTGCTGACTATGTAACATAAATGTTCGATTTCTTCAAATCTCTGTTCTTATTTGTTTTTTCTAGTTTGGGTTGTGAGGTGACGAAACATGAGCTGCGAGAGGGTCACACAGGTTGACCATGCATCATCTCTGCAGCTGCGTTACACAAAGATGAGGTTCATGACATTTGCTTTCATTCAAGTAGGGCTTCAACTTCTCATTATTTTGATAAGCATAAATGTGCTGATAGACTTTGTCAGGAAGTACTGATGATTCCAAACACAATCTCCTAAAGCCAGTGATAAAATCTCGCTGATAATATTGTTGTTGTTTTTTTGTCTGGCGGACCGTCCAGAACCGAAATACTCATTTTACAGTCACGTATAACAAAATAAAGTGCAGATTATGAGAGTTGGGTTTTTTTAGGTGAATCAAGGTGATGTTTGGCATTTTGAAAGATTGAGAGATTCAACAATAAAGCTATCTTAAAAGGCCACGTTACTGCCCTGAAACCTTGTCCAATCAGACTTAACTGCATCTTTTTTGCATCATTTAGTAAACAAGGTCATCAGTATAAGATGACCACTCCTGAGGTGACCTCAGGAGGGGAGAGCTTTTACAGGAGAGGGAAAATCAGAGGCCTCACTCGGGCAACACATTATACAGATGTTTGAAAAAAGGAATGATGGATTTTGGTCATAGACTGTTTATAAGAAATAGACGTAGCTACTGCAAAGTCAACGATTGCTTTTGAACCCTAATGTTCAGCATTTCAGTCTTTTAAAAGCCAGAAGTGACCATATTTGGAATAGAGGGTTAATACTACTGCTATCAATCAATAAAACAAAAATGATTATCACAATTTTAAATTCTCATATTTTTTTAATTTTTGAAAGTTTTAGAAATTAAAAATGTAACACATTGAAATGCAGAAATGCTTTGAAAAAAAACTACTATAGCAGCCAATTCAATTCACTTACAGCCTGCAGCCTGTGGCAATAAAGGCCAGTTAGTTGATTTAGGATTCTGGGCTAGCACCTGTGGTGGCCAATCAAATTTCATGTGTAGTCCAGGCAACCCAGTACCCAACCTGACCCTCTAATTTGCATTAAAAATAATAATTAAGGTCTCTAGATGAATCCCATATGTTAACGCTTCACACTGTCAGGCCTATTTAATACACATTTCTATTCCTCGGTCCTGATTGATTGAGAGGTTGCCATGGTAGCAACTTGTCAGACACAAAGAAAGCTACACCCTATACACGCTACTTGAATCTCATAAGCAGAATCTTAAAAACATGGCACAGATACTATAACTGACTAATTAAACCACTCTCTTTGTCTCTGTATTCGTTTTTACAATATTTAGAAATATGAGTGCTTTTGGTCCTTGTTGGAACTTTTACTAATTCACGTTTGCGTAACTGATGGTCGATTTTCCTTACAGATCTTCTTTTGAGCAACTAATAAAGTAAAGTAATTTAATACTAGCTATAAGTTTTGAAAACAAGGACCTAAGGATGTGAAAAATTGAAACTGATTGTTATATAACTCCAGCGCATGCATGAGCTCTTGAAAAAAAAGGCAGCTTTTTACAGTATATTGAGTTTGGTGACCGTCCTTCAACCACAGGCCACAAGTGTTAGCCCCTGTGCCGAACATGTGCAAAACATCTTTCAACAAAACACTGAATCTTTAGCAGCTGTGGGGCTTCTCTCCTGTTACTGACCCTGCACTTAGACCTCGCTGTAAAAAGAAAATTTCTCTGCAGGGATCAATAAAGTGTCACATTAGACCGTTAATGCACAGCAGGGATAGTGAAATTACCTGTACAAATCACCACGCCACATTAATCATGCCTGTGGTTTGCGAGCTGCCGAAAAAAAAACGAAGACAACTCTGTCCTCTCAGTGGTGAAATGTCACACATGAACAGGAAACTGCTGCAGAGGCACCGAGCTGTGCAGAGCAGCGATAACTGCAGCTCCCAATCTGCACGGCTCATGGACCTAACTGATTTCACAACAACTGAAGTGCAATGTAGCAGCATTTTTTTGAATGTGTTTGAACACAACGTACACAGTTTTTGCAAGTTTGAACAACCATTTATATAGTGAAATAAAAAATCCAAACCCCTGACAGCTGAAGTTCATGTGGTTTTAAAATAGTGATAAAAAAAGAATAGCAATTAGATTTAAACTGTAATTCCTCCAATATGTTTTGTTATATCACTGTCACATATATGTTTGCTGTTAAGGCATCGTATTAAGTCTCCCGTGTTAAACTAGTTTTTTCTAGTTCTTTGGTTTGATCCAAATGAAAAGAATTCAGACATTGACATCTGCAAAGATCTCACCTGGTTTCAAAAACACATGTTCATGTCTCTTTTGTGTAATCATGCAGCTGCAGGTTTAGCTACAGCGTGGTTCTGTCTGTTTGAAATAAGTGAACTGCAACATTCATTTGGGTGAAATGGGGACAGAGGTAGAGTAACTCCTAAAGGTTCAATTCACCAAATTGCACTCACTTTAATAGAAAAAGTTACTCTGGATAATCCAAAGATAAAACTTTCAACTGGGGGGAAAAAATAGAATCCACACAGTGAGTTCTTTAAAATATATCCAATGACACATTGCTGTTTGGATGGACATGTTGATGTTGAGATTTACATTATGTTTGATTTTTTTTAACTCCATAAACAAAATTACCAACAGCTTGATATTAAAGCCCGACCAATTAATCATCTTGAAATCATAAAACTAAAATACACATTTTAGGTTAATAGCTTCCCAGAGTGATAAATGCTGCACCATTGAATCAGACATGTACTTTTTTTTGTCTGATGTGCTCTAAACAGCTGAATCTATCGTTTTAAATGCTCCTGAAAACTGGGAGTACCTTTAATACACCCTTACAGGAATGTGCAGAAAAATTGAGCTCAGCTGGGAGACATACTGGGCCAAGGTATTTCCTGTGGTCTCTACAGGATTCAAGCTGCCACTTTCACCTTTGTCCAGGCCCCTGCTGTACTCTTGCTAGACATGCTGGTGGGTGGACAATGGGGTCACCTCAGCTCTTCTGCAAGTGTTAGACGTGTTAGAAATAATATACAGAAGAAATAAGAGGTCAGCAAAGTTGTACTGACCGTCACTGCTCAACATCTGAGCTCTGACTCTCCTTCATGAGGGGATTTCATCACAGATTCACATTCATTGAATGAATGCAGGTTTTTATCCTAAAGTCTATTTTTTTTAGCTAAAATGTAGTTCTAGAGATGTCAAAGAGTGTCATGATCTATTTTATATAAGCAGTGATTGAACTCTTCCACATGTTAATACGACTTGCTATAATTAGGATTTTGAAATATTGATTTCACCTATGTAATGGTTTCTGCAGCAGGTATTGTTAATTATTAATCACCTCATTTCTGGGTTTAAGGTAAAGATAGAGGAAGAGATGTGAGGTGAACGGAACATGTCGTTCAAATTAGCCAATTGTAATTTGGTGGATAAAAAAACAAACAACGTATTTGATGTCAGAATTAAAAGTAGACCTTCTTCTTCATCTTAAAAACAACAGGTTCATTTTTGTGTTTTCGGGGCATCAGAAGGTGTCACTGTTCACTGTGTTTGTACTAACCATATTTGTAAAGTGATGAACCCTCATGTTCTGACAAATTCTTCAGCTTGAGGGTCTTTAAGATCATTTTATGGGGCTTGAAGCCCAAAATTATTAAAGTATTTTTTTTGGTGCATTTTAACTGTATTGATTCTTTTTATAGTAAACTAACTGCTCGGCCAAAAACAGCATAGTTAGCAACTGGTTAGCATAGCGGAGCATGTAGAAGCTAAAGAGATGAATAAATCCTCAGGGGTTGGTGTAGACCAAAGAGGAGAAAAAAAATTGGAATGACAGTTTTCATGTGATTAACATGATTCTAGATTAACTCTTATGAGGCTCCACTCCGCTGGAAGTTTGCTAACATTTTGAGTATATAAGAAAAATAGCAACATGCAAAATCAGGTTCAAGGATTTGGTTTCATTTTCTGGAAGAAGTAGCACTGCAGGTTTAAATGTGTTTTTCTCGCCTTGAAACAAATAGCTCGATCCATGAAAAGAACCTGCAGCTGAATCACATTGATTTGGTTCCTCAGTCAGTTTTATGGATCGGTTTTCACTTTGTAAAATCTATACCTGGGCAGTGGGAGTAGTTCTGGCTGTGGGAGCTGTTGATATTCTCTGTGTCTGATTTAACCCCACAGTACCTGTAGGAAGTTAAATTTAGACCTTCTCTTATTAATGTCATGGCCAACTAAGACATGAAGCAAAAGAAATATACACAAATATAAAGTGAAGTTCTCCCTCCACAATTCCTTGTACCCTCCACCTCTCCCATGATGAACTTTGGGAGGCATCTGATGTTGTTTACAGATTATAAACCCCATCCTGTAATTCCTCTCTAAGCTGAGAAGCTTGGTAGAAATCTGAAATCAGATCACTCAACCTTCTAATTACGTTCTCACTGCATTAAGCCCCCCCCCCCCCCGTGTCCCCAAAGCGACACGGCAAGGCAAGTTTGTGGGGGCTCCACCCTGGACTTGTGCAGCAGCGGCCATGTTAACCCTGGCTGTCAGTCTTTCAGCACAGCTCGCCTCGTGCAGGGTAACACATGACAGATCTGGGAGATAAAACAGCCAACCCCTCGCCCTGCTGCCACACTAATGGTTTATAAATATCTTCTTCAAAGATGAAGACGGTGTTTGGGTTGGGAGGTGGTTATGGGTCTGTGTTGTGCAACATTGCAGACCCATATTAGCTCTCCGTTTGCCTTTCATTCCCTGCCGCTGGGACACAAGAGTTGGCTGCAAGGGCATCAGGGGACAGTTTGATAGACAGCTGGAACCCAAAAGGCCACTGGTTTCCACTAGTCCAAGTCAAACTAACACAACGAAACCACAAGAAAAACATGGACTACTTGTTGTTTCACTGATTCACAGTCAAACTGCAGCTTTTTTCTAGAGAGATTGCATTAATACCCATGTGTACAAATGTAAACCTTTCCCCTGCTTACATAATTCACAAAAGTTAGCTACAATGAGAGTCTTTGTTTACTCACATAAACACCTATATCCCCTGTGTGTGAGTTATTTGCATGTGATCAAAGCCTCAGCCCAGCACGCTCTCCTTCCCCTCGTTCTCTATAGAAACCTGTTTCTGCGTTTCCCATTCGCCTGTCTTGTGTTTTGTTCAGCACCGAGGGCATTGTGGTTAAACGTGTTGAATGTCAGAGCTGTAAGAAGACTTGCCAGGCATTCACTGTAAACACAAGCATGCATGCCTCTGCTGGAAGTAAACATTGTAAGGAGAGTGGGAGGACAAATGGAGAGTTTGTGCAAAGAGTCAAAAGGTGGTTGAATCTTGGTGGGCTCGCACAAATGACAAACACAGACAACTGGGTATTAAATGGGTTATTAATGGCTGTATACATATTCATTAAGGTGTAATGTTCAGGAAATTAAGGTTTGAAATAGATTCTGCAATGATAAATAACACTTGGGCCTCTAGACATCATTGAGCCTGACAATAGATATATCACCAAATGTTCCTCGAGGCGAGCCTCATTTATCAGCTTTTGTGTTGGCAGAAATGATGAAGGGTTAACATGTTGCTGCTTTTCCAAAGGCAGAGAGGAAATTAAAAGTCAATGGGACTTTTTGTATTGCTTTGTGTTTCTTATTTGCTCTTATGCAGAAGGTCGTAGTACCAAGTCTAACGAGATCAATAGTTTTATATTAAGAATGGATCATATGTCCACTTGGATGTGGGACTTAGTGGCTTATCATGTTTTATATTTTACAGAGAACTACCTTGTCATTTTGATTTATTCTTATTCCCTTATTGATGTTTTGTAGCAGCAGAGGCAACAGAGGAAAAATAAAGTTCTGATTCATCGTTAAAGAGATATTTATTTCTCAAGGGTTTAACGGGAACAGCTAAAAGAAGGCAGGTTATTTGACTTATACCTCCATCAGACGCCCAGAAAGGGACGACTTCATAAGAATGACAATGTTACGCACGCAGTGATGTCAGAATGTTTAACTGAGTTAACACTTGCAAACATCTTCCTTTCACTATATTATGTACTGAAGGCGCAATCGAATGTGGAACCAAACATTTATTTACTCCATTTGTCGTTTTAACTAATCATTTTAAGTTGTTTTCTCGAGATCTCGACTTGCATTTCGAGTATCCCCAGAGTTGCAAAACACAGAAACAGGCTTTTACACCGCATGTCACACCCTAATAAGTGTTTTTCCCAAGGACACATCGGAGCAGTGACTGCAGGAGCTGGGGATCGAACCCAGGGGCGCTGCTTGTCAACAGGCAAGGCAGGCAATTGCTTGGGGCCCCAGGCCAGTAAGGGGGACCCCCAGGTCTGACAGAGTTTAATCCACAGCAGTGGCTCAAAATGTGCAAAGTTTTCAATGACAGTAGAAAACCCCCCTAAGGTGGCCTCATCTGACAGCACTCACTCTGGTTTCACTGTCAATCGCATTATTGCTGTGAAAACTGGAGTTTGTCATGAAAGTCGAAGGAGAAAAATGAAGGGTTTTACTTTCCTTTACATCTATCTTTTAAAAATAATGCTAATGTATGAAATCTGTCAAGACTTCACATTTCACTATTTTCTGTTGGTGTCAGATCATTGATGACATAATGATGATGAATGCTGGTTGGAGGGCCCCCCTGTGAATTTTTGCCTAGGGCCCCAACAGACTCTTAAATCGCCACTGAACCCTTGACCTTCCGGTTGAGAGACGACGGACTCTACCCACTGAGCCGCAGCCGCCCCTAAAGTAATCAGTTATATTGAGAAAACCAGTTTTATAATCCCAACATAATGAGATAAATAACAAATAAAAACAGATTATTACTCATTATCACAAAAAGAAATAAACTGTATGGATGCATGGGCTTCTTAGGGCTTCTGTAATCATGTGATACTTTGTATTATTTGGATTTCATTATGTGCTGCCCCTGAGTGGCCACAAAGAGGAATGGTTCAGTTGACATGCACAAAGAAACTTTTTTTCTTATCAACCCTTTTAATACTCAAACACAGTGCATTTGAATTTTATTATCTAAACTCTGCTGAGGCCTCATGAACTTCCGATGAACTCTAGAAAAGGTTTTTTTGTTTTGTTTTGTTTTTTGCACAAAACGGAGGCTGTGAACTTTGTCCTCCATCACTTACTTAAAAAAAATATTTGGAAAAAACTCTAAATGGCCCGTATGAACAGGACAACATTAGAGGCAATTGGCTGTTGTTTTGACCTCCAACTCAGAGGCCAGTTAGAAGTTGGCCAGCAACCATTTCATTGGTGATTGTCCAGATTTGTAAGGATTTTTTCTGGACTTTTTCAGATTTGTGAATTATTTTTTGAAGCCATTGATAAGTAGAGTTTTCTATTTATTCACCCTTAGGTCTCTCAAAGAGTGCGTGATGGGAACATTACTGACAAATGATCAGCATTTCTAAATGGTAAATAGTAAAGTAAACTTGCTTCAATTCTGGTTAAAGCTGCAACTTTTTTGTCATGACTTGATTGTTTCAATTGCTGGGACCTTTAGGTGTGACTGTAAGAATTAGCATTTTTTTGTGAATGTGCTGGTGAGTTTTTGTGCATGTGATTGTAAGTCTGCAGTGAGAAAAAAATAGAATGGTTTTGATGGTTTGGGGCCATTTGTGTGAGGAGAATCAATTTGAACACAATCAAAAGTTAAGAGGGATTAAAAGGGACTGTGATGAGATAGCACACTCCAAATGGTTTAAAATAGCTGCTAAGATTACACTAATGTAATCCAATTTAAAGGAGCCTTTCCCTAATATTTATTATTCAAGGGCCATCTGTTTGAAGCCTGTGGGGCCAGTCCAATATGCAGTTTCACACCAACAAGGCTTTTTTGTTGTCCCACATTCCTCCCAGTTCTGTCTGTCAAAAAATGTCAGAGGATAACCACTTTTATTTTTTTCTCCTGCTCATCAATAATCTTCGTCCTCTGGAACAATCTGCAATCAGCTCTTCACTAGCTCAGAAGTCAAACTCAAGGTCATTCAAACTTTGTCACCAGCTAGACTAATGAACGGTTATAATGAGGAAAAGAAATCTGATGCTTAAATTATTGATATGATGGTGTCTGTTCTTGCATGGCTGTGAGTTTGTGAGGTCAATTTAAAAACTTTGTTATCTCTGCTTTGACACAGATTCAAGCTCAGCTCGAACTTGCAAGCGCTACATTTCATGCACATCATCTGTGTTATACTGTTACTAAGCAGAAAAAGGATCTACCCATTTGAGATGTAGCATAGGATTGAACAATATAACAGTCAATCCTGTCACATTACCCAGGGTCCCTGTGGATCCTTAAAAAGTCTTTTAAAATGTAAGCTCACATGTCTTCAAAATTGTATTTTTTACTTGTGAGAGGTCTTACATTATGGATGAGGTCTAGTAAGCGTATATGATTTTTTTTTTGTGTGGATTTGCAAGGTAATGTGACAGCTGACATGTATGGCAGTGTATTATGTACACATTTACAAACCACCAATGAGACAGAATAAAAAGGAGATGGGGAAATGCCGTACAAGGAAACTTGGCTTCAAGATGAAAGATACAGAAAATGGTTTGCAGTGGAAAATTGTGATTATGAGGCAACTTGTAAGATAAACAAAAAAGTGACAATGGATATTAAAGCTGTTGAGTTCTACTGAAAATCATCAAAGCACTGTAGCTATGAGTCTGCATCTCAATATAATGGATTTTAAAAAGCGTGTGTGAAACGCAGATACTGTAGACATTCTAACACATATTGCAGATTTGTCCAGTCTGTTTATATCCAGGTTGTTATTCATTTTATGTCTTGCATTGTTGCTTTCTAACATTAGCTCTTAGGTGTACCCAAACCAAAGGCTGTGTTTTGGCTTTGATTTTATTAAGACGATGTTAATTTGAATGTATTTCTTAAGTTTGAACACTGATGGGCTTCACAACAAAGAATTTTGCGAGGATTTCTTGCTTATTTTTGTCTCCAGTGGAGCCGCCCTGCTGGTCGTTTGAAAGACTGAAGGTTTAATAATAAGGCTTCTCTTTTTCTCCAACCTGGAGGCCTGCCATCGTTAAGACACGTCATGCTTTTTTTTTCACAAAAAGAAATGTCAGAAATAAATGTAATGAAATGATCTTAATGGTGTTTTTAATAGTTATTTTATGATTTATGAATACATTTCTAAGGAAAAACATACAGACAAAATGAAACGGATTTGCGTGTGTGTCCTCCTTTAGATGCTCCCTTGTGGAATGCACTGATAAGCAGACAGTGCATGTTCATGTGTTTGGGGAGAGTTGCTCTGGCTTTCTTTTGTTGAATACTCTTTCATGTTGGTTCATCTTGCTGCTTGTTCCAGAGTAAACACAGGTTCTGCTTAAAAATGACTGAAACATTGATTATCAATCAAAATAGTTGGAAATTATTTTTCTTAAAAAAGACTAATCCATTGATAAACTCGTTGTTGCAGGACTTCAGTGGACAGTGTGTAAAACACACAGCATAACATACATCCTGAATGCCCCCCCCCCCCCCGATTTAAACCCTTAAACCTTTACACTTTGTTGTTGCTGCTTCAAATTACTTCTGATTATCTGTTAATTTGGAGGCAGCAGGCCCCACCGCATTGTATCAACATGAAACAACAGAGAGGGTGTATAGGTGTTAATGGAGAATAAATCTAAGCCTCAGCTTAATCTCTAGATCCGGAGAGGCACCCACATGAGAGAGAGAGAGACATGGGTGGAAGTGGAGATTACTCGAAGAGATAGAGTGAGGCTGGTTAAAGAGGATCAGTTTATCTTCACACAGGCCTACATGACTCCCCGAGGGCTGCGAGGGACTGACTTTATCATCCTTTTGATCATACACTGGCTAATTAGGCTGAGATGCCTTGTTAGACATGCAAATTACAAGTATTTTTAGTCCTAAACTAGACACCTGTTTGTTTATTTTTAGATGACCGTGGTTTTAACTGTGGTTTACTTGCTTTGCTTCAGTTTACACTTAATTTATTCATTCATTGAGTCTTACATTCAGAGCTTTAACTGCTTTGGTGACACGATGATCTCCACTGAGGGTTTCTCTATAATAAGATGACCATGTTTTATCATATGAATTTGCTGCCCCCTGTAGACAGTTCATGGTACTACAACAGACTTACTTCAGATCTGGTAATTGCGCCCCATCTCAGATGTGCAGGACTTTTTCTCTGATCACTCTGTGTGCAGGTTTTGCGTTTTCTGCCATCTTAATTGCTGCTGCAGCTGTGACTCTGCCAATATCACAAAGCCAGGATGCCCTGCAGGAACACAAAAAAACATTGTTTACTCTAAAGAGAAGAATCCAATTAGCAGATATAAAGCGTGGCTAGGCTGGAGGATCGCCTTTGGCAGAATGTAATTAGGACAGAGTCTACTGAGGCTGCATAGTATCATATCTGCATCCCTTCAATTGGCAGCTCTTTCTGTTTTTTTTTCTCCTCCCCTGTTGTGAAGGATTTAGGTTGTCTTTAACCAATATCCAAATTTTGAACTGTTTTTATCTATCAGTCTGCAGCCAAACTCACACACACATCCCAGATGGAGACAGCCATGGATTAGTGAAGATTTTCCTTCATTTAATGAACAATTGAATGACATAGTTCTGAGGATAAACCTGCTCAAAGAAGCACATGAATAGTCTGGAGTGAGGAGACTATGAGGGCATTATCCTACTTCATCTTCTCGTAGCATTCAGAATCACTGAGCGCCGCAGTCACGTGACAAACGGGCATATAGTCTCATCAACCTACAGAGAACCTGATCCTCTCTGATTTTGTCTCACATACTCAATGTACCGTAATCATCATGCAATGCCTGCACAGCACTTTAAAGCATAACACAAGGAGAGGTTTCAGGCATCCCCCATGTAGACACAATCCCAAACAGGGCCGTTTCCCCAGTGACGTTACATAATCGTTACGGCATGTACACGTCACTTCATTGGTTGGTCTGATAGCAAAGACAATAGCTGGTAGGATTGAAATTGTAGCACTAACAGGATTTGTGAGGGGAAAATTATGTATCTTTACATTATATTCTATAAAAAAGTGAATTACTCTGTACTATGGGGCTGCTGTTCATGGTGAATCAAAAAACAGGCAGATACCCTGACAGCTGGAAGAGTGATGATGAGGATTTAGATATAAATCTTATATACATTTTCAAACAGATGGCTTTGCCGGTGAAGCTGCATATAAATTCAAATTTATAAATGGACCAATTGCATTTATGTCTCACAATACACATCACAGTGTCTGACATCTTCCATGTGTGAGGGATAAAAGGCCTGCTATTCACCATATTCACACAGCAGCCATTGGTCTCTGTCACTACAATCAAGGTGGGACGCTCAAATTCTGTTAAAATGCTGTACTGCTGCCTCCCAGGTGTCCAAATCATAAGGTGTCTGATAGACGATCATCAAGCTGTTTCTAAACTGAAAAGACTATGTCGGGGAATTTAGCCAGTTCAACGTTAAACAAGATGAGATCAATCATTCGCTTATGACAGCTAAGTCACAACAGCTAATGTTAGCATCTTCCTGTTTCCTTATTAAAGTGTTGTGTCCATTAGTATTTGTACTCGAATGGTATAAATAAAGTTTAAAAACAAAATTCCTAAGTAAAGTAACTGTTGGCCAACTAGCATTTATAGCTAGTATCAAAATATGTAACACTTTCGTAAAGTAATATTAGCAAGGAAGCCGTTGAACGCTAAAATTGACAGTTGTCAAATGGTGTAATTTAATTTGAGGTGTGGCCCAGTGGCTCTAAAAGTCTCAGTATCCGTTGTCCTCACAGTTTCTGATCATTCAGAAAGTAGTAAATGTAATTGCAATTTGTCAGAAACCCTTTTTCTTTTCATATTTACTAACATTAAACACAGGGACATGACATAACAGTAAGCCTCATGTCCTATATTTGCATGAAAATATCTCCATTAGGCTCTAACAACAAGTTCAGTGACTAGAATTGTCTGAGCTGACTAGGTCAAGGTGCATATCTTCACTGAAATTTTCATTTTTATTTCTGTGCCATCCTTCAGAGTGCACATTTTGCGTAAATGTTGGCCGTCTGATTTTCCTCTGCACACAGGCTCAGCTGAGATTGCATGACATAAATGATTAAATGTAAAGCAAAGCGATCTGCTAATCATCATAAAGAGAAAGTCCAAGCTGTTTGCGTTTACGAGGATGGCAGTGACAGCAGCGTTGCTGGGTGAAGTAACCATGTGTGTCAGATCATATCCATGTCCAGCTGAGCTCTTTTGGCTCACGTGAGGTGAGAGGATTTCGTCCCGGATTGTTTTGGGATTACTCAACCGGACTTACCAGATCCATAGATTCAAAAATTAAGGGACGGGAACAACACAGTGGAGGGGGGTCGGCCCCAGGAGAAATAAGAAAAGCACTGAGTGTCTGCAGCATAAGTGCAAAATGTCAAAAACAAGTTTCTCTCGTCCTTTTTTTGCCTTTTCCCGCATGCCTCAAATCTCTGCCTCACACACATACGCACGCTTTACTCCTCTTCGTCAGTAAACCCCCCCCGCAGCTCAGCCCCACCGCCAGCAATCACCTAATTCTCCTCTTACTACACGCGCTCACTCTGCAAAAGAAGGAAGGCGTGCCGCGCTAAACAGATGTGGAGATTTCAGCTGCCGGTCCGTGGATCATAACACTCTCTCTCTGTATACTCTGTCCTTCCATTTGGGCATATGAGGAATACTTTTCACTTTGGCTGTCCAAGGATTTAGTGGCAGGACTACTTTTTTTTTCTTTGCATGAGTGTTTTTTGAACTGAGATTCAAACTGGAGACCCAGGTGGAAAACGACTGCATGGATCGGTTGATCAAGCTGCAGCTGTCCGGTTCGGGTGACTGGGCACCCTGTGAGTTAGAAATACTCTCCTTTGTTTTCTTTAATATGTAATCTTTGCTTCTTTTTTCGCTGATGTTGTTGCCGTTTCCAGACAGTTGCTTCATACTTGACATTTGTGAGCAAGATTCTGGGAGGAGCAACAATGTCCTTAACCCCCCCCCCCCCCCCCACCCCCGATGATTCAATTTCTTATTTTTTGTAATCCATGCACTTTAATCTCTTTGACATTTTCTAGAATATTCTTTTGCCTTTTGATTCAAAAGATGTGCTTTTGCTTATTTCCTCTGTTATGTTCATTGCAGCTTTACCAAGAAGGATTGACAATGAAGCTTTGTGCAAAGTTGATGTTACACAGACCAGACCTTTAGTCTGTAAATAATCTAACACTAATGAAACTTTAAAATACTACATCACATATTGTGTAAGATGCACTTTTTGCAACATCATTTGGATATCTGCTATGTTACAAACACTGCAAAGTATGACAAAAAGACCTCCCCTTTGCCTTTTTTTCTTGTCGCATTTATCACCTTACATAGTTTAAAGTCACCCGAAGAGACTTATTAGGGACATATCATGACCCTTGAAAATCAGGTATTCCCACTTTTGTGACCCTAAGAATTTCAGATTTGTACTTTACAGATGTTTTTAGTCATGTGTGCATGTAGATTGATCATGTTAAACATAGAGAAACCCAATGGACCACACACATGTCAAAATGTCTAGGTGATATCAGAGCATGCAAAGTGAATGGTCCTGTGGTTGTTGGTGATGATATCAGGGGGCATAACAGATCAGATCAGCTGATATAACAGTTATGAAATCCAGAATCATGACAGATGTTTGCTGGGTTATTGTTTTCCCTCATGACTTGTAAAGTCAGCACAGTCAACTTTCATGCCCTTCATTTCATCAGGTTTAGAAATGTTGGATTTGATTCAGTCTTAAAAATGTCATACACATAACACACTTATGCAATTGATCAGAAAAGAGCTAAAGAAATCATTACAACCGTTAGCGGATTCTTTGATCAATGAAGTGAAAGCAGATCATATTTATTTTTTGAAGCATTCTCATGTTTCAGCTTCTTAACTCTTCAAATATGAACATGTTCTGTTTTTATCTCCTTTATGTCGTTTGAACTACAGATCTCTAGGCTTTGAACTGTTGGTCTTTTTTTGGGGGGGGGGGGGGGGGGCAACATTTAATGACATAATATTTGCCTTTCAAAGTATTCACAAACCTTTATTTTTGGTATTTTCTAACCGTTTATTGACTACCCTCATGTGATCAATTGTGAAAACTATGTCCAGATTAGTATAAGCACTTGATATAATCATAACATAACATTGGTTTAATCCAACATGGGACCTGGATGTGAATAAAAAACTAAAATGAAATTAAATAGAACTCTAAAAACCACAGAAGAAAACCACTAGATGCTTTAAAGTATGACACAAATTTAAGTGGTAGAAGTAACTGTGATTTATCTCCAACCTGCCCAGAATCATGATGACAAAAAAAAAACACTGCAGTGCCTCTGCTACATTACATCTGTGGTTAACCCAAACCATGCTGGTCTGTGCTGTTGTTTCAGGTGACACAACCAAGGTGGAGATCCCCAGAGGAGAGTTGGAGGTGGTGAAGGGCCAGATGGTGGTGTTACATGCCTGGTACACCCCCTACTCAGACATTACCAAAAACACTGTGGTTTGGCACTTCACAGGAAATGAATCAAAGCCGGTGAGAAGGTCATGAAATCTGTGATGATGGGTTGTAGACTTGACCCTGCTCTGACCTCAAGTGTATACAATAGAGAGCGTAAAGGGATTAAAGTAAAGTACATTTTGATTGCTGATCCTCGAACTACTGTAGTGACTGTGGAAAATCTTTGAGCTGGAACAATGAATGCTGTAACAAAGGGGTAACTTTTGGAAAATATGCGCACAAATTTTCACAATTTCCTGATGTTTGTTTTCAAATGTATTTTTGTGTTCAGTTCAGGTTTTTAGGCGTGTATCCAAATGTCTTGTTCTGTCCGCCATGTTTAACAAAACGTGACGTTTGGAAACACCACCAAGTGATTGAGCTGATATTTTTCACCATTTCGACCCTTTTAAAGCTGAATTTCCGGGAAAATAAAAAAAGGAAAACATATTGAAGTTATCTTTTATACACAGTATGGATTGAAAATAATTCTGGGAAATCTTATTTGTAAACCAGATAGGTAATGTACATGCAAGGCCTGCCTGTCCTCTGAATCTATGCAAGATTAAGTGAGCCATTTTTTTCATATTGCATGACATTTAATATCCCTAGAAACTCATCTATTCACGTGTAAGGTAAAAAAAGAAAAAAAGATGATCTGCAGAGATTAGGATTATTCCAACACCAATGATGATGTCTAATTCATAGCGGAAGGACGCCATTAATGAAATTTCATCTCTCCTTTTACTGCACCTCTTACTGCATGTGTAGCATGCACACTCGTGTGTCCATGTGTCTGTGTGTGTGTCCATGTGTCTGTGTGTGTGTGTGTGTGTGTGTGTGTGTGTGTGTGTGTTAGAATGTGTAGGATCTGTGCATGATTAATATAATCGTAACTGTCCTGTGACTGCGAGCTTATCTCAAAGAGAGAATAAGCCTAAATTTAACGTCCACCATCTGTACATGTCAGGATTATCTTTATGAAGGACGTTGATTTCTGGGATATGGTTAATCTACACATCTTACTATGAATGCAGCAAAATCTATTGGAAATACTGTGCCTTATTTCCATAATTTGTCAGGCTTTATAAAAAAAAACTGGTCTAATTGCGTGATACATAGTTTCATGACACTATGCCACTGTGTTACATCGAGTGTTTTCTTCTTTCAGGTGATAAACTTTAGCTCAGGTGAGGTCGGGTACAGCCAGAACGATTTCACCAAAAGAGTGGGCTTCAGCGTGGCCATGCCCTCAGCCAACATCTCCATCTACATCAACAACACCCAGGAGACGGACACTGGACGCTACTTCTGCAGCGTCATCATCCCTAAAGGTCTTAGCATTTCAGGAGAGATGAGCCTTAATGTCAAAGGTAATGCATCACAGCATCAGAGAAATTCCAAAGGTTAAGTTAAATCAGAGCAGCTTGCGACACACAGCTCACGCGTTTCCTTGGATATGGGGGGGGGGGACAGCCTAAGTAAATGCTACAGATTCTTTGAAGGATTTTGGACCAGTGCGCTAAAAATCATATGTGAGCGAATACTAAGCACACATACAACTCATCTGCTGTCTAGGGATTCACAGAGCTCTGAGGTCATAATGTCACTGTCAAGCAGCAGATGGAAACAGAGGGGGTGGGGACGAGCAGGGGTTGTCAAAAAATTGTCTTTCTTGTATGCTACTGCCCTGAAGAATCTCCACTTTGTTTGCGGTGGATTAAAGCAGAATGCACAAGGTCAGAGGGTCACAGATCCTATCTTCTTATCCTAGAGTGTTGACTAACACTCTGTCTGTGTGTCTGCCTGTGTCTGCAGTCCCTCCATCTCCACCAGTGTGCACCATGACAGGGAGCCCAGTGGTGGAGGGCAACGTGACTCTGAGCTGCCAGTCCAGTTATGGAAAACCAGTTCCACATTACAAATGGACCAAGGCTGCACCAGTGTCTGAGGTCTTTTTCTCCCCAATGCAAAGTGAGTGTTTAGCGAGGTTGTTAAACTGAAACTGCCAGTTCATCCATATAACAGAAATGTAAACATGTTATCTCAATTTCTTTACCCTGAGTAGTATCTATAGAAACAGATAGTTTGGTTTTATTTTCTCTGGTTGTTCTGACATTATCAGGCTGACTAAATATTATCAATGATTTAAAGGATTCCAGCGCTGAAAACTTTAATGCAACAGCTTTTTTTCTCTATTTCCTGTCATATATAATAAATGCTGCAATGTTGAATGGTAGTTATAAAAATGGCCAAAGTTACAGAGATTGGTGTAGATTTTTGTTTAAATAATCCCTTTATGCAAAACATTACTTTTCAATCTGCTCTGGAAAATAGCTTGACTTTTCTACTTTCCAACTAACGTCACAAGTTTTATTCCAAGCCAACAGTCAAACGAGAGTAAGTGTTGGTACACATACTCACTGTACGCCAACATATAAATGTCTTACTGCGCAGTGAGATACTAAATATTAGTTTGAGGTTTCGCAGAACTAGAGGAAAATCCAGTTACTGTCTCTAATGTTATTAGCGACGTTAGCTATGTTAGCTAGTTTTTTTTTTACAGCAGACATTTTTCACTTCAGTCAATACTGAGCGCATTACTTTAATGCACATATCACCAGAGGTGTATTCAGGAAAAAAAGCTTGTGACTGGGAGATTCAATCCACTTTTATGTCACACAAGAGCAGGAAATGAGTGTGATATTTACCAACCAGCGACTTCTTGTTGTAATCTTTCTTTCTACCATGTTCCCACTGTTCACTTTCATATTTTGATAGGCTGCTTACTTAAATATAAAGACATTTTTGAGAAGTTGACATTTCAAAGCCAGACAGGGAGATTAGACATTACCTTGTAGGTGTTCAATTTTCTTTTAAAATGAGGAAGAGGATAAAGTTGAGTTCACAGACTTCCTGAAAGCTGGCCAATAAGAAGAGAGTGGGCTCTTAGGGAGGGAGTCTTTAAAGAGACAGGAGCTCACCCAGCTTGTTTCAGAGATAGAGAGAGGCTGTTAAAAGGGCCAGCGCCTTAATAAATCTAGCAGCAGATTTGCTGTTAAGTGAATCATGCAGAGCTACTCCATTAGAGATCCAGATCAAAATTCAGAGCCGATAATGATCTTGTTAATCCCCCTGTAACTATTCAATAAATACCAGAAATACATTTCTGAATGTACATTTTTTAATGCTATGAGCACTGTAAATAAAATAAAATTTACTCTCAATTTATGATGTGCCGGAGCAGTTAGGCAAAAGTTAAACAACATGAGAAGTGAGCCATTTGTATTTGGAGTTGTACCAATACCAAAATCAGCCTGAAAATACGCTTTATGCAGCCTAAAATTCAGGAGCCAGTACAGGTATTGGCCTATGAACTAATTCGATTATATAAACTATGAGCACCCCCCCCCCAAAACACTTTTTTCACCTGGAATAAATTCTCCTTCTCCGCTGAAAAACAGTAGAAAAACATAGCAAGTTTGCGGTGCTGCCAAGATATGGTAGATATGTTTGCTGCCTATATGGATGCACCACAGCTGAAATTGGCAACTACTGTTTTAGCAAGGCATAGGAGAATTGATGTCAGGCATTTAATCAATCAATGAGGAGCACAAGACTGCTGGAGGGGCTGAGAGCTGAGATCCCTATCCAGTCTATCCATGCAGACTTAGTGAGGACATATGTTAATAAAATCTTCTCAATGCAGAATATTTAGACTATGGCACTGGTTTTAGACCAGTACTTGTCATGGCCAATAAAGTTATCAGAATTAATATATTCAAAAAATTATTATTATCCGGACATCTCTAGTTACCGGGTGGTGGTATCGTGCATGCTGATTCACTGCCAAGTCTCACTGGGAGTTGGATTAAATGGAGCGGGGCCATCTTTATCTTTGTTTCTGCTGCTATGACAAGTCAAAATGTCTACTTAAAAGGTCAGCTGGGCTGGACGCATGAATCTCAAGATTGCGAATAAAAAATAAAATAAATATCTGCGGACAAATTAAAACCAAACTATCAACAAGAGTAGATATATCTTGAGTTAGGGGGCGAAAATGTGCTTTTGTTTTCTACAGCTAACAGGAGACGAGCATCGCATTCATTTCTGAGAAACATACTAGAAACATATATGTATTTAAGTTTTAGAGGCCTCATCACAGCCGCTAGGGTTTGATTCTAATCGGGCGCTTTGCTGCATGCAATCCCGTCTCTCTCTCTCTCTCCCCCCACCACCTTTCACTGTCACTATCCAATAAAGGCAAACATTCCTAAAAAATAACAGCAATACATTTTTTATAGTAAAATGTATCTGTTTAAGTGGCAATAAAGAGGTGAGAGCAATATTCGCCTGCTATCAGGTTATTGTTAGCCATCCTTATTTCCTTTTTGACAAAGCTAAGTACCCAACAGAAGAAGAAAGTGTTGAAAAATCCTCTCTAGACCTGTCCATGTGAAGCTCTGAATGTCATGCACCATCCACTCTACATTCAGATGACGTTGACTTGATATCATGTTGTCAGGTCACACACATAATCAGATGAGGCCATTGGGCTTTCCTTGGCTGATTAATGCTTCTGGTGCACCTCGGATGGAGATCCTCCATCATACCAAAAGCATGCAGCGTGAAATCCTCTTTACAGATTGAGACAACACACACAACTCTCCTCTCACAGCACTGCCCCTGCAAGTGAGAGAAACCATGCATGTATGCTTCTATTGATGCATTATTTTGTAGATGTTTGTATCCAGATGATGCTACACAGTAAACACCATCTGTTTCTGAACATCAGAACTCAGGCTGATTGATTGAATATTGGCTTAACTGCTTTGATCTTTTGCCCTCATCTCTTTATAGCAGAACGGTCCTCAGACTATTCAAACCTAATATACTCCCTCTGATTTTGCCTTGACCCAGGGTTTTGTAGTGCAGACTGCAAAACCACACCTACATTGCTTGCATCTGTGCTCATCTTTTTATCTGCTCTTTCTCAATGACACTTGATCTTTACGCTGCTATCACTGCTTATCTCTTTCAGCAATCTCCCTCTCTCTGTGTTTTCCCTCTCTGCTGATCCTCTCTCTGTACTCCTCATTTCCTGTTGACCTTGGTGCCTAATCTAACAAGCCCCATGTCATTACTTGATCAACCCCTCTAAGAGGCATAAGTTGGATTTGGGACTGACAGTGCAGCACGCTCATCCAACCCTTCCCAATCTGTCCGCACCTCTCTTTCCCTTAATTCATTCTCACTCTCACTCTCTGCCATCTTTCCTTAAAAAAAAACAGAATGGAGATCTTGCCCCCGGCCCATGCTTATCCTTGGGTACATGGGTAAGGGTTTTCGCTAATTCATTACCCCCTTCATTCCCCCTTAACACCATTCCACCCTTTCCTGCAAACCATGAAATCCAGAACAATCCCAGTTTTTGGTGTCACCCCTTGAATTACAGCCGCAAGCTGTTGAAAAGCTTTAAAGGGAAAAAAAATCAACCCACTTAATAATGCTTTAAGGATTATGTTTACATTATTATTACAGTTGTAAGAAGAAGAAACACGTGTAGCATAGTTGTCAAACCTACTAATAAACTTTCACATACTAGTTCCTATTCTTAATTAAGATGTTTAGTGTTACGGTTTGGGTCTACGCTCTCAAGGACTAACAGGTGGTAGTTTATCTTCACTGTGTGTAATAATGAAAGCTGTTTTACATATTTCCCATGAATAGTCACAATGAGAATTTGCACTTTTATTTCGTTTAAAAAGGGTTGAATTTTTCTTCAAATCTTTTGTGTGTTGTTTTAGATGTAGCTGTCATCCTATTAATCCATTACCTCCTCTACCCTTTGTGTTCTGTATTTAGAAACACAGTCATCTTCTTCCCCTAGCCCTTTAAAGCTAAGTTAGTGTGCTAAAGCATGAACACATTTAGAGTCGCTAATGGGGCTGAAATTATTGACAGAAAATACAAATTGAAAGAAAAAATTGAACATTTTGGAAAATATGCTTATTTCTTGCAAAGTGCTAATGAGGTTAGATGAGAATATCTAGATAACACAGTCTTCCATACAAATATAGCTACAATGCCAAGTAGCCATCTGAGAAGCTTGTTAGCTTAGCCTGCTCACCTGCGTTGTCCGACATTCACCTTCAGGCATCCCTAAAGTTCACAAATTGCGCTGTATCTTATGAAATAATTTACACTGTTGTTTCGGGATAAATCTTGACATTAGATAATGTTTAACAGGGAACTTAATTAATGCTGCTAGGCAAACTTGTAACTGTTGGATGGAGCCTAGTTGGTCCACAGGTAACTGGCTAATAGCTGTAGCTTCATTCACTATGCAGATATGAGTTATCTAAATTCTCATGTATACATCTCAACAAGTAAAAGTATTACCATATTTTCCTCCAAAAAATGTATTTGCTTGATTTTTGTACTGTTTGTCTGACCATGTTAGAAATCATAATTTCTTGGTGAAACCTTTAGCTGCAGAACATATCGCTGTTTGCAACCAGCAGCAGTTATTGAATACATGTTAGTGAATGAATAGATATATGTGTTTCCTGTAAAGTCTTGTCCATATTGTGTTTGTTAGAATGCAGCTTATTAACCCATTAGTCCTGCAAGATGAAAGTTATGGCAAAGAGAAAACTCTGAATCCTTTCTGTAATATATGATGATTCTTGACACATGAAAGTGTGCAAACTAATCCACTGTAGCTTTAGCAATGTAATGTGAGGCGGCTGACTATACCATTGGATTTGTATAGAAAAATTGCTGATTTACATTAAACGTGTGTCAAGGCTTTTGACTAATGCTTCCCATTGACCTTGCTTTGACGGAAGCGTAATGTGAGTAATGCTCCTGTCTTGATATGAGGCAGGCAGCGCTTACTCTAACGTCAGATCCCCTCCAGCTCTGCCGCCGCTGGGATCTGATCGCTGTGCCGGCTTGAACTCGCTCCAAGCTCAGAGTCAGCTGACGTTCTGCTAATCTGTCACAATTGGGTTTGGTTCTTCACAGCTGTTTTTCAAGCCCGGGGATTAAATAGTCAGAGAGGGGGCAGGTGCATATCACGCTCGTCTGCTACTCTTAATAGGGACCAACTTCTGTTTTGAGTTCTAGTTGGGGGTTAACAACTAATCGTAGTGTAAATGGATGTTCATACGTGTGTGATCACATCGGCTGGAATATCAGCAGGTCGACTCTTACAGGTAATGCTAATCGACAACTAAAAACAAAAACCTACCTTTGACTTCGTCATCCAGGTACACTTTTTACATCACTAAATTGTTAATCTAGTGGCAGATTTTTTGTGTGCACCTACTTACAATATCAGCACTCTTGGTGCAGTAGCAGATGGTGCTGGGAAAAAATTCATCCAAGCTACAGCCACCTAAACTTTGGGATGAAGACAGCTGTTTTGAGACAATGATTGTTAGGGATTTTCTTCTCCCATGTGGCAATATGTTGCTTGCTGGCATGATGTGAACCCTGCCTCTTCATCTGGGATGATTTGGATGAGTCCCAGGGTTGCATTACTTTTCTGTTTGCAGGGATTGACTCTGCACAGTGTGACAGGCATGCATGAACACTTACAAGACACCCAACCAACCGAACAGCAGTTTTAAGAGAGGGTGTTTTCACACAGTGGACACACACACCCACTTTCTTCTCCTTACCTCCCCACGAAAGCAGAAACACATCAGCTGAAGACATGCAGCAATGTGATGTCTAAGATTGGATTTCAGAGGATTTGTTGTGATAAGTCGCCATAAAGCTTGTTTATTTTTTCTGCAGCCTGTGTTTGCTACAACTCAGCATTTTTAAGCCAGATTGGCAAGGAAGAGGAGATTCTTTTGAAAGGAAAAACCCGGTGGTATTAAAAGCACTGAGAAAGATTCCCATACACATGACCTTAGCATGGGAACATATTAAAACAAAACTGACCAACATTATTATACAGCAAGACAGCAGAATCATCAGCCATGGAAACGCACCGATGCCAAACTCTGAACTGTAGCTATTGGATGAAGCCCAGCCGGGATTAATTCTGGATTACGTGTGGGAGTCAGCTACAAATGATTCAGAAATACCATGAATGGTACACACAGGTAGAATTTGATTTTGGGTTGCTACATGTTGACCTGGATTTTTTATAACACAGGATAATGATTTTTTCATGCAATGAAAAATAACTATAGGAAAACTGATTTAATTATACCAGGTTTGTAATTGATATGACTTTTACTAAATCTAAAACACAGGCACAATTAATTTGATACACTAAGAATGAACAAATCAAATGCATACAATAAGTACAACATCAGGACAACAATTACAATCCTGATCATAGTCACTACAATAAGCATCCATGGATTTATAACGTTTCAGCTGTAACAACTGTAACACCATTCAGAGTTGGATACAGTTAAGCGTTCTCCTATAAAGTTACTATGAACTCAAACACACACAACTCCTGCTCACTAGCAGCTGCCTGACAGCTGTAGCTGAATTACTGAAGGCCAGTGACAGAAGTAGCTTATATTCAGCTCAAGGCACAGACTTAAATTTAAGTGCAGCTTGTTCAGACAGTCCTTTTTAATGTCCTTTTCAGTTTCATTAGCCCCATGTTTGCCATGTTAGCATTGTCAATGCTAGTATTAGCACTCTGCAGGGTTTTGCCACCTGTACAGTAACATCCACTATCCCTCGTTCTTAAATGCAAACATATTGAAGAGATCCATAGTCAGCTACTAAGCTTTACCACACTCAGACTAATGATCTTATTGTATTTCACAGAATCAACTCAAATGTTATTATACCAAAATCTACCAAGTAAATTTAGTATGTTAAAGTTGAAGTTACCCTGCATGCAATCACACAACAAGCAGTAAAGGTCAACACTTATAATAATGCCAATTATTAAAATTTAAACTCTGATTATCCTGAAGTTTTTAAAAATAGTAAGCCAGTATGATATCTTTTGATTTATATGCTACACTCTTTATTCCCAAACGTATTTTTTAAATGCAAAATATCGAGGAGAGATTGCACAAAAGGCTCAGCCTTTTTTCAGAGGGAGCTCAAGACAAATTTGATAAAGTCAAATTCCTTGTATGTGTTCAAGTTCTTGGCAACAAACTTCATTCTGATTTTGAAGACCCTGCCCCCTGCCTGCCCCTCCCTACCTCAGCCATTGCACTAAATAATGGTGTCATGATACATCATTATAAAAGAAGAGATACCCTGAAATTAGCTCAGGAAGTCACAAGTGTTTATTTACAGGATTATGATACACTTTTTGGTGTTACTAAAAGTCACAGTCTACTATTTAAAGATAAAGACATGTGAAAAGTTGACAAAAGTGTCTGAACTCTGAGAAAGCAATGATTTTAGATGACAAATGTTTATACTGCTGGTACAATGCAGCTATTTTGTTAAGCAGATTTCCATAAAGTTCATTCTTGCAGTGTTACAGTAGAGCGGTGTTGGTTTCTGTAATGATATTGTGGTCCCCTGATGTTGTATTGTTGTATAATAATTAAATGTGGATCTGTCTATGATGTACCAAGTCCACATGCCCATGAACATATGATTGTATCGGGTGTGTAACTATGGGGTTGTGTTTACAGACGAGAGACACGGCACCCTCAGGCTCAGCAACCTCACTAAAAGCATGTCAGGGAAGTATATCTGCAGAGCCAGCAACACAGCGGGCTCGGACAGCTGCTCCATTAACCTGGAGGTCATCACCTGTACGTACACAGCAAAAAATCCCCAACACACACTCACACCATGTATTTAACACATCTAACAGCCAAGACCCTGTATTGGTGTTAATACCGATCTGTGTTCTGTTTCCTAGCCTCTAATGCAGGTGTAGTTGCGGCAGCTACACTGGGGTCAATAGTGGGATTGGTGGCCATGGTGCTATTCCTCATATTCATACTGAGGAGGAAGCGGGACACTGAAGAGGAGATAGCCAATGAGATCAAGTAAGAGAGATACCTAACACATACATAGTATACACTTTAAGAGTCTTATGCAATCCAAAAAAACAGCACAGCAATAAACTCAATGTTTAATTCCCTCTGATGTTGAAAAACTGCAAAAAAAAGTGTTTTAATCACAAGAATTACTATAGTGTTATTGACTGGATATGCTGTGAGGTGTTCTTGACTGTCTGTACTTCCCATCTAGAGCCCATTGAGTAATTATCTGCCTCCCTCTCTCACTACTCTCAGGGAGGATGCTCAAGCACCAAAGCGGGTGTCATGGGCAAAGAGCAACACAGGCTCAGATATTGTATCCAAGAACGGCACACTGTCCTCCATAGCAACCAGTCCTCGACCCCGAGACCCCCACGCACCGAACTTCAACTACCCATACTCCCCAATATCGGCTTCTGATGCAAGCTCTGTGATCAACACATACCAGCTGCGACCTGGGGAAGGCAACACGCTGCAGGGACTTCCTGGTTACAACCACGGGGGCACCCCTATGCAGAAACAAAAGCGACCGTCCACGACAAACGGGGCCCCTCCTCAGCTGCTGAGGAGCACTGCAGTCGCCATCCCCATTAGGACTGAAGGGGCTCAGCCTCAAGTGCCACCTCCACTCACTGTGCCCCCACAGGTCCGCTCCTCCACCCTGACGCGCATGGGAGCCGTTGCTGTCATGGTGCCTGCTCAGAGCCAAGCAGGTTCTCTTGTGTAGCCAGCAGGAGCGTCAGGGTGGGAAATTAAAAAAAGAACAATGTGGATGTGGCACGCCTTGAAATGGAAAAAAAGCACTTTTCTCCATGAAGACCTGAGAGGCTGTGAGAGATAAAAAAAAAATCTCCACAGGAGGTTTGTGCATCATTTGCACAAGCTCTCCCTTCCTTATGATTTTTTTTTGTATGCTGCGCTCTGGCTCACTAAAGAGAAATATATTTTTATTTACAAACCTGTACAAAGGTCTTAAAAAAATGTACCCCAATTGTAATTTAGTGCAGTAGGCTATGCATTAAAAAAATTGCCAATTATTTTTGAGAGAGTTGTGATGATTTAATACAAAGTGTCTGAAGAAACCCCATTGAAGTATTCAGTTTGGTTGGAGTTTTAAAGTTTGTGCAGAGTATGTTTTGGCTACATTTGTATGATATTAACAAACTAAAGACAAACTAAATTTTATACTTTACATTTTAATGTCCCTGGCTGTGTTAAAGGATTACTCTCAGTCACTTCTCTCAGGCTAACTGCACTTGTTCAAACAGACCCAGCAAAGTCACAATTCAGGTATTTATCTTTCAAATGTCTCACTTTTTATTTAACAAACGTTTATTACTGTTCACTTCAGGTTTTTTTATTTTATTTAACCTACTGTGTTAGTGTCAGTATGGTTTCAGGAGATAGATGTCGACAGCGAGAACATACTTTGAATATTTTGCCTGTTCTGGTAGATGGAATGTAACCAAAATAGTGAGTACAGCATTGTTGAAGTCGATGGATTCTGACTATTTTGTTCAAAAGTGCTTGGTATATCTAAATATAAATACTGTAAACATGCAAAGCAATTAGTTGGAGGAGGATATAACTGATGGCCTTGTTTGTTTGTTTGTTTTGTAAGTCAACTCTGCAGATGGGTTTGGAAGAGATACAGTATGTTGATGTAATGCTAAATGTAGCACTTTTATGCAGTTTTGATTGTCGACAATTTTTCAATAAAGTCTTCTGAAGTGTTTGATTTTTGGCATCGCTTTTAAATATAATATTCACTCATGCAAAGCGAGTATTAAGTCCCAGTTTAGGTGCTAATAGAAAAAAGGTCAGATTCCTTTTTTGAAAGCTGAGATCATTTTATTTGGAGTGTGATCAGCAAATATACTTTGCAAAGTGTTATTTCGACACATAACCCAAAATACAAGATACCTGTGTTTCTGTGTAGTGCACACGTTTTCCTTTTTCAATTGTATATACTACAGAACACACAGTACACAAACATTACAGTAACCATGATCATAAATAAGATCTGAAGGGACACTTTATCTACAGAGAATCTCAAAGTGCACTTGATTTTTGACAGAATAACGGTTTGTAACCACAGTCTATGTTTGTAACACATAAATTGTTGTTAAATCCTAAAAGGAACAGAATGAAAAAAATGATCCAATGCTCTTCTATCAAATGTGAGGGAGACTGTTGTGAAGAGCACCTCTGAATTATAAAACAAGGTGACAACTCTACATCCCACCAGCAACTACTTTAGAACCAATATGGATTCACAAGAAAATGATTACATGTGTATGTTGTAATCATTAGTTGTAATGTAACTCTCAGACTTGATATATGAACACATAACTGCATAGGCCTCAGCTGTGTTATGTTAGCAATTTATTATCATGCTAACAGCTAATTGTCTGATTATATTCACGTTGAGGTGTGCTTTGAACCTGGACTCCTTTTGGCATGTTAGTGTAAAATACTTACCGTACAATTTAAAGTATACTGATGTTCAGTCAGCATAACTAGAAGCGTTGGACATGTAGACACTTTGACCTGCAGGTGGTGCCATTTGAAAGTCATCTGAGCAGTTGTTACTGGTGTATGTCACTGTGGACCAGTTTAATACAACAGACTGATGATTAAAGCACATCAGTGTGAAAAAAAAAAGAAAAAGAAAATACTAATTTCTCTAGCGGGGAAAAAGAACTACTTTTACTGAGTGGTTCACCCTAAATTCTCCAATGACCCTTGGCACTGTGAGCAAACCTTAGATGCAGAGGGCACTTTAGGAAACCATTCACACAGTAACAAACCAGAAAAGACCATAACAACATGGTCACTACTGAAGATCCAGAGATGATGATTTATCAGGACTCTGACAGAAGATTACGAGAAATGATCATCCTCATCACCTCATTTGTGCCTTCAGGGGAAACAAGAAAAGAGTAAAGGGTCACAAAACACTGCGAAATTATAACAAAGCATGACAGGCCTAATAAATGTTAGTCAATTAATCGTAAAAATCTAGTCACAGTTGTGTCTGTGTTACTGAAGCTTACCCTCTAGGATCTGATGAACTCTGATGTCTCGAACAAACTGCTGCACTGCATAATCTTTGAGGTACCCGTACCCACCGTGCATCTGAAGGGACTGGTTGCAGATCTGTTGGATGACAGCAGGTGAGAATTTAGAACGAGTTAAATGAAATCTGACCTGGTTAATGGTGAAGATAAATACTCCTACAGTTACGCAGTATTACTCACATTAAAGCACTCATCTGTAGCAAAGAGCTTGGCCATGGAGCAGAGAGAGACGGCATCAGGCCGGTTCCCCTGCAGCGCTGTCGCGGCTTCACGCACCAGAAGACGAGATGCAACCAACTTGGTGGCCATTTCTGCCAGTTTGAACTGTAGAAACTTCACACATATAGATGACGGGTAGAGAAGAAAGGATTCATGATGAATTCTCAGTAACAGTGGCTGAAATCTTGTGATCTTTGAATTAAAAGCTTTACCTGGTTGTTTGAGAGCGTCTCTCCGAACTGTTTGCGTACCAACAGATGATCCTTTGCTAGCAGTACAGAGGCATGAGCCGCCCCAAGAGAACAGGATGCTGTTGACAGAGGGTTGATTGAGAGGCAGCTGTTTCTTTGTAAAATAAAATGTGTTGTGTGAACATTCTCAAAGCAAGAGTATTTAACTTTGTCAAAAATGGAACTGCAGTATAAACATTAAACATTGAATGCAGCCACCATGTCTACCATAAGATTTTAACCGACTGTTTGAAGCCTTAAGTCTGGCATTTTAATCAGCACCATCTTGGCTTTTTGGAGACAGTAGTGCTCTTATTTTGAAAAGACTGAGTTTTTGTTTTTTTTACATGCATATAAATTGGCATAAACAACCTGTCATGTAATCCACATGCTGAGGAGACTCAGTCTTTATTATTCACAAAGAATGTAGCTCACTTTACAACTTTTATTTAAAAAAAATCTCTGTTGGTTTTATCATTTTTTAGTCTCAGAGCGTTTTCAAACATTATTTCTAGCTGTGGGAATGAATTTGTGTCTGGAATTCATCAAAAGTAAAACAATAGAGGGATGTGTGTTTCCCCTTCCTCACCGATATTAATCCTGCCTCCATTCAGGCCTTTCATGGCGATGCTGAATCCTTGTCCTTCCTCACCGAGCCGGTTGCTCACTGGAATGGCACAGTCCTCAAATATCACCGCTCTGGTCGGCTGAGAGTTCCAACCCACCTGGAGCACAGATTGAACACAGCTAGGTGACTACGACTTAATGCTGCCATCTAGTGGTTAACAGCTACATAGCCAATTTAGGCAATCCAACAATTTAGTGTACGTAGGAGCTTAAACATCAATACACTCTACCTTCTTTTCTTTTTTGCCAAAATTGAGGCCTGGGGTTCCCTTTTCTACCACCACACATGAGATGCCTTTTGGTCCTTTACCTCCTGTTCTGCACATCACAACATAGACGTCTGTGTCTCCTCCTCCACTGATAAAAGCCTGACGAGACAAGGCACGTTTTCAGGCTCACACATGTATATATAAAGAAACTATCTACAGTAACATATTATGCATTGATAGGACAGAGACTACCTTGGAACCATTCAAGATGTAGTGGTCTCCTTTCCGCTGTGCAGAGGTCAGAAGTGAGGCAGCGTCACTGCCACTGCCTGAAATCAAAAATAACAACATTATAGTGTTGCACATTTTTATCAACATATTACACAGAAAAAAAACTTCTCAGTAAATGTTCATGTTTTCTCCCTTGTATGAGTTTTCTTTTATATGTAAAGACTGACCTGGCTCTGTGAGACAATAGGAGGCAAACTTGTCCATTGAACAGAGATCGGGGCAGAACTTCTCTCTCTGCTCAGTATTCCCAAAAGTGTCGATCATCCAGGCACACATGCTGCAAAGAGATGAACATAATGCAAAAACATGTGGAGTATCTGTCATTATAGCGCCTTCAGTAGTGAAGGGGCACAGTGTAATTACTTATACTCTTTTGATCAACACAGGTAGAAACAAATATATCTCACAAAGTGGAAATAATAGGAAGTGTTGGGCTTTTTTAATGGTTTTAATGACGATCATTACCAATCCCATTGCTGTTTTCTATGCTGTTATTTGTTCCCCTCTATCCAATAACTATGCAATGTGTCTGGCATAATTGGTTATAATTTCATGGGTATTTCATTCATTGAATTGGTTATTGTTTAAAGCTACATGTCTTCTAAAATTTTTTTGCATACCTCACTTTAACTCTTATATTGAAGAAATTCCCATCTCCCTTGTCATCATGTTTTATTTGCAGTTACATGCAATTACTGCCATATGATGGAGTTCTTACTTGTGGATACTGATATAAGCTGTGGTGCTGACACATCCTGTAGACAAGGCCTCAAAAATGACAGACGTGTCCAATCGAGAAAGACCTGAACCTCCGACATCGGGCTGAACGTAGATGCCACCAAACCCCAGCTGGGCTGCCTTTCGCATCGTCTCCACAGGAAACATTTCCTGGAGACGAAATGTAAAAAATGTACAGATAAATGGCAATGTTTAACCACATAAAAGACGATGAAGGATCAACTCAGGTGAAATGTGACACATTTATCAGCACCAGTCCCAACAGTACCGGTATGTGTGATGTCACAGTGAGGTAAGCTGCCTTCAAAAGCCTACATCATCTGAAGCCTGAATCTGCTGCTTTGACAACATCGCACTTGCTTTAACATACCTTCTGGTCCCACTCTGCCATGTGAGGAGCCATTTCATTGGCTGCAAAGTCAAAGGCCACCTTTTGAAACTCCTTCTGTTCATCTGTAAGTCCATGAGCAGCTGTGGTAAAGCACAGAGATCATACAGGTCAAATGGATGAAAAGATAAATTGGCTGGTTGCATTGATTGCTGTGATGAATTAAACAAGCTTCAGAAGTCCTTTAATTAGAAAAATGAAGAGACGTTTTCAGACTACAGCGAAAAAACTCATCTAAAGTACTAAATGTTTAATGGGAGGTGTGTAGCTCATTCTGCCTCCTGACTGGAGGAACAGGAGAAACAACTTAACCAATAACAGCTACGCTAGGAACATTTAATGTTAAAGCAGAGAAGGATAACTGTATCTTGATCTCTTACAGTCTATGGTGAAAATACTGCCTCCGTAGTTGCTGGTTAGCTGATGTTACAAATGTAAATACAAACTCAAGTAGTTAGACTATGTTAGTTACCAAAGCTGCATTAGTTGTGATACGGATCTTCTTTCATTGACACAATGCGATGATACAACAACATAACAGTTCTCTATTAATGACACTTACGGTCGATACACGAAGCTATCCCTCGTCTCTGCACACTTCGGTTGAATAGTAAACGATGGTTCCTACAGATGCTGGAGCCGAGTTTTGCAATTCTACCTAGAGGTCCAACCGCCGCCATGTTTACCTTGTTCAGTTATGTCACTCGCTTGCTGCCGCTATCGCTGCTGGGAAATGTAGTTCGTCTTGTGTCTCTTGCTGAAGTCGAGAGCGTTGAATGAGTTTACTGTTGCCTCTTGTGGCTGTTTTCGGTGCAAAAATAAATTATATGTTAACCAGGAGAAATATTCAATATAGGCTGTATAATTATGAATAACCAATGAACCCCTTTTATTTTAAAATAGTTTCCATGTTGGGAAAACTGCTAATGAACTGTTTCTTCTCATAATACAGTTATAGAACTCTAAAATAGAAATGTACCGCGCCATACAGTAATTCCAAATGTCGATATCAATTATGACGTTTTTACTATGCTCACAATGTATTTTGGATATAAAAAAATTACATTATGGATATCTGGAATGTTTTTTTCATGTTGGATAGCTCAAATTAAATGAAATGTAAGTTTTTCATAAGAAGAATTTATTTCATTCTTTCATCTTTTTTCTTTCATTTGTCCTTGGAAGGAAGAAGGACTTTTGGATATCTGAAATGACTACAGTGGATTAGGGGGAGAAAAAAAAGTATGCTAATGTCTTTAATAACCATTCTGACCAGTGGGCATACAGTTTTGGCAATAAGAAATGCTATTGTGAATATCTAACTTACTGATAGGGATAGGGGAGTCTCAATGTGGGTCCTACGTGTGTGTATCGCGTCTGTTCGCCTACAGGAGCAGTAATGAGCTCATTAAAGGTTATCTGTGTGCGCTGCATTTAGACGAAGAAGACGTCGTACCCGGGAAACTCACTTTGGATAAACGACACGAAGGTGAGCTTCATGCGAAATCAAAATAGTGGTCATAGACAGTATGTTTAAGCTTTACATGAGGAACGACATACATGAAGACACTTAGCAAGACGTTTTGGTAAAATAACAAGCCCGGCTAAACTCCTCTAGTCGGTCTGGTTTGTGAAAGGGAAACTAATGGCCTACGTTTGTAATGTGATGTGTTTGTGGTTTTGCTGTTGATGGTTGGCTGACTTCCTGCAGCCTTGCTTAGCTAAAAGTATGACTTAAACCCGCTTAAAGTCTTTGTCATTGGGGGCAAATCCTTTAAAGAAAAGACCTGATGTGTCAAATAACTCCTTATAGATGCAAAAACCATTTTTAACTGATATCGTCCTGCTCCTTAAAAGTAGCCTTGAAATATGTTCATTATTGAGCTGCGCAATTAATCGCGATTCCATTATTATCACGATATGAGACGTATATCAGAAGCTTTGGTGATATGAATGTAGAAGATATCTCATGCAAAAGGTAATTGTTGCTTTATTGAGAAACTGTGTCATCCTGTAGCAGGCTTTGTGTAACTGACTGTTATTACAACACTCTGAGCATTGTTTGCAGTCATATGAATCACAGCCCAGCAAACATTATCTTAGTATCTGCATTAAAATTGATTGTGTAACATTGAAGGTATAATAGCATTACATATTCTTTAATATAAAGTCATTTGTATCAGAAAGCAGCTTTTTGAGTTCCTTTGCATACTCGTATTGTTGTACAGACTATCTTAAAAACTGCCGTGTCAGTAATTGGTGAAGGTTTTCTTTCCTATTTAAATCGGAATTGGTCTCTGAAATCCAATATCTGACAGTCGCCAGTTCTAAACGTGCCTCATATAGACTGCGAGAGATGCCACCAAAGAAAAGGACTAAAGTGAGTGAAAGACTAGCAAAACCAGGTAAGCAAAGTCAATCATAGAGCAAATTATGTCTTGTTGGTATGTTGTGTTTATTCCTCATGAGTGACCATCACTGCCCTCAACAACACAGGAAAAGATGAAGACGGTGCAAAAGAAACAGTTGGAGCTAAAAAGAAAGCAACGGGAGTAACAAAAGACAGCTCAAGCTCACCTAGTTCTCCTGGGTACTGTCGCTGGCTGATGAAGTCTGAGCCTGAGAGCCGCTTTGAGAACGGCATCGACATGAAGGTACAAAGCAGCGACGGCCTCTTCAGCACAGTCTGTAGTTCTTCTGCTCTCGTCTGATGCTTCTGGTTCATTCTGCAGTTTGGGATTGAGGAGCTGAAGGCTCTGCCTGATCAGACCAGCTGCTGGGACGGCGTCCGCAATTATCAGGTACAGCAGAGCTTGTTTTTTTTCTCACCAGCCTTATGCAAATTATCCATTCTTTATCTATCTTAGGAAATGTTAACCTAAGCTTAGGATCCATTCTCTGCAGGCACGTAATTTTATGAGGCAGATGAAAGAAGGGCAGGTTGCTTTCTTTTACCACAGCAACTGTAAGGAACCGGGCATCGCTGGAGTCATGAAGGTAAAACGCTCTCTCGCTTACTGCTGATCATTTTGTAATAACTTCACATAGACATAATATTCAACTGTTATTCCTTTCCTACTATAGATTGTGAAGGAGGCTTATGTGGACCATACTCAGTTTGATAAGAAAGACGTGCATTTTGATGCATCCAGTAAAGCGGACAACCCTAAATGGAGCATGGTAAAGTCATTCAGTGGCAAAAAAGTACAATAACTAATTATAATGGAGCCTGAAAGTTGATGTTATCTACTTCTCTCACAGGTAGATGTGCAGTATCAGAGGATGACGAAGCGTTTTCTTCCTCTGGCCGAGCTGAAAAAGTACCACCTGCAGCATCGGACCAAAGGAGGGCCTCTAAAGGACATGGCACTTTTTACAAGGGCCAGGCTCTCTGTGCAGCCCCTGACATCTGGTGCGTGAAGTGACTTGTTGATCAGCCAGAGGAATATGTAAATGAAAATGTGTTCTAAGCTGTACTTTCATGACATAATGACATAGTTCTGCTTTTTTTTCTGCAGAGGAGTTTGACTTTGTCCTGAGTTTAGAGGATGAAGAGCCTTTGTGAGGACGAGACCAGAGGAAACAGCGACCTAGCAACATAGTTTTATATTTTTGTATCTTGTGAATAATAAATATCATTAAAAGTGGTTCAGTTATGGCTCATAGCTCATTTTTTATCTGAACCTCTAAATCAGTGGTTCCCAACCTTTTTTCATTGGACCCCCTCTTCTTGTATCTAAGAAAAGCTGAGCCCCCAAGGACCCACACGGGAAAAAAACATACATTGCTGTTAGAAATGAACACAATTTAAACTGTTTACATTAGTGAAGTCCCAACAGAAGATGCCTTCACACATGTTCTTACCATAAGACCTTTGCATAAACTATCCAGTAAGTGCTTGCTAATATTTGAAGGTCTAATTTTGAAAACCTCAGAGCAGACAGGGCTCCCCCCCCCCCCCCCCAGGAGGGCCTGGACCTCAGGTTGGGACCCAATGCTCTAAATAATTTAAAGAGAGCTTGCTATTTTTGTTGCAAAGTTTAAATAACTGTGTACCAAACACTGATAGAAAATGGCAGTAGTACAGTCTAGAAATAAAAAACATTTATGATGATTGAATGTAGATTAGGGAGTTATTGACATTATACGCTCTGTACAGACATTTTTGTACGGTGGCAGTTAAGACCCCACTTCACTGGTTTAATTAAATGGAATTTCACCAGAGTGAGGTTTCAGAGATGATGAAGTGACTGGGATGATTTAAAAAAACAAAAAATGTGACATGACGCCAACCTCTTTAATCTCTTGGTACCATTATCTGGCAGCTAACTGTAAACTGTGTCCTATTTGATGTCTGATGATGAGTAAGACCAAACCATTCTCACCCATTTTTTGACTTACAGTTTTTGTGCTTATAACTTGCAGCAGACTGAGCAAACATCGGTTATCTCTGATTTTTATTTGCGTAATTATTCAATTCTACTCGGTGACGGTCCTCTCAGAGATCTCCTGTACTGCTGATTGTGAACGGTGTTAATAAGGGCTGCTGACCTAACTGCAGTGAAAATTCTGGATCTTGTTTGTGTGAAGAAGTGAAAGGAGAAGATGCTCTACCCCCCCCCCCCCCCCCCCCCCCATCATGAATTCTGTGATGCCTGGTGCTGCAGAGGATTCACTATTAAAGATGTCATCCTCAGATCAGAATGACTTAGGCCTGACATGAATTCATTTTCTTATCTTTTGTACTGAAGCTGAATTCTAATTGGGTCAGTTTTTTTAAACCGCTTTGCTAAAGTTATTCTACTTGACCTCTGCTGTAGCCTGGTCACTGCTGCTGCCGTCAGCGATTTAGCATATGATAGCAATACAACTGATTTATAATGTTTGAATCATTGATGAAATTTGGCATATTTAAAGAAATACAAAACAATCTTATTAATAAAAACAGTCATCTCCAAAAATCCTAAACCAGCAGGTACCAGGCATGTTAGGGATCAGAACAATGAAAATGTCTCTTTTGCTTTAAGTATGATTTAAACAACTGATTGTAGAAAGAAACGGCAGGTCTGTAGACTGACTTTGAACTCACGTAGTTTTTGCTAGGGCCCGACTGATATGGAATTTTTGGGTCAGATACCGATATCGATATTGGGGAGAGAAAACCTGACACGGATATATTGGCAGATATCTTTCTTAGATCTATCTTCAATCTGTAGAGATAAATACAGGTATAGATTTACACATTTGTTGCGTTGATCCCTCCAATGCAGTTATCAAACATTTGTGGAAAAGATATATAACGAAGACAAGATGTCCACTCAAATAGAAAATAACTGCACATGTACGTGCATCACTGCTTAACACTCTGGAGAGTGATACTGCTTGTTGTAATCCATATAGCGCACCCTGCTGGTGAATGAGAACTGCTAGTGTAATACGATGAGATTAAATCAAAATTGACTGGTGAATAAATCTAGTGATATCGGCACATATCTACAATAAAAGTAGCCGATACTGATAGTCACTGGATGTGCTAATATCTGCAGATATTATCGGCTGGCCGTTAATCGGTCAGGCTCTAGTTTTCACCCAGCCAACAGTCCAAATGTCAGACTCTTCATCATTTACAAATACATTTTTTCATTCACCCTGTGTGTCCGTGTCTGACAAACACTTTGACTCATTCCAGCAAAACAACCAAGTCTGAACGTTTTTTTTTTTCCATTTGGCATCATTTTATTTGACTTACAGGGACAAGGAAGAATCGATTAGCATTTTGCAAAAGATAGATAGTTCTACTGTCACTTTTTCTCTGGTTAAAAGACTAAAATTATGTTAGAGGCAGGAGGATTTCGTTTGCTTGATACACTTAGGCACAACTCTGGAGTCCCTAATAAAGAGGATACAGAAGACTTCACACTATCAGACCTTTTCCCTAACACCACTGGAACGCTGAGGTCAAGCAGATGAACATGAAGGACATTGTTGTGGCACCGTGTGCAGAAGAATCAAGTTACACAAGCTGGACTGGGGAGCAGGATTAAAGGTTTGAGCTGGTCATATTTACAGATAAAACAAAGTGGGATTAATACTTCAATGTTCTTGCTTAAGTGACGGAAAGAAAAATTCCAGTTTCAATCGTTTTTGTGTGCAAACACAGCCAAAGAGAAATGTGGTCAGCATTACCAGTGCAAAGTTATCTCAGATGTCTTGACCTTATAACAGTGTTAGGAATGATTTCTGTCAAGGTGGAATGTTGGAGATACAAAATGTTGAATGACTTTTTAGTTGCATTAAATAGAAGGTTAGAAATGATCCCGAGATAGCATTAATCAGACTTTAACGAAGAGAGAGAGCTTAAAAATGTAAGAATATCACAGAAAAGATTTTACACAGTGGACATGGCGTTAGGTGATTAGAGAACAACAAAGCATTAATGAGGGAGGACAGGACCAGCAGCCTGAAGCCACGCTGAACGCCTCATGCAAACTGTTTTCATTGTTCTCAAACTGCGGTGCTCTATGTCGGCTCCCTTCTTCCTCCCTTTACAAGCAGCGGCTGCAAATAAAAGCAGCTGCCGCGACAGATGTTGTACACACGACAGGTTCCTCCACCACAGACGCTGATGATGAGTCTGGCGGGAGGAGAGACTGCAGGGTGGCTGTTACTCTACCCGCTCTCCTCCTTTGCCGCCTGCTCCAGGGCGCTCTCTGAAGCGGCCGAGCCCTCGAACCTCTGAGAGGCGATGGCGGCCTGATGGGACATGCTCTTCCTCACCACGTCTCCTTTCCTCCAAAGTGTGATTTCCTGGGTGGAGAGAAAACAAAGGATGGAGAGGGTTTGAACTAAAAAGATTAAGAATCCTTTTAAAAGCCTGAGTAGAATAACAAGGCTCCATAAAACACCTCAATCAGAAGTGCTGCAACTTGATTAAGTGCACCAATTTATTCTGTTGCAATGGTTCCCATTACCATGGTGACATTTGTATTCGCTTTTTTTCTGCAAAATATCTACACTGTTTGCAACAAGCTCTTAATAGCTCACAGCCAGAAACCAAAACATGCTATCCTCCGAGGCACTGGAGTACTGTTCATGTAGAACAGAAAGTCGAGGAACTCTTCCACAGTCACATTCATACTGAAACACTTACTTTGTAATAAGCCATATAACTGATCAAAATCATGATTTTGTCTAAATCAGAATTTTTAACCCAATTTAACTTCCTTATTTATAAAAAGAAAAACAGCAAGAAAAAACATTCAAATAATTTTCTGCTGATAAACTTGGAACTGAATCTGTTTTGGGAGTCAGTAATATAAAGAAATTAGCATACAGTAAATGTAGCACGGGTGGGCCACCATTCTAGTTAAACTGCAACGCTTTCATGCCACTTCTGATTAAACTTTACAAAGTTAAAGCTTAATCTGTGTTAGTTGCTCAGATTCAATCTTTTTGATTTAAAGACCCCATGAAATGAAAACTACATTTTCCTGGTTTTACAACAGAATATAACAGTATCCTCTCTTCCTGTAAAAAGTTTCAAATGTCTGATGACTAATCCCGTACTCAGTGGCGTTTCCAAATTATCGGCCAATAAAAAAGCTTTGTCAAAGCTAACGATCCAATCAAATTCATCCCATGTTATGTCCCACCTATCTTGCGTCACAACACGGCAGTTAGATCCTCTCGACGTTCTGTGTCATGGTTACTTTAATAACATGCTTTGTAGCCTGATACTCCAGGCTGCCTATATTTACTGTGGATACGATGTTGCTGTGTTGTCCTATTGAGCAGCAGTAATGTACTCTACATGATAAAGTAATCATTTTTAAACTTGCTGCTAGAAGAAGACGACAACATTCAGATCATTAAGTGTAAACAAACTGAGTTGCTAATCTGACTTTGTGCAGCATCTTTTATCAGAAGCCCACCTGCTGTTTGAAGTAGCGTCTCTCCTCCTCGTCGATCAGCACCAGGTTCAGGTAGTAGCGCACAGAGAACTTTTTGTTGATGTCTCTCATGGTGGGAGTCAGATCATAACCAGCCAGGAATAGCCGGATGGGAATAGACTCTCCTGAAGAGTGAAAATCATTGTGACATGATCGATCACATCAATCTTGACTGAGTAAGGAGGAGACTCTAAATGAACAAGTGGTTTACCTCTGACCGGAGCTCCATCCATGATCTCGTACTTTGCGATGGTGTCGTTTTCATGGTACACACTCGGGCCGGTGCCTGTTGTCTCCCGTTTGATGATGTCAATCTCCATGTGCTTAATCTTAATCCTCACCAGCAGGAAGTAGATTTTTCCCACAATTACATCTTTCAGGTGGTACCTGTCGCATTAAGACAAATGCAAAGAATGAGGAAGACAGTTTATACAACAAATCACATTATTAAAGGGGGCGGCAGTAGGTCAGTCTGTAGGGTCTTGGGTTGGGAACTGGAGGGTCGCTGGTTCAAGTCTCAGTGGGGACCAAATCTAGAAATGGGTCTGGTTGCTGGAGAGGTGCCAGTTCACTTCCTGAGCACTGCCGAGGTGCCCGCGAGCAAGTCACCGGTGCAACCACCAGTTGTTGTTTTTTATAATTCGGGTATATTAGATTTGGAGATGCATCGATCCACTTTTTTTCAGTCCCTATCTGATTCCGACACACTTGTACCAGGGTACCAGGATACCGATATTTCCTGTGTTCTCTTTGGTATTATTGTAATGATACAGATATTATTGATGTTTTAATTTAGTATGGTCAGGCACATTAAACAAACTGTACTCCACACATTTGATCCAGTGAAATTGTGGAGGACTTTAAAACATAGATTAAACAGTCATTTAACCAAAAAAATGTAGACTGACTATACTTGTTGCTTACTTGGATTTGTTGTACTCAAACTCAATGTGGAGACAATCTTCAATCCCAACTTCCATTTTAATGGAGGAGTTGAGCTCAGGGTAAGTGCTCAGTGTGTGGACTACAATGTCCATCTCTTTACTTATGTCGTTCAGCCTTCTGATCACTGTGGCACGGAGGAAATATCTGCAGAGACAAACAAACAGCATGACCAATCAGATGCAACCCATGAGATACTGTATATACTGCAAGTTAAACATGGGCGACATCAGGCATTAAAATGCTCTGTTTTAAAGTAACCAGGTCACAGGCGGGTTAAAGAGTGACACCTACAGTCACTCATTGTGTCACTCAAGTGGAGTGAATGATCAAAGTTACCTTAGCTTGACATTCTGGCCTGTGTATGACTCGTAGGGTTTTTCAACATGAGTGAACTCAAAGTCGAAGGTCTGCGACTGAGTCATTTCACCCGGTCTTGCGAGATCTTTCACCAGGGACACAAACTCATGATGGTTTCCTCTGTCGTAATACAGCTCTGAGGAAAAAGATCAACAAAGCAACAAAAAAAATTAAAATAAACAGCTTGACTCCGAATATTTACTCATGTGATGAGAAAATGTAAAAAATAACCAAAACATAGTTAAAATTTTTGCTTCTTGTTTTAGGGGAAATGAATACATTTTGAGAGCATAATCAACCATTTAAACCTTCAAAAAAAAAAGATATATCACTTTGTTGTAAAAACAAATAATATCATATAAACAACTGTAAATATATCTGGGGAACATCTGCACAATTACCCCACACAAAAGATATCAAGGAACATTATCAGCCGCTTGTTTGTGAATGGTTTTTTTTTGTGTGTGTACACTGTTTTTAGCTCTGATTTTGGTCTCTACCAACTCCTGAGAAAAATCCCTGAGCTAAGCTTTAGCTTATTGAGATGGTGGGGTAGCTTCCCCAATGATTTGAAATGATATCTTCAGGGAGCACGTTATTTGTCACACCCTGACCAGCACCCAACTTCACTTTTCACTGCAGCTTATCAGAAAAGCAGAAGTGTAGTTCAGTTAAAAAAATGTAATGTGTGATTTAAAGTGACAGTGACAGCTCTTGGGTTACAAATTAATTACTATTAACGCTAACATTGGAAAATAGCTTTTTACAGTTATATTACGCAATTGGTGCTTATGTGGAAATCATTTTTAACATACCAATGTATTACCTAATAGCACCACCCACGTTTTGGTGCACTTTTAGCAGCATTAATCAATAGTGCTCTATAACTTTAAGAAAAGATGTGGTGAGGGTATCTATCCAGCACAGAGTCCTGGCAAGAGTCCCATGACAACAAATGCAAATACTGATAATGCCAGTTAGCGCCTCTCATGCACTATGAAATGATCTCCTGGCTTAGTTTGCACATGGAATAAAGCAAAACTACATTTTAAATAGTCATTTCTTGTAATGCTATTTAATGTTACTATCTAATACAGGGATGGGCAACTTTGGTCACAGCAAGGGCCACATTCATTTAATTCTCACTGCCAGGGGGCCAAATTGTTGGATACAAAAACAATTACGGTCAATTATGTCTCAAATTGAACTCAACATATGCCAGTGATCAAATATTATTATGGACATATCTATAGTTTTCATGATTTCATGGCAGATTTTGTCATGTTTTCTTCATGTTTCCAATTAATTGATATGTAAAAATTGACCTGAGGGCCACGTTGCGGGTCGATGGGGGCCGCATGTGGCTCCCAGCTGCCTACCCCTGATCTAATATGCAATGTCATAAACATAACTTATTGGTATCTGGATTGTATTTTACAAAAAACTAATCAAGGAGATAAATACTGTATTTCAAGCTCCCTATAATATACTGGTTTAATAAGGCTGAAAAATGCTCCAATGTCATTTTTATTTGGAAACTTAAAAAAAAAAAAAATTCTCTACATGGTTAGAAAAGTCTTGAAGGATTATGCAGAGAAAAAATGAGAACTGTTGTTGGACTTGGAGGCTGTCTCTATTGAAAATTATGAATTTGATGTTAAAAAAAAGAAGGGAAGAATACAGTATGTTGTACTATTCTGTCATGTGTAACTTTATGTGTACCAATAATGAAGGTTTAGTTCTCCTATTGTTTAAAGATTAAGATTTTCAGCATCACTCCCACAATGAATAACTCTGGTGACATATTGACACAATTTAGGTTAGTCTCTAATATCAATGTCTTACTAATGGATGTCTATGTTGTTGTTTTGTTCAATGGAAGCGACAACACATGGAGAAGTGAGACAGTTCATTCAGTTTTAACCCACCTATTTGGCCCACAAATTCAATTTTGATGCCCTGGTGCTCCAGCCTCTTTCCGGGGTTCTTCACTGTGACATTCACTTTTCCACTGACTGTTTCTCCATCATAGAAAAGAAAGTATTTGTCTTTCTTTCCATCCTCTGTCTTGTGTTCAGCTTTCTTCCTCGTTTCGGCGTCATTCAGGACTACATCAATTTCTGCACTCTGTCCAAAACTGAAGAAACTCATTGTGACGTTTACGTGAGTGCCGTGTTGACTCTTATCGTAATGTTTGACACTGATTTGAGAGCAAACCAAACCAACACCCTGCTAATGTTTGTAGGTAGAAAACAAACACACAATAAGGCCTGCAGGGTGGTCGACCTCAGCTCCCTCTCTTTGCATAAAACACACGATCAAACGTCGAAAAAGTCGGAGATATTTTGCAGAAAGCTCGACATTAGCTACATGTCCACAATGATTTCTAATAACGAAGAAAAACAGCGATGCGATGTCACAACGAAAACGCAAGATAACAAGTCCATCAGCGAAATGAGCCTTTTCTTGTTCCTCTTCTTGATCCTAATGTGTCCAACAAGAAGTCTCCAACCGACCACAAATGACTCTGCTGCTTAATAATAGACACAATCCCCGCTGTGTGAATATATAGATCTATTACATGTTTGTTTTTCAGTAAGAAACGACTGTGAATGTTGTCAAATAATCAGGATGTACGACACCTGCATCACAGGAACCACTGCCGGGTGAACCATTTCAAAATAAAAGCCTAGGCGTACCTTGGGCTGGAGCTCCAAAACGTAAGTGAGGGCTTTAATCATCATTTAAAATCAATATCAGGATTATGTGTTTCGTTTGGCCTTGCGTTTTCCATCTTAATTTGTAGCCAAGTAATCTCAATGATGGGTAATACAGGATTAGTTGGCCTACTCACAAACTACAGTACATTGGATTGAACCAGTGCACTGGATTGAACAAGCAAAGTTTTAAAAAATAAGAGCATTTAAATAAGCTCCAATTCCTTTATGCATTTTAGGTTGTTATGGAAATGAATTGTGTTTTATAAACTCGTTCATAGACTGCACACATAAAACAGCTCATTGCATGTTTTTAATTATATACATTTTAGTAGGCTACATAGTGTATCGCGGTAAAACTTGTACAGTAAGGGCATATTGTAGTTTTATGTGTGGCCCAACATTTAAGTGTCAGATATGTAAAACTACAGACGCAATGTTCACTTCATGTGACAGTATTACGATCCCTCATGCCTTTAAAAAAAATACATGTGCCAGGGGTTGAAAGAGAAACGAACCAGCAAAAAAGAATAAAAAATATAGGCTTAAGCTAAATATGTATTCATTAATAAATAAGGAAGAGTACAATAAAGGGTCAGCAGTTGAGACAATAATGATATTTTAAAAATGTAAGATTATTTAAGGATTTGGAATTTGAAGAATGCTGAATAGTTGTTTTTTATTGTTGCATTTCATTTAGCATATACAAAATATAATGTTAGGTTTTCTGGTGCAAAATGTACCGGTACTTTAATAAATGTTAAATCAAGCAAGCAGGTATAATGATGTAAGACCTGTGTTGATATTTGTTTTGTTCTGAGCTTCAGATTCCTAAATACTAAACAGCACATCTTTGTATTAACAAGTCACATTTGTAAGAATATCGCAGTATACAGCTACACCTCACAAGGATTAAACTTCTTGCTAATTTACAATTCAGACTAAAGAAAAAATTAAGAGTCACATTACTGAAAGACACACAAAAAAAATCAGCATTTGTACCTTGTTAAAATATGGTGCACTTAATCCGTCCTGCACGGTTTAGGTCTTTAGCAACCACAGAGGATGTATTAGCACAACGCCCCTCTGTGTTTATAGGGTTAGATTCTAGGTTTAAAAAACACCTATAGGTTAGTACTGATGTGCTATCCCTGACATAGGATATATATTATACTGTATATATGTAGCACAACTGAGCAGGAGAATGCACCTTTACAAGGTGTTGCAGACAGCCAAACAGCTAAGTTAAACAAAGAGAAGATACTGTATAAGTCACTAAAGACAGTAGCTCAGTCTGTAAGACTTGAGTTCGGAACCAGTGGGTTGCATGTTCAAATTCTGGTATTGACCAAATATGGAAATTGGGACTGGCAAGAAAAGGTCACAGTTCACTTCCTGAGTATTGCCTATGTGCCCTTGAGCAAGGTCCCAAACCTTAAACTGCGCAGGGCTCCAGTCCTCCTCACTCAGATGCACTTCCTGTTTGTGCTTTGGGCCTGTGTTTATAGCCTGTCTCACATTGACAGAGTGAAACGTTGTAATTTCCTTAAGTTTTAATAAAGTGTTTAAATCAATACATTAAGACAAATTGACATCATGGTGGGGTCAAGCCAGATGATACTACGGTGCTAAACATAGTAGAAAAGCCCCCAGATTTCCTTGGCATGCTAAACTGATTGCACCATCTGCAAAAGAGAAGAACTGGCAGATGAAACGAACACAATCATTAAGCTGAAAACTGTCGTGATGAATGCTAAGGTTAAGCTGCTCCTTATAATGGCTCATGTGTCATACGATGGCCTGGATACACGTTTTTTCCAGGAAGGATCTTATGTTCATCTAGAACTCTAAGGGATTCAGAGAAATGGTATGCTAATAAATTGTTTGCACCACATAGCGTGGTACTTTTAAGATTCCATGTGGGACTAAACAGCTTTGATTCCCATTGTCCTAAGTTAAAAAGCTGGTTTGCATATCCTGCAAGTCGCCTTATTATTGTTGTTTGCCCCTGCCTTCTCTGTTTTTTTCATCTTAGCGCCAAATTTCCTTGTTCTTGCATTTCCCCATCTTCTTCTTCTTCTCTTTCCTTCTCTATTGGTCATGATTTGTGAATGTGTAATACGCTGCCATACATGCCGTGTATGAACACATGAATCAGCAAATCCATAAAAATAGGATAACTCACGTAACACTTCTTCATGAAATCCCTGCTAAGCCAAGTCTGAAAAAATGCCTCTTTTGGTCAGTGATATTCCTGAGCTCTCTGGGGGCTGCAAGTTAAAAAACTTGAAGGTCAAAGGTCTGTCTTACCTGTGGTTTTGAATTACATGTCCCAATATAGAGACAGGCTGCACATCAATGATAGAACGTTTGTATTAAAGACTGCACATAAATAGGGTTTTTATTAAAAACACAATCAATACATGTACTGAGAAGATATAGGTACACTTACTTTACTTCTTCCCCCACTCAATAAAACACTTTGATGACAAAGCACCGTGGGACGACCACGCAACAACTCTGCTTTTAAAATGCTTTAAATGCCCATGTTTAGGGTAGTAAAGATACATGTGAGTAATCATTTCAATGTGGTTTGATAATTAAACAGAGAAAGGATCTCCACAACATTGACGGTTCAAATGTTTTTAATAGTAACAAAATAACATGAACAGAAAGCCTTGATATCAAATCAACAGTGGACATTTACAACAGTTCCTGAGTTGTTACACAAATCATTGACACTAATGTTTGAAATGACTCAACACTGCAGAAACACACTGAACAGTTAATACTTCAAATGTATCTCCAACAAATGGTTCCATTGTGTATTTACACTAAGGTATGGTGCATAATGTAAGAAAATGAAAATCAAAAACTGTACGTAAGTATGTACATTAAATACTGAGTCAAAAAGTGGACAATATGTCCTATACTCAGAAAATCATTAGTAAAGCACAGAAGGTCACTTATACACATAAACAGCACTCTAAAAATCATACTTCACCACCTTTATAGTACATATGGACTCTGCAGCATAGTTGGATATAAGGTATTCAATTCACAGGTTACTATGTACTCGTACATACTTTGATCATCTATAATAATAAGAAAGGCTGATAAATTGTGCCTTCAGAATCTGAGCTCATCAGCCGTTTACAGTCTGCTGCTTATTGCCTGTTTAACTACAGTTTATATACAAAAACAGGTTTCAACTCTTCCCCATGTCAAACCAAATCTGAAAATGTCTATCTGACGAACATAGATAATAATGCAAAGTAGTTTTGTAAAACAATTTCAGTGTACTCAGTAAAAAGTTATAAAAGAGGATTTGTCCAAAAAACTGTGAAGGAATGTCGCTTCCAGCATCTTTTGTAATGAAACCATGAAAACCATGAGCCGAATATCAAATGCCTCAGCTTTGAACTGGTTCAGTTCTAAAACGTTACAGTGGAAAAACTGAGTGAACGTAAAGAGTAAAAAAAAAAACGTTTTAAATGGAATATGATCGTAACAGAGAAGTGTACGTTTAAAAAAAAAAGTTGTAACATTATAAAAACATGAAACAGTGCTACCAAATGATATTAAAATTACTTTGGCAAGTTGGTTGATTCATTTTTGATGTGCATCAGAGAGTAATGTGCCTTGTTTTCCACCTCAACTTTCCCATCTGGAGCGTCATTGTTGCAAGTTGACCTCCGCTGTTTTGCTTGTCTTTTCCACCTCGTCCTCCGCCTCAGCTGTCAAATGATGAATGAAGACTTGTGGCGAAAATGTCCCTGTGACACATTGGGAAAAAGTAAAAAATGAAAATGCAGAACACCTACTTTTATAGTCCCCTCTTTTTTTACAGCGAGACAGTAAAATAAATGCTAGAAGTGACAACGTTTGTTTACCTCGTCTGCATCGCCGTAGTCAACTGCATCAGTCTGTGCTGGCCAATTGTAGCTGAAATGAAGAAAAACATAATGAAACACAAGACTACTTTATTTGGTGTGAAATTAAAGACACAGTGACACATCGCCTCAGTACTTCTGCAGAGCTGTCGTTTCATACTCACTTATTCTCATTGTGACCTTTTTTGTTGAAGCATCCTCGTTTAAAGGAGTGACAAATAAAGGTAGCCAAACAGAAAAATGCAATCACTCCACCGAACCCCTTTAAGAAAATCCCGAGGATGTCCACGTCATCTGTAATGAGGACACAGAGATGATAACCAAACAGTGTTAGACAAGGTGACTCTATGACATGCATGACATAGAGTGACATATAAAAAGTAGTTAGTAACACAGATGTTCTATGTATATAAAAAATATCATATTGAAAATAATAAATATCTGTCCAGTTTCAGCAGAAAGTCGGCATCAGAACTGTTCCAATCTTCTCTTTCTCATCCCCTGAATTCATTAACCTCTTGTACTCGCTGTCAACTATAAGGTTGCTTTGTGGTTCAAAATGTCACTTTGCAGTGAAAAGGTCCTGGGTTCAAAGCTGCCTTTGCCCGCTGGGATTTTTCTGTGTGGACGTGCTGATAAAGCAAATGATTTGTCTGTGTGCAGCTTCAAAAGTAAGTTGTGAGGATGTATTTCTACCATCCTATAGGCTGGGACTTTTCTGTGTGGACGTGCTCACTAAACAAAATGATTTGTCTATTTTGCAGCCTCAAACCTAAGTTTAGAGGATGGACTTTTCTACAGGAAATATACATCATATCAAAGTAGTTTAAGTTGTTAAAACAAGAAGTGGAATATTGCTCTGATCTCGTATCAAAATGTTGGATGTGTCAACGTTTTATGTATTCCAAAGTAAGAAGAAAGAGTGGAGTGTTCAACTCAGATGAGTTGACAAATGATTGACATTGCCCCTACTCAAAGAGCTCTTGTGACGATATAAATCATACAGTGGCCGACAAGGGCGACTGCAACGGCCGAAACGACCTACATTAACAAAAAACATGCAGCAAAATCAGAGACGATATCAATTCAAAAGCAAAAGTCCAAAACAAATACAACGACTGAAACACGCAAACAAGGAAAACTTGCTTTGAAAACATGAAACAAATGCCTTAACATCAAGCGCGTTGCAAACACATAAACAATGCTAATCAAAAAGAGATATTCAGAAAACTACTGAAAATAGGCAAGCGCTGCAAATTCAGACTTCAACAGAAGTGCTCCAGGCCTGTAGGGGGCGCTCAGTGGAAAAGTTTATTATCAAAGGGAGTGTTTCAGTTGCTGCATTTATCTAAGAGTTTTGCGTTTGCTTCTGAATTAATATTCTTTATGAATTTGCTGCATGTGTTTTGCCTAATGTAAGTTGTTTTGGCCATAGCAGGTTGGTGGCCGTTGTTGGACACTAAAATCACAATAGAGAGACTGTATGGAGTTTGGATTGTTGGTTACCTTTAATATCATATACTGTACATTCATGGCTTAGCTGTAATGTTAAAAGTCAAGCACATCCCCTGACCTTCAGGCACACAGTGCACTACAGGGTAAAGAACATCACATATTTGGTCTTAATTCTGAGCCACTCGCACTGCTTGTTGATGCTTTTCTATTTTAGAAAAAATGAAAAATAATCAAAGTCTCAGAAATGCTGACTCAGATGTTTAGACACTCACAGACTTCCATCGTTTGAGGGGGGCACTGCGCATGTCCAGCATCATTTTTTGCCTGGCAGTAATACTCCCCTGCGTCGTCCTTCCTCACTCTTCGAAATTTCTGATGACATTTTTTTTTTGGGGGGGGGGGAAAAAACAAGTCTTCAGTACAATGACACGTTGCATTGTCAACAAAATGCTAGCAGATATTTTGCTGGCATACATTTTTCTGACATTTGACATTCTGACATCAACAGACTAACAATTTTTACATTTTTTTGTGTATGAACTTCAAATGTGTTTGGTGACAAGGTTGAATATCTGGCATGAGTTGAAACCCTTTTTTAATACTCTGAAATAAACCATATAATACATCCTCTTGGCTTTCAATGCATAGTGATCCTCATTTCAAATGATGGCTTTATTTTTAGCATCTTTGCAGGATATCTTTACACGCATGGCTTAATCCAGCTATAAGTCATACACTGGCTGGCTAAGGTTTTATTCAGATTAAGCTGTTCACATTTACATCAGATAAGCCGTCACGTTGTGTCATGATGCTAAATAGTCAAAACTTTACACAGAACATCTGACTGAGGCAGATTCTAATACAGGGAGTCTTGCTTTTCGTCCTTTCTTCTGTCTGTCTTTCTTACCAGGCCTCCAGTGTCAGGATTGATGATGTATGAAGAGTTGACCAGCTTGGGGCTGTTTTTGGGGTCCTGAGGAAGCTCCTCTTTGTTGTGGAACCAACGGTACTGAGGAGCGGGGAAGCCCTCGTTCTCCAGACATCGCAGCTCTGTTGATGTTCCAACTGTGACAGCCTCGGGCACGCTGCAACGTGGCACTACAGGTTTCACTGCACAAAGACACAAACACACATCAATGCGCTGCAACTACTTACTGTTTTTTTCATTGTTTTTGAGTTTGTAAGTTGTGAAGTCTCACCGAATCAAAAAAAGCCTATTCTACAAAAGAATAGGTTTTTCCTGTCCCCCTTAGAGGTTTATTCAGCACTGAAAGACGATCAAAGACGAGATTGTGTGGAGGTGTGGAAGTATTTGTCTTTGCTTTTGAACATTCATGTCATGAACAGTCAGATAATAATGCTTTATTCTTTGAATGTACTGCTCTTACTTGAAATGCTACTCTCTCTCTCTCTCTCTCTCTCCCTTTCTCTCTCTCTCTAGGGCATGCTCAATCAGTGCTGCTCTCTCTCTCTCTCTCTCTCTCTCTCTCTCTCTCTCTCTCTCTCTCTCTTTCTCTCTCTCTCTAGGGCATGCTCTCTCTCTCTCTCTCTCTCTCTCTCTCTCTCTCTGCATGGGACAAAATTTAAATAAAGTGGTTACTGGGGGGTTGGTAGGCACTATGACCTTTAAAAAATTAAAAGGGATACTCAACACACAAAACATAACTCAGTGTCTCTTTACTCTATTGTCAGTGTAAGGGAAAGATCTTTTTAATTATTGGCACCAAATTGGAATAGAAATGACATACAGGCCTACATGGGATTAGGTAAGAAAGCCTGCCCTATAATGTGCTTTAGTTAGTCATGGTAAAGTGAATCCTCGTCACAGTTAGCAATATGGTCATCAGATGTAGAGAAATAACAGGAAATACATAGATTACTGTCAACAAGGAAGACTCATTTGTCCTTATTGTAAGAGGACCTATAATGCTTGCTCTCCTCTAGAGGCCCTTTTTGTGAAATGTCAAACCGTTACAAATCTCATTATAAACACAACTGCTCTTAGAGTCCTGAAGTGCACTGTACCTTTATTGTCCCACTTGTAACGTTCAAATATGTAAATGTAGATGTGCTGTAAGTTTGTCAGCCAATCATGTATTGGTCTCTGATTTGGTATCCCAGCAAAGCCCCCCCCACTCTTTACAGTACCTCTTACTGCAAGGCTAATAAGTATCTCATCAAAGTCCCTTTGATCATCGATGGCGGCCACCTCACAGCGGTACTCTGCAGTGTCGGACCGGGTGGTGTTGAAGATCAGGATGTTGGCCGGCTCTCTGAGCTGAGCTCTTTGCTCCAAGTCCCCTTTTGAAAGAGAGGAAGAAAAAAAAAAAACACTTTACAATCGCTCATTCACATACACAGCGTGACTTCACAGTTCCAAAAAGAACTCAATGCCAAGTTCCTTCAAGGTACCATTCATTCAGCTCTGCTTTGTGTCCTCACTTTGAAATGCTTTTCTCTAATTGGTTGACAGGGTTCTTTAAAAAGAGAGTTTCCAAGTCGTCGTTTACCTGCTATCCTGTTTTGAAAGTACACATAGCTGGGGACACCGTTCTTAATCTTCTTCCACTCGATCCTCGGGTTGTTTGTGGAGATGGACTCTATTAAGCAGGTCAGTTCAATGGCTGAGAAGAAAAAACAGAATGGATGAGAGCAGGAGGCGGGCGTCCAAAATCAGAAAAAAAGGAAAGCTACTTTGGCTTAAACAGGCTGAAGTGATTTTATTTCCCCAGCAACTTACGCTCAAACTCATTTGCCCAAACAACCTTATCTGTGGTTCGGAGGATTACCCCGAGTGATGACGGAAAGTGACCTGTGGGGGGAAAAAAAACAGGAAGACGCTAAATGCTGAGTAACCCTGATGGCACACACAAGCTTTTTTTTCATTAGCAGACATTATCAGCTGGGCATGTTGCCTAATAAACAGTGGATTAGAGTGATTAAATATAGAGAGAGTGAGAGCCTCGGGATCTGATTTAGACTTATTAATTGCTTCCCATCTCTGAGTAGAAGAGATTAACACCTGGAGCCAAAAATGTGTGCATTCAAACATGCATTTTTCATAAACGTGTGTCTTGCAAAGTACGAAATGAATCCTGATAAGAAATATTAAGACTTCAGTTTTTCATTTGAGTCCTTTATGGTGGTTAATTGGATATTAATTTGGCTGGTGATGACACAAGGAAAGAGAGGTTATCAGTGTTAAGTTGCTGCAATAAAAATATGAATAGAGGAGTGTAGTAAATATTAGGATAGTGAGACATTTTTATAGCTTTGGCTCTACTCCATTGCACTTCATTTTAAGTGAAACCCTGCGTGAGGTAGAAGTGCTGACTATCAGCTTTCTGTGCGAGAGTGTTTTTTACACCCTGGAGAGCAAGTGTAGGAAGACTTTGATAGATAGTTCCTCCGGTTTTAGGACAATGCAGCAGCAGGACCGTAATCATAAGCAAACAAAAACAAGGCAACAAGGAGCTTTTTTAAGGCCAAAGTCAATCAGCTGAACCGAGTCCAACTGAGATTTGTCTTTTAATTACTGAAACCGAAAGCGAAGGCAAAAAGCTCCCTGAAACAAGTCAAATCTCAAGATGGGACAGCAGCAAAGTCAAACAAGATTTCCAAATTATTTATGATGGGTTCATCGGAGCGTGTTAGTTCAGCAGCTGAGACAGAGACAATGCTTTCAGACAAAAACATAAATGTGACCTTAGAACATGAGCGTTCGTTCGTTTTAGACCTCACAAGTGTCTCGGTGATGACTCGCCTCTCAGGGACTGCTGGAGTTGGTCAATGTTGGAGTTGGTGTCACTTATAAGGGCGCCATGTCTGTCTCAAAAATCATTGAGCAAGCCCTCAGACATAACAAGAAGTGTTTGTTTTTTTCAAAGGGCTTCTTCGCGACATTGTGACACTAATTTGCACTGAGGTTTACAAAAATGAATAAATGATCAGAATCTCCGAACAAAACAAATCAGGAGCACAGAAATAACTGAGCAGTGGGAACGTGCTTAAATGCGAAGCATATTTAATCATCGTCTCGGTTTCCCCACAGGCACAAACAACACATGAAATATACTTATTTGAAGTCGCTCGCTTCAGTGCACTCCTTTAAGCAATCAGTGTTATTTTGTAAATGTCAGATTGTAATGGCAACAGGCATACTTCACAAACTCTGTCCGATTTGGGCCAGCAGAATGCCAGTTTAAGCAGAAAACAAGTGAGCACAGAGCGAGGGGTATACAGCAACAAATTAAGGAACGTGAGAATCCCAATTTAGATCTTGCACGTTATTCCTCTGTGTGTCTGATTAAAAATGCTGAGGACAAATACGCTTCTTTCCACCTTACAGTTGCACCCTACACTCAGCCTATTGTGTGGCCCACCTCCAAATTCAATAATTGCAGGGTACACGTGCAACTAGCAGCACCCATGCTGAGTAATGAAGATGTTTACGCTCCCATTGGGGGCACTTGGAAGGGTTGAAATGAGATAATAACAATTATCTGAGCAGTCCTTAAATACTGCAGGACCTCCCCTCCTGTTTGCTCTAGGCGCTGTGACTAACTCTGAGGTATATTTATTCACAGAGGCCTCTCAAAACACGAGTGACGTATTGTAGGAAGCATATAGATGATGGCGGGGACTGAAAGTGATGAAAACATGTCTCCTGCCCAAGCGTCCGGTCATACAAGCACAGCTGCGGACGGACAGTGATGAGATCTGACTCCCAGGTCTCAGCTTCCGTCCCTGTTGCTGACTTTCCCACCCTGTACATCAAGGATCTATTTTTAGCCCTGCTGTGACTGGACATCCTGGGAGACATGAGGAGAGCTCGTCCAACAAACGCTCCCTCCGCATGTGCACGTCCAGTGCTGAGTGTCCAGGCTTCAAACTTTCTCTTTGAACTGCAAAGAGGAGTGCAGAGTTATGGGCTGACTTTTTTGTTTTCAAAATACTGCAAGTTCATAATGATGGAAAGGAGACTCGCCGAATACTTCCAATTACTAGAAGTGGATCAACTCCGACATAAGCAAAATACACAAGTGTGTGTCCCATTACGAAAAGAAGAAACAACAAACAGGCACTCAAAAACTGGGAAACTAACAATGTGAGGAATTTCAACATCACACTGGGAAATTTGTTTTTCTAATGGCTAATTAAATTAACTTTTTCGTAAGTCCCCTAATACTGACAAAAGATCATTTGGGTGACCTTTGTTGCAAGTCACCCTCCCCCAACTTCTCTCACACACAAAAAAAAATAGAAAAGGTTCCTTTAAATGTGTTCTGTTACACCTTTGACATGCTTCTGAGAATAAAAAAGTAGGCCGTGGGAAAGAATAACCCCGGGTCAATTAACAAGACAATGTCTAACTCATAACTAATACCAGCTTAGGACAATAGAATTCCCAAACGATGGCGATACCCCCCCTCCCCTGTGACACACATGTAGGCTGAGGAGATGACAATATTTTTGTATGATGAAAATAATCTCAGGGCTTGCTGGAAAGCGAACACAGGCTGGTTTTTAATCCCTGTGTTATTGTAATGCAAAGACAAAGTAGGACTATAGTCTGTTCCGAGAGAAGCGCGCTCCCCAATAGCCACATTCTGAAAATCCTCTTATGCTCTAAATATGAAAACAAGTACTCAATACCCCATCCTTGAAACGAACAGAACTGTTGTACCAGTGAATCTATAAAAAGCCCCGTTTCCCAGACATTCCAGTGCAGCCGCTGCAAATATGCTGAAGGCAGAGTTAGCTGGAAGCGACATGGAGAGACCGGAGGACCACTGGGACTGACAGCATAATGGAGTGTCTGTGTAATAACAACTAATCACTCCACTAGATTAGTATGAGACAGTCATGTTGTCAAAAGGACTTGAGGGAAATTTAAGAAAGGGACACGTGAACTGTGTTTTTGCCCCGACACTGCAGGAGAGAAACACTGACATATGATGAAGCTTGAACGGGTTTAACCTCTGCAGTCCCACTGTCCCAACATTGCAGCACGCAGCACGAACACGGGATGTGTTTTACAGAATACATCAGGACACATGTTGAGTAAAAATTCATAAAACGTCAACAACTTCATCAAATCTGTTTATTAAATAGTTAGCCGAAGCAAGTTTTTAGATAATCAGTCAGTATTTGATGTCATTTTTAAAAATAAATACCAAAGAGAAGCTGGTTACAGCATCCAAAATGTAGACATTTGCTTTTCTCATTGTCTTAATTTCTGTAATGTCAATATTTTGGGGGTTTGGTAAATACAATAAGCAATATATGAATACATTTCTTTGCCTTCAGGGAAATTTAAACGTGTATTATAAATATTAATCCAAGGAAAACCTTTCTTAGTTCCGAGTATAAACATCACATAACTCAAAAACTGCCACAGTAGAAAAGAGCTTAAATAGAGTTTAGGATTTTTCCAACATTAAAACTACTTAAAGGGAAATCGTAGGAGGATGAAAAGGAAATAACATCATCTTACTCCAAATTCAGAACAGGAAGAATAAGGGCAAAACATTAATTTTGTCTTAATTTAGGCAAAATAATTCAAATGAATGCACCAAGTTATACAGAGCATGACTTTAAAGACTGATTAATATTCATGTTTTGAATCTTTGTGCAGACTAAAGCTTAAGGGGAGAATGCAGGACTATTGTAACACCACTTTTAGTCTAAAAACTTGAATTGAGTTCACTTCTCTTGCTGCTGTGGTAAGTTATTCAATCCAGCGTGTCGGAGCCAAAACACACACATGTCGTGAACATTAAAAATGAAACTTTGCCTGTCAGCCATTTGATTCACACTTGCAGGGAGGACATGCTCGAAAAGTCCCATCACTCACTGATGCAAAAAAAGCCATTTGGAAATCACCCACTTCACTGCCAGTTTTCACCCAGCAGCAGGGTGACCTCACACAAGAGCGCACACCAGGGGTGGATGCAACAACAGATCACCCGGCATCAGCTGCATTGATTTGCACAGAAGCTCCAGCTGTTGTTGGTCAGTGGATGAAGATGAGGCATGTCCTCTCCACCATGTCTGACTATTAATTTTCAACTCTTGCCCTCGACCTGCCACGGTAATAAACGCTCCTCCACCAGCCATCCATCAGCATGTGATCACTAAAGGTCAACACACACTCAAATCCAACACTTGGATAGGACTCAAGCTGGATCACAACTTGCTAGTATGAACTCACATCATTTTTTTAAATGCACGGGTCTGCTTTATTCTGCATGCACAGTAAACAGCACATGCATGTTATTTGAGATGCTCGTGCTGGCCTGTGATTTCTGGTTCCTTCATCTCAGGGCTGACACGACTGGTCCCCCCCCCTACCATGTGGTTGCCCTTTAATGTCGCCCAAAGTAACATCTATTGCTTTGTTTTCATTCTGGAAATTCCTTCACTATTATTCGCCTGAAAAAACAACAACACACGAGCTAATGCCGAGGCTTGTTTCTTCAAGAACAAACAGACACTTAGCGCTACGGTCGCTTTTCTACGGCGTTGTGTATGTTAGCAAACGGTGACATAAATTCAAGTGTTAATACGTAAAAGATGCCCTTACAACTACGTCATTTTCCAGGTTTGCCTCGCACAACAGAAACGTAAGGTTAACGTAAACGAAATGCATACTCAAACGAGAATAAGATACTCCATTTAAAAAGCTCCAATTTATAACGCTTTCTTGCTTAATCTAAATCTGTTTTTGTCAAGCTAACATCTGGTGTAACGTTAGCATTGACAGATCCGTTACAGCTGCATATTTAACTACGGTCGCCGTGCTTCGTTAAGCGCTATAACGCTCTAATAACAACGGCAATTGGGGGGAAAAGGGAAAAACAATAACTTACCCAGGCTGGTGTAAAGAATAAGACAAGCTATGAGTCGCACAATCGCCATCTTGCAGCTGTAATTTATGGGTTACAGTAGCTCACACTCAGCACCTCTGAGAGGTATGAGGATGGGGGGCAGAGCAGACTGGTGGATGTTGCCATCGACGAGTTTCCATAGCTACAAGGGTTGACCGGGTTGTTGCCCTCAACGTGGTCTGTCAGGCGAAAGGCGGTGCCAAAGAGCCTACTCCTCCTCCAAAAAGAAGTGATGAAGAAAGTATTCAGAATGTTTATGAACTGTGAGTTAAAGTACTAGGCTATCTTTTAACATCTCAGTTACATTATATTTATTACTACTTTTTATACCTGTAGATTTTAAAAGGGTTACAAGAGCCACCTTTAGAATGAGATCATTTTACTGCAAGATTGATATGTTATAGCTTATAAGCCTAGATATTACAGATATTTAAATGTTCTTTCAGGTGGGCATACCTTTGGCATTTAAAACAAAATATGTAATTTTTGGTTTTAGAACAATGAACAATGAAAAAGTCCTTTAGCATAGGGATCAAATGAGCATAAGAAACTGATTAATTGTGCCAGATCATATGTGGGGGAAGCAGGTATGATAGAAAACATAAATCATATTTGGATGAACTTTCCTTTGTTACATGATTCAAATTCTACTTAGAAATGTATTATCTTTATCATATACGGCTTAATCAGTGATGCCAGATTATTGATGAAAGCTTTGCCTCTTATTGTTGTAGGGTCTGGGGTTTGACCAGTTAAATAGTTGGGAATTTGGGGGGCGCTCGTGCAAATTGCAACGCAGGTAAAAACGTATTTACTGTAAGTGATACATTTGCAAGAAAATGTTAGAATAATGTGCCTGCACTCTTTCAGCAGGTCTCAGAAGTAGAAATGTCATTCTTACTTGCTAGATCAATAACAAGTTCTCTGCATTTTCAAGGAGTAAGTCCATGACACTAGTCTGGCTGGCCATTGAGACTCTGCTATGATCCTTTTCCTGTCCTGCACAAACTTTTCCTCTACTTATCTTTTTTTCCTCTTTAGTTTCATTCTTTCTTTTTGTAGTCCTGTGAGACTGACTGAATGAACAGCTCCTTTGATGCTTCACTTGTCACTCGCTTTACTTCATCAAAGCAAGCTAAGTCCTATTCATCTTGGTTTGAATGGTTTTGCTATCTTGATGTCATCTCTAGAAAATCTGAAAAGGAAACCCAAATATCTGCCCTAAGTAGGCTATTTAAACTTCTGTTAATGTTGTGTACAACCTTATTTTGTGGTTAAAACTTTGCTAAACGGACATGCAATACAGATCTATTTAAATGACTTTATTAATATTGTGACATGATTAATGAACTTGGCATCATAATCATGTATTGCTCAGGTTTGCTTTCAACTCTCTATTTTATTGGGTTCAAGACAGATTGAATAATGTGAACAGCCTTGACCTGCGGTGACATGATTATGTTTATTTATAGGAGCAGATACTTGTCCACCCACTTACCCCCGTTCTCCCGATACATATACACTCACCACGCGCTTCATCCATCGTACATTTGCTTACAGCTTTGCCATAAACTCTGCCTTTTCAAATATAATGAAGTTCAATTTTTATAGGCACCATCACAGGGGTATCAATGTATCATGCCACATATCTAGAGGTTGTGTGATGTTGATCAGGAATGGATTATATGGAATTGTTTCCTCCCAAAAAATCCCACCAGAATTAAATACACAAGAATTGCTTAGAAACACTTTTTAATATAAATAATGCACTTTGGTACAAAGGAACAACCCAGTATGACCTCAGTAATAGACATGAAATAGAATAATAATCATACTATTTACACACCGTTTAACCATCACAGTATACTTAATCCTAAAATCCTGTTTTCACCTTTCTATGACCTTTCAAATGACAGTGTACTCATTCTCTGTACACATGCACAGTGTGCTTTATTACATCATACTCAACTATAGTCAAATAAATTAAATTCATCCATATGGTGTTAATACCCCCCTCCCTGCCCAATTTATTTTCTTTAAATTTATGAACTAATCTGAAAATGTATGAGTTGATTTTGCATGTAAATTGCCTTAAATGACTGTCAGAATAGTTAATGATCTATTTTCTGTCAATCAATGGAGTGGATTCTGGAGTTATGGCATGGAGTAAAGTAGAAGTATAAACATGATATTGAAATAGTCGAGTGAAAAATCTAAATAGGCTACATCAAATTTGCAGTACATTAATCCTAGACTCATTTACAGCAGATGCTGTTGTCTGGGGAAAGTGTGGACCTATGCCCTCTAGTGGTAATGTGTGTGCGTGGGCATTTGAAGGAACATAACATTTATATCGCCCAAATTCTAATCTCATACTAACTCACCAACACGATGCATCCCAGCCAATCACACACGTGTTTTTGAATATTTAATGTGTATTGTTTGACATTTATTTGCTTTCCTCTAAATGTCCTTACACTATAGAAAACAATATATAGGATCCTTGAATAAAGTTAACATTACCCTTTGTCAAAGTTCTGTTTTGGTTTTGTAGTTACACATGAATTATTACGATAATCAAGCAACACATCCACTGCATCCAAAAAATCCTTGAATTAAAAGTTCTTTCTGGTAGCTTCATTTTTTAAATACCAGGGCACCAATCAGGGATTTCATTTTTTATTTCTTAGGCGGAAGATCATTCCACGTCTCTTTTTTCCACAACTGTAGCCGAGCTAGAACCACAGAAACCTTTTTAACATTTTAAAGGTATTCAATTAGCTGTGTGATTTACTACAACAGATAATCTGCAGAATAAAAATGGACAAAACTGCTAGAATGGTTCTTTAGTCTGAAGACTTGGTACACTTTGATTATGAAATACTGTAGCACTCCAAAACCATTGTGCTGCCTTTTTATTACAAATGAGACAATTTACAGTTTGTTTGTGACACTTCCATACAAAGTGTGACCTGAAAATTTGACAAATAAGTAAATGTTATTGAGAGCCAATTTAGTGTTGGTGCTGTTTGGTTAATGCCTACAGGGTTCTATGCATGTATTCATTTGATTATAGATAGATAGATAGATAGATAGATAGATAGATAGATAGATAGATAGATAGATAGATAGATAGATAGATAGATAGATAGATAGATAGATAGATAGATAGATAGATAGATAGATAGATAGATAGATAGATAGATAGATAGATACTATATTGATCCCGAGGGAAATTCAAGCTTATATGCCTGTTGACTTTTCCAACTGAAACAAAAAGACAACTTAGAAAGTTGAAGTAACTTCACACCATCTTACATTCAAATTGTATTGCTTTAGGACTCAGCCCACATCACAATCTTGGCATCACAAAAGGGAACACATTGTAACTTTGTCTTATCTCATATTTGGATGATGTAAGAGCCCATAAAATTTCACTTTTTCCATCCTGAAGGCCAAAAAATGTCTGATGTGACTCTGTGAACTTATACTCTGTACACATTTACATTTTAACTGTACGCCATCTGTGCCCAAAGATTTTAAACCCTTGCAAAAATATATATATTTGACAGATTATGTCATAATAATACCTATAGGGCTTCTGTAGGTGCATGGTGGAAATGCCCAAATCTATCTATCTATCTATCTATCTATCTATCTATCTATCTATCTATCTATCTATCTATCTATCTATCTATCTATCTATCTATCTATCTATCTATCTATCTATCTATCTATCTATCTATCTATCTATCTATCTATCTATCTATCTATCTATCTATCTATCTATCTATCTGGTAAAACATTACCTGTAAGAACAAACTGAGGGCAAAATGGCACATACTCACTACAAGGGCATCAGGGCGGAAGATGGACCTCAAACAGACAGGAAATGCCTGAACATCATAGTGTCAGACATTGATCTCTTAAGTCAATGGCCATTTGTCCTCTGACCAACATAATAAATCAAATAATTTAACACAAGCAAATTTGTTCCAAGGCATCATAACATCACTGATTGTGCAAAATGCTAAAAATGTGAAAAGGATTAAGAAGAATATTGAATATCTGAAATTGTACTAAATAAAAAGCACAATCCTCTGTGGACAGGTATGCTGATGACAAATAGGCCCTTTTATGATAGAATTAATATTAATAATTTTCAAAATCAATCATGTTTTAATTCTTAAATATATCAATAACTGCTTTTTACTCCTGCACATGACCAGCAGGTGGCAGTGTAAAACCAGACATTACTGCAGCTATCACATGCAAATTATAGCACCGTCTCTGTAGTGACAGTAATGATATTCATATAAGTTTTCTATTTTTGACTCTTTAGAAATTGCATATTGTTATTTCTGATTGGGACTGTACAGATTTTTCCACTACTCATAAATATACATAACTTAAATGAAAGACTATCTGTTACAGTGAACTAAACTCCCAGATTGGTGTTTGTTATCTTAACACAACACCCTAATCCACACAATGAAATATAAGACAGACAAAAAGCTTGATACAAAATGAATTAACTTGTTTGCTTCTTTGAATACATCCTGTTTGCCCTCCTTTGTTGCACTGTAGCTAGTGTTGTACATTGTATGTTGCTAGGTGATAGTTCCTCTCTTGCAGGGCCGGGCTGCCCTTTGTTGCATCTCATTGAAAGTGGTACATTTGTATTGTTTCACAGATGCAGCGACACAAGGAAGAACTACATTCTTTTTTTTTTAAGGTTTTCTATAAAAAGCCTGGCGCCTGTTTGTACTGTAATTTCAGTGCAAGAACATTTGCATCACAATGTAATCATAGGGACGGGGAGGATTTTAGCCTGTTCATACATCAAGTCAATTGGGGTGAATCTCATTCTGAGCCAAACTAGTGACGCCATCACTTCAGCAAAGTGAGCCATAATACAAGTGTTGCTCATAGAAAACTTCATTTCCTGTCGTATGAACGAGATTGTATGTCTGTGCCTGAAAGCATCATTTGCAATGTATATCTCCAATAATATGAGGAACTCACTCTGCTGTTAGTTTCAGATTTAATATCCACACTCGTCTATCCACTCTCAACCCCTCTGAGCTTCTGTTCCTGTAAGCTTGACAGACAGGTCTAACACCAGCTCAGCTGTTTAAGGTGTGCAGCGTGTTGGAATAAGCACAGGATATGAAAGCATATCAGCAGGCAATAATTATGCAAAATGTGCGCTGAAATGAAACAGCAAATGTATTTTGCATGAAAGAAGATTATAACACTCAGGTGCTGTGGGTCGAATAAATGAAAGAAGTTTTTTTATAATCTTTCCAATAAGCGTTGACATCTGCAGTATATTGCTGTTGTATTATAGTGCCAATAAAACAAACAACTGTTGGTGGGCTTTAATCTCGCCAAACGTAGACAAAGGACAAATCAACAAGAATATAACGAGACACTACTCACAGCATTTGGCATACTTTTTCTTCTTCTTCAAGTATAGTTAAATAAATTAAAATGAAATGAATCCCTATAGTATTAATAACCCCCCCACCCCCCCCAAAAAAAACTGTGCTCTGATGCTCCATCTCTAACCAATGATTGTTGGAGTTTAAGCTGGATAAAGAGAAAGCTATATGCAAAAGGTGACTTCTTTAAAAATGTTTTTTCAGACAGTTTTGCATTGAAAAAACAGTAACTTAATCTTGTTCATCTCAATCTCATTTTCTGTATCTCATTGTAAACTGACATTTCGAAATTACCTGTCCTGGTAAGAACAAGTAAAAATGCAAAAATAGGATTTCATAAAGTCTTATACATTTGACTCACATTATAGCTATAGTGATACATGATATCCATGCTCTGGGATAATGGGAACAGGGGTAGAATTGATAATGGTACTCCAAGTCTTAAGTGATTCAAAGAAATGCTAATGTATACTATATATGGATGTATATTGGTCATAACCGTCACAGTTTCTTTGATGGATATTCTTATCGCTAAGTAACCTTCTGTGAGTGTCAAAAACCTGCTCTTTGAAGATTCACAGAGAGCCCCCAACCCCCCTCTGGCAGGTAATGTTAGTGTGCATTTAAAGCAAGCTGTTAAATATGTATTCTTCTTATTGTTCTTTTCCTTTCAAATCCCCCCAAAAAATCATTCTATAAACTGCAGTGTGCATCCAATCCTAAAACTGTGAAGAGTCCTCAGGCTTATGAGTGCTATTTTTGGTCTCCACTCTTTGTTTTACACACTGTACTGGAGATTACAGCTGACTTACATTCAGCTATAGCTTTTATTAAAAAACTGCAGCCCAATAATTGTCATCAGTGCTCCTCTGAGCAGGAGCGGGACTTTCAAAAAAGGCAGATGCTAGAGGTTTAGATATAGTGGAGGGATTAATCCCAGACATGAAAACCACATGGAAAACACAGGGAAACCCAAGACATGGGGAAAAAAAAACTAAGGAACAAAACAGGAAAGGACAGATTATCGTTAACATCAAGTAAAGAAGCGAGACAGCAGCATCTTTTAAAATGACATGCTATCTCAGTAACACTTACTTACTGGCTTGGACCTGAATCATATAGTACAATATACATGTTTTATTTTAGCATGTGAATGCCAAACCCTTGATTAAAACCTTGAAAGTCCCGATTATTCAGTATGTTTATTATTGTAGAAGGAAACTAGTCATCCCTCGTACTCAGTACTGGAGGGTAAATACAATCCAAGGGGACTGAATGTCTAAGTGAATGATATTTTCTATATAATTGTTAAAAAGAGTATTTCTATGATTGTATAAATATAGGTAAAGTATCAACAAAAGAAGTACTTTTTGAACAGTTCTTGTCATTGTTTAGCTTTCGTATTATGAGGATTTTCTATTAATATTTCTGCTGCATTGCACATTAGATATGGCATTTACTGTCATTTCTGCATACATTTAAGGTTGAGCTAATTTGTCTACTTACTGTTAATCCAATCACACAATGCATCATTCCATAAGTCAGCATATGTCTGTTGTCACCGTCCTATAAAAACGACATATCTCAAGTAAGTCAAGTTTTCCTGATGTAAGAATTGAAAAGAATATAGTTGAAAGGTATATTGGTGTTGAATTTGACCTCCTCCTTGTCTGTGAACATGATCTCTGCCTGAGTCACATCAGATAGATTTTTCATCAGTTTGATCCCGACTATCTTAGCAAAATGATCAAACTTTGTCTTTGGTTATTGTTTTCATTTAGAGACCCTTTGCAGTAGGAATGTCATACTGTGCCTTTAAGAAGTAGCAGAATGTCCTCAGCCTTCAAAGAGGGGGAGTCAAAATCACAATATTTTCCTCTAAAATGTAGTTGACTGAAAGTTTATAGCTACATAAAATGTGAAAACTCAAGTTCAGTACCTCAGGTTTTTAGTAATTGAGTGATATGTCCATAAGATTTGCCTTGCCATGTTCTCCATGACAGCTAAACAATTTTATTATTGCTCGTTTTAAGCAGAAGCACGATATTTGGCAGCAGGTTGTAGCTTTTCTCTCTGGTGAATCATCAGTCCTACACATATTAAGCTTACGCATATGTGGGAGTGATAATTTACTGTATACCTCTTTTGTGAATATGTTAATTTAGCTCTTCACCTTTTCTAAATGTACATGTATTGTAAACAAAAATTAAAGGACATTCTGTGTCATCTCTACTGGAAATTTAAATATGATTATTCTCACTAAATCTGTCTTTAGAGTGAGTCTGTAAATGTAATCACTGAGTACAAATGTCAGCAGGTAATTGTGGCAGTTTTAATAACTCTCTAGCAGAAGAAACAGTCTAACCTCGATATCCACAGTTATATTAACCACATGGGAACAGACTGTACTGATCAGCTGGCTGGCAGGCTGCATTACAGAGCACTGCAGAAAGTTTTTTTATTGGCCGCAATGGGATTAACTCTCTGAAAAGTTATCAGAAAAACAATAACGGACTAAATGTGCTCCTCTCTGTCTTTCTTTAACACACTGAGTTTTTGTCCCCCCGGCCACAGAAAATGAACGCCTTGTTCTTCATGCTGTCAACAGACTTTCAGAGAGGCTAAATGGTGGTAAGATGCTGTAGAGAATATATGAACATATCAAGAGTCAGGAATTAACATCTACAGCTCAATTAACACTGTGGTATAAATAGAGTTCACAAGTCAGCTGAAAGACGGCAGGATGCAGGGGTGAGAGAGATGTTTAGAAAATGGATGATTTCAGGGTGATTAAAAGAAACAGGCAGCTTTAAATTAATTTTATTTTTCAACCTGCCTTTGCATGAACTGGATGTGACAAACAAGGAGCTTCATTGTGGGAAATAAAGTTAAAAGTAAATATAGAAATTCACACCATGTGTGATTTTATTTTTCATTCACTTTTTTAAATCTCTGCGGTGAAAACAGCGGATCGAGCTGCAGTTAAGCACACTAATGAAGGGCCAATTGTGGCCATATTTTACCCCTCACATCCAACCGTGATGACAACTGAACATGACAAGTGATTCTTGTGTGAGGGGAAAAGCGAGGAATGAAAGTGACTTTGAGGCCCTATAAGCCCTCCTGCTAACAAAGAGGGGGGACAATCCCAGTAATAATGGATGTGTACGGATCCTGCTCGAAGGCTGCTAAGACAGTAAATTAGGTGTTAAAGACATTAGTATAGTATAGTATAGTACAGTATAGTATAGTATAGTATAACATACAGTAGCATGGCATTGCCTGGCATGGCCTGGCATGGCGTGGCATGGCATGACATGGCGTAGCCTAGCATATCATAGTATAGTATAAGCATATAGCATAACATGACATAACATAGCATAGCATAGCATGGCATATCAGTTTAGGGTAGTATAATATTGTATATTATAGCATAGTATAGTATAGTATTAGCATAGCATAACATAGCACGGTATATTATAGTAAAGTATAGTATAATATTAACATAGCATAGCATAACATAGCATGACATAGCATGACACAGGTATAGTATAGTAAACTTTGACACCGACTGGTTTGACTTGTGACGCTGCAATTAAACAATGCTTGATTGTTCAGAATATAAAACATAAACTTGAGTTGTGACAGTATCGTGCTCCGATGAAGTCAGAGGATCTAATTGCTCTGCAAAGGGGAAATGTTCAGAGATTAGAAGAGAAAGCAAAACAGCTTTGCTTCCAATCAGAGGCACTTGATACAAAATAAGACCAGTGGGCAAATAGGATAATATATATTGAGTATAAAAAAATCAGTGATGTCTCAATTACAGACAAAGAAATCAAACCCCATAACTGTGTCGTTAAAGTTTCTTTTGGTATTAGACCTCAACGGTGAATTCTCTCAAGGTCACCTGATTCTCTGCTCTTCAGTTCAAAAGCAGCTGTGCTCTGCTGTTGAGGCTATGACTTAATTATTATAAAACACAAAGAGAAGCTTTTCATTAAAAACAACTTGTTCAATATCCCACTAGCTACATTTGGGTTCCCACAAAATATCTCTTTCTGGCCTCAGTGTCCTTCCTCAGAGCTTGAGGAGTGATTGAAATCAGCCAAATTAGATTCTCTTATCTATAATTTATCAGTTTCTGCTCACAGTACAGTATAGCCTCACACAAGAGGATTTATTCTACAGGAACAGCTGCAAGGTTTTCCTTTTGTACGTACTGTATATATTTTAGCATATACATATATTCACCTTGAAGTTTAATCTCTATCCACCACAAAACATAACTGCACTGTACCAATTCTTGCACTTCTATTTAGATGTTTAACTCTGTTTTTCCACAGTTTGACATCGTGAAAATAACACTTACTGGTAGTTTCACTGCGCCTTGAACACTAAAGGAAAGAAAAATCTCAGATGTACAGAAGCGTATGATTATTTAATATACAAAACGATTCAAAGTTGTTCTGGTTTGTTGTGTAAAACACTACTGACCACTACTGGTCAAATCATGATTCCACCACAGTGTAAAGCAGCATGAGAATAAGACATACAGAGCTCATAAAAACACCATAAACAGACATACAACAGAACATCTGTTTAGCAGCTGGCGTGCATGACATCTTGTTTTGTGCAGGCAGGTTAGTCAGCTGCTGCAGGCTGACTGACTGATGCTGGATGGGGCCCTCGGTGCACACATCCATATGTCTCTTTCACTGAAACATCCCAGTCCGTGCAAGCGTACAGGTCTATGTAGGGATTCACAGAAAATGGAAGGACAGAAACAGGGCAAGAAAAAAACTTTGCTTATAGTTTATTATTAAGGATAAGAAGTGCTTGAAATGAACAACACGTTTTTACCGCTTTTTATCTATTTTTCTACTTTCATAGACATTAGTTTAGTAAATCAAATTGTGCCAGCGTAAATCGTTAACAGTCTAGGAAAATCCTACTGGACAATAAGCCTAAAGATACACCAATATACTGTGCTCTCATACAATTATTTTTGTAAGGGCACCTGAAAGGCGTTATAGACTGAGACTAATTTTTTACCCTATATTGGTCGTTTCCATAGACTGCATAAAGACATAGCCACGAACATATCACCCATTAGTTTATTGACTGCCTCGATTTAACTCGAATGGGTGAATTATTTCAAACTTATCTCCCAAGCTATCAAGAAAGAAAAGAGCTGTAGATATAGGCTTCAGGTATAGGCTTCATTTCTCAACCCTGGAGGTTACCATTTGGTTGCTGCTTAAAACAAAAAACACTAATGGTTACTTTTAATTCAACTGGTACAGCAAGAAAGTTGACCTCGTATTTCTGTAGCTTCAGTGCAACGTAGCTTTTTAGAGTAAATCCATGTTACAACGTTTTTCTGATCCCTCGGAGGTTACAAGTTCAAACGTGAACAAGAAACTCAATAAAAGAGGAATCTAATGAGTCAAGCACATAACAAGAAAAATGAGCATTTTTTACTGCAGAAGATAATCCTGAAGTTGTTACCCAGACAGAGACACTTGTCCCTGCTGCATTTAAAAATTCAAAAAGGTTCCCTCCCTGCCCTTTGGTTATGTCCTGTGTGTCCCCTAACAGAGCCTAAAGCTAATGTTGTTGTTTCATAAGAGATTATCTTAACAGTTGTTATCTTTGCCCTGGCTTGTAGAAATCAAATTCTACTGCATTAAAAAAAAGGAATAATCTCTCTTGTGGTTTATGAAACAAAATGTTGTTATGACATGTGAGCGTCACTGTGGAAACCGGCTCATGCTGCTGAATGTAAAGTCCTACAGTGTGTTAGTGTTGTGTCAGCACTCGTGTAACTTTAGGTGTGTGCTGGAGGGGGCTGTGTGTGTAATGTGACCTTGTGTTGCCATGCAGCAGTCACAACTCCCCTGACAGTCATTGTGTAAGTCTGATGGTGCTCCACCTTCAAAAAACGGCCCTGTCATTGACAGAAACTCTTCCAACATGCAGCGCTCTCTGTGGAGAAGAGATCCTCAGATTCTCCTGTTGAGTCATGCAGCCATGACGACACAGGGACCCCCGCTAAGCAGATATAAATAATTAGGATCCATAACTTATGAGTCATAGCTTCAGTTGTATGGGCTCCATTAAGACTCATGCAGTGTAAAGTGCCTGTATACTGCTCTCTTAGAAGCGCATTTGTCAGAGAAGATCTCCCTTCAACACTGAAACACAGAGTCGTCTCTGCATGGTGTGCCAAGCTGTGAGGGAAGGGCCCACCACATGTAAATGAACGTAATAGTTTTTCCAAGAAGATTCATTTTTTTATCTTTCAAGAAAAGCAACTTGTGTTGGAGTTTTAAGGAAATCAATCATAAAGTAAAATGTTCTTTCACAGTTGTATTTAGTGATTAGTTTTAGAGGCCCAATGCTGTAAAACTACCCAGGTTTTCAGAATAAAAGCGAAAACTACAGAAAAGTCAGAAGATTATGCACATCCATGTAACCACAAATTAAGGCTTCTGTAGCTTGTCAGAGAAAAACTGTGATTCAGTTTAAATCAAACTGATCAAGCATCTCGTGGCTGCGTAGACGCAGCAGTAAACAGTAGCCTATAGTTAATAACTTTTCCAGATCAATAGAATAGAATACTAATACTGTCTCAGTGGTAGGAGGTTGAAATAAACAAACAACAGAGAACAACGGGTAAAAAATGACAAATATTAAGGAAAACCCTGCATGAATTTGGTTGAGGAAACATAACAAAAGCAACTGCTTCTACAGCGTCTACATGCAATCATGTTATAGCACCCACTGCCACCTTCATGGCAACATGGCATCTGTAGCTCAGAACATCAGAAAGTAAAGTGAAGCACAAAAATGTCTTCAGATTACTTTTTTTTTTATAAATTAAACTGAACAATGAATTGTTAAATTGTATTATCTGCCTGTATTTGAATCTTCCCTGAGAGGTAAAGAGCTGCACTCTGAATCCCAGTCAAAAATAATCGCAAAATAAAAAAATGTAGCCTACATATATGCTGCAGAAATATTACTCAGCAGGATTTTACAAGAACAAAGAGGGGAATTTCTTTGATTATTTGTCGTCGCCCCCCCCCCCCCCCACACACACACTTTTTTATACATTTTCTTTGATTTCAGACAGGAACAGTGACAGTCTCAAAAAAAAGTGAAAGGGAGGGGAGGAGGGAGACAGACAGACAGACAGACACATAGATAGACAGACATAGGCTATGCCGAGACAAAAATGTGATAAATTGTCCCGAAAGATCCGAGCGCAATCACAGATTACCATTATATTTATCACGAAGTAACACGCAGCAGACTGTTAAACGGCCAGATTTGTGTGAGATGTGAGCAGCCGAGAGGCGTACACACACACACACACACACACACACACACACACACACACACACACACACACACACACACACACACACACACACATACAGGCGCTATGGTTCCTCTGTGGTCATGCATGTAGTAAGAAAAAAAAACCCAGAGGGAGTGAGTGTGAGGCAGCCTTATCAGTGTTAACCATGTGTGCACAGTGGGCTGAAGCGTGATGGAGCTGCATACATACATCCTTGCGCTTTCTTAGACGTTGAGGGGGAAAAACACAGAGAGGAAAACGGTATTGTATCTGTCGCCACACCCATCACATAAAGCCAGACACGCGCGCGGCGGCAGCGGCAAAAGAGAGCGTTTTATGTCGGTGACAGCGACATGACAACAGCCGAGGGCTATGGGTGAGCGACGGATGAGTCACACACATCTACCAGCGTCCCCTCTCTTTCAAGGCAGAAACACTAAACCCGCAGAAAATATACCAATATTGATATGAGTGATAATGCTAAAGGGTGTGTGTGTGTGAATGGATGATGGGCGGTGATGGTGCACGTGGGGGCCAGTTTAAAGGAAAGGTATTTAAAGATGTGGACACGTCTCTCTGTCAATGCGCATGATACTGCGGTTCCACTACTATGGCACGCTCCAACTCACCTTGAATCGGCGCTCCTGTCATTCGGGTGCGGGGCTTGTACGGAGGACCAATACACGCCCCAAAGCCTCAATCAGCAGCCAATCCAATGACGGCAGAGGCGGACCTGTGGCTGCATTCTCACACTTGGTTTCACTATGCGCTCGTAAAAACGGCTCCGTCTACTACAAACGCGGCGGTGCAGGTGCTCTGTCTCTTCGGGAGAGGATGCGGATGGAAGGACGGGGGAGGGAAGGGATGAAGGGAAACGCCACGAGGAGAGAAAATAGGATATGAAAAGGGGGCTTCTGTCGAAAAGACCGTGAGGTGCAAGGTCGAATATGAGAGATTGGTTGAACGGGGCACTTTGCGTGGTAATAGCTGGTCGGCAATAGTACTATGATTTGGTATGTGGCCACTCTGATAGCAAGTGTATTCAGCACCAGAGGAACGGCCGCTCAAGGTGAGTTGAAGTGCAATATATCTTGTGCCGCACATAGCATATGATTTCTGCTGTGTTCGCGTGCGCCTGCTGCTGCATTTTCTTTTTCTGTGTTAGCTCGTGTGAAGTGTGGGGCTTTTTACATTCTAACAAATGGCTGCATATCTCATATGTCACGTGAAAGTTCAGCCCTGCTTAAACCGTATCAGGGAAACAACAATTGTCTAGAAATGGCTCGTATGCTTGAAATGTGAGACAGGATATTGGGTACAAATGTGTAGAATGATTGACCAATGCAAAGATAGCCTGATTGATAAGGCTGTTGGTGGCTCACAGGCCTGTATTGTGGGATCCATGAGGGCTCATTTGTGTGATAAAACAAGCAGCATATTGGAGATAATGTCCCCGCTGCTGAGGGGAAATGTGTGCATTGTATCATAGCAAGCAGTCCCATTTGAGTTCTCCAGAGAGGGGTGTGACCGTCTCAGCCCTGAAGATGGAAAAGTACCTAAATAATGCATTGCATGTCAGATAAAATGCACTCTTGAATTGATACTGCATGCATGGAATTTGTATGCTGAATTCCACATTGCACATGGAGATGGTCACAGTGTTATGTGTGTGTGTTTCACAGAGTAGGCTACACACAGGCAGCATCACTTGCCTGCTGCAGATCTATCATAAACTGTTCATTCCTGGAGCAACAAACTGCACAATTTCCCCTTTTGTTCTTATATTTTCTCTGCACTCTCTGTATTGACCCATGTACTTACTTAACCTTGCTCTTCCACTCGTGTCCAGATGAGGGAGACATGTGCCAAGCTGTCGCCTGGTAACTGATCCCAATGACCCCCCTCATATACCCAGTCAGAACTGGTCTGCTCACAGGTCTGGCTCCTTCTGTAATGATAGCCATGAATGATTAAGCTGAGCAAAATGAACATAACACTTCCCTTAATGATGCAGCTGAAACATGTCTCTAAATGGTCTGACTGATCAAAGAAGAAATTCTCCATTTTATGAAGGGATAGATGTGGCTTAGAAACATGGACTTAAAGGTGTTGTCTGGTATCGACACTGCAATGAGGGTGATTTACTTTTGGCTGCACCAGAGAGTCCCAAATCACAACGAAGTCTGCCAGTAATTACTAATGAGCTGGTCTACTTCCTCTACAGTGTCTGAACCCAGTCTGATGCAACACGGAGCCCCTGAAATTCATCTTAAAACCAACTCTGACCAATATAACACTCCTTTCTGCTAATTGGAGCACACCAAAGAATCACCGGAGTTCAAGTATATTTGACAATATTTATGCACTTTCGATATCATAGATGTTTAGTTCTATACAAGAATTGCAGCATAATCCCCTTACAGGATGTTGTCCGAGGAAAGGCCTGCGTAAAGTGCCAAGTAAGAAAAGTACACCAAAAGAAATGAAGTGAAACATTGAGATAATAAGTGTCTTTGCTTTACTGAACATTTATTTGTTGGAGCTCAAAGTTTAAAGAAATAAGCTTGCCTGGCTCTTCTCGTACACCGGTCTCCCCAGCACTACCTCTGTTGCTCACATATTGAAGAGTATTATTTATCATACAAAATCTGGAGTTTAAAATCAGGGATTTGTCCGTTATGGGGGGCCGTTACATGTGGGACTAATTCTTTGTTGGGAACTGTTGTGACTTCCATAAGTTTTGTTCTCACCTTGAGATTCCAGGAAGTTACAAATCCTGAGTAATATGTTTGTGTAGTTTTCATATGATTTAAGCAAAATATTATGAGTTAATTGGTTAGCTTTAGAATAGAGGGCCAGTAGAAGAGGCTACTTTTGGAGGGTGCCAGGGTGCTGTTTCCCCCTGTTCCCAGTCTTTGTGCTAAGCTAAGCTAACCAGCTGCTGGCTTGCTGTTCATTAACACTGTGCTTACACACAATTGGTTTGATCTTCTCATCTGTCTCTCAGCAAGAAAGGGAGTAAGGATATTTCCCAAAATGTCAACCTAAATCTTTAAATTATCAAAATCAAATGTGCTGCCATCTTTAATCTAACTGTGACAGTAAGCTGCAAACCACATGCTATTCAATTGAATGCCAAGGCCTAACATATACAGTATGTCAGCTGTTTTAACACCTGCCCCCCCCACTGAGAGCCAGTATCATCAATGCGTTAGGATTGGAAACAATTCTACCAATTGGAAAATCCTAAAATAAAGAAAGTTTATTAATTTTCCATTGTCAGACCTAAGAGCCCTGATAACATGAATACATATTATTTTATTTCCTCGTGACTGAGAGATACTGGTCAGATTTGAAGGTACCAGTGAACCTAAATCAAAGCAGATGGTCCAAAGATAACTCGCTGAAAAAAGCAAACAGAAGAACAGTTGGATAAGGGCAGCTCTGTTGGGCCGAGACATGGCTCCTTTCGCTTAAGTGTCTTATGTTATCTGTGCACTTATTTGCTCGATGTTGGAAATGAACAAAAGACTGATGATACTCTGGAAACATACATTTCAACATTTAGATTAAGCAAGGATAAAAGAGAACCAATCTTAACTCCAAAGGCCTCATGATTCTGTAGCCTTTACATTGTGCAAGCAGCATGAACTTGTTTGTGTATTCATGCAAAAGACGTGTTCATTATAACAATGACAGTTTTGATAATCTTTTGATAACCTTGTCTACACGTGATACATGTATGCCTGCAGAGTCTGTCTAGGCATGGTATTGCAGCACTTTAGCAGAGCAGCAGCAGCTTTAATGCTCAGTCTGTGTCCACACAGGATGCGTTCAAGAACAGCAATACATGTGTCTCTCCTGCATTCTGGCAGCACTCAGCGTCCAACACACCAAAAGTGTGGTTCCACAATCCAAATAAAGGCACATAGAGTTTTGCATGTGTAAACAGGTTTAGTTAAAATGGTATGTAAATATTTGTGTCAGACACACATGAGACGGTGTGCTAAAGAGCATGATGGAAACACAGAAGGACCTCTTCTGGGCTTTTTTTGTTTTGCTGCAAAACACTGATTTGCAGCTGAAAGAAAAAAACATTGGTGCACATTGCAGTTATAACACGCGTGTTAAAACTGCAATGTGCACCAGTATTGTCCGGCCATGGACAGATGACAGCACTGTGATGTAACTGGCAGGCAAAGAATCCAATGTTATGGCCAAGTTGTGGTGCTGACGCTGGGTTTTTCAGGCTAGAAATGGTGAAAGCCTGATTACAGAAACAGTTTCCAATGTTTCTTAGACCCTCCTGCATGTTATAATAGACCAGAGTGCAGTGTTTTGTTGTCTTACAAGCCGTCAAACTCCTTAATGTACTTGTTCAACTAATTTTCCATCACCGATGCAGCTCATGGTGTTTTTCGAAAAACATTCAAGGCTGTTTTGAAGTCTAAACTTGTGGTTAACAGCCTAGTTCTCATCAACCAATAAGGTTTCTTGCACCTTGTCAATGATCTCCTGAATCTGGCGGTCTTATTCTTCTTGGCGAGTGTCGGAAGTGTTATTTTCTTTCAGTGAGCTGTTGTATTAGCCTGTGGATTATCTGTTAAATGAAATAATGAATTCAACTATAAAAAGGAAAATAATTGACACGTCTTAAGTGATTAAATTAACCAATCATTCCTTGACGTAAGAATGCTGAGGCACAGATTGAAATTGCAAACTAGTCAGGTGTCCCAACAGAACCTCAGACCATAAAAAAACAACAAATCTTTTTCGCTATATTTCTTCAATTCATGAACTGAAAATGCTATGTATAAGTCTGGCCCTTTTTATGCTTAGCAAATAAATGATCAATATGTATTATGGCTGTCAAACGGCAGTTTTTAAGTCCATGTTAACAATGTGTAAGCAATTCTCAACCGGTGTCTTTTCTCAAATAAATGAATGCAAAGCAATGTACTTTATGATCTTGACTTTTAGATTTAGGCAAGAGGCAGCTTCAAAGTGCTATTTTGTGAAATGCAGTGTTTTGTTTAGTTTTTTAGTTCTTATTATACTATATTAATTATAATGAAAAGAAACATTGAATGATACCGAACAAGAAACAAAGTCAAAAAACTAAATCTTCTTACAACCAGTGTAATGCAGTATTTATTTATGCCACTAGGGGATCTTATTCAATACAATAATCTTAGTTGGAATATGTATTATTTTATCTTTGGCTTACGTCATAATTTAAAAAATGTGGGTAGTAAGTGTAAGTTTAGCTCAGTGGGTAGAGCGGGCGCCCTATATACAGAGGCTATAGTCCTTGAGGCATCGGTCACAGGTTCAACTGTCGACCTTGACCGTTGGATACATATCTACCACAAACTCTCCTCCCATCATATCCTGTCTCTGAAGCTGGCCTATCATTTTAGCCATTTGAAAAAATAAATGTCGGTGTTCTCTTTCTGTGTGCAGCTTCCCTAACTAAAAAAAACATGGAAGATAAAATGATAAAGATTTCTCATGCACCAGTTCACATACAGTATCATCTCGTTTTACTGTATTTCTCAGGAAGTGATAGCAAGAGAAAGGTAACGGAGATATTTTGCCACTGAAAGGCAAACAAATGAAACCTACAGTTGATTTGAATAAAACAAAGGTTTTTAATAATTGGGATAAAATGGGTACAAACTCAACAAAACACAAGTCAAGTCGTTTCTTAGACTTCCTAATGACATAATGTTATATTAAATGCCTGCAAGCACACAAGTCAGTGAATTAAACAGAAAGTCTCCGGTACGAGCCATCAGTCACAAAAAATGAACGGTCAAAGAAGTTTCCTTGTGCCAAGTGTCCGTTGGGGAGGCAACATATGTTCGGGGCGACTCGAGGTTAGTTCAACAAAGTCAACGGTGACTTGGCAACAGATCAAGGTGGCACAAGAGGGACGCTGATGGCTATACAGAAGTAATTAAATGTCATTGGCAAGTGTAGGGGAGTGTTATATTTGAAGGACTATTTTCAGCCTGACTCACTGATGGCAGACGGACCCTCCTCTCAGGTCCTGTTCTGGGACTTTGTGTTTTTTTTAGCTTTTGTTGCGCTGGCTTTTGACCAGATGGTATTCATCTGTACTGCCCTTCTTGTGAGATCGCTCCTTGATGTTTCACGGGATGCTGATCTCCCTCATGGGCCGTGGCTTTGCACACTTGTTCTTGTCACTGGGTTTTTCTTCTGAAGGCGTGTATCCTCACAGACAGAGAGATATAGAAGCAGACAGTATTTGTGGCAATGTCAAAACTGCCACTCAACATATCTGAGGCCTCCCAGTGGTAACAAAGCAGCGTCTGAAAGCCCTCCTACTGCGTCTGGAGTCCAGATTCAGTTTGAGGTTTAGATAGACAACGCTATCTTCACTTATTGTGTGGTTTTTGGTGCTGTCTAGGACTTTGTGTGAGGCTTCTGTTCATGAGAGGGTGGAGGAAATATTTTGACAGCAGTGCTGTAATTTGTCGAACATCTGCAGCCTTCTCTAAAGTTTTAATGCTGTGGGTAAGGGACAGTTTCTTGAAACTGCCTCTGGGATATTTAGTGATGTTTTATGTCTTTTTATGTCTCTAAAACCACAATTTTTAATTCATGTCAAGTTGTTTGGGGGGGGACATCTATAAGAATAAAAAACATCTTCACCCCTGAGAGCTCTTGCAGGCCCTGACAGTATTTTAGTGTTTCATTCTGGTGATGGGCACTAAATGATATAGTACCACAGGGGTGCAGAGGTTGCTTTGGTTCTATTTAAAAGCAATTATAAGGGAAAATGTATACTGGGAAAAAAATGTTGAAGTATACAGTTGGTTTAAGTTTAATGTCTTTCTTCACTTAGTTATAAACCATTTCTTTTTTTCAGACATTAAAGTGATGCATGGTGATCTGGACGGAGCATCAAAACAGCATCTGCAGCTGCATCTCACATAGAGATGCAGGAGGGTTTTAATTAAAAAAAAAATCTACTTGTTAAGGCGGCCACCTTTACTATAAAGCGCTGCTGGAAACACTGCTACTGATGCAATTACGTCAGCGCCGTTTTACTCTTATAAGGGTGGAGCTAATTTAAACTCAAATAACGTAAGTTCAAAGATAAAATATGTTATATGTTTTACACTCATGGTATATTAAATGTTAAACAACCATTGTCACATAAATCTAGTGGATGTAAAAGATTTAAAACGTTTAACTCGTAAAACTTCAAGTACATCAGTATAAGAGAATCGTGTTGAGCTACCTTCCAGATGACAACTTTTCCAAAAGATCACTTATATAGATTTCAAATCACCAAGAACAAAACGTGTAGCAGAGCTTTGGTGCTTCAGCTGAAAGAAGTCTCCTTGCAGCTCATGCAAACATCACTCCCTGCAACTAATAAACCTTAATTTAACCTCCTGTTTGCTCAGAGCATACCCCGTACTCGCTCCTTATTAATCTTCATTTTTAGCAGCACTGTGTCATTTCTCTTCCTACCTTTTTTTTTTTTTTTGCTATAAGTGTATGTTTGTTTAACATATTTATTTGACTGATGCTCTGACTTTGCTGCTAAGCTGTACTGAAATGATTCTGTCTGACCAGATCATCATTTCTCCAGCAGACATTCGGCACAACTCGATCTCTCCTATTCATATTTCTCACCGCTGTGCTTCCTCGCTCACAATCATATGAGTAAATCTGAGTAATGAGCTTAGGAAAAGGCCTGTGCTCAAGCTGTGGATGGCAGACTCTCAGTACTGGGCATGTGCCAGCTCTTCCTGGTGGTTGCCTCCCCCCCTCCCCTCTCTCTCCAACCAGTCCAGTCCCAGAGGAGTCCCCTTGCAAACAAGGCCTGCAGCATTCTGGGAAAGCCAGTTTTTCTTGTCATGTGGTTGTGGTTTGACAAACTCTATCATCGTCTTTTTATAAATGCAGATCTGCTTTTAGTATGTGTTGCAAAATATCGATATGATGAATGGGATTGTGATGGTGTTGAGCTAAAGTGATTGGTACACAGAGGTCTATCAGTCTCTTATCATGCAGCGCTCAAAATAAGTCCTTATTGATCGTCCGTTAATCAGGCGCTCGATTGGTAAATGGAAGTAATGATTACATAGTTTTTTTTAAATGATTCAAACTGAATATTAAAACAACAGACAATGGGTAACTGCAATGTAATTCACGTTATTTGGTTCAGTTAAAAATGATTTTTTTTAACGTTTGTACACAGCAGTTAAGAGACATACATTTGGGGAAGAGTTTGATATTTGTTAAACATTTATTCCCTACTTAATGAAGAAATTGCCAAGTCACATTTTCAGTATGTTGAGGTTGAAAATATGAATGACAATGTAATGATTATGGGCCATTGTTGTGCCATTTATTTCTGGTTCTGACATGACATCTGAAGTAAGTGATAGTAGGGTAGTTTAGGGAATATAGGTTGTCTGTATTTTTAGCAGGAACACAGAAAAAGCTATTGGCTTGATTTTTAGGAAACTTTGTGGAAGCTTGAACCAAGGAAGGTCCAGTATTATTTTGTACCAGATCATCAGACTCACAAGGAAGCGATGATGGTGTGATATTGGCCTTTGGTGGGGGGTTTGCACTCTGCCAGCGTTAGATATATATAATATATAATAACCTGAGAAGTCCTTGAAGAACATTGTCTGATTATGATGTTGAGTGGTTGATAGAAAACCTGCTTTTTCACATATGTAGGTCAGCGAGGGGGCTTTTTGATCATGAAGAGAAGTCATTCACCTGTCTGATTGTCCCGGTTTGCGATGTATTCATCGGGAGCTGGACTCCCAGATAATCATGATCAGGCTGGACTAAAAAGACAATCTGGCGGCACTTCATTAAGAGTGGACTGGATGTTCATGTCCTTGAAAGTACACATTGGACCAGCAGTTGTTTTTGCTGTGATGGTGGATAAAGGCCTACAGACACACTGGAGGAGGACTGGACTCTGTCCCAGAAAACCTCCCATCCTGTCAGCGGTGACATGATGAAGCCGTTTAGACAACAGCCATCAGACCGTACTGTGCCCCTTTCAGGCTCACCAAACCAGAAAAGAGAATCTGACTTTAAAATGACCTTAGACTTCTTTTCATTCCTCTTATTGTGTCCTGACCATCTTTTATTTTCTTCACTCAAAAAGGCGAACAGTGAATAATAAATACAGAAAATGTAATCTTGCAATAATGACTGTAGGTCCACCTAACATGACCTTCAGTATTCTACATTTTATTGTTTAACAAATAGGAGAAACTATTTGCTTTAGAAGTATTTACATTTTCATCATAGGCAACATTTTGTTTGTGTTTAAAACTAAGCCAACCCCCAATGAATTTCTCAGTAGAGTTGCATTTTGGGATGTATTTTTTTTTGTAGTTTCCAAAACTAGTTGAGTTCCATGACAACATGCTATAGGCTGGCCTTCTTTTTCCACCATACCAATTACCAATGGTGGGCAGTAACGGCACTACAAATAGCAGCGTTACTAGCTTAGCTACATATTTCTGTAGCTTTGTGGTAGCATTGCTGTTTTCTAAGTCAAATAGCTTTTCAGTAGCTTTGCTGTTTTATTGCTCAAGTAATGTGGTAGTGTCCAAACCAGCTACATTTTTCCACAAAAAGTTGAAGCGCAGCGGAGCGTTCTGTCACGTTATAAAAACGAACAGTTAGGATTAGAAGAAGACGCCAGCTGATACACGGATGTGTAATTTTAGTGGACTACTTCTATATGAAGGTGACATCACAGTCCAATCCCTGAGGCCCACGTTGTTCGAGCATGCTGACTGTAGTGCAGACAGACGAGCATGAGCTCACCTACTGGGGAACACACATGCAGGTGAATCCTGAACAAGCTAACATTACCAAGCCTTTTAAATCAACCATCACCAGTGCAGTCTGCATTTTTGGTTAATTTATCGTAAACTTTAATTAAGCACATATTACCTCTATCCAGTCATTATGGAGAGATAGCCTTTGTACTGTAGAAGTTCTTAGTATTTTTGGGGTGAGGCTAATAAATTATGGCATTGGATAAGTGTGTTGACTAGCATACTCACCGATACCGGGTACCTGATTACGATACCTGATACAAAACCTGATACACGATACCTGATGCAGCATTTTAGGCAGTTCAAGAGCATCAGTTTTGAAACAGCTCTAGCTAACCCGCTTGAACAGTATGTGAGATATTTTAGTATGCCTGAAACCAAATTGTGAAACCAATATTATGTGATGTACACTGAACTTATGGGAACAACAGTATATGTGAGTATCCACGCCCTGGAAAATACAAAGAAAATACATCCCAAAATGTAACTCTACTGAGAAATTCATTGGGAGTTTGCTATCAGGATTTGCAATTGTAACAGTTTTGTTATTTCAGACTCCAGATTTGAAGCAAAAGGCAAAAACTCAAAACGTTCATCATGTTTGCAGTCAAGTATAGCCGAGCAGGTAGAGGTGAGGCTCGCATGGGATACCATGGTAACATAACCATCTGGCAGGGAGACTTTCAGGAAGTGACGTGATAATATCTGCTGAGAAGTGCATCTGAAAATAAAAAGGTTTACTGTTCGCTCATAGTAAAATATGTTGAAGCATATTGTGTAAGCAGTTTTTGTTGCACGATTTGGAACTCAGCCATGGCTTAAAAAGCAAAAAATTCAAATAAATCACATAAGAATAGTACTCTTTTGAGTTATAGTTATTTCTCCTGGGGAGCCAATGGCCTTGCGGTTAGGTCCCCATGTACAGAGGTTATAGTCATTCCCTACTCTATCCATGCACTGCCCTATCAAACTATGGCAAAAGGCCCCAAAAACATATCTTTAAAAAAGTTATTTTGCATATCAAATTTAAAAAGAAGCAGTGCTTAACATAGATGCTTTTCACTACAGAGGTCCATGTCAGCAACCCACAAAAGATGCTAAAAATCCACCATGACATACTGATATATTGCAGTACTCATTATGTTCATACCCTTTTCTTCTGTTTCCAAACTACTGTGAAGCTTGCTCGTCCAACTCCATCTTCAATCAGGACCACATTCAATCTATTCAATGTCTCTCCTCTAGTTTGGAGAAACACATGCATCTAGGAGAAGTGTTAAGTGTTGAATCCACAGTAAGCTCCTTTGTGTCTCTCTGAACTCACACTTGAGAGTGTGTATATGAGATTTATAGAAAGGAAGTGAGTATAAGAGAGGAGGTGAGCAGAGTGGGGAATTATATGGAAGCGGATACGTTTATTGGAGGATATGTGGCACTGATGAGGATGTCTGAGCAGCTCACATGTAACATACTGTAGAAGCTCTGCTTTGCTTTGAATCTTTCACTGTTTTATGATTTATTGATGCTGAATAAACAGCTTCATAAGCAGCTGTAATTAGGCAAGCCACGGGAAAAGCTGTTAGCAGCAGTTTGCCTCTTTGTGTTGTTCATTTGTAACACCTTGCCTTGTAAGAAATGATACAATCATGGCTGGACTGAGGAATTTCTGGGACTTGCAGCCTATGCCAAAGATGCCCGATAATGTGCCCCTCTGGCAGCGCAGCACCCAGCAATGTTCGTTCGCCCTTTGTGCCTTTGGCAAGCCGAGCCCATTTCACACACCTCTTACTCTCTCTCTCCTTCTCTTTCTTTCTCTCTCTCTCTCTTGCTCTCTGTGCTGTGCGTTTGAGCAGGTGTCAGCACATCCATTGCATCCCTGACTGAGCATTGCTTGTCCGAGAAGGGAACTCTGCCATTAAAGAGAGTTAAATAATGAAGAGAGTGAATCTATCTTGGATTGTTCTCATACAAAAGTGAAAGTAGAGACACTGAGGTCTTTTTTTATTTTGCTAGCAGGGAGCTGATTCTGACTGGATTGTGGTGATAGCTCAGACACACATCTCTTTAGGAACTTGAGTTAAACCAGGAAGCAGGAATAGTTGTGCACAAGTTGACACATTTTGCACATTGAGTTTGCTTCATGGTGCCATCACAATCAGAAATACATACATCAAATGCCAATATTTAGATGGTAGATATGGAGTCTGGTGAGAGGGAAAATATAATTATCAGTAGTAAGAGCACGTTTGATTTGAAATTGGCCAAACTTCATTATATCACTCTCGGATCATTTCCACAATAGAAACACGGACACTGTATAAACCTACAGAACTTTATTTGTTTTAGGATTATGTACTTTACAAAGAGTCTGGCTGCAGCCTTGAGCAGATTAGACATAAACTGTCGTTGTGTGAGTTGCAGGACAAACCCAGCTGACCTCTGCCTGAGCCCTATGGTGCCAAGGACGGTGCCCAGAGGTGCCAATGTCAAAGTGGCTTTAACATTTATTTATTTTTAAATCTATTATTAGCTCACTCATCTTTGTCTCTTCTTTCTGTTGTCTTTCAGTTTTAAATTTAGTTTAAACCACACCATACCCCTTATACTATTGTCTCTTGTTTATGTATTCTTTCTATTTTTTGGCAATTTTCCTCTTTCATTAATCAACATCACACATGAGGGCGTGCTGTTATACTAAATATCAGCACCACTGTGCCATCGCTGTGCTGATATTCAGTACAACAGCACTACCTTGAGTGTGATAATGCTTTTAGACAACAGTTCCAGAAGCAGCATTTATTAACAGTTAAAGGCCTTTGCAGATTGTTACTTTGAGTATACATGATCATTCTTTTGGCTCAACTTCCACAACTCGTAGAAAAACGTAAATCTGATAAATAAAGCGTGTCTTAACATGTGCGTATATGAAAAGCCTTCAGTGCAAAACAAGTATTTAATGGCAATTTTTGTTCATTTTAATCATTATTTACACATTAAATTGGGCATCTTGGGGGGCACTGGATGGCCTGGTGGTTGTGTCACGCTGCCCATGTGCGGAGGTGGTGGTCCTCGTGGCATGCGTTGCTGCATGTCATCCCCCTCTCTCCTCTCGGCATTTCCTGTCATTCTTCAGCTGTGATATCTAATGGGGGGGGGGGGGCCCAAAAATATCTTTAAAAAAATGAAAATAAAATTGGGCATCTTGACATGCAAAATGACCAAGAGTGATGTCAGATGACAATCAGCTGCATCGGAAAATAGATGGCTTTTATTGAAGCATGTTTTGCTTATAGTGTATGTGCAAAGTATTAATTAAAATGCCTCAAAGCATTGTAACTCGCATTGTAACTTTTTTAAGAAAAAAATCAGGCATTTAGGCCACAACAATCACAGAGAAGGCTAAAGGCATCCTGAAGGGACTGTCTGTATCAGCACTCATGGAATACTTTGAATTAACTACTGTATAAATTCTTTATAAAGGCGTCTTACCATCCAAATGATCACAATAGAAGTGTTCACTTCAGATACACACAGACACAAAAAAAAACACAGCCACCACTGCACACATATTCAGAACAGACACTCACACACATTCAGGCCATTCTCTGATGTGACCTTCAGCACATGCAGGCTGGCATTCAATTACCGCCCTGTCAGTGGCCCATCCAGCCAAGTGGCTGCACGTCCTTGAGACTCTGCGTCCAGTCTATATTCCATTACATCCTCCACATCAGGAGCTGTGTCCGGCATAAAGCAGCGTTCATATCCTCATCACTGTGAGTCGTACACAGCTGCCTCATTTATACTGTACAAAATCTCAAACTGCAGTTAGCAACACTTATCCTCGCTCACAGCAGGCTGAATCAAATCCAAGCACAAGGTAAATATTAGATTTTAGGTTTCACTGCGAGAAATATTGTGCTGGTGTCACCCTACTCTACACACCAGGAAATCCAAGCACAGCTCACCCAGTGTTGCCTCTCATTTTAGTCCCTCAGATCGTCCACAATATTGTTCAGTGTGTTATTGGACATCAAATACTGTCAAACATTTTGCCAGCTCGCCAGCATGATTATTGCCCAAAATTGCCAGAAGTCTATTTACAGTAGAATTCTCTGAATTACTTTAAGTACAGTGTAGTTTGTTTTTGGTACAAGAGCTGTTTTCCAGCCAGTGACTCTTGAAAAATGTTGTGAGCTGAATTCTGTTGCAGATTGAACCCCGCGTGCCCCTGCTGTTCTGCTGTGATGATTCATGTGTTGGCCTGCACAGCTGTTGATTGACCTCAACAGATGCCTCTTATTGGTTTTTGGTTTGGTTTTCTTTATTGTACATTTATTTTGGCTGCTTTAGTCAGTCTTTGATGTTTTTGTCAACACTGACTGGTGCTTTGATGACTTTTATTTATCTCAAAAATTAATATAAAACACCTCATGGATAAGTAACAAATAAATTACATTCATTTTAATTTTTGACTCGGTGAGTCCGCAAAAATCAGCACATTTCTTTATAGCTTGAGTGTCTTATGTGAGGACTTCCTGCAGTGTTGGATGAGACATAAAATGTTCAAATTCAGTATCAGGCACTATGTGAAGTCAAATTGACAAAGGCCAAGTCTACTTTCTCATTTGTTTGACAGTGATAATGTAGATTTACTTCCCAATAATCATGTGAATCTTATAAGATTACTTTACTCATACATAGTGCACCTGTATAACAATATCTGCCAAAACAACCAAATGACTTTTTTCTTATTATCGCATTAAAAATCAATCACGTCTAGTTTCTGTAAAACAACTTAAAAAACGTGTGCTTTGTAAAGCATGAACCAACCAATTTCTGAATAGTACCATGCCATCAGCTATCAATTAATATTCATATTTTTTGTTGCAAAGAGCTGAAGTATGTTTGAAGGCTGCTACAGCAAGAAAGTTGAGTCTTTCCCTATGTACAGGACATCTCTTGGCCAGTCTGCTTTCTTTGCAAAGGGGGCACAACTTTGGAACTGGCTGCCGACTAGTTTAAAACTAGAGAGCAACAGCAATGCTTTTAACAGAGGACTCAAACACTGGCTAAAATCAAATCATCAGTGCTCACATGAAGAGCTCTGACTGGTCTATTGCTGTATCATGCTGCCTTTGCACTACAATTCATGTGTACAATTGAATGAATATATTGCTGCGCTATTATTAACGTAATATTGCACATTTTTTTATCTTAGTCATTCTCTCTTTATTGTTTCTCCCTGTTTTATTGCTTTTCTTTCTGTCTTTAATTGTTTCCTTTCAAAAGCCTCCTGTGGACAGGTGTTGAGAATTAGCATGTATGCTAAAACACTTAAACACTGCATCTGGTTCGTCCAATGTATCTGTGATGTCCATGCCAAATAAAGTCTATCTAATCTAATCTTTAGGTTGAGTCGAGACTGACCTACCAATATATTACAGTAAATGTGGTAAGTTGCTGGATGATGTACATTATCAATAACACAAAAAGCATAAAGCATTCATTTAGTTATAAGAAGTACATTAAAAAGTTTGCGACTCGGTTGCTTTAGATTATGTTGTGTGCATGTACATGTTTGGGTTGAGTTTTTAGATTGCAGTCGATATACTTGCTGACTTGGTTGTGGGATCAGTCAATAATAAATTGAAATGATGTAATGATCACACAGTTCTCCTTGAGAAAAAGTTTATTATAAGAAGGGCATGTATTAAACCATTTGCTAGGTAAGCTTTTACTAAGGTTTAAAGAAACATGATACTCATAATATATTGTAGAAGCCAAAAAATCAAGGACATAAGTGCAGTGTGGAATCATCATGTCATTGATCTAGAAGCCAAAAATCTTTATTTGCACAGCTGAGAGTTTTCTTCCTCTGGACACTGAAGCTCGTCGATTCAAAAATAATCAGGAGGAAAAGCGATAGTGCGAACTGTCTGATTTTCTTTGGTCCAATCTTCCTTTGTCCTGTACAAACTAGGAAAACTCAGGAGTTAATGTTCCATGAAATTATTTAACAGTAAAATATTTACTCTACAGAAGATCAAAAATCTGAAAAGCTGTTTGATTTGTATGCATCTTGGTTTGTTGATTTTCCCTCCTCAAAAGCCTGGAAAGTGATTTATTAGTATTTATCTTTAAATACCCAGTTCTAAATTGTTAAAATATAATATATCACTATGTATGATGTTTTGTTGGACATGATGGTAAAAACGTTTTTCTTTTAGTAAATGTTGCCTCTTGTTTTTTTTGGACCTCTGTTATCTGCAGCCACCTGTATGGCTCTTGATTATATGAACTTAATGTGCCCAATGTGGGCTGGCTATAGCATTATGCAAGACACATTTCCAATCTAGATAATTCACTCATTTGAAATGTAAAATAGTTGTGTTTTTTGAAAAAATTGAATAGCTAAAGTTTTTCTACCATGAGGATATGACAAAATAGGGTGTCAGCAGTCGTCACAGCTTCATTTTCTGACATTTTATAGATCAAACAATGATTTGATTTATCAGATTTATGGTTAGATGTAGCCCAGACTCACTGTGGCCATGTTGGTTTAACCTTTGCCAAACAATGAGGAATGATTCTCTGTGTAGTTTGCTTTTGTACCTGAAGAACCTGCTGTATAGATGATTTATGTGACAGGTGTCTGAATTGTTACCCTTCAGGAATATATGATCGTAGCAGTAAATCAACTAGGATCTGAGGAGAAATACATAAAACATATTGGCCGCATGGATTTATTATCTGTTGATTTATGCAGATCTTAGTCAACAGTTTCCTACCTCTGTGTATTTAAAGGGTTTTTGACTTTAATTGAGTTCAGTTGACATTTACTGTGCCAAAGCAATCTCAAATACCCATCATCCACTAGCTGTATTGATCCCTGTATATATCTACAGTACTTTTTATTTGGAAGATCTTAAGCATGGACCCTTGTATAACATTTATGTCTTGTTGAGAGCATACATTTTTCTCCTGAATGAGCCCCCATAAACCCTGCTGGGTCACCCTGTCTCCATTAAGGAAATGAGAAAGGCAAACGCTGTGGCCAAGCCTTCACTGATTGTCCTCACAAGAGGATCCCATAAAGAAATTGGAGAATTATTAGCCCTCCAATATATTATCTTAGTCTTTAAAGTCTTTTCTCTGTCGAGGACGTGCTCCAAACACCACAAAGTTCCAAAAGCAATGCCAGCCAGAAACACGAGCCTCTAAACTTCTGCAACCTGAACTGTCTGCAGGGAAAACAATGGATTTTAGTAGCATGCATGGTGTGTGCAGCCGCCTGTGCTTCATGTCAAGTGACTCTACTTACTCAAACCAAACAATGTGTCCAGTGTGTTTCATTATAGATGCAAGCCTGCTCTGTTTTTTTTAAAGCAATGAAGAACAACTGTAGATTCATAAATGAAGACAAGAGCTCTGACATAATAATATGTTATCCAACACCCCTGCTCAGGTACACTCTGTGTTTCCTCACTATCTAAAACAGTTGGTACCAGACTTGTTTTTTTCTGACTGTTAAAGACTAACATGTACCAGATTTTTTCAGCACAATTTAACAGTAAAACACATCTATGTAGACTGCTATGCATCTTGGTGGGTTGGTTGGTTGGTTGGTTGGTAGGTTGTTTGGTAGGTGGGTGGGTGGGTGGGTTGGTTGGTGGGTTTTTAGGTTTGGTGGTTGGTTGGTAGGTTGGATGGTTGCTGTGTGGGTTGGTGGGTTTGTAGGTAGGTTGGTTGGTTGGTGGATGTGTAGGTTGGTTTGTAGGTTTGGTGGTTGGTGAGTGGGTGGTTGGGTGGGTAAAAATGAAGCCATGGACAGAAGCTGGCTCTGTCTCAAACACATTTTAACCACCAGCACCTATAAAGGTCATTTATGAACAAATAATTTGTTTGTTCAACACTTTATATGGTGTAAAGTTTTAGAGGTACTGTATAGATGTGTTACCTTTAGTCAGAGCCATGCAAATCCCTGTCCACAGTTGTTGTGCTAAGCTATAAGCCAACTGGATGCCTTACCTTATATTATAGACACATAGATATTCGTAACATTCTTGTTTTGGCATAAAAAACATTTGTCCAAAACTGTTAAACTGCCTCTTTAAGGCACCCACACTAATATTCACTGATCTTCAGTGCAATTTGAGTGGACTTCTTAAAAGAGCATAAAGAAAATTGTGCTGTATTTGCCTTGGCACAAGCCCTGGATGGGGTGTTGAAAAGGGTTATTATAATCTTTTTTTAAGGCGTTATAAATGAGGCTGCAATGAAGCATGCTCAGGTGTGAATTTCAGGCTTTCTGCAATCCTGAAAGGCTTAGTTTTAGCAGATTTCTGATTTTGTTGTGCTTATAACCGGATGGGGCAGGTTTGCTCAGACCAGCTTTGTAAGGTTATGGCTTTTACAGGTACTGTAGATCAGAGAGGACACAGACAGAAGCTCACTGCAACAATCATCTGTCTTTTAGCACATTTTTCACATGCTAACCTATGCTTTAGCAAACAATCAATCTCTCCTCAACAGAACTTTCATGAAAAAAATGAAGAAATGCAGCTTTATTATACCATAAGCGTTCTTCGAATGCTTCAAATAAGTGCATGTAGTTGTGTTCCTTCTTTAAGGCACAGCCTCTGTGGTCAGTTTCCACTGTGCGATGTTGAGCTCATAACAATGTTTTCTTTTAGGGTATAAATCCTGTTGTAGGTTAGTATTCAGCAGCTTTTTGTATTTCTTTGCTGTTCCATTAGAGACCAACAAGGGCTGTTGAGTGGTCACATCATTTCATCGAGTCAAGCACATGTGTTTTATTTGGTTTGCTCAGTAGTATTCTGGTAAGCAGCAAAACTGTTTTTCCCCCAGAAAAATAGAAATAGTAGTTTCCAGCACCGATGAGTCCTGACACACTAAACCATTACATTAAAAAAAGTGTAATTTGATTAAATCTGCTCTGTTTCAGTCCAGAGTCTGTGCTGGCTGTAACAAATAAAGTGGATTAATTCTGTCCCAGGATGAGGCAGATTAAACTGGTAATCACATTCATTAAATGATGCATATGGTATAAAGGGGAGGAGTTTGGATTTTCAGAAAGAAGAAGTTGGGGGAAATATTTTGGTTTTGATTCCACTGACTGTACACAGCTGAAAAGGCACAATGCTGTGCAGTGATGGGCAAGTTACTCATACTTAGTAACTAGTTACTACTATCACAAAGTACATGAATAACTAACTGAGTTACTGCATAAATAAAAGTAAGTATTTACTGAATGATCATCAGCCAGTGTGTGTGTATGTACTGCATGCAACATTCTTTCTACCAGAAAAGGTGTAACCATGCTCGCCAAATCTGTCTCAATAAACTCACGCAGTTGTCGGCTATCTAACGGAAAGTAACGAGTAACTAGTGCTTTTAAATGTATTTAAATGTAATGGAGTAATTGAATTTTAAAAGTAACTAGATGCACTACTAAATTTAGTTACCCTAAATAGTAGTGGAGTTACATTAACGCGTTACTCCCAACACTGGTGCTGGTATGTCATATATTAGAGACGGTGGTGGAACATCATTAAATATAGTTGCACCAGTGCAGCTTGAGCCCATAATACCTCAAGCCCCAATGTATTTGTTCTGCTTGTAAAAATGATCCTGTTAATGCAAATGGCACTGCTAATTAAAGCTTTAAGTTATTCAGCTGGTGTTTCTCCGGAGTGATACGTCAGCATGTCCCTTGATCCCTGAAGCGATTTTCCCCCTGGGCGAGGGTGGGTAGTCATGCTCACTCTGACGGCCGAGATACAGCCGGTTCAATGAAAGCGGGGGTGGCAGCTGGAGAAAATCCATTCCCAGAGTGAGCGTTCTGCTGAGGCAGGTATGCCGACCTTTCAGTCATCTGATAGGTCAACGCTCGGCAGCGTGCCTGGACATTGGTGGCTAAACGCCAGGGCCTGGTGGTGCTCATAGTAAAGCTTATCTGAGCAGCAGCCAGAGATGATCAATGGAAGCGGTTGGCAGCTCATTTATAGTACAGTAAGGCAGAGCCACAAAACACTCACCAACAGATGCAGGTGACAGATGACTATAGGCTGTTCTGTGTAAGGATGAGGAGAGCTGATCAAAGGTAGAGGGTTTACCCATGTGCAGGGTGACTCAGAATATGGGCCATAAGGATTCAATGTATCTTAAGCCAAATGTAGATTTAATGTGCTGTGTAGTAGTAAAGTCGATCACCTGGAATCGCCACCCAATTATTGTTTGTAAATTAGCCCTGGATGACTTGGATGCAATGAGATTTTTCTGCTCTGTCAGCAGGATTTCTGTGCATACACCTTGTTATCTTGCATGTCAGACTACAGCCTTATTAGATAAACACTGAATTTCCCTGTTTTTATGTGGGTTGTTTTTTTTTGCCTCTCAGGTGCCCACGGAGTGAGAGAGGAGCCCCGGTTTGTGACGGCGCGCGCTGGAGAGAGCGTGATCCTGGGGTGTGACGTGTCCCCTCCCCTGGATGGCCAGCAGCCTCCCTATGTGGTGGAGTGGTTCAAGTTTGGAGTGCCTATTCCCTTCTTCATCAACTTCCGCTTCTACCCACCTCATGTGGATCCAGAGTACACTGGTAAGACAGCTATAAATGTGGCTAAGGCGCTGCATAACAACCCAGCTCTGCACACATACAGAGACATTGTGAAAAGTCCCTGACAGATTCAGTTTCAAACTTTTAAATGAATGAGTAAGCGTCTAGCAAGCAGCATTGGGAGCATCTCAGAAGGAATCAGGCTCAAGATCTTTATAGTTTCCAAGCATTGTAAATCAGCTGGACTGTTTATGTTATACCAGTGGGAGATACAAAGTGTAACAGTGACTATACAATATAGAAAGGTTATCCTTAAATGCAAGCCAAAGGAAGACTGAAACACACATAATCCATGTAACCTAAAGACCTTTTCACACAGCACTAGTATAACCAATGGAGGTCATGTTATACAAAAATGACCCTCTAAGTCTGCACTGTGTGTGGTGCATAGTCTGTATTTTATCTCAAAGTTACATCTTCCCCCAGATCCAATGTTTTGCACATTTTCATCCTAATGTTACTAATAAGCTTCCACACAATAAGAGTTGACCTTGTTTAATGATGGATAAATGTTGGCATAAATGCTGCTATGTATGTCAAACCATCTCATCATCTTTGGAGAATATTCAGATGGATTTAGCCCTGAATCTGTCTCTGTACTCTTTAGCAAAACTGGCATCCTCAAATTGCACCCACTGTCTAAACATACTTTATCATTGCCAAAACATCCTCTACTACAAAATGAATAAGAGCATTTCCCAAAATGTCACATCACTCATTTTAACTATAGCAAAGCTAACAGTAAAACACAACTTGGATACAGTAATGAAATATAAATACGTAAGCCATAATCATTATTTAAACATTTCATGATTTAGCATTGTATGGATTTCCCTAACTGATGCAGAACTAATTAAAAGCTTCTGTCTGAAAGCAGAGCCGTTTCTGACAACCAGCTAAACATATCACTGTCCAAATGTGCTGTGTCCACGTACCTGCCAATCCTATTTCACTGAGAAGATTGACCCACAAATTCAGCTGGATCTGGTGTTTTTCCCTCAGAATGGGACTTGAGTGGTTTTAGCCTGTATGTATAAAGCCTGGTACAGTTCACCGAGGCCCTCAGGTACTGAGAGGTTCTTGGTTTCTTGAACTGCTCGTCTCATTTTGAACATTGTGTTCAGGCCTGTGCATCTGCAAAGAGGGGAATAACTGCACCTCAGCAATTTACGACTACATTGTACATACATTCCTACCTACACAGTCTGGTGACAATGCAGCACAGGGCACGTGCAGTACAGAGTCAATACAATATATCAAAACCTGACATGCAGTACATATAATGGAGCAAAGGTAATCTAAAGAAAATACAGCATGAAAATCAAAGCTTATATGAGGCTGTTACACAAAAATGAATTCCATTTAATTAAAGATTGACTCACAGGATATATTAAACCTGCATTAACTGATTGTTTGGCCACCTGGGGGCAGAGGAGACAGGCTATAAACAAAGACTGACATCCACTCCGTGGCTACAGACTTGTTTCTGTTATTCAGCTTACACTCATGCATACAGATGTAACAAAACAGAATCATACAAAACATACCAGTCCAGCCTTCTTTTTAAGTTATAACAACAGGTCTTAAAAAACATAATAACTCTGAATGGAATCTATAATCTTCATCTGAGTTTGATCCCTACATAGGATTCCATTAGTTGAGTGTCCTTTTTAAGAAATAACTAAAATATTTGTTTTAATTTATTTTTAATTTAACCTTTATCTAACCAGATAATTAACCCATTGAGATCAAGATCTCTTTCACAAGGGTGACCTGGCCAAGAGGGCAGCAGCACACGTCATAATACATTTTATGTTTAAGAAACAGTTTACACACAATAGGTTAAGATCAGGCAACAATTACAATGTGCAAATCGGTTTGCAGATAAAGTGCAGAGTCGTGATCACAGATTACAATTTAAAAACACAGGCACTGTCCAATGGTCTCGTGTTTTTTGTCTTTTAAGACCGAGGGAAAGGCTTCAAGTGAACTGAGATCTGCCGGTTTCAAGTCCTTTTTTGGAGAAACTTCCATGCAGAGGGAGCAGCTAAACTAAATGCTCTTTTCCCGAGCTCAGTGCGGACACGAGGAACAGACAGTTTAAAAACATCACAAGAACGCAAGGCATAGTGGCTCCTGGTTCTTTGGAGGTATGAACATAAATAAGAAGGAACTAAACCAAGAAGAGCTTTTTTAAATAAGACTCAGCCAGTGTGTATACCTGAGCACCTTCAAGGATGGCCAATCAGATTTCATATACAGGCCACAGTGATGAGTAAGGCGTCTACAACCAGTCACAAATCTTTAGGCACAGTGATACACGGTGTCCAATGACTGTAAACATTTGGCTGAGGCACCCATATACAGCACACTTCCATAATCCAACAAAGGAAGAATGGTTGATGAAACAAGAAGTTTCCTCGCTCTGAGGGAAAAGCAGGATTTATTTCTACAATAAAATCCCAACTTCACCTTGAGTTTAGAGGCCAATTTGGCAATATGTGCTTTAAAAGACAGCTCACAGTCAATAAGAAAACCTGAGTACTTGTAGCTTTTGACAAGCTCAATTTGATTTCCTTGGGAAGTTAAAATCAATGGGACATTAGCTGGTACTTCACTTAAATGAGAAAACAACACAAGCTTTGTTTTATCATTGTTTAGGACCAACTTTAGTTCCCTCAGACGAGTTTGGACAACATTAAATGCTGACTGCAGAAAAGCAAAAGCTTGTGCAACAGATGTCAAACAACAATAGATGATGGTGTCATCGGCGTAAAAATGATACATGGCATTCAACACATTCTCACACATTATTGATATAAATGGAAAATAAAATGGGTCCTAAAATCGAACCTTGGTGCACCCCCTTTGAGCTCTCTCAAAAGGAAGAGGTGGATCACTTTTGCCAGAATGCAAAGGTTTGAAATTGGCCTGTAATTGTTCACATTTGAAGGTTCATACCTTTTCAACAGGGGTCTCAAACAAATGTCTCAAAATCATTGTTCATTTGTATAGCCTGCAAATGTGAAGCAGCAAAGTTGAAGCCTTTCCAATATTAACATACATGTACAGTAGCTCCCTTTTACCTATGGTTTGGTCCCCACCAATTTGAACGAAAGTGGTTCTCGAGGCGCTCTATGTTCAAGTAGTTGCTAACTTTTTTTTTTCACTGAAAAATGACTGCATTATGTGGTTTAGAGGCAGGGATCACAAAAGTTTTGGCCCGTGACCACCAAAACAATGGTTTCAGAGACTAGGAATCCCCCTCTATGGAAACCACTGGTCTAGAGTGAAACTGTGTCTTTGTTAAAACTGCAGTCAGCTGTGACAACACATTGGCATGTAGGAGTCAGTTATTATGTATATTCCTGATGCTGCTTTACATCATGAAAGCATGCATAATGGAGAGTCATTATTGCTCTCTCTCCACACTGTTGCGCTGTCAGGTAGCGTTCCAACTATTTTGCCAGGGAAAAACTATGAAAACAGTGAAAATAATTTAAGGTACCCTAAAATTTAAACAAAGAAGTGGAAAAAGTTGAGTGTTAATTGTTTTAAGTGCTTTTCTTCATGTTGAACAAAGCTTCACACTACCTTTAAACCTCTCTCCCCTGGTGTAGACAATATGTTTGCCTCTGCTTTCTCACAGTTTCTTGCAACAGGAAATTGGTTTCTCTGATGTTTCTTCGGTATCTGTGACAAGATGGCGAGCTGTCAGAATGGGGTCAGAATTATCCCTCCCTGTTCTCACCTCTTAACCGAGTACAAAAATCCTGCCTGACCTGGTAATATGCTGCAAAGCAGGGCTTTGCAAAAAGCTGGGGGATTCATTTCCTTGGAGTGAGCAGCCTTAATATGGACGTAAAAGATTTCCCAGGTTTTTTTTATTTATAAAAATAGGCTGAAAGTGGTGTAAATTATATTGAATTTATTGTAATTCCTCCCCATGGGCTTTACAAGCAGGGTCGTTACTGCAAAAAGGACTAATGTCGGTGACTCACTGTCTGGGGAACCCTCCTTTTAATGTTGTAGTGGCCACTGTAGAAACTGCTGGATGCTGCTCTTTGTTTACTGTAGCCTCCTGACGAGCAGCGCTTTTCAAACAGCATCACTCTCCACGGTGAGATGCTGCCATGTGGCAGCAAGTCCACTGTAGAGGAATTACCAGTGAACAGATGCAACATGAATATGGCCTCTCTCATTACATAGATTAAAGTCGGTTCTGGGGATTGCATGTGCGTGATGACAGTGTGATAATGACACTGGACTGAGGCTTTGGAGATGCTCTTTGGGGTCCTGCAGTCTCAAAGCTCATTTGGACTATTCCCATGAATTGTTATCGCTCAAAATGAATGAAATTGGTGAATTAGACTTAATGTGATTTTATTCCAACAAACAGCTGCTGCCAAACCAGAGCAGATTATCTGTGAATACTGTACTTACAGTATGAATCCAAATATTTTCAGCCTGCAAATTTTAATGACGGGAAATCCATCTACGGGGCAAACATTTTGTTTGGGTCAGTGAGCATTACCATTGTTCAATTTCCAGTCATACTTATTTTTACGAGGCTGTCAGTGGGTTCATTTTAATATGTAACTCAAGAGTCTTCAAAGAGAAGAGATTTCTTTCCTCATTACATCTGTGTGTTTGACCTGTTTAGTTCACTGCTAAATGAGAAATTTACAACTCCTCACAGACTCAATGCTATCCCCAACCATTTCGTCGGTTAGTCCTGCAGCTATATGGAAATTACAACATTTAAAAACATCTATTTTTGTGCCCGCTCAAGTGATGATGCAATCAATAATTCAGATGTGCAGCTTGTGAAATTTAAGTGTCAGATCGTCCCGCTTTGGGACAAGCTTGTTGAAAACCAAATCATATCTCTCTCAGCACCAGCTTTAGCTGGAGCCTGCTCGATAAATTTATAGATTTGCAGCATATATGCACTACAGTGTTTTTCTGTTAAGCTGCATTTGCCTGCATAAACACAATATGTCTCTCTTCCTTTATAAAAGTATCCCTCAGATGATACTAGCTTCAATGCAGCCTCTGCCTGATTTACCTCAATATAATGTCTATTGAGTGTTAATTTCAGTTGTCTTTGCTTCTTTCCATGGATGACATTAATGAATTCATTGGCTTTTTCATCTGTGGATCTTTTGCTGTAATTGTTTTATTTGTGTGAGTGTGTATTTTTTCAGCTCCTTACTGCTGCCTGTGTTTCCCTCACCATGCACCATAGATGAATTCTCCTACGTGAAATAAGCGCAGACAAATTAGGTCAGTAACATGAAAAACAGTCTCCTACTGTTCAGCTGTTGTTTATGGGGTGGGGTGTAAAGATGTGTGCAGGGCTGAAAAAGAGCAAAAGAAACACTGAGAGTGGGGCAGTTGATGTTGGCTGCACTTGTTAGGTGACTGTGCATCACCAGGGTGACAGCTGTTTAGCAGGTCATCATACTGAGAGAAAATCATCAAGTTGAAATGTGTCTTGATCGACCCACTGATCACTGATTTTTGAGATCGCTTTAGGAGATGCATTCTCTACAGATAGAGTATATGAATACAGTATAAAATTATAGGTTATCATTCTTTTTTTTTTAAATTTTGATAGCGACGCATCCTTCTTTATTTTACAAATACATCAAAGAACAGTGACATGACATTTTTGTCCTCCCACTCTTTTTTCACAATCTCCAGCAAAGACCCCCAATTTCTTCTTTCTTTTCTTCTTCTTTTTTTTTTTTTTTTCAGTGAAATCATTCTTGTGACACTGGCTTTCTTTTAACTGGAACAATCCAAACTCTTCTTGGATGTTTGGTATACTGTGCTATACTCTTAGATGCTGTCACCCGTCTCATTTTTATAGATATGCTCCTCCCTCTTGCTCTATTAAACCAATCATTGGCCTTCTGTGAAATAAAAAAAAGATATAAACTGCCCGTAATCTGTATTTAGTAATGGGACCAGATTTTGGTGTTCAACATGTTCTGGTTTGTTTGTAGACCAGGTAGTATCATCCACTAACATTTCAGAGGGAATTGGCTGTATACAGGGAAAAGGCTAGGTGCAGAGCCAAAGGGATTACACAGCAACCCCGGAACCCTTCTGTCATTACGTAACAAATATTTTGCTTTAATTCATTTCTTTAAACGGACATACAAGTGCAGCAAACAGTCGGCTCTTAGATGTTGCGTCTCAACACCAACACCTTTCTTGCTTCTCATGTTGGAAGTCAGACTACAAACAAAAGTAACGGAAAAGTGTCAGCTGGAAGTCTCTAACCAACGGCTACACAGGAAATCCCCAACACTTTGCTGTTGCTCCCAGAGGATATATCGTTATCCAGTGATAGATGATGGTTTCCATTAGCATTGTATGCTCATTTTGTAATAGCTTGAATGTCATATACACATGTCCCACACACTAGTTTCAAGTCAAAGAACTACTCCCACACTGAAAAATTCTTGCTAAATTGTAAGTAAAATGATTCTCTAAGTTTCCAAAACTTTAGTGTGCATCTGTGAAGTATTTGTACTGAGTGTGTAATTCATTTTTGTACACCAGGGAGTGGTTGTAGGAAGAGAATGGGAAAGAGGTTTTACATGAAATCTGCATGGATATCATTTTATCCTCCCATAAAGTGTAGCACACTGTCTGTCAACTCTTTCACAATGGATCTTTAGAGTTTTTCAAAACCTTTTTTATCTGACAAAACTTGTGACTTGATCTGAACAAGGTGTTAGCTCGTCTGTTTTCACAGCAGACAGAACCCTGTACGGTGTAAGTGGTGTATGCCCCAGGGGCCCGAGGCCTGACGTGGATACAGTGCTGTTAACTCTGTTTACAGCAGCACCGTCTCACTCTTTGACAAACGCGAGCCGAGGTTGATCCCCACCCTTCACACCACCAGCCACCCCACTCAGCACTTCAATGCCCAGGCAAAAATAGACCTGACTTTTTAAAGACAAGCTACCTTTTTACTGCAAGACTGCAGTCCCCACTTTTCTCTCTTCCTCTTTGCTGTATTGATTTTCTGATTCTGTCAGTTTTCTACCAAAGCTATGGCAGCAATCCCAGGGTTGGGGTATCTATCTATTGCATTTATATACAGTGCTGGTAGAGCAGTTCAGCCCGCCCTCGACGTCGATATATTTGCCTGACACTCAGTCTGAAGTAACAGGAAACAGTGCTTACAGTGTGTCTACACATCAACGTTTGGAAAAATGCTCCATCTGAGAACACTCGTCAGACAGAGCAGCAGCGAGTGTTTTAGTCTGTTGGGCTGTCAAAGGCAGCCGAGTGAGCAGCCGGCTGGAGGCTTGAAGACAGACAGCTTAGAAGCCGAAGATTTCACCATGCCTGGTTTCCTGAACTTCTCTCATCCCCTTGTGATTCCCTCCTTTTAGAATTCCAATTTATCCTGAGCCTTGAAGAAGTAAGAGTTTTTTAAGAAATAGATGATTTCTGTGAGGTGGAAGGCTGGACTTTTTCCATTTCGGACACACTTCATTTTAATCCAGCTGAAGATATGACTCCAAGGTAGCCTGATGTATAAATCCCAGTACTGGAAATATGATGGTTGATGCATGGTATTTCATTTATGATGAATTAGTGAGACATTCAGTCTGTGAAAGGTATACTTTAACATTTTGAGGATTATATTTTTTATGCTCTCTTGCAAAGATGAGACGAGAAAATGGGCACCACTCCAATCTCTCTCTATAACACATGAAGCTAGGACATGGTTAATTTAAAGTTCGCTAGGCATAGGGACTGTAAGCCGGGGAAGAGCCTATACTCTGAGTATAAATGTTACCGCAGTTCAAGACTATTTAGTGCCCTTATTGTAAAGTCTTTCTGTGAAATGGGATAGGCAAGCTGGATGTAACATGGAGGGTAGACATGTCATCAAAGATCATTGTATACTATATTTTTACAATATATGATATTTATTTGGCTTATTGCTTAAGATTCTTGTTCTCAACTGGTGGGTTGGGACCCAACATCGGGTCGCACAGCTGTTTGTTGGAAAAAGTTGTTGCGAAAAGTCTTTGCTGTGCTTTTGAAGGATGATGAAAAGACGTTTGTTAGCTATGATGCCGTTCTTGTGCAGGTGTAGTGATAGCTTATGCACTCTCCAACCCAATAGATGGCAGCTGCCAGTTTGGCATGGCGACCATCATGAAATATGGAGTTTCTTCCATTGAGAACTAATTGGACAAAAACCTCCGTTTGTTGTGTGCAAGCTATACATGAAAGTATGAAGTCATCAAATCTTAAACAGCATTTAGAAACAAAACACCCTGCTTATAATAACAAACCTGTTGACCACTTTCAAAAGACTGTTCCTCTGTTGAGTTTTGTGATGTGTTGTTTGCCTCAGGTCCAAACTGCACCATTTTTCATTCAATACAGTTTGACTGATTGGAAATTTCCAGATATTTGGGTCGCTATTTGTCATTAAAGAGGTGGTGGCGGGTGCTGAGGCTAGACCATATGAAATTAACTGGATTTAAGAGGTGTACTTTAGGATTGGCATAGTCTGAAAAGGGTTAAAAAGGTCTCTTACATCTTATTTAGTTGTCTCTCATTACTGAAAGGCACTTTTCTCCATCAAGAAATGGCCCTGTATATAATTCTGGGTTAGGTCATGCTCACCCGCTGTGGCCTTTTGAAAATTCCAGGCAGCATAAACGGCAGAAGGCTTTCTTTGAGTCGTCGCTTACCGGCATAACTCACGTCTTGCTTACCATTGCTTGTTGTACTGTATCTGTAAGCCTTTTCTTTTTAGCTTGTTTATCCTTATTTTTATCCCCACTTGTGCGGCACACGCCAACTGAACGACACCATACATGAGTGAAACTTAAGCGTTGTTTAGTGCTTTTGATGCTGTAGGTATATCTGATGCATGTGAGGGGGGCTGTGATTGGATGACAGGTGTCACTTGATGGATGTGCTTAGTGCATGATGGGCTACTGGCTGTGTCAGATCTGATCTAGGATCAGTAAAGGGTCATCTAGGGATAAAAATGAGTAATATACAGGACAGGGGGTGTCCTGCTGTGACAAACTAATTTAGTTTGAAATATGGGACGTCAAGGCTAATACGGGACGGTTGGCAACCCTTCTCCAGACAGAGAGAGGCTATAACTTAAATGCTAGTGGTCCTTGCACTAAAGTTATCGAGGTTTTGTCAGTGACAAATGTAAAAAAAAATCATTAGATAACAAGAAGTAGCCTAGGTTACTATTTTGCTTGTAATCCTTTGAGTTTGGATTGTATCTGGAGTCTGTGCTTCATGCTCTTTCCTGTTTTCTCCAACAGTCCAGGGACTAGAAAGTTGTTCTGAGTGAAGGCTCTAAATTGCCCGTGGGTATGACTGTATAGTAAGTGTTAGGGATTGTCCGTCTCTGTTAACTCTGTGAGAGACTGGATAACCTGGTGTTTTCCTGCCTTCCATCTCGTGCTTGGAAATGCTCCAGAGTGCTGTAGGTGCTCCCTGCTAAAGTATATTGAATCTCTGCAGAAGAAAACAGGAATTAGGAGAAGCCGAGCATTATGTAGTTAAGGTATTGAAGAACATAGTTGATCCCTTATTTTAAAAAATCTTTAAAAGAAATGCATTTATCAGTTTCCTGTTAAATAGCAAAAACTGACTTCTTTAGAAGCTAAAGACTTTTCCAGTGCATCATAAAAAGTTAAAGTAAAGCACTTAACCTCCAACTGCTCTTGTGTGATGGATCTTTTACGGTGACCAGAGAGGCTAAGTGTGATTTTAAAAGGAGTGAACAAGGAGTGCTGAAAAAGAGCATGCATGTGTTCTTAAAAGCAGGAACAGACCAAATGCACGCATCGTCAGTTTATTTTGTTGGATTTTTTTTATTAATGGATTTGCATTCTCTCCGTCTCCAGGTAGAGCCTCTCTGCATGGGAAGGCCTCCTTACAAATCGACCCAGTTCGCTCCGAGGACCAGGGCTGGTACGAGTGCAGGGTCCTGATGCTGGAGCAACAGTATGACACCTTCCACAATGGCAGCTGGGTGCACCTCACGGTCAATGGTGAGCCACCTGCACACACCAGACACCAGAAGATATGTGTTAAAATTCAAGATTCTGTTTGTTTGTCATTTTCCAATTTATCTGCATACATAAAAAGACAAAATGCTGTTCTTTCAGCCCCCAGCAGTTTAACAGAAAAGAACATAAATATACCTTAAACAACAACCTCCCATAATAAACAACCCTAATAAGGAATAAAACAAATTCTACGAGTACTCTAAAAAATTACAATAAAAATAGCTGAGATAAAAAAACAAGCAATAAAATAAACAGCACACGGTAACATAGTCATTCAAAGTTATTTTTAAGTGGAAGTGAATGGAAAAAAATAGGAAACCTGTGCCATGCACTGAAGTAAATGTGTAAAAAAAGAAAAAGGAGGACTTTAAAGAGTTTGTTCTTGTTTTTCTCATAAAATGTTCTTCTTCTTTTTTTTACAGCTTTACTCATCGACAAATTACTGGTGTTTGACAGATGTAATCCTGATTTTTAGAATACTTTTTTTGGGACATTGTTAGATGATTGTCGTCTTTTAGTACCAACATTCTTTAAGCTTTAGAGAGTGAGGAGTAATGCCAGAAGATGTAGTCGATTGATAAGCTAGCTAACAGAAAAATAAATTGTCAAATCTATTGGGAACCGATTTTGTGAGCATTTGTTGCTTTCTTTTATTTCTAAATATTTGTACTTTAAATATTAGTTTGTTTCAGACTTGTGGTTGATACAACAGAGAAGCTAGAGCGAAGTTAATGAGGGCATTTTCTAAATGTTATCTCAGAAAACACGTATTTTGAAAATGAATTGCCCATTCAAATATTCAGATACAATGTTTTCCTAATTATATTTCCCTGTTCTCTACATAGAAGCTAAGAGGATAGATTTTGAATGATAACCTGTGTGCAAAATCTTATTATATGTAGGACATTTACACCCTGATGCATTCATTTGTATTGCTGCTTGATAAAAGTCTCAGTTTGTCTTTTTATCTGGTGAAGGCAGTAAAAAGATGAGCAAGTTGCAGCTCTAAAGAAAGCTCAGCCACTGAGTGACCCGTTGGTCATGGCACATCTGAATGAGCGACCGTTATTCACAGCTTCAGATCACTACTGCATCTCCTTTTCAAAAGGCCTGGGGTAAAAAGGGCTGAGAGGCTGTTTAGGGGAGAATTGATTGTGGCCTGTTTAAGGCGGTTCCGGCAGGGATCGTCTGTGATAGTCTGAGAGCGATCAAAGTGATGACCAGGCGGAAAAAAAATCTGCACCTTTGCATTTCCCAGGAAAGCCCCAGTGGCTTAAAGAACCCTATATGTGAAGTGTGTCTTCACATTGTTGCAGAGACAATGATGCCTTTTGTGTTTCATCTTTTTCTACCCTGCATCTGCTTTTTTTTTTTTGCAGATGCACACCACAGTTATGTATATGCAGCAAATGCATGACTTAGTTATTTGTATTAGGTACATGTCAGCTTGAGAATTTTTCAACAGGCAATGAATAGTTGAAGCCTAAAGTGAAGTTAATTCTTGTGTGTTAGGGTTTCACAGGTCTCTAACTTCACAAAGCTGTGATCCCTCATCGGGTGTTAGAGAAAGATTTTGCTTGCAGAATAACGTCGAGCTCATTCACATGTATATTTTGGCGCTTGCTGTTTGACTAGTGTGTGAAATTAATGCATATTTAATTTGGTCGTGCATATGTTTTACAGTGAAAGCAATTCTTTTGGTTTGAATAATGATTATAACACAGAAATACTGCATAAAGAACCATTTATTAAGTCCTCCGTGCTGCATGATCACTTGGGAATGAGAAATGCTGAGGTGTATAAATGGTTATTAAAATGCACAACATAATGTTTCCTATGTATACTGTGTCTGTTGTGTCCGTAAACCACACGCTGCAAATGGCTCTGCCCTGTGTTCCTGTGTTTTACATCAATGTTGATACGAGAGCGTCTCGTTTGAAGGCAGCTAAATGAGAGCTCTGTCTGCAGGGTTGAAGTTGTGGCTGAAGAGCGAATACTCTGCCGTCACCTGCACACTCTGGTGATGTTTGGTGTGTGTGTGTGTCTGTGTTTCTCTATAGCTTGGCTCATCAGTATTCACCCGTAACTTTAACTGTTCCCTCACTCTCTCCCTCTTCTGCTACTCTTCACGTCATTTCAACACATCTAGAGGCTGAGCCTTTTGGGCTGCACTAGAACTAATAATATCCTTGATTATTATATGTTTGGTGTGTTTTATGATAGCATGACCTCATGTTTGTATTTCGTTCAGCTTGTAGTGAATACATACCACATATAGCCACTGTGATGTTGCCCAGTAGTTGACTACTTTTTTCTTTAAGATTTATTTTTGGGCTTTTTATGCCTGTAATGGAGAGACAAGAGAGTGGATAGAGTCAGAAATCAGGGAGAAAGAAAGAGAGAGAGAGTTTGGGGAATGACATGCAGGAAAGGAGACACAGTTTGGATTCGAACCTGTGCTGCCTCCTTTTAGGATTGCAGCCTCGGTACTGTACATGGGGCGTGCAAACTAACTGCCCCCCAGTTTTCTGCCTTTTTTGAAGCCTTGAATTCTTCAATTTAGCGGCCACCTTTTGGTTTTCTTTAGTCAGAAGTCTGTCATATCTTGCCCCTGCTTGTAGCTGATTCATTAGCTAGCAAATAAGCTAAGTAACCATCATTTTTCCACATAATGAGTTTCCATTGGTTGCGATAGCTGACCGGTGCTGTATTTTTGATTTAAGTAAAGAAGCTAAGAGAACTTGTGTGACGGAGAGAACACAATACTTTTTGGCACCAACTGTGTGTCTAAAAATAAAAACACAAACACTGATACCTGCTAAAATAAACACGAGCTCCGACTTCTACTGACTTCTGGTATTCGGATGAAAAAATCCCCAAAACAACACAAATATGGCCGAAAAGTTAAGTTCAGTGACTGAATTAGTTGTGTTTAAGTTAGCAGAACGCTAACACTCACAGCAACCATGTCCCTAATAATGCCTGACTTTAATTCGTAGGATGATTTAAATGACTGAGTTATGTCAAAATATAACCTCTTTATAGTTGTCATGATGAGAGAAATACGCTACTACTTAATTTCTCTGCCTCTCCTGAGTGTTTGTGGGACTATAGAGATGCAGTTTATATGTGGGGTAGAAAAAGCCTTTAACTGGAGTTAGTGCCAGGGTTTTTCAACTAGACAGTCATGTCATAAGCAGCGCTTGTTACAGAGTCTAGACATCCAAAAGGGAATTCATATGTAGACTTTATGCTACTGTCGTCCTCTAAATGGACGTCTGTGAGGGAAGCAGGTGCCATTTTCGTCTGGCCTCCACACAGACATTAAGGGCACCCATTTCCTTTGGCTGTTGAGATTTGCATACACTCCTCCTTTGAGTTCCTGTTCGCTGGCCTTAACTTCCTGCCAAGCGGGCAGGGGATTCGTGCCCACTCAGTGGCAGGTGTCAGATGGCAAGGCCTTGTGCCCGAAAAAGACACTAAGGCCACTCTGTCTTTCTGCCCACCCCGCCTCCATTCTCCTCCCCCTCCTCTCCTCTCCTGTCTCGTCTCCGCCTGTCCCTCCTTTCTCTTCATGTTTCAAGCATCAGCAGGCTTTTCAGAGATCAAAAAATACAAGAACAACCACCATTTTCTAATGGTTTTAAGTTCACCATCTACTCTGATACGCAAAAAAGACAAACCCTATTACTGAGTCACTGGGTTACTTATTCACTGGCATTAAGGGCCCATTAGTTTGACCCAGCTGGGGCTCAAATGCAGCTCATTGGTCCACCAGCTTCATATTTTCCTCTTGTGTGTATGCCCGTCAGTCACTATTAATGTGCCCACAAGTAGAGCCCAGTCATCCCCAGGCCCATGTGAGGCCACATGATGAAGATTAAACTAATAATTAGATATTTTTTTCTTTACATTCTGCAAATTGCTCACATGAGCTAAATTGACAGCATGTGTGCACGACTTTCACCACTGAACATAGCAGCGTACTAGTAGTTTTACCATCACCGATGGGCATGTCTAGAAGTGTGATCTGTTGCACCTGTATCCTCAGCTGACAGTGATGTGACAGTGTACGGTCACATCCCTGAGTGCACTTCTACACCACTGCAGCAATGTGAGAAGTAAATATTTGTTTGTTAAAGTCCCCATTAAATGAAAAACACATTACCCCGTTTTAATCCAGGGTTCCTGTGTAAAATGTTCATTTATCTGCAATTATCTACCACATATAAAATATTTCAATAAATCAAAACATTTGTATTTTCTCTTCCTGTAAAATGTTTCAAATGTCCTATGACTCGTCCTGCACTCCCCCTGAGTGCAGGAAGCAAGCTTACGATCCAATCAAATTCATCCCAACGCTATGTCCCGCCTTCTATCTTGTGATTGGTTCTATCCCATTCAGTTGAAAATACATAACGACACGGAAGTTAGAAACTCTCAAAGTCCCGTTCCATGCTAAAACAAGAATTTCAAGGGGTGTGAAGTTCATTTTTTTACCAGAAATTTTGATGCAACATAACGTTAACATTTTGTAAAGCTTAAATTTCACATTCAAATAAAATGATAGGCAGCAATGAAAGTGCACAACTTATAGGAAATAGCGGTGCATGTGTGTCCGTGTCTGAGTCATGAGTTTATGACTTTTAACACAATATTTATTTGTGTGATCATGCCACAAAAATAAGGTTGGATGTGAGTGTGGCAGTGATGTCATGATTCCCCCTGTTTTTTCTCTTTATTAAAAAAATATAATAATCCGATTATTATGGCACTTTGAGTGTAGGAGAGGCAGGGGAGTCTCCCTGAGTGCCTCCTTCTTCTACTCTGTTACAGTTTTCAGTGAAACACACGTTACGTCTTTGAGGCTCATGATGTGAAATCAATGAAAAATGTGTACTGTATGTAGCTGTATTCTCAGAGGAGCAGAGACAAGAGAGACCAGGGGAGGGAATCAAGCCATTCAGACACACTGCTGAGTTAGTGAGCAAGTAACAGCCACTGTAAGCCTTCAAAACACGGGACTGAATCCTGCGTTTGAGCATCCAGGCCATCTGCTGATGAGCTGTGTGGTCGACGAAGAAGAAGAACTATGTACATGCAGCATCTTCAAGCATCCTTTAATGTATATAATTGATGAAGAGATGCAGTAAGTAGGGCAAAACTGGGATGTGCAGCTTACTTTTTTTTGTAGAGCAACTCCCCAGGTTTCCCCGCTATACTGACACTTTCTGTGTGACGAGCCGTACCTGACGGCGTGAAACAACTCCCAGGTTGGCCAATGTACCTGCTGCTGTCACCACAATGTGTGCCGCCTATTTCCTGTCAGCTGACGCTTTATCCCTCGAGGGAAGTCTTAATTAGGATTAGAATTAGCACATGATGGAATAAGCACCCAGCTGCTTTAGTTAAGTAAATGTACCAATAACACAAAGTTAAAATACTCAATTACAAGTAGATTAAATCAAAGTAATAAAAGTAAAAATTCTCCTGCAGATAATAGGACCATGTTTGGTTATATTGATATATGTTGTATATTAGGTTAAGAGGTCGTTTGTTTGCATTCATTTTGAAGCAGCATTTTACTGCGCAGCAAATTGAAGGCCTCCTGACATGATGGGAGAGGAAAGATAACTTTTTAAGAAGAATGTTTGTCAGATTTTTCTCTTACCTATGACTTAAAAAAAAAGGTTTGATCTCCTTTTGAGCCTCACACAATTCTTTGAATAAAACGTTTAAAGGGATAATGTCTTAGGCCCTGGGTATACTTGGTTTTTAACTACGTGTACGCAAATGCATGACGTCAGCCTTGCGTATCCTTCAAAGGTTTGGAGCGTTGGTTGTGCACATCCTCAGAAATAAGCGCTACGTGTCTGCGAGATGCAGCATGCATATCACATCTAGGAGCAGTGTAGAGTTGAATGGTGATGAGACCAGGATGTGACAACATGGAAAACACCAGATTTACACCATGCAAATCTGGAATCTCTACTTTGGTGTTTCACTCGGTCTGATTTATGTGGGGCTCCCTCTAGAGGAATCCTCCAGTAACACGTGTTGTACACAGGCAAGTATGGGAACATTTACGTTCACGATGCAGCCGGTTGTCGACACGTACGCGTGGTTCAAAAGCCAGTATATTTGAGCTATTAGATCACTAACTTTAAGCTGCATAAATGTAGTGAAAATAGTCAGTATTTTGCTCTGAATTATAACGAAGTAAAAAAGAGGAGCAGAAAATTGAGTTACACAGAAGTGAAGTTCAAGAAGCTGTAAGTTGTGCTTATGAATATATTATTACATTAGTAAATGAACTTACATTTACATGTCAGCACTTAGTACTTAGCAGTGAGCTCTATAGTCTTAGTGATTAGATAATTAGGATTCATCAAACCTCCCAGTGTGAGTCAATGCAGTATATATAAAATCACAATCTCATAGTGATGCATGAGCACAATGTTCCCTCTTTGGTTACTAAAATGGTGCATCATGATCTTTTCTTTTAGCTGTTGACCTGTCTGCTGCATCAGGAAGGGAAACATAAACCAATGATGCATTTTATTAGGATCTCCATTAATCTACTGTATCATATAATGCGATGAGTGCTTGAGAGTGACAGGGCGGCATGGAGGGGCAGATGTCTAAATGTGCTAATTGGGCGATTTGTACTCCATTCCAGGTGCTTGTCTGAAGCGTGGCATTGCTCCCAGCGGCAAAGCACTGACCCACTTGTTTAGCAGCACCTTTTCTCTCTTTAACTAAACAGGGTGCCACTATTTATAATGAAAATATTATGTTGAAACACTGAAAGCAGCTGGCGGAGTTGGCCTGCAGAAGAAAGGACTAAAGCTCCCCTGTGGCTGTTAGTGTAGCTCAGAAACATCATCAGAAACTCAGTGATGTCACCAAGTGGTGTTTTAAACTGTTACAGGGTAAACTGCGACATAAAGGAAAGAAATGTCGTCATCACTCTTTTCTCTCTGGTGTTTCAGGAAACTGTGGGATCAACTCAAATCTGGAAAAGTTTTATCTAGGTGTATATTTATCCTAAGAGACCATCCTGTCTCATCACTCGTGGGAGTCATGGATTTATTTAAAAAAAAAGCTGTCAGTCTGAAATGTGTTCTTTAAAATGTATACAGTTACAAGTCTTTTCCATGTTTAAAATCTGTGAGCAAAGAGTGCATCCGAAACTTTAATTCAAACGGATATCATCTCAGATTACAGTTCTTACAAACGATTGGCAAAATAGCCAAGAATGAATTAAGTCATAAGTAGCTTCAAATAACAGAATTAGAATTTGAGTCTACGTCAACACAAAAGGCTGTTTGAGATGATTTGAGCCAAAATTCTAAGATCATCATGCTGTCAGTCTCACAGAAGCAATGTAAACATGCTGATCTTTAGCAACTATAATGGTAACCACCTCAATTGTGTTTGAAAGCATGGTCAAATGTGCATACATTGAACATGAAATGCAGTGGATGATTATGGTCCTGATTCAGAGCATTGGACTGACTAATGTTTGCGCCTGAGGTTGGTGCAAAAATCAGTCGGCTTCATCCTCTTGGGACTTCTGATATTTGTGGAAATCGGCCATTGTCAAGGTTTTTTTGGTTGGACGCCAGCACTTGATCAACCAGCATTGTAACCACAGAACTGCTATTTTGCAGTGAACCCTTAAGAACAATGCTTCAAATAGGAATACGCGTATAAGATATGCTAGCTATGCATTCCAATGTTATCTCTGCTGCTAGGTGCCAGGAACATGGACTCCAGATTAGCACTAGTGTCTAGAAGCTAACAATATAGCAAGCTTGTAAACTGTAAGAAAATGCAGGACATGCAAAGGTGTAATTTCAGAGAAAAGATGAGAACGGTGGGGATATCAACGTTTTCACCAAACCTTATAAGGCTCACATAGTTTCACTTTTTCGCCCCTAAAACTTGACATTCAAAATAACTTCCTTAGCGTACCAAATCTGAAATGATGATCAGGAACCAACCAAGTCTCGAGCTACAGTTTGTGAGTTTTAAGCTTTCAGAAACTCGTTTTATGGACTGTTCTAGTCAACGCTGTAACTAGACCCCACTGAAAGAGTATTTCTAGACCTATATTTTGGGGTATAATCTGAGCATCTGAAACATACAACAGCAGACATTGTATTTAAATAAAGTTTAAATAAAAAGAACACAACTTCATTTCTGAACGCTTTGACAATATGATGTAAGGACTTCTGTTTTTCATTTCCTCCACAGCCCCGCCTTCATTCACGGCGACGCCACCGCAGTATGTGGAGGCAAAAGAAGGAGGGAGCACTCTGCTCAGCTGCTCTGCCCAGGGAAATCCAAAACCAATGATCAGCTGGGTGAGGGAGGGGGAAGAGCTCGCCACCAACTCTAAATATTCGGTAAGAATGATCGTGAGCAATGGGCATAATTGGGATTTATGATTGTGTGCAAATATAGAAGCAGGGCTTGTGCACAGATGGTGTCATCCACTGAGTCCATCTGTACTGGAATAATGTTGTGAACTACATCTCACTAAGGCTAAAATCTGTTTTTTTCCATTGTTTTTCTGGAAAAAAAGACAATATTTTGAGATAAACTCTTTCAAGGGATCACTGCATGGTGCTGAATGTTAAGTTTATGATATTTCACAGGCTAGAAAAACAATATACTGTGCACTAGGGAGTTAACCTGTGGGGGAAATATTCAAAAACGAGCATTTTTAGATTAAAAACACATGAATTAAAGCTTTAAAGTTGACAACTAGTTTAAAGTTCTGGCCATTTGATTGATTAATAACCATCAGGGAATTTATCAAGGAGAATATTCCTGCTTCTCTGTTTCTTAGCCCTTCCTGTTCTTAGTTTAATACCGTATCCCGTGGATATACTCCCAAAAGTAGACCATGTGATGTCATCATAAGATATTTCTGGCACAGCCTCAGTGCGGTTTGACAGCGGTGAAATTATGGTACATAAACCGCAACATCAGGTTTGTGGTGTCAGCCGTGTGGAATCAAAGACATTCAACACACTGCTGTGTTCGAGATGACTCAGAAGCACTCTAAAGCTTCAACAGACGGATGATTCATTACAGCCACAGGATGTTACATCCCGAGTCAAAGTTACAGATGTTTAGAATCAGAATTATGTCAACATGATCAAATAAAACTTCAGAAAAATCATTCAAAAAGTACGAATTTGAGACAGAAACATGTCGTGTTGTCTCAGAAAAAAAGTACCACATAACTTGCAAGCAGTTTTTTTGTATCTGTTTAAACTATCCACTTCATGAAATGGAGAGGTCTAAAAGGCTGACATAGATATGGTTATGTGTTAGATTACATTTGCAGAATTTAGTATTAGTATTTCCAGAGAGCATGAATTGAAAAAGACAAAAAATGATTAAAATTGATGTTTTTTTCATTTGGGTTTTTGTACATTTCCCTGAGACTGTTCATGGGGTTGGCTGTCAGAGAGAAGACACAGTTTTTGTGTCTGGTTGTTTTGGCGTACTGTGCTCTGTAGCACCTACCAGAGGCGAGGACTTTGAAAAGATTGTGTGATGGGTCAGCAGACATGCTACCTGCCAGTTTTCCTGACCCTGGATCAAACCATTGTCCTTATAGGACATTTTGATCTCTTTCTTTTAGTTTAGTACCACAAGTACTCTCTCCACCCACATGTGAGGCTAGAGTGATTACTTGTATGCAGCATCGGTACATTTGTAATTGTAAGGAGCCCCTTTTTTCCAAAGTGTAAATGAGAAGTAGAAGAGGAGGGGTCAAGGTAAACAGAAAATGAAATCACAGAAGCTCACAAAAACACACTGCTGAAATTCTTTGAACATACAGTATCAGGTTGTTGAACGCTCACAATAAGTACAAGAGCAATGGAGGGCATTTTTGTATGCCTCCAAGTGTTTTTGTTAAAGGTGAATGGATCCTTTGTTGCCTTCATGCCTTCAGATTCTCATACGTCACCGATAATTCAGTCTGCTGCAGGTGTTATCAACCCTTTACTTCTGTGCGTGTGATACAGGCTGATGAGAGCAAACAGGAAGATCTGTGCAAGGCCTCCTCCTCCTTCTCTTTCATTTTCCCCTCTTTGCTGCACCATCTCGCCCTCCAGTCGCCTCTTTTTAATACCGTTCCCTCCGTAAATGATTCGACAACATTCTGATGCATTATTAATCCCCCCTCTTCTGCATCAATATTACATTAGTCCTAATATGAATGTTACATTAAAAAAGAAAATCGCTAGTGAGAGCAAAATGCCGTTCTTCACTAGCCCCAGAGTTATATACTGAAACATGTAGAAAAGAGCAGCACATTTATGAGCTTTCCTCATCCATTTGGATGTTTGAAGGGTACGTTCACGGCTATAAAAAATGGAACTTGGGAAAAGCTCAGTCGTTCTCAGAGTGTTTGAGAGCGAGGACGAGGGTATATTTGCTCAGTCACATTCTCAGATCCATGGAGAAGTCATGGAGAAAGGCAGGAATGTGACAGACTGGGTGAGAGAGGAGGAATCCTTCTTCTCCTCTCTTTACTTTACTTTATTACTTGATTTATTTGCACAGAACCGTTAAACAATGATACTAAACAGCACTGTTGTGCAGGAGAGAACAGAAACGTAGAAAAGTTTACTCGAATAACAAGCAAAAAAAAAAAAAGTAGGAAAACAATGACAACCTCCTGCTGCTTCAGAGCCTGAATTCAGTCTCTCTCTCTCTCTCTCCGGATGTGTCAGAGACAGAAGTCACAGAAATGGAGATTCTGCCTTCATCTCCTGCCTCACCTTATCCGCAGCTTCTTCCATCCTCTGTCCTCTTTCTCTCCTCATTTGCTGCAGACTTCCTCCTCCTCCTTTTCTTTAATCTTCTCTCCCCCACCTCAGATTGAGTTCAGCTATGGCACAGAAAGTACGGGGATGAACTGATGACTGTTACATATCAGGAGATCCTGTGAAGTTTATGGTACTGAAATAATTCTACATTGACAACTTTATGGGCTTTGTTAATGATATTGTTTGATCTAATGGGGGATTTGATTTTGAAACAGGTAGGGCCTTGTTATTTTGGTGCATAACAATCACACTAGTTATCACACATCACACATGTTTCACATGACTAAACTTTTCAAGGACGGAGGATTAGATTAGCAAAATATTTACAAAAGTGTACAACATTCAAAGTTTCGAGAATATTAATAATATGTGTAAGAAAAATAAAGATTTGCATTATGGTAAAAGGTCGAGTTACAGTAACATAACTTTCCATCAGAATGATGGGATGATTGTCACTTAGGTTCCCTTTAACGAGGCCTGAGTGTCTACAAGTTTAAGGAAAGAAGTCATTAGACTGGTTCCAGTCCAGAGAGTCACAGACTTGGAGCAAAGATGTGTTTACTAAAGTTTAAACAGCTGGAAATCCTTATGATTTACTCAGTCTGCTTCATGAACAGACAAAGAGGAGAGGTTTAAAAAAAGAGAGGAAGCAGCAGGCCGTCCCCACCAACGATACTGAACCTACAAGAATATGAGAGCTCAGGAGCTCCCAGGAAAGTATGTGGTTAGTACATATGTATGTGGTTAGTAGATATGTTGCTTGCTAGCTGACTTAGCCTACTTTGCCAGCCAACTACACAAACTGCAGAGTTATACAGAGTTAACTGGACTTTTGGGACAAATCAACACTGAATATACAACCAGTACATGTGTCAAATTAACAAGTGTCATTTGCTGGTGATGACCCAATGAGCCCTGTTGTTCCACTTCCATTTTCTGTGGGCAGAAAGAATACGTGCTTGCAAGGTATTTTATGATTCGAGGCAATGGGGGACTGAGAAATGTGAACACAATATACTCGATAGATTCAGAGTATTTTTTTTCCTGAAATCTTGAAAACAAAATAGCCGTGTGGTGTCGGGTCACGATTTTTGTTTCTTTTCCAGCTATGGAGAAATGTCAGGCTCCTCACAGACTGAGAAACACCATTATTGTTTGTAATCTATCAAGATTGTGGATGCAACAAAAAACACAATTTGGTTAGCGAGTCTTTACCGTAAGCTGTTTTATTGTCTGTCTGAGCAGACCTTTTAGATTTGACCTTCACAACTCTACCTTTATGAATCCTTTGAAAGAGTCCAAAGTAGTAAGAAAAACAATATCTCAAAGAAAATGTTAACATAAAAGACAGCAACTAAATGGAAGTTAGTACTGTGAAGGAGGCTGAAACAGTGCAAATAAAACACACCGAAGCAGCCAGAGAGTTGACATTGCAAGCATGTCATTAACATACATATTTTTACATTTCTTTTTAAACCAATACACATTTCTTCACAGGCCTCAGAGCGATGCTTCACAACATATCAGTGTTTAGTTTGCACTTGCAGCTCTCAGCAGGACGCACGTGTCGTTGTTAAAGCCGTGATGCACAAAGTGTGGGCTTGTGATAGACAATGTGAGAGATGATGACTCAGTTTGCCAACAGACTGACAGAAGCTAAATGTTGCTCGGGTTGATCTACTCGCAGGGTCTCTTGTCTCTCCATAAAACATGTGAAGACAGATGAATGGGAATAATTCTGCGGGCGTAGCAGCTGCATGAATGGACACACTACAGCTGTGTGTGACTTGAATGGACAGAGCCTCTCGTAACCTGTTGCATTATTTATGAGGGTGTTTCTATTAGGTTTGGTTAATGTGTTTCTTCAACACTTATTGCTTCTCATCAGTGAGCTGCACACAGGGATGCAGCAGCAGCAGCAACACGCAGCGAGACGTTTCCACAGTTACCACATGCGGGAATCAGAGCTGGAGTTAATTAAAGCATGACACATTCATGACTTTATTGTGTTTGATGGATTTTCTTTAGAGAAGACTCTCACCCCTAACTCATTGGACGCTATATAGAGTGGGGTTGTGATGTGAACCCACCTGGGATTATTTGGTGCATGTCACCCCCGACTCTTCCCTACATTTCCTGTGTCTCTTGCTTCAGCTGACCCATTGTTTAAGACAAAAGACCAAAACATGTAAAAGAGCAAATTATTTACTCAAATAACTTAACTTTTTATATCTAAAAAATGTCCTTTGATAAATCATTACATACTATAAAACATTCATTAAAGTGATACAGCACATTTTGCTTTTAGTTCTTACACTCTTTCTCACTTTATTCTGACTGAGTTAGATTATGACCACCATCCATTACCCAGCAGTGGTTGTTCAAGAGAAAGATGTCAGAAGTGATGTACTGTTGTCTCTGATCTCCTCTGATTTGCCACCTAAACTATGGAAACGCTGGCCAAACAAACAAAGGTCCAAATCACACCTACAAATAAGCCATAGGCAGTGGTGCAGTGGTGCCTAAAGAAGTGGGTATACTCTCTTTTTTTATGTGGCCCGTCCGGCAGAGGGTAATCTGCCTCTGTTATAAACAGTGACATAGAGACAGAGTAGGGACGAGGGAGGGTCATTCCTTCACCATCCTAGGAAAAAAAATTGCAGCATACCACAGATATTGTGATTCAATCATTGGTGTGAATCAGAGGGGATTTAGAAAATGGGTATACCCTATGGAGACTGAAAAATAAGTTGGTATACTCTGTATACCTGCGTATACCTGCTTATACCCTGCACTACACCACTGGCCATAGGTGTCTCCAAGGAAAGCCAATCTTACAACTTAGAATTGTAACTTTAAACAAAAGTGAAGAGTCATTTCTTAATAGAAAAATAATTTCAATAGCTGTATCAAGTATTCTTCAAAATGTTTTTTTTCAATCACCCAGAGTTCAAGGTAACATCTTCATATTTTTATTAAGAGTGTCCAAAATTCAAAACTCAGAATTCAGTTTTCAATCTCAGGAAGTTCTTTCTGACCGCTCTTGTCTTTATCAAATCATTTGAACATTTTGTGTTAAAGATTTGATGTCATCTATGTCTCCTGTATGTGCAGCTACATGATGGCAGTCTGACCATCCTTGGCATCACTCGAGATGACAGAGGGGCGTACACATGTCGAGCCTATAGTGACCAGGGAGAGGTTCTCCACACCACCCGTCTGCTGGTTCAAGGTACTGTATCCATGAATTAGAGACACTGTTGTAAGGCTCTACGTGTAAGAGATTAATAATTAGTGCTGTTTACAGATACATTTGCATGGATCATGAGTATTTGATAAGAAAAAAAAAAGAGGTTTCAAACCTTTTACCCCGGGCCAAATATTCCATTTACATCAGTGAAGTAGTTACGTTTCATTATTTATACTTGGAGGCATTTTCTGTAGCAGCATTTTAAAGCAGAGCCCTGCAACCCCCTTGTGTGCTGATGTATCTAACATACAGCACCTCGTGAGTCTGTATCAGTCGGTCAATAGCTCAGTCTGGGGCCTGCGTGTGCGTTTCTGTACATGTATGTGTGCGTGTGTGCGTGCTCTTGTGCACAGAGTTGTGTGTACAACAGGATCTGTGTGTGAGAACGTCCCTGTCTGTCTCCGGTCCATTAACTAGGCTCTCTGCTAGACACAGATCAGATAGATGGCTGTGATGCCAGCCTGCAGCTCTCCCAGTCTCCTGATACAGCGGGGCTGAGGGGGAGTTAACTGTGTGTATTTAACAGGAAACAGAGCATCTTGCCTTTATGCTAGAGTTATTTTAATGCCCTGCCTTCTGTAGGTGCAAACAGAGCAGAGGACTTACCCCCCTCTTTGTTCCAAGTGTGCAGTAAATGACTGTGCACAGACACTTCAAACACACATTAAAAAAAGTACTGTGTTTTAACTTTGTGTATAGCGTGAGCAGCGGTGCATGTAAAGCAACTGCATCAAGTCTGCAAGCCTTGATGTCTGCTTTTACTACAATAGCTTTTCTCTGAAACACAGCACACTGCAGCAGTTGTTGTCCAACAGGATGAGACTACCTGTACATTCAGCTTCTGCACAACAGACCACCGTATGACCATATGAAAGAACATTGCAGCCCATACTGTAAACTGGCGAGAAGCATGCTTTTATTGCAGAACAGATTATTTCTTGTCACTGGTCAAATACATAATAATTAAGTTTGAAGTAATTGGGGCGCCGGTAGACTAGTGGTTGGTGTGCATGCACCATGTACAGAGGCTGAAGTCCTCCAGACGGGCGGTACAGGTTCAGGTCCGACATTTGGCTCCTTTCCTGCGTTTCGTTCCTCACTCTGTCTCTCACTGATTTCTGATTCTATCCACTGTCCTGTCTCTAAAATAAAGGCATACAAAGCCCAAAAATTAAACCATGAAAAAGTTTGAATATGATATTATGAGGAAAAACGTGAAACTTGCTCCAGGATTTGAGATAATTGCAAATGCAAATATCTCCTCTGATCCAAATGTGAAACAGAAATCAGTCTTTGCTCCATCTTTTGAAGAAGATGTCAAATTGTTTGCAGTTGTGAAAAACAATATTGGGTAAATAGTTTGTTGATAGTCTACATTGGAAAAGATGTTTAAATGTGAGAACAGTGTTGAACAAACCTAAGTTAATGTACTAGGTTCCTTTATTGGTTTTTAATGGCAGCAACATTTAGAAAAAAAAGGGTTAAAATTAGTTGTATAAGACTTTTGAATTTTGGAACCAAAACAAGTAGATCCTACTCCGGGGGGGTTACGTGATTTAATCAAACTACGACGGATGACGTGCCTGTTATTCCTGTCTCTTTTAATGGAGTCTTACCTGCCATGTGAACGGCTGAGCTTTACAACAAAGCCACTGTGATAATCATGTTAACCTGTGTTGAATTAACACCGAATCAAAAATCTGTGGGATATGTGATGGAGGCAAATATGCTCCTTATGAGTCTCTATATGAGTCACTTTAAGAAATAAAAACTAAAGAGTGCTACAACAAGAATCATCTACATCAGGACAGACGTTTTTCTGTAATCTTGCTGACGAACGATCAAACAGAAAACACAACCTCCTTGGCGTGTGTAATAAAATGTTTGCAGTGGATGTTGAGTGTGGTTGAGTGTTGGCATGAAGAGCACTGTGAAATAAAAAAGCGGGTTAGGATTATGACTCAGAGCAATAACAAACAGATATCTGAGGAGTCATGATTCTCACTCTGTGATCTGTTTTTAATTGTTGTGTGAGACACCCGCGCAGCGCCGCCAGCCGTCCCACCTAACGCATAAAAGCCGAGCACTCTGAGAGGGGAAATAAAGCGCAGGCTTGTATCTGGGCCCCTTCATAAAAGACAGCTTACCTTTCATGGCTCCTGCTGTTTTATTGAGAGTTTGGAGTAAACCTGGAGAACCTCAGGGCATGACAAGGTTACTATGTGAGGCATGCAGAAGCTGACTACTATTAATGTTACAGTAGCTGCCTGCTCCCTGTGTTTTACATCAGTCTGTAGTGTTATATTGTAAATAATGTAAAGTGTGCACTCTTACTCTCCCTGATCCTGAGATAAATGTTACCAGCCCAATAGTTTATTCAGCGTAGGCCTGCATGTGGTTCAACAGGACCTTTTTTATATAATTCAATAATACACTTTAACACTTAAATTAAGTTTATTTCTACCGTCTGATAGAGCAGTCTGAATCATGTTTGTACTCAGCTTAACCCGATTCACACATTCCTTGGACTCTGTGTGTCAAGCCGAGGACAAAAATCCCAGGATGCACCTTTTTTTTTTGGAGAAAAAAGAGCTGTGTGATGTCATTGTATTATTAATCAACACTATACTGTATATTTAAAACTATTTTTAATGTTTTTCCATTTTTTATATGTTGATATTATCTGTAATTGGACTTTTTAAAGAAGCAATATGTAAGATATTTACTGAATCAAATGATTAAATTACCTTACTATATCATCAGACAATAATATACATGGTCTGTTGAAGTGATTGCTTCTCTTACAACAATGCAGCAGCCAGTATGTCCGTCTTCTAAAGTTTTAATTCCGATCCTGAATTGTCTTGTTTTTGTTTTAACCAGAGAAGGCAGGCCGTTTCATCCCCACACGGCTGTTTTGGACGCCCTTCAATTTGCCAGACATTAGACCAGTTATCACGGCTAACCAACAGTTGTTGCAGCGATGGAATCGGGCATGCGAACTGGTTTAGATATGACTGATTCTACTCGACCTAAAAGCCTTGGCGTTTCTCTAATAAGCTCCATGACCAGAAACGGGGAAAAACTAGATTAAATATTTTCCAAATGATTTTGAAAAATGAGCGCAGATAAGCTTCAATGTCCGTGACATGGCAACCCGTGTACACATTGACTCTAGTGAAGAGGGGGCGGGGGGAGACAGCTCTCTCCAATGTTTTGAATTTAGATTGCAGTACCCATTTTTTAAAACACTACATGTCAGTTCCATATTGCTCCTTTAATGATTTGTATTGATGAGCAATGGTAAAGAAATGATGAAAACCCAGAATAATCATCCTAACATTTGTAAATAATAACAATTACATTATAATATAACATTGTGATAAAATGAGCTTTTCAAAAGGGGCTTTTCAGATCTATTACAGAATGAAGTGAACAGGAACAAAACCTAAAAATAAGAAACTATTGCAGAGCTGAACCAAAACACAAGTGAGCAGGTCGGATTTATTTCCATGGAGATGGCACTGCATATTATTATTATTCACTGTGTATAAACATTGCTCGTAAAAAAAAAAACAGATGTGTAAGTGAAATTATTGTATTTCAATTTAATGGAGACAAATCTTTGCAGACTTAATGACCACTCTAACCATTTGGTCATTACAAAAGTGCTTGGTCAGCTGAAAATATTCTTCCCACTAAACTATAAAAAATACAGCTCTTTGGTGGGACCATTAAAGTGTCTAAAAAATATTTGTAAGAAGAAAACTTATTCTATGACAATGTGTCAGCTCAAGGTTTTTGTCTCAACAGCCCATATCTTTACTGTTTCTGTTCAATCCTAGCCATCACTTGATAGAGCATGTTTTAAATCGTCATGAACACTATATCTGCACAGATGTAGCAGGCACACAAAGTTAGCAGCTAGCTTGTCTTAGTAGAGCATGCAGCAGATTTTTCCTCGGGAATTTGTGGAAACCAAAAATGATCAATCACTGCAGCTTCAAAGGGTTAGACACAGGTGCTGGACAAGCTACAACATTTGTTTTCTGTCTCTTCAGGGCCTCCATACATCGTCTCCCCACCAGAAAACGTCACTGTAAACATATCCCAGAATGCACTCTTCACCTGCCAAGCGGAGGCGTATCCCGGCAACCTGACGTACACCTGGTTCTGGGAGGAGGACAACGTCTACTTCAAGAAGTAAAGTTATGATCAAGTTCACTTCTGTACCGTAGCTGCGGTATCTCTCTGTACAGAAATGCTTGTGTGAGGCTAAGACTTGCTCAGAGGCTCAGTCATTCAAATCATCAAATCAAGCTTTTTTCCCCAGAGCTTTTGTGATGTGGGTGACATTGTGTGTCTCCAAGCCCTTCGCTTTATGTGTGTGTCTAGATATGTGTGTGTGTCAGTGCCCTGTCCCGCTGTGGTCCCAGAGGCAGAGCGAGCGGGCCTGGCGGGGGTCTGTCTGGACAGTGCCAGGCGAGTTAGCGCAGTCTGATGGCAATATCACATGACTCAGGCCTTGTGTCATCATGCAGCGCTGATCTGAAGCGTAGCCAGGACCTCTGCGGGGACTCCAGAGCCGGTCTTTAGAGTCTGAGAGGGTTTCATAACCAAAGAGTGGCAGACAGAACAAGAAAGAAAGAAGAAGGAGTGAATGGGAGTTGGACTAAAAATAAAAGAATGTGTAAGGAAGGGAACTGAAATGTCCGACCTTATTTTAAACTGCTTTTACTGAGTCTATCTAAAGAATATGTCCCTTTCTTTCTGCAGAAACAGGTCAGATATACTTTAGAGAAATGCATCAAAATGTTTCTGGTATAAACCTTCATAAGGTATTACAAAGAGAGATGTAGTTTAAGAAGATTACATGTAAATTCTTGGCTTCATTGTTTTGTTCTCTGCCATTTCTATCATACATTTATCATTTCATAGTTATCATATCATAATATGTATAAATGACACAGACGGAACATTTTAGATTACATCATGCAATTTAATATATATTCATGTGCTCTGCATATACAGTTCATAAAGTCATGGATGATACAGCTGCTCTTCAGGAGTTCCTTCACACAAACAGTCGATATTCATGTTTATGTTATATGCAGTTTGTTCTCGGTAATATCTCAATTGTCTTTATTTTTCCTTACCATTGTTTTCATCCTCTTAACATGTCACTGTGCTACCCTAAGATCTTAATTCCAACCCATAACGTCTTCTATTATCTGATCATTTGTTTTTGTTTTTTATTTACACTCTTACGGTCAGTTTTGAGCCATTTACAGGTACAGAAAAGGGTTGCCAATTCTAATCATGGTCTGTGGTAATAAGGCAGTTTAATATCTTGGTTGTTCATGAATAAATGCCAAATTAGGAGTTGACAAAATCATTTTGGGCAAACCCTTAAACTTTTTCAGAAGAGGTCAAATTGTTTTTTTTTACAAACTGGCAAAACAAAAGTTTGAATCCGGGATAAAGAGTTGTATAAAAGGTTTGAAAGGACCTATCACAAAACATTTTATTGAAGGACATATTCAGCATGATGGTAAACAGTTGAATTATTTCACTGTGCAGCTCCATCATTGCAGTGTTTCATTTTAAATAGTATCAGGGGGTAATAATGAAGGCTGTACTATTCTATTTGACTCTCTCGCTCTGTACTCTGTGTTCCTTGGTTCCCTGTCAGAGCTGAGCTGCTGTTTTGACTCTCTGCTGCTCTCTTATGGCACCTTCACGTAATTCAGCCAAAAAAAAATTAGAAGAAGAAATTAGATTGTGTTGCCTTATCCTGTCGGTGTGTTTCAGTAACACAGTGTGACAAAACGTCTTGTGTCTCCTTGCAGTGATTTGAAGCTTCGAGTGCGCATTCTCATCGACGGCACCCTCATCATCTTCCGGGTCAAGCCGGAGGATGCTGGGAAATACACCTGCAGTCCGAGCAACAGCCTCGGCATCTCGCCCTCGGCATTGGCCTACCTGACTGTTCAGTGTGAGTGTTACCGTGGCAACAAAGAGGAGGGGGAGGGGCAGAGAGATGGTACAGTGAGCTGTGTGTGTGAGGAGGGAGCAGTAGCGGCAGCAGCAGTATGGAGGCTGCGCGTGCTGGAGGCTGCTGGATTATTTGGCAGCGCTGCTTCTTCTGCTGTAACGCAAAGTAACCTTCTTGAATTTCAAGGTCACATGTGGCAGAGAGGGAGCTTAATGCGTTTTTTACTGAGCCTCTTTGAACTCATCATATTCAGAGTGGATTTTAACAATACAATTATTAACCAGTCCTCCTCTTTCCTGTGCTCATAGACGGAGACCACTCATCCTCAGACTCCATTTTTCCCCCCTGGTCTCTTTTAAACTCCCCTAAAATTAAACGATGACCTTCCTGTTCTTCAGCTTCAGACCAAAGAGAAAGGAACAGCACTTGTGCGTTGAGTTAATTTGCTCCCAAGTTGCTGCCCGTCATTGATTACTGTGCTACAGTATGAGAGAGAGCCAGGGGATTCACAGCACTGCAGGCACTGATTTCATCACTAGCCTCAAACATGGCAAACTATAATTAAACCAGGGTCCCGGAAGCTTCAGGCCAAGCGTACTCTGACTGTCTATTTATCTCAGAATCACTCAGGATTGTATGCAGAAAGTTAACTCATAGATCTTAAAGTACTCTGAGTAGGACCTTAGAGTAATACACAAACGGTCCTGTGATTACTCACATTAAAGAAATGGCTGTATCACTCAGACTGACACATTTATGATCACATGATGTAGTTTTCAATCAGTTTGAAGTATTAAAAAAAGGTTAAATGAAAAAAAAAAAAGACAAATAACAACACCTTTTTATGAGTTTTTGTCTTACATGTCACATGTTATGCAAAATACACTTTAATATGTTTTTCAAACACTAATATGTATCCCTAGTCTACAAACCCCCCAGTTATGAGAAAAGTCTGTCTTTTGCCTTCTCCACCTTTCAGAAAATGTGTGCTCAAACAGGCCTTTTTCAAGATTTTCCCTTTGTGACATTACAAGGGCAGTAAACCCTCCCCCAGGTGGGTGACACACCCACAGCTAGGTGTTTGTTCTGCCCTCTGAGTCTGCCTTCTCACCATAAACAATAAGGCAATGTGCAAGAAAGCCCAAGGCCTTCCTGAGAGGGGCGTGGTCAGACACAGCTCATTTGCATTTAAAGCTACGGACACAGAAACAGCCTGCTCTGAGCAGGGCTGGAATAGAGTGGTTTATAGGTGTGCTAAAATACAGGATCAGTGTGGATTATTAACAAGAAACTTTACAGACATGTTTTGGGGAGCTCTGAGACTTATTTAAAATAGTTGAAAATGTGTATAATATGTGACCTTTAAGCAAATAAACTTAAGATTATCCATAGGGAAGTATGAAAAAACAAAGTAATTAAAAAATATTTAGATGCTATGTAAACCTCGGCCTGTTCATCCTCTTGCTTAAAGAATCAAATTCATTGCTGCATGTCTAATCAAATGTTCTACTTTTTAGCCTTTTTATTTAATCTCATTCACATTCCCTGCAAGCAAGTAAGATATTGTGTTATGTTAACCACCTAAGAGCAACATCATTAAAGTATGACCAAATTTCTATTATCACTATTATATGAATCATTTAAATAATGATAAGACAAATGAAAGCAAATGTTTAGAAAAAAATGAGTGAGCTGAGATTTGTCTGTGACATAATCCCCTCTTGCTTATGGCCCTGATTTTGCACATCGTGGTGTGCACAATCACAGTCACATTTCCACATATCATTGTTATGCAGCTGAATTTTTTCCAGACATTGTGAGGACATCAGTTGGTGAGGATAACATGTTCTCCTCTGCTTCATGCACAAAGTCACTTCTCTAAAACATGGCAAAAAATGTATCTTTGAATTAAGTCATCGTCATCAGTTCCTAAAACGTCTTAATGTCTTGCGTGAATGCCATAGGACCCCCTTTTGGAGCACTCTTTTCTCACTTTTCTAATTTGAAATTTCATTAAGTTAGATTGCATCAAACTTTAAGCTCAGGTATTATTGATCATGCATCCTGCATGCCTAACCCTGACCTCCACTTTACCTACAGACCCGGCCAGAGTGATCAACATGCCTCCGGTCATCTACGTCCCACGGAAACTGCCAGGCATCATCCGCTGCCCGGTGGATGCCAACCCACCTGTGACATCGGTGAAGTGGGAGAAAGATGGTTATCCTCTCAGAGTGGAGAAGGTTAGTCAGCCTCAGTGTTCGATGGTCAACTCTCTGTTAGTTACTGTACATATACAGTAACTATTTTACCTCACTTTGATCACTTTAATTTAAATGGCCCTATTTAGCATTTTTGAGCATGCAACTATGTGCTTACTGGTTTGTTAGTAGGTTTATTTGAATAATTATATTAGCACATTTCATTATTACAACTCTTGTACTATTCATCATGTGTTTATAACCTTAAAACTACATAATCATGCTTTGCAAACCATTATTATATAATCATATTCAACTAGCAAAAATAAAACGTCTACTGCTGTTAAGGGAAATTTCATTTAATTTAATTTTTGGACATTTTTGTTATCTTGTGCAGTTTAAAAAAATTAAGCCCGGACCTGGAGATTTTGTGAAACCAAGAATTTTGTCTTGTAGTACCCCGGTTGGAGCCTGATGCAAGACGGAAGTATCCGAGTGGCAGAGGCCACAGAAGACTCCCTGGGCACCTACACCTGTGTGCCTTACAACGCCCTGGGTACCATGGGCATGTCCCCCCCCTGCCACCTTGGTGCTAAAGGTACAGCTCTTTCCATGTGGGGTTCAGTTTCTGCAAGTTTGAGTATAGAAGTGTACATTTGTGTGTCATATCTCATTTAGGATCCCCCTTACTTTAATGTGAGGCCTGGGGGGGAGTACCGTCAGGAGGCTGGGAGAGAGCTAGTTATCCCCTGTGCTGCTTCTGGGGACCCTGATATACCAACCATCACCTGGAGAAAGGTGCAGTTAAACAACTTATCATCCTCTACGCTTGTTTTTTTTTTTAACCTGTAATTGAGAAATATAAGTTTGCCCACCACTTCTTAACTGTGTTGCTGTGATTTCCATGTCCATTGAAGGTGGGGAAGCCAAGCAAGAGTAAGCACAACATCCTACCCAGCGGCAGCTTACAGTTTCTGTCCCTCAGCAAGGAGGACCATGGAGAATGGGAGTGTGTAGCCACCAATGTGGTCACAAGCATCACTGCCAGCACGCGTATCCTAGTCATCGGTACAAAACAATCTGCACTGTGCTCTCACCTCAACCAGCTTTTTTTTTACTTTCAGCTACAAACTCAACTCTTCTGTGGTTATTTTGAGTTGATTGTGAGCCCACTGTTTTCTGTGTGGTGTGAGTGATGTGCATAAAGAAGACTCTCATCCCTCAAAAACCTTGCCTCTTTCCAATTTCCCCTCAGGCGTCATTCAAATTTAATCAGATCTCATCTGTAACAGCTTTATACAGTCATTTTATTGGCCGATTCTGTAACTTCACTGTAGTATAAACCCAGCCACCACAGTCTTTGTCTGTTGAGCCCAAGGACATTTATACTTTTTGTGCGGGTACTCACACTTGTTGCTAAGTGAGGTTGGTGAGGGAATGAACTCAGTTTAGTGTCAGGTGTGTGTGTGTGCGTGTGTGGCTGATTGGCCTAGATTAGGACCAGTTGTGGGAAGCTCATATAAACTTTTGGGTGCCAGTGCTCTGTGCTGACTCACTGTCTCACCTTCAGAGGTAGAGAGGTTCTAACAGGGTTTCCTCTTGTGTGTAGTTTGTTTCTACTCATGCCTTTTTCTTCTTGTTCTTCTGTAAGGCCTCCCTGGCAGCCATTGTGTTTTTAAGTGTTTCTTGGGTGTCCCAGACAATTTAGTTTGAAGTCAGCTGCTTGGCAGTAGTGGTTTAGTTCCTTATTTTCTGTGCATTATTTAGTTTACAAAGCTTGTTTGTTTTTGCTCAGTACTGTTTTTGTTTTCTCCCGCTCCAATCTAATCGCTTGCGATTTTTTTGTAGTTATCCCTCTGGGATTACTTTAAGACATCCCCGGGTCTGCAACTGCATCCCCGACCCCGCCACCTGCCATCCCCCATTCTACTCCTGACACTTGTAGATAAATGTTAAGTGTCAACTAAAGGCAGCAGGTTTAAAACTGAACGTAGATCGTAGTGTAGTTAGATGTAAGTTAAGTGTTCTGTGGGCTGCAACTGTAGTCTCCCTTTATCACCAGCTAATGCAAATTGTAGGGTTGAGATTTTGATGACTAATTACTGTACCATTAGCATTTATACTGTAACTGCTGTTCTCTGTGCTCTGATCCAATTTGGATTGGTAGTGTTGATTATGGCCTTTGCTTGCTTGAGTCTTTCAGCAGTATTGGCAGTTATTTTAAGATTATGACTAATAAAATGTTGTGGATCAGTTTTTTAGCCTGTCATAAAAAGAGTTTGACATTTTGGGATATATACTGATTTGCTTTCTGTCTCGGAGTAAGATAAGAAAATTGATACCACTCATGTCTGTGTGCTTAATATTTAGCTCCAGTCAGAACTCTGTTAGCTTAGCTTAGCATTGCAACTGGAAACAGGAAAAAGCTAGCCTGACTCTGTCCAATCTTTACGGATATAAAGGAGCAGTTTGACATTTTGGGAAAAAATGTTTGTCTACTTTTTTAGAGTTTAAAAAGAGGATTGATAGTTCTCTAACATATGTCTGCTAACTATCAAGCAGCCAGAAGCTTGTTCGCTTAGTATAAATATTGGAGATAGCTAGGTGGGGGTTGGGGGGTCTGGATCTGTCCAAATTGTGCATACTCAACACTGGAAATTAGTTTAGAGTACTGTAGATGCTAACCAGCAGGTTAGCTTAGCTTAAAATTACAACTTAAAACATGTCTTATCAGCTAGCCTGCCTTAAAAAAACACTCATCAGCAGCTCAAATGCTCACTTATTTCCTCCCTATAACACGTTATTTTTTCACTGCACAAACTAAGTAAGTCTGAGCCATCAGGTAACTAGGCTCACCTACTGTCCTTTTGCTTTACTTTCACATAGATAAATGACAATATATATGTCGATATCATTACTCTTTTTATCTAACCTTGACAAGAAGTGCAAAGTTTTTAGCTATTTCTTACGGCCTGAGGTTTTTCATCGTCTGCAGGCCTGTAAAAATGTGAGCAAGTCTGCCCCAGTAGCCCATTGCCCCAGTGCCTATGGAGCCGTTATCCTGTCGTTCAGCTGGCAGCTCTCCGCCTACCTCGATGTCACCAGCCTTCAGCTGACAGGTGTCACAGGGCAGTAGAGGCAGCTGTGCTCCTCAGACCACGCTCAGGTCCCTCTCTCTTTTATTGCAGTGAGAAGTAACTGGCTTCAGGCCACACAGCACAGCTGTTAGGTGGGTGGGACGAGCAGAGCTGCAGACAGCACTGCTGCTCTTTAACTTGACCTTACACTGGTCAGCACCTCAGCCAGCATCACATTATCCACAGAGCAGGCCGACTCTAGATGCAGCATTTAGGGGGTGAAAAAACAAATCAAAATGCTCCTCATATTGACTTGACTCTCACTTTAAATGAATAAATATGGTTATAAAATGTTTCTTCACCATGCATGTTGACAGGATATCTATATTCCTTATAATATATTATAACTTTAATAATTTATATCTGATAAGTCGAATAGTATTTATCCATTTTCATTTATTCCCTCTCTCTGTCTCTGTGAATCACTCAGGCACCAGCCCACACGCTCCTGGTAACATCCATGTATTACCCTCAACGACCTTTGCAAATGTGTCCTGGGAACCAGGTTATGATGGCGGCTTCGAACAGACATTCTCTGTGTGGTACGGTCCAGTGTAAGTGCTCTTTCTCCACTTCAGATCAATGGCTGCAGTCTGCAGAGGTGGAAACACCACATCGAGGTTGTATCATTCTAGTCTGAGTGTAAGGAAGTAGTCTGGTTTTCTTTTTCTCTTCCTGTGGTCGTTACTGATGATAATAAAATATATTATAAATATCACAACATATTTTTCAGATTTTTTTTTGATGCGCATATCCATAATTTATGCTGTGTATTGGGAAAGTGATTGAGTGTCACTGCAGTATCATACATTGCATACGCATCAGATTATTGCCAGAACAGACAATGTGTTTTTAAATATGCATCATGGTAAAATAACCAGCCTTTTTACAATATGCACAAAACATGCATATTGTTGACTCAGTAGAATACAAAAAGGAGATTGTATTTCATAACATATCATTTCTTAAAGCTCCTGTGAAGAACTTTCAGTCTGTATAAATGTTGCCGCCCCCCTGTGGCCAAAAGTGGTACCTCTCATCTCTTTGTTGATAGTGTCCTGTACATGACTAAGTTGCTTTTTGTTTTTAAATAAAATCTCATCCTGCTTTCTTTCATCAGTCAGTTGTATCACTCATCAGGCGGTTTTGCCATGGAAGATGTAAAAAAGGTTGTTTCAGCAGCGTGCTGTTAATCACTTTATCTGACACCTACCCCACAGCAGCAATGACAGGCATTAAAAAAAACTGTACAGAAATACTCGATTTAGTCACTGATGGTCTTATTTGCTTTAGTAGTTCATTTAGAGGCATAAAGATATATTTCAGTCTGTTTCATACCCAGTTAAAATCTCTTCACAGGAGCTTTAAGTACAGGTCAGAGCTTTATTAGGTTGAAGGTGAAGGTCTTATTAATCATACATAAATCCATGCAAGATTTTGGAATGCAAGTCATGCCAACAATCATCACAGGGGAAGGAAGGTGGTTGTAAAAACTGTTTAAAAGGTGTTAAGGGTTTCTGCTGTACATACATTTTCAGGATGCAAGACTTGATTCTGAGCGGTCCTTGTCTCCTCTTTATTAAGATTTAAAATAGATTGTGGGATTGTTAGCAGCCCTTGATCTGAGGGGCCTAGTTTTCCAGTAAAGTATTGCAGCAGTAGTTCATGGGATGAGACTCAATCACGCAGGAAATAAAAAATAATGGGCAAATAAAAACTGAAGGTACATGATAATATAAAATGCTTAAGTATAATGACAAATTAAATACAGACACACAAGACGTTATGAAACAATAACAGGATATCATCAATGATTTAATGGGATAAATAGTTGTTGTAAAATATTCAAATTAAAAGCCAGACTATGGGGATGAAGTTTCAGTGTAATGATGTCAGCATTTTGAGCTGCTTCAATGGACTGCTACATTTGCCTCTGAGAATAAGAACTAAAAGCTGCCTCACCAGAAGTTTTTATCCTGCCCTCTGGAGCACATAAAAAAGGTTTTGGTGCATGCCCCTTAAATTAACTACAAAACTACAGCATTCACCCACAATACAATGCCATCTTCAGACTGAGTAAGTGTAGGAGTCGGTTATAAATTATCTGTAATTTTTCTCTTATTTCTGTTCTCAGGTCTAAGAGAACAGACTTCGGTCCACACGACTGGCATTCAATGCCAGTTTCTGGTGCTCAGACCTGGTTGGTGGTGCCAGGGCTGGAGCCTGGGACGGAGTACCAGTTCAGTGTGTTGGCACAAAACAAACTGGGCACGGGCCCATTCAGCGAAGTTGTGACAGTCAACACTGCAGGTGGGTTCTTAATCAAAGGGTTTCCCTATCCATGTTCAATGCAGCTTGACTTCGGAATCAACCCACTGAGCTTCAATGAGACTATTTATAATTTCACAGCATCATCAGACCCAGAATGAAATATACTGCCCCCTAGTGATGTTTAAATTAATGTATATTTGCAGTATGGAAGGGGGAGATATTTCCCCTTCACTTCAAAATCCTTTGTTTGTGCTCCAAATTTGATATACACTGTACATTTTTTATAAAAAATAATTCTGGGTAGACGTGTTTTCCCCCCCGAGTTTGGCTTCTCAGTCTAAGATCCTATATGCCAAAATTTACATGCGCCATTTTTCCCTCTCACACTGAATTACATTCATTGTGAGTATAGGAACAGATACACTAATAGTGTCTGATGGTAAAGCAAACATATACTTATTACAAGGGTACTTTGATGTTGCAGCCTAAACAAAATGCAGAGAAGTGTGTATGATTGATCGAGCTGCCCAAATGTATCATAATGCCATGCTAGTTTCACTTTAGCAGGCACCTTAATGTGTCCTTAAAAGACAAATAATTAAAGACCACTTAAACATACTGTAAGGCAGTGAGCTTAGAGTGTCTCTATAAAGGAAAGTAAATTACTATCATTGGTGTTGGTAAATGAACAAGTTTACAAAAAATGTTTTACTTATTTTTAATTTAAATGGTAGGAAATTTACAAAAAAGGGAATTCTAGACTTTCTTACCCAGTAACATCCCCCCCCCCCCCAACAAACGGGAATACACTGTGCAATAATTACTTTCTGCTGCTAACTGTTCATTACTTCCTCGTGCAATATCTTTTAATACACTGCTTTAAAACTGTTTATTACTCAGCCACTGCACTTTAACTGCCTATTTATTCAATCAATGCCTTATATTATATCTGTTTTTATTTATTATATATGTTGTATTTATTCATTCACTCATTGCTCAATAATAACTGTACATATCCATTCATATATATACTTGTATATTCATTCAGCCACCACATCTGTTTATTTATTTACTTGCTCATACACTAATAATGTACATAACTACGAATATATTTCTATACATGTGAACCTATTTTGCAAACGCTGCTGTACAGGATTGCTGCAAACAAAGTTTCGTTGTATTCTTTATACAATGACAATAAAGAGTCTATCTATCTATCTATCTATCTATCTATCTATCTATCTATCTATCTATCTATCTATCTATCTATCTATCTATCTATCTATCTATCTATCTATCTATCTATCTATCTATCTATCTATCTATCTATCTATCTATCTAAATGCAGAGATATAGAAAGTACAGTAGATTGATTAAAGTTCATATTCTTGCTGGGTGTGAGTGTTTGAGTGGGTATGTATGACTTTTTGTAACAGATTCAGACTTTTACAGTATCATCTTTCACATGCACAACACACACTGCTTTAATCCATCCTCCTACATAATGATCTGGGATTAAAAATAGGACTTTAGGCCTCCTTCTATAAGCCTATTTGTTCTCTCCAGGGAATATTTTAAAAGTAGAAACCCCCAAATATCAACATCAAAGGCAACAAATCATTTTAATTATGCTACTGTATGACTAAGCAAACAAGCTTTTATGAGCCATTTAATCTATGTGCCTTAGATTTATAGTCTTCATAAGAACATAATGTGCATAAAGTGAGTCAGACAATGTGCTGAACTTAAAAGTTCACCCAACACATGCACAGAGGCGGGACCAGCTGATGCATGTTTCAATGAGCTAAGCAATACAGTAGATAATCCTCACTGCAAATATTTACAGTTGACATAGCAGGAGAGGCACAGGTGTTACTAATGATATTATTGATGGGACTGGTTCATAAGGTGTGCCAATAAACCATCATGCACAAAGGCAGAGTCATTAACTATGTTATTAGTTCCGCCTAAGATTGACAAGCAACAATGTCTGCCATGAGAAAGATGTATGAGTGAGGCATATGATGCTGCTGTTCACATATTCTGCCTTGATGTAAGTATTTGATGTAAAGCAGATTTACATGTTTAAGATTCTTGTGTGTTTTAATCCACCTCTTGCCTCAAGGGCACGCCGCCAATATTTCCAAGTCTCTGCCTGAAAGGAAACTGAATTAAAGGTGTATGATATTTAAAATCCATGTCTCAGCAAAAAAAAAAAGGCATGAGCAGAGAAAAGTGCATGGATAGACTTTTCATCATACAAAGGAAAGGACAAAGACGTGAAGGTGTTGAATAAAAGCGTGCACAGGTCAAGGCAGGTGTGTGAGGAGTCAAACCCATGTAGTCTAACTGTGGGACCTACAATGTAAAAACATTATTTTTTTTACATTTCATCTATTTGGAAATCAATTTATTAACAGACCTATTTTCGAATCAAACCCAACCTGGCAAGAATTTAATTTTAAAAAACTAAATTTTTTCACCAAAACAGCCTTTAAAACCAACCTTGGATACCTGATTTTAGAAAACAATCTAAACCATTTGATGATTTTCTTTTTAACTTTGGTACTAGCTCTGTTTTACACAGTGCTAACCCAATTCTACTTCACATTGCCAACAAAAACCTGTCTTCATTGAACAAAGGCTAAATGAGGCTTGCAAATGTCTGACCTAGTTCACACAGTCGGACAGCAGCCAACAGAAGAAAGGCACAATAAGGTGCTTAGTCATACTGTGTTTTTTGAGCATACAGTCCCTCATTCCGTCTTGTAATATTGTTTTTTTATGGAGGATCATAGGTTCATCAGAAGGGAAAGCCACATGACCTCTGTTAATATTTCATGTTGTTTTGTTTTAGTAGTCAGTGTGAGGTCAGGTGGGGTACATGTGCGGGTGTTTATTCAGGGAGCTAAACCACTCTGCTTTCTCAGGAGGTTCAACATATTTCAGACTGAGTGACTCAAAGCACCAGATATGATACGAAAAAGCTACCAAAACATGCTAACATACTGAATTGAAAAGGTGATCATGGGAAAGCCTACTCACACTTAACATCAGTATGCTAGCATTGTCATTGGGATGTTAGCATCATGTGGCTAGCATGGTAAAATTTGTATCTAATTTTGCTAGCATGTATGTAAACATTGCTAGCAACACTTTCCACTGTGATGTATTTCCCTACAAAGGATCATTCTGGTATAAGCATAGACTGTCGGCTCAAGTCTGAATACGTTTCCTCTGGGCTAACTTGTCATGTGCAACGTTTCTGGTCAACAGGCTCCCCTCTGGGTACCCCAGAACCACTGGTGCTTCTTACTCCACCACGGTGCCTCACAGCCAATCGCACGCAGCACGGTGTTCTTCTCACATGGCTCCCTCCAGCAAACCACTCTTCACCCATCGACCGGTATATCATGGAGTTTCGCCTCGGGGAGAGGTGGGAGATTCTGGATGACCTTATCCCGTCCACTGAGACCGAGCTCATAGCTAGAGACCTCGTTCAGGTCAGTCACATTCACGATTTAATCTTAAAATATGGGGTTACGAGCTGGGCACAGGGGCTTTGTTTGGAGAATTATTGGAAACAAGTCAGTTAAAATAGAGAATCAATTTTGTCAACAATCTTCCAGTCCCATGAACTATATTTATATAAACTAAAGGATAATTAATCTTCTATGGATTCTTTGATTTAAGCATATCAGATGTGTTTGAGGTGTGAAAAAGCTAGTGTCATAAGTCTATCATATAAATGATATCACAATTATGAAAGACAGTTTTTAAAACAGAGTTACAAAGTCATTTTTGACCCTTAGCCATAATCTAGCAAGATTCAAACAATTGTCAGTTTACGAGGCAGTGATAGGAAGTGTTTATTTTGTATTTCTTTCCACAGGAGTCCTGGTATGAGTTTCGGGTGATGGCTGTAATGGACGACCTCATCAGTGAGAGCAGCAATGTAGTGGGAGTGTCCAGCACGGGTCTGTTTGCTATTCGTAATATATCACAAACTACAAACAGAGATGCTTGGCTACTGTGAGGAAAAGATTTGTGAGGTTTTATGACTATAATCTCTTCTTTTTGCCCACTCGTCTGCCACATCAGATCCCTTCCCCCCCGCAGAGTTGCCTGATGAGGGGCTGGCACGGCCTGTGGTTGCAGGTGTTGTGGCAACTATCTGTTTCCTGGCAGCGGCAGTACTGTTCAGCACTCTGGCTGCTTGCTTTGTCAACAAGCAACACCGTCGCAAACTCAAGCGTAAACCAGGTCGGTCTCCTGTCTACCTTTTATTTATGTAATAAACACAGTACATGTCTGACATTGGGGGGAATACTGGATGGGTTACTGCCTTTTCCAGATGTTGTGTTTAAAGTGAATTTTGATCTAAGGCCATTGAAAAGGGAGATACATAAACACACAGAGACAACAAACAACTACAAAGAGTTGCATTAACAAATGTAAACAGACTCAAAAGAAGAGCAGAGACTTAAAAACAAATGCAAATACTATCACATTTCTACAAAGAATTGCAAAATGTCTGCAGAGGGAAGAACACAACTATAAGCGCTTTCAAAATGACAACTTTTTCTTATCTAAGGGGCCGATATACTCATAGTCATGTGTCTGACGTCTTTTCACGGTATTCAACTGAGGAAATGCTCAATTTCAATGTTTTATTGTCCTCTCAGATCCTCCCTTGTCGGTGACACACTTCAGGAAAAGCATTGAGTCACCGTAAGTAGAGTCAACAAAGGAGCCCTTGCAGTCTGCCAGAGGAGGCTGCTTCTGTGCATGTTCTAATGCACCTTTAAACAAACTTCCTCTTCCTATGCATGATTTTAAATGGTATACATTTCACTACAATAAACAGTGAAACTGTTTAAAGAACAACCAGTTAAGTTTATTTTGAAGCAACTGACACCTGGAAACAGACAGTATTTTTAAGCGCCTTATTATGGCACTAGTAAATGCACACAATCCCAGTATGCTTTCTCCAATGAATTTAGATGAGAGCTTAATTTCAAGGTTAATCTATATGAAAGGTGTACCAGAACATGAACAGTAGCAGCCTCTAGCGGATGGTGGGCAAATAAAGCAAAGTTCAAACAAGCCACGTCAGCATTTTAAGCACATTACCAGGAGTGCCCGAGCTGCAATATGTGTATTGATTTTTGATCCATCTGTATTCTTTAACCTCAAACGCTGTGTGCTTTCTGCATGGTTCTAAATGTTAAGAAATGCTATTTTTTGTTAAGCTGCACATTAATTGTACAGTATCTGCTACATGTGTGTATTTGTCTTGTCTGTGTACATGTATGACTGCATTACAACAACAAAAGAAGATAACTAAAGACAATAATATGTCTAAATCCCATTCAAGAATAGATTATTTGCCTTACACTTTAGGTCAATCATTTGTTTAGTCTGATGAAAGGGTCCCTCTAGTTCAGGAAGTTTTCATTCTCCCTGTTAGTGGCATAGTCAAAGATGAACCAGGCCCATGTCATTTGTCTCCCATCGCAGGCCTCCTCTCACCCCCTTGCCAGGGGTAGAGCCCTGCTGGGACGAGCCTGCCAGGAGCAGTTTCTTGCCCCCGCCCGCCAGCCCCCTGTGAGTGCCTGCCTGCACCCAAATACAGAGCGTGCTTTACTGCACTGGCTTGGCTGCATGGTTATTTAATACATTGCATAGAAATGATGAACTGACAATGACTGTTTTAGTGAAGCCTATTTGCATGCACAGACTTTCACGCACCATGCAGGTATTTAAGTGCATTAGCTCAGCTGCATGTACGGTTCAGCTCAGTGTACTGTATATGCACTCTTATTATGTATGTTACCTGATGCATTCAGGGACTGAGTAAGTGTCTACTATGCTGCTCCTGGTGTGGGCAAATGAGGCCTGGTTAATGTCATCTGCTTTCCTCACATCAACATTTGGTGCAGCATATGGAAATTAGTCTTACGTCTGCTCAAGAGGGTGTAGATTCAAGGGATCTGTGATACTGTTGTCATGGTTGCGTCATTGGTTCTCTTCTCATCCTGTCATTCTGGCTTGGTTCATTAGCTGCTGTGCTATCAGGATGCTGCCGCCACCATAAACTGCTCATTGTCATAATGTAGTTCCTTATGGCTGCCTTTTAGAACGCTTTGGCTTTGTATTGTTTCATATGTTAGTTGCATCCATGCATTTTTATCTATAGCATCAGAGATTTTTCTTTTGTTTTAATACTTTCTTGCTGTTTAACTTTAGGTTTTATCCTTTTCATGTTTAATTAAGACAGTCTCTTATGTCTGCACTTTTTATAAGGTTATCTTCGGGGAAGATAAGTCCAGAGAGCTCCCCTCCATCTCGACCCCGCTCTCTTTCTTCGGATGATTCACATGGTCCAGGCCTGTACGTCAGGAAGCTGCCCAGCCCTCTGAGAGAAAGAGACAAAGAGCTCTCCTTCTACAAGAAAACCAAGCGTGCCATAGCCAGCAAGAAATACAGTGTGTCCAAGCACGAGGCTGAGGTCACCACACCGATTGAGCTGATAAGTCGCGGCCCTGACGGTCGCTTCGTCATGGAGAGAAGCCCGCCACACCGCCGCATCCATGGCTTTCCCTTCGCAGAGGAGTCTGACATGTACCCTGAGTTCCGGCAGTCTGATGAGGAGAATGATTTTGACCCCGGGCCTCTGCCGCCCATCATGCCCACGCTGCGACCACAACTCTCCCCAACGTCCTCCAGCCTGGAGTCAACGCAGCCCCCCAACTACAGCCCCCGCCTACACAGGCCCATGGAAGGTATGAGCTTTGCAGAGGGCAGTGCACTTCACGCCTCAGGGCAGGCCCCCGCCTCCCGCTACAGGGGCTTTCCCCAGGGCCCATTCTATGGGTATCTAGGCAGCCGCGGTGAATCAGGGATCCCACCACCATTCTACATGCCTGACATCAGCCCGCGTAGCTCCGCTCTGTCCTCCCCCCCAGGCACCGCCGAGGGGCCCTTTGGTTACCCCTCTATCCCTGAGGAGAGTGGAGAGATGGAGCACCATCAGTACACCGCCTCTGGCCATTCTCTGTCACACACTCACAGCCCTCCTCCTCGCTCACCTGAAAGCTGGCAGCCTCATGAGTTACCCTTCCTGGGTCTAGAAGGTCCACGGTTCATATACCCACCTCACCATCCCTTACATCACCACCAGGACCTCCCTGACCCACCCTCATACTCTCCTCACTCCCTCCCCCCTAGTCACCTACACTACCCTTCCCTAAAGGATCCAACCAGCCCTGGACTCCTGCAGCTGGAGGTCCCTATGGCTCCCCCAGGCAGAGACAGGCCCCTGGGGCCTCCGGTTAGGCGTTTAGCTATGCAACAGGCCCAAAGTCTCGGCCAGCTCAGACACACGGCCCACGGTGTGGGTGTACCAGTGTTGCCTTACCCTGACCCGGCAGCCCGCACAGGGAGCCCAAGCACAGCCCCCAGTAGTAGCCCTCAGTCCTGGCTCAGCCCGAGGGCGGGGCGCCGGGCAGACCCCAGCCTCCCCCCTCTAGTACTCCAGCCATCCCGCCTCTCACCTCTTTCACAAAGCCCCCTTAGCACTCAGCCGGGCTCCCCAGACATTCTAGTACGGCCCCCTCCGCGCCCCAGCATCCTCCGCACCTCTCGGTCTTTGGAGATGCCTGAGATCACCCTGCAGCCCTCGGCCACTGTCAGTTTCTCCCGGAGGTCCTCCCTGACCCCCTCCCCCACTCAGAGTCAGGGTGCCAGGCAACCCAGCCCCAGTTACCATGCCCACATGTCGTATGCCTCCACTGCAGCCAGTTACCCCTCCCAGTCCCCCTCTCCCCCTCTGGAGGGCAGGGATGTGTTCGGGCAGAGGCCATCCCAGAGAAGGACAGAGGAGGAGATGCTGCCCTCAGAGCCCTCTCAGCTCCAGATATCAGCCTCAGGGTAGGTGATCCACTCCAGTAGAGAATAGTCGCATATTTATATATAAAGGGGAGACTTGTCTCCTCGTCTGCTCTCAATTCCAAATATCCTCAGTATTTATCCAGTTTTACTTCATTAAGACACTATTAAGATGCATATTGCACTTTAATATGCAGAGGGCATGTAATAGCATTTAGCACACAATGTATATATTTATAAAAATGAAAGTTACCTAAAGCATGTGAAATCTCAATTTGATAATGTTTTGTATTTCTCATTTGATAGCTCATATTTAATCTGATTAACTCTAATGATTACACTACAGGAACATACAGATCAAAAGTTCAGATATAAGTAGAAGTACCCCCCAAGTTTACTGTTTTTAAAGATGTGCTTTTGCTTCAGTCCTTAGTTTTGAACACTGAAACGTTGAACTGTACAAGATTTCACTGACTGATAAAAGTTTAATTTGATCAGCTTAGTCAAGTAAAAATGTAATTTATGAATCATTTACAGAAGTTATATTAATGCTCCAAGTAGAATATTTGCTGAACATTAACACACTGTTATCACACTGTATTACATTCAAAGAAAAAGGCTCCTATTGTCTGTTAATTCTACCTTGATAAATAATTAGTACTTGTAGGTAATGATTTCATTAAAAGTAAAAAATGTTCAGTAATTCTTTTTGGGTAATTATCATTAAGTTGCTGTTAAAAAATGAACTTTTGGGTTGTCAGGTTGGGAATTGATTAAACACTGCTAAACAACGGATTACTGTGTCCGTGGGTCAACAATGTCAAATAGATTTGCCAAGTGTGGCTAACATTTGCAGTACTGCACTGCCAGCCTTCAGTCCTCCTTGCAGGTTAACTGCTGTTTATGCATTGCTCCTGCCAAAAATATAGTTCAGGTCAAAATACTGCCAAACTGCTCCGCGGCACCGAGATGCCACTCGTCGGGCCTAAAGTAATACAAATATCAATAGTTAGTTTAACTAACTAGTAATTCTGTTGCTAACTAGCAGTTGTCAGCGTGCAATCTTAGCTAATCGCGCACATCCCTGGTTAAAACCCACAAGTCATGATTGCCAACACCTTCAAGTGGGGCACACATGGGCTTCAAGTGGATTAGCTGGGCTTCACCTAGGAATGTGCTCAGTGGGGTCTTTAAGTGGGTTGGTGTTGGATCGCACACAGAGAATGTACATAGGCTAGAAGTGGGCACACCATTTAGTCAGTCACCATTGGTAATGGTGAATCCCAATTAGGCTATAATTTACCCAGATTGGCCCAACTTCATGAAATCATTCAGGCTAACCCATTGGCCCGGCCCAAGTTAGGAAACACAGATCATTTCAGTGGCAACCTACTGTATTTGCCCCTTAACACATTTGTATTTGGCCCCAGTTGGATTTGTTGACTGGGATCTCCTCCACAAGGAGCCTCAAGTACACTTTCTGCAGATAAGTAGACTTCAAGAGAGCTGCCTTGGACTTTACCAGACTTTACTGATAGAATTACCTACAACACAGACCAGACATTGTAGTTTTTCCAATTGCCAAAAAGAAAAAATGACTTAATATTGTAATATTACTCATAATAAACAAAATATGAAGTAGTGTGGTTTACAGGTGTAATCAAAAGGAATTGTATTTAATAGTCTTTGGGTCATTCCATTAGAGGTTAGCTTTACAGGCATTTGCCCTTGCAAACATGTAAGAGGATTGTGGGAAAATTGTTTATCGTGCCGATTAGATAGGTAGATTATCTGACCCTGGCAACCCAAAATATATTATTATGGCTTAAAAAGCAATTGTAATTCATACATTTAACATTAATAATGATTGCCTTATCAAATATTTATTAAAAACAGTTTGATCATAAACCAGTTTTTCATGATGATAACCACAAGTAAATCTCATTTGAAGGGTATTTTCCTATGGCATTCAATAATCTAATAAACGAGTCCCTCTTTGATACAGGTTATTAGAAAGAACCCAGGAACTTTCATGCTTTTTCACCCACATGAAAACATAACTGAGAATGATATAGTTTTATGCCCATTGGCATTTTTTGCTGCACACATTCCTGCGCCCCCTCACACCCACCTCACAACCCTAGAAGCTACAATCACACAATGGCTAAAGCCATGAAGCAGAGACTTGCTCCTGCACTATCACTGGCCTTTAAGGGAAGGTAGCTTATAGGGCTGCTGCTGCTTTATAGAGGGTAAGGGTCTTACGTGATTTGTTTTTGATTGATCTCAGCTATCTGGGCAGCGTTGTGACCCGGTCCCCTACGCCGCAATAGGTAAGGGTCGGACCCATGTCTGAGAGGGGAGGGGTCAGCAGGGGGAGGGCTCTAATCACTCTCTCCTTTAAAGGGGAATCGCTTTGGGTTGTGCCTCTGTGCTGGATTCAAGTGAAGTACGACTAATGGTAATAATGACTGCAGGACACATTTGTCAATACACTTTCACGGCACAGTAAGCCTGCTGTGGCCTAGGCTGCAGTAATTAGGCTTGTGAGCAAGCAGGAGGAGTGGTTTTGGACTGTGGAGAAGCATTTTTGTCTTTTGATTGTTTGAATACAGACATGTTTCCCTGCATCAAAAAATAGAAGAACATCTAAAAGCCTTGAATCAATAGAGGACGCACATGAATGATAGACTGGAGTATTCCCCTTTAAAGTTTTGTTCCATGTGCAAAATGCCATGCATGCATTCTCTAAACTTCTCTCTATGACCAAACAAATAACAACAATTCTCAAACTAAATTCTTTGTCACATTCGTTGTCCTAAGTGCTTTCGTTTTTCTGTCATGTGACTGTTTTTTAATGGCCATTTCCTCTTCCTGTCATGTGACTTGTTCTTTAACGGCCATTTCCTCTTCCTGCCATCTCCTCCCGTCAGCATGGTGAAGCCTCTGTACGCAGTGTTCATGTTTATGAAAGTGTGCTGTACAGTGTTCATGTCTATGGAAATGTACGCTATTTAACACGCTGTGTCCTCTGCACACAGTTTATGTAATAATGGAAATGTTCTCTATCTGTTCAGGAATTCTCACATTTGTCCCCCCCTCTCTGCTAATGGCTCTCAATCTCTCTCTCCACAGTGACAAGTCATGGACAGCGTCTCTAAAGCTTTGTGTTTCTATGCCTTTTTAATCCATACATGTTTGGCACAACAACCTGACTTAATGAAACATTAAGTCGGGTTATGACGCTGCTTGTATTTAGTTCTTTTAAATGCTCTGAATCAAAATGAAGCCTCACAAACCTTGACTTAAATGTTGAGAGTTTGTGAGGATTTTTGGATTTCAATTAACTTTAATGCATCTTTCTAAGAGAGATGGACAACAAAACCCGAGTATTGGGTATGAGGTAAAACTACTAATCTACAAACTATGAATGTGAAAGTACTCCAATTAAATGTGATTTTTTTTTTTTTTTTCCAGACTGATCATTGGTTTTTTGTCATTAAACGTAGCAAGTATCACTCATGAAATGAAAATAGTTTCCAAAGTTTGTTATAAACTACCCGCACATGTACTTCACTTCAGTATTGGCACCTACTTGCTGAAGCATCTTCTGAAAAAAAAAGAAGCAAAAATAGGTATTTCAAGAACTTCAAAGTGATGAGTGTCCATTGTTACAGGAACTGTTATTATACAGTTCCATACATTATTTTCATTTTATGAGTTTTATACAGCAAGTAGACCAATACTTCAAGCATCTCTGAAGCAGTCACTATTTAAAGACCCAAAGCTGACGGAGCTCAGAAATTGTCATTATTGTCTAAACCTGACATGAACTATGACTACAAAGTTTTTCATTTTTTTCCACAATTCCTGTCCCTTCAGATTTTTTTTTTACACATAATTCTCATAAATCCTGCACTGGGTCTTTAATGTAATGATTGTTTGAAAGGGAACTTAGTTAGCCAATAAATTCAACCAATCCACTGTCATCTTATATCAACTTCTTTCTTTATGCCTTTCTGTTTCTCTCTCTCTCTCTCTCTCTCTCGCTCTCTTTCACTTTCATTGTCTAACTTTTCTCGTCCATCAATGCAGATAGTAAATGGAAATTCATCATCTTAGAGAAAGGGCTCTCAGTAGATGTTCAAGAGCTCATTAAATCATAAGATAGTATCAATGTTTTTGTACAATTCTGAGATGTACCTGAAGAAGACTGTTGGATTAATGCAGGACTATGTATGCTGTGCTGTCTCTGCTCTTCACAGGGAACCTCTAGGTGCGTCTAGTGATCCTGCGGGGTCTGAGAGCTTACCAGCACTGCTACAACACTGTATTACTAAAGCCAAGGGCGTGGCCACCAACAACAATAACAACGCAACCTCCGGAAGGAGAACAGGTTTGTCCAAGTATGAGAGAAAAAAGGGATTAGATTCATGTTTTAAACATGTAAGTGGTGTGACTCTTGTGCTTTTCCCTTTCAGGTGTGTGTCCCTCTCAGACCCAGCAGCAATCTCAGACACCCCAAGAGGGAAAGGATCTCAGCCTCCACAGAAAGAGGAAAAAGCAAAAGAAGAAGAACCCCTATCTCTATTTGACCTCCTTACTGCACCGCAGGAAGTCCGAGGAGGACCAGACAGGCATTCTGGCCAGTGCAGACTCCGAGGGCCCAAATTATGGGACTCTACGCTGACCTGTGTGCCCACCAAGCCATTGGACTCGACTAAACTGACCTCCCCTGATTAAAAAAAAAAAAAAACAACCTCAGCTCTTCTTGCTCCAAGCTAATACTTTTCTTATAATCTCTAAAAAGTTCTTTGTTGTTTCAGGAGCGGGGGAAAAAATCCAGCTGAAAACTCCTGGAGGTTGGAAAACTTATTTGAAGACAAGAACAATGGCTTTTCATAGTTGTTGCCACTACTTGTCTCTGAGGAATTTGACTTGAAAATGGACTTATATAATGTATATAGCTAGTAAAACAAGGGAATTAAGCTTCCTCCTACAGTAATAAAAATGTGTTGGTTGAGTATGTCACAACACGTTAAAAATTTTTCACTCACTGGTCATTGAGGGGTCCATATCTTTAGGTTTTTCAGTGATACAGTGTACTGTGAAGCCTGGTGCATCCTCACACAGGGACATGAGTCTACCTTTCCTACAATACAAATAGTGTCAGTATTTAAACACAGGGTTCTTACCACAAAATATACCTCAGAGTAAACGCAGAGTTGCTGTAATTCTTGTGGTATACTGTACGTACTCAACCTTTTTACATATGAAACATATGGCTAAAAAGGTTTATATTACACACACACAACGCTCATCCAGATAGATAATATGGCCTAACTGTATCAAATTTCAAATGCTTTTTTTCTATCAGTAATAGCTGGCATATTGTGTTTGTTTTGATTCATGATCCAACACCAACCACTAGAGGACTGTCTTAATTTTAGGTGCTTGACGGCTCAGTGTGTTTACACTTATCGTCATAGCAACATGTTAGTACACAGGCCGTAGCCTTCATGAGACAATATTGGGACTCACACGCTCATCAGAGGTTGGACTTGTTGGGTTGAGAAGAACAGGGTGATGAATTGTGAAGTGTACTGTTGTATGTATTTCATTATTAAGGAATCATTTGTGAAACATGGCACGTGTCGAGGTGCCTTTTTCTGCCTTTTCTCTCTTGTTTTTTTTAAACATAAACTGCCTTTTTCCTTCGCCTTCTCATACTTGTCTCTCCAGGGGGGAGTGAGAGACTCCGATACGATGTGTGTTTTTACTTTCTCTGCCAAGGACACATGAGAGAAAATGCTACGGAGGATGCATAACTCTTGTTTTTTTTTAATTTAATTGTTTTTATTTTCTTATTATCTACTTTAAATGGGTACCTGCTTCAACTGTGTATATCCAAGTAATAGGACAGGATCAGAATACCCATACAAATGAGAAGAAGAAAAAAGAAATTGAGACTCAAAGAAGGCAAATAAATCCAGTGGAAAAGTACAGAAGTGCTGTACATGTTCAGACATTGTGTTAATGTTTAACAAGAAATGTTTAAAGGAGAATGTGATTGCTTCATAAAGCTGTTCAAAAGCAATGAGAAATATTCAAACAATGGCCACCCTGACTGTTTATATTTAACAACTGTATATTACTTGCTAGCTACTTCTCTGTATGTTTGTTAATTTTGCAACACTAACCGATATTGAATGTATGTTTTGCTGTACAGGAAATGAATGTCCCGATGTCACAGTACATTGAATGACTCATTACGTTGTTGAAAGTGCGGCTGCGATTGGTGAGACGAGCAGTTGGCACACAAAGTCAAAAATGTTTCGCTTCCCTGTAATAACTAACCCGAGCTCCTTTGTTCGTCGACTACAAAAACGCCTGGTTTCTTATTAAGGCCAACACCAGTTCAAAAACACATCAGATATGTGTCTATCTGCTACTAACAAATCAGAGGTTGTCCGACAAGTATCCACACGAATTAATCGACTCAATGTCTGCTTAATCTGTAATCTCTTTTGACAAGTGAGAAAGCGGTGATTGCCTGAAAAGTGAGCGTCTAAGTGCATATTCTACTTTAGCAAATTGGTTTCATGTACAGTAAGATATTAGGGGGGAAAAAAATCTATATTTGTTATTTACTGTACATGGTATGTATTGTATTTGTAAAGGTAAATCAAACCATGTTTTACAGGAGTACGTTCTTGTAAGAGGATGTATGAAAAGAAGGGAGGGGTCCCTAAGAAATTAGATTATATATCAAAGTATTTGCTTACAGTACGGCTTTAAGTGGATAATGTTTCTAAAACATTTTAAGGTGCCTCATTTGTTATATTTTAGCAGATATTATTTTATCTGAAAAGAAAAGAAACCTTAATGTTAGTACCGTACAATGTATTATTGCCATAGCCCGCTGGCTGCACAAGTTAAGTAGTATTTCCTCTGATGTATAGTATGTGAATGCCCATTGGAAAAAGCTTTAGAAGCAGAAGTGTGTTGCCCTATATAACAATATTTCTGGAACAAAGTAATTCTGTATTTCGCCCGTTCATGAGCACACATGTAAATTCACTTCAGATCCGTCACCTTCAGGAGTCCAAAGCAAATAAAACTGAAGGACATGTTTTTTCTAAGAGTCACAGACATGCTATAGTCATGTAAAAAACGTGCTGTGGAGGAAATTGTGTTTACATTAGTTTGATACAGACAAGTGTATTAGGGCATAGTTGCTTTGAACATTACGACTTGGTGCTATGTTTAACTTTGTGGTGCTGTAGATTAGAGGTCTGACGATTATTTTTTTTCTGTTCACAAAGCAACTCTTTGTCAGACACACACTCCTGTGTGTTTGAGCAACTAACTAGCTCTGGTAGTCACTATCGGTCCTTATTATTACAGTTTCATGGTGTGATGACAGTGATAGACAATACTGGAAAATAGTAGTATAACCTTGAATAATAGAGACTTTGCGACATTCAAATGAACTCAAAGATGACCTGTTTTCTATAGTGTGTTTGCAATGTCTGTCTGTGCTTCCAAGGTACCCTCTCTAAAGTATATCTGTGATGATACTGAGAATATTAACCCAGCCTAAAAAGGAGAAACATAAACCTGATTTTAGATTATAGTACACCCCACAGGACACATGGGAGGGAATCTGAGAGCATGGTCAGGTCATGAGAAGGGGACATTTTTCTACACACTTCCTGTAGGTCTACCATCTTTGGTTAACAGCACTGTTTTTCAAGCACACTACTGCAGGGAGGCGGGGGAAAAAAATCCGTCTCACATCATCTCACCACTGTTTTTTGACAATAGATTTCCTACTACAACTGTACAGTATAGCCATGAGTAGTCATCAGACCACATTTGTATTTATTACTGCTGATTCTCCTGGTTGAAAGGCATTGATTGGGAAGGCTTAAGTTATCCTCCACATGGGTTTTTACGAATGGATGTTGTCTTCCGGGCTCTTTTTTGCATATTCAACAGAAACATGTACAGTGTTTTAAGAGGGCTGCTTTGGACGTACTGTTAGTTCAATTATTTTTTTCCTTTTTTATTTTTTTTTTCTCCAATTTTTCTGCTTACATGCTTTTAGGGCATCACTAGGTGCTGGTAGGATGATACTTAGAAACCTATTTGATTTTTTATTGTATTAATCTTGCATGTAGAGACAATACAAAAAAAAGACTAAAAAAACGCCTATTTAGCAATCATTCATGGACATCTGAGCTGGTTGTTATTGGATGGAAAATAGAAAAATGTAGTATTTTCTATATTCTCTGTTTTTTCATGTGTACCAGCACTGAGAAACTAGAATGTATTATTATTATCGTAGGCTACAATAAGCACTACATCGTTGACTGTTTTAGCTAATGCTCATACTCAAGCAAACCAAGTAGTGCTTAAAAAGGAAGAAAATTCAATACATTTCATTTCACTGTCATCCACTGAACTCTGTGCTGTACATCACATGTTTACATTCTGTATTATATGTTGTTTATTCTGTTTTCTTTTGTACATAATTTGTCTCCATAATGGTCTTTAATGTTCATATGTAAATAATTCAAAGCGAAGACATTTTTTACTTTTCTCTTTTTTAAAACAATAACCTGATGTTTAGCTTTTTGTCCGTTTTTTAGACTGTCATTCTGTTCTGTCACTACATCAGGTCTTCTGCTTCAATTAACTTTTCGTTTGTGAGCAATCAATTAACTCATACTGTATGGTGCTGTACCAAAGCCTTATGTATAATATTTGTATTACTTTTCTCTTGTTTGCCACTGCTGTCCAGTGAATTCTGTATCGTCTGAGATCATGTCTTACTCACTCTTCATGTTCAACTGCCATTGATCTCCTTTCTTTATTGAGTAAACAGAAACCTGAATGAACTATGTGATTAAAAAAAACAACGCACTCATGGCCTGTTACCAACTGGCCTGGATATAAAGTGACAGTCACCATGAAAAGCCTTCATAGGGAAAATGCACAGGCTCAATCCTGGTGGCTCATCATGACGTAGACATGGGCCTAGCACATGATCTATGCTCTATCTATGGCATGTCTGTGAGAATATGAAAGCAGTGCTGCATTCATGTCATCATATCATTTCAAATGCTTAGTCCCATACGAAAATTTTCCTCTCAAATTTTTGTATTTTGATATAATAAAAAAATCAAAAGAGGTTTTATTTTTCTCGTGGTTCTGTGTCTTGGAGTTGCTCTGATCTATTTGAGGAGGTGGGTGTAGTTCATGTGTTGAACACAGGGTGTAAGTGTTGGTCAGATGGAGGGGGAGATAGTGTGGGGATACACAGCAGCTATCAGGTCAGGGTTCTTTTGTACTTTAATTCTATAGGACATCAGTTTATGAGTTAAGAGCATATGAGTTAAAGTGCAAGTATTCAATCCCCCATGAAATACAATTGTGCATTGCATGTCAGTTAAACAGAACTTAATTTGGAAAACATATATATTTATCACAAGGTGTTTTTAACTGTTTGCATGTTGTTCAAAGATTAGTATTTTAACCCCAGCTCTGCTGTCTCAACACAAAGGTTAAGAAATAACTAGTGTGGCAACTGAGCCGAACCAAGGAAAGCAAATAACATGAAAGAGGATGAGGTCTGTCAGAATGACCTTTGTGCTTTTGTTCAAATTTTCCCCTGGCAGACTGGAAAACAAACAAATGAGCAGCCATTTGCATTCACCTGAGGAAAATGAAAAGTGCGGTTACTCCTTGGTTGAACCCCTCAGCTGCATGGTCTCGTAAATGCTCAGGAAGCAAATATGCAGTTCTTTAGTTTTTTACATGCATTAACCTTGATTATAATATGTGTGTTCATAATGACAAGCTACTCCTCTAAGAAACTCTAATTTAGAGGGATTATTGTCCTTATCAATACATTATTTTTTTTCAAATGGTCAACATATGCACAAAAAAGTGGAAATATCTTTCACAATTTTCCTAACAAAAGCTGCAAGACCTCTTTTTTTAAGTTCACTGGTTTATATATTTAGACCTTTGGACTTGCTAGGATACCTTTGCTCTTGTTCCCAGTCTTCATATGTCACACCAAGCTAGCTTTTTCCTGCCTATAGTTTCATATTTCACTAAAATGTTGGCCTAATGTAACCAAGTGCTTTAACCCAAAATGTTGAACTGTTGCTTTATGTAACAGCAACCAATAATTTGTGGTAGGGTATACCCTACTTGATACATGATAGAATGATCTTTCAAATTGGTTTATCCCAAAATCTTTTGTATACAGGTTAAAAATATGTTTATTTTGTAGCAGGCTAATGCTCAAATCTGTTGCAGTGACCATAAAGCAATAATCAAATAGGGAATTTGGTTTTAGAGTGAAGTAAAAAGTAAAAGAGTAATAGCTGAATTTCAAATTATCTGCTTCAGTTGACAAGCACAATAAGATGATATATGAGAATGAAGTGATTTGCACACCAGGTTTCACTCCTCTCACTGCTACCACCCCACCTACACTATCGTTATGTAATTCAGTACCAGGCATTACCTAACACGATACAATTTGCCAGATGGGGCTCCTAAGGCTGGGGAATATTATCAAAACGGGGCTCCATGAAGACTCTCACGCCTGCCTCGCATTCGGGTCCTTGACATTGAAAAGGTCTGGGAAACCCTGGGGCTAAATTATCCCAGGCGCAGGCACGGAATCAGTTGTGCGCGCTCCCGGTGGCGAGTGCAGATTCTCAGCAGTCAGTCAGACAGACAGTCGCGGCTCTCCGGGATGACTCCCACACTGCCTCAGCGATGTCGCACCCCAGCATAGATTTTAATCCTAAAAACCATCTACCTCAGATGATCGGCTGGAGCCTGCGTGTGTGCGTGTTTGTGTCCGAGATGAGCTATTCTGCAGTGCGATGCTGACAGCATGTTTCCTCGTCGAGAAGCTCCGCGCTGTGCAGCATAGAGGAGGCAGCAGAGTGGAACAACGTGCACAGTTACAGGTAGGCTGTTTGAACTGGGATTGTCTCTAAATACCACGTAGCCTTAGATACAAGAAGATTGCTGTTTAACCTGCTGTCACTGGCCTGAAGGTGTCATCCTTACACCTGATCCAGGCGTTTTTTTTTTATATCAATTACTCAGGCAGTCGAGTATATGGCTGAAAAAATGACTGCATATGTGTCGCTAAGTGTGTGTGTGTGTGTGTGTGTGTGTGTGTGTGTGTGTGTGTGTGTGTGGGTGTGGGTGTGGGTGTGTGGGTGTGTTTATGCATGAAGCTGACCAGGCACAACAGGTCAGAGTACACTTAGTAAACTTTTCCCTTCTACTGGTTTCCAGTTCAGTTAGTGTTTTTAGTTATTAAAAGGAGTGCCTTAAGAGTGATTGCATCACAGGTCATGAAAACAGATCTGAGTTTAGCAGTCAAGAAGATTTGGGTGCAGTTTGATCCTAGGAATCTTTGTGATATCTTGGGTGTGCATAACATAATAAAAGATTTGTATTATCTATTGCAATACAGTACAACAACTCAGCAAGCCTACATTTATGAAGCTTAGATCCAGTTTTTGTCTGAATAAGAGGTGTTGATCAAACTGGTGATTTCTGAAGTTACTGCTCTGCTGAATGCATGAAAGTCTATTGTAAGGCCTCTGTCAAGTACTTGTACAAAATAGTAGCCACATGTTAGCCTTAGCATGTATGTTTAAGAGTTGATTAAATATTGTGTTATATTAAATATAAGTGTTTTTTTAAAGTCAAAAATATCAATCTGCTATTACCATTTCATTATCCGAACGTTTTCACAGTTAACTCAAGAAGACTCAGCAAAGTAGTCAATCAAAATAAAATACTAACAAAATACAGGGCTTGAAGAAATATATTTTCATGTTGCTCCATAGCCTTTTGTTTATTTGTTTAGTCATAAAGTTAGAAGTTCATACATACAAAACACGGATAATCAAGCAATCTTTTCTTACCTTCCAAGCAACAGCCCCCCCACCCCTCCCCCTCTTGCCCGACTAAAAACAACATAACTTCCAGCTGTGGAGAATAATTATGAGTCTTCTGCACTACATGTACATGGACATTTTGCCTTTTAGTTTTTGGCCGATTAAAAACCAAGTAATTCATTTAATATGTTGTTGAAATAACGCAGCCCTACATTTTTCTGTGAAGGCTGTATTTGCAGTATTGTACTTGTATGTGTGTAGAGCTTTAAGAGAACATGATGGGTCCACTTTTGGTGTGAGATTATGTAATACAGTCTGCTACTACAATGCAGTCAGTCTCAAACACATGTACCACAAGGTTGTGTCATCATGTCTCATAGGGCTCAAAGTGGTTATAGTTGTATGGGTGTTGTTTTGGAATGCATTATACTGGGGGGTTAACGGTGATCTTGTAGTACACGGGAGTTTTTTTAGCCAGTAGTATATTGGCATGGCGGCAAAAGAATCACTGAACCATTGTCCTTTCCCAGAATTATTTGCCCCAAATTGCAAGATTGTCTCTTATTCTGTATTTTTAGCGAATCATTTGTCCATGTTAGTGGAAGGGCATTTGTGCTAAAAACAGAAGGGCCTTTAGTTCATTGTAAGGCTTAGGTGACAGATCGGCTTGTTGATTAAATATTTGTGTCTTTGTTGTGTACAACTTAATCGCACTGCTGTTCATCCCGCTCTTGTGCCCTTCATCTGGGATCACTGTGTGACTCTGAAGGTTGCAGGACAAAGATTGAGCTGTGACTGCGACTCAGTGTGAGATGAAATAAAGTTAATCTCACTCTGGTCGATTTCAAGAAGATTATAGGGTCAAATGACTCCTCCTCCTGATCCTCCTCCTCCTCCTCCTCCTCCCCCAAAGAGTGAGATGAGTGATAAAGCTACAATAAGGAGTAGAAAGAAAATGTTGTCCATTTTGATCAACTGAGTGAGCAGCTGCAGATTTGGTGTCTGAATCCTGCAAGGTGGAGGAGCAATGACGTCATCGCCTCAGGCAGATGTTGATGATGGCCGTGGTGATGATGTGTCGAAGCTTGTGTTGGTCTAAGGTTTTATCCAAGGCCTCATTTCCCTCCTCGTGCCACCTCATCCTCAGTCTGGAGGAGCATCAAGTCACGATGGACGGGAAAGAGGTTACCATGGCAACCGTGGGCCCTTCTCTACTGCGTCTCTGGCTTGTGTTCACTGCAATCCAAGGCTCGGAAAGAGAGGGAGAGAAGAACATGAGACCAACTTTCGCCTTCATTTGCAGCACTGTCAGGATGTTTTAATTTATCAGTATCTAGACTTGTAAAAGCAACTAATGCCACTATTATTGATATTAATAAATGATCACATAACTTAATGTAAATGAAAAGGATCCCCCTTTGTGAGATTTATTATCCGACCATGAAGTTTCCATTAGCTTATTTCAGCTTTTTTTTATTCATTTCCTTTTTTTTAAGCAGGCCCCCCCTCCTTGGTCCACAACTGTACTGTTTTGGTTCACTCTCATAGCTCTCATCTGCATTCTCTTCATTTACTTTACTTAACAAAATAGCTGCAAACCTTTCAGGCACTCGACAACAGGCAGACAAGACTAGCCAATAGTTGCTGAAAATAGTGGCGCATTTTGCAGCTGAAGAGTTAGATCTTTCCCACAGTAGTTGGTAGAGACCAAAAATGGAGCCTTAAAGTACGAGGAACAAAGTTCAAACACTCTGACTTTTCCTCAAAACTTGCTTTAATATGCATGCTTATGATATTTATTCGTGCATATTCTGTTTTCCTCCCTGTCCTCCTCCTCCTCAGCTTTCTTTCCTCCTCTCGTACGTGAAGAAGAAGCTGTGACTCACTTAGTTGCATCTGCTGTGTGTTTATATGGACGAACATGTAGGAAGCAATTTTTCATGTTAACACTCTTGCTGAAACAGCTTGCGAGATTGTGTAGGCTGCCCTATTTTTTTTCACAAAGCGCCATGTAGGCCATCTGATACCAGGGCAACATCCTCCTGTGCTGCTTCAGTCTCATGACATCAGAGAAACGTGTCTCTCTCTGCTTTAAAGTGCGTGTGACAGGTAGAAGAGCGTCTTTATTGTTACATCTGGAAGAGGTTTTGCATGAATACGACTGATGGACAGGTAGTCGAAGCCGGAAGGAAGATTTCTGCCTGAATTACAGTAGCTGTGGGCGAACATAAAAGAGATTTCAGACATTGTGTGTCGCCTGATTTGACTTTGTTCTATTTTTCTCGCCTGTGATGCTGCACAGAGTGTCAGCATGTTCCACCCATTTTTCTCTGTCATGGTCAATGACACACACCTCGCAAGATCACCTCTAAAGTCATGTTTCTTTTCTTTTTTTTTCACAATCATGTCAGCACGGTCTTATTATAGCTTGAACTATTTAGGGCATCTCCAAAATAGTATTCTTTTAAAGTGTAGTGGTGCTGCCTTTAAGAGCACCAACTTGTTAATATGTGGCTCTCTGTTGTCTTCAGCTCTTTTTCAGCAAAGTCTTTCGGTTACAAACAAAGGCTTTTTTGGGCCCTTGTAATGTGAGGTACAGCATGTTCATATACTTGAAAAGACTCACTCCCTGTCTGATGTGGTATAATCAGCAAGGTCAGGCTTTGTACTGGGTACCATACAACATTTTGTTTTATCATTGACTGCACACAGCAACTAGGAATCTATGCCCTCCATTAGTACCATATAACCACAATATTGTGAACGAGTTAGAGATAATCATAACCTAGATGTCTGTTGAATCATCCTGCATATTTTACACATATCAAAAGGCACTAATTGTGTTACGAGTACTCCTCTCGTTCCGGTTCTGCATAATTATGTGACACACTGCTTATTCCTCTGACTTTCCCAACACTGTTTCCACAGGTACTTCATGTAGCACTTCTCAACAGTACATTCATTTTTTTTGTCCTTGTAGGCTTTCCTCTAGCAAGGTGATAGTGTCTATTAAAGAGGAGATACAGTATGAGATGAGGATAGAGTGGAGACCGATGTGGCCTGTATTCATGTCTGCCTGCTCACATTCTGCTGAGTCAGGGGGTTCTGTGGAAGTCCGTCAACAGCAACTCAATGAGGCTGCGGGCCAGAGAGGCTGGTGGGAAACTTCGCTTCTCCTATTGTTGATGATGAATCTTCTTGCTATACCCTGTTTTTGTGCCTTCTCGTTATTGTTTACCACTAATCAGCCACAAACATTTAAGATGTAGAGGGGGGAGAGTTTGGTTTCGCTTCATCAGGACATTCCTGCGTTTCCTCTGTTTACAGTACATAGAGATAGAAGTAGTAAACATGGAGTGTGGTAGAGTAGAGTAAAAGAGGCTGTTCCAGTGTCAGTCTTCTCATGGATTACATTTTTTCTGAATATTAAAAAATATGGGCCAGTATAAGACTTTTAAGCTGTGTAATTTTAGTTCTATTTTTGAGACTGTATATAAAGGATTATAATATTTATACTGCCTGTCATTGCCAGACCAATTTTACAGTGCAAACCTGGAACCTATGAGTTTTTTGTTTTTTTATCAAAAAGCCCCTGGTTGCTTCAACAAGTTGGATCTATGACACAGGAGGTTACATAGTGGGAGGCTTATTTGAACATCTGATTCATTTGGTGTCTACTGTGCAACAATAACGTTTAGCATGCAATTATTTAGAAGCCAGCGCTTTTGTTAACCAAACTATTTGTGAGTTACTGTCCAGTTCATTTTATACCGACCTAACAGCTGATTTAGAACATTTCACTTTGACGGTGGCCATCTTGGTTGCCGCAGTGGTGCTCCTCTATACAGGCAATGTCATCCCTCACATTAAACCCACCCCACAATAGATCACAGATTGAGATTGGCCATACCATGGGTAGGCCGGCAGAATATCTGTCTGTCGGCTGAGAGACACATCTGTCTGAGCACATAACGAATTCGCTGGTAACACTATAGTTTTAAATGATTATCAAACTCAGACTAAGCGCTCAAACCACACAAAAAACTCCAGACAAGAAGTTCACAAAAAAAGTATACATAGCTAGTACTTCCTGATATGGAGCACTACTTGGCCCTAGGTTTGCTGTGTGCCTGTGAGTTAGCAGTAATCTGATTTAACACAGGGTTATGCACCGTGTAAGCAAGGCGGTGCTGTAGTGATGTCTCATTGTTGCCCCCAGCAAGACAGCTGACAGCTTGAGTTAGCATGTACTCGCTGTGCCTGAATGAATTCACTCCCACAGTCCAAAGACAAGCAGGTTAGGAAGACAATGTGGCTCAAAATAACATGTGGATGTCTAAATTGTTTAAGGTTTTTTTTCCTCTGGGATAAGGATGGATTGGTGCCATGTGAGCACAACAAAAACTCAAAGTCTTAAGACTTCATTTTGGCCAAGCCCCTCCAAAAGAGAGGGCCAAAAGATTAGGTCATAACCAGACCACATTTAGTTGATGTCATATTTGAAACATACAGGTTTGCAGTTGATGAAATGTGGATTCGGGATTAACATGTTTGCTTTTTTCCTACACTGTCAAAATTATTTGGTCAATTTACCACTCTGGAAAAACATCCTGGTTTATCCTGTTTACATAATGTAAAACAAATCATATGCATGAGTGTAAAAAATCTACCCCAATCCTGCATATGCTAAACGGGGACCTGTTCTGAAGATGCTATGACAATCTTGACACTTCCTTCAGGAAAATATGAGTAGATTGTTGTTTCCAGCTTTGTGCTTCAGACAAGCTGATATTCTCATGAAACCATCCTATGAATTTGCAGCCTGACATGCATTATCACTGAAGCAGCCCCTGGCGCTGTAGCATGATGTCATCACAGATTACAGTCTGGGCTGTGTTGATTGTAGCCTTGAGAGTCGCAAGACGCTGCAGCCTCAAGTGGGTTGACGTCTGGCGGCATCATTGCATCGGACTCTCCCTCACGTCCCCTCCTCTTATAACCACCCACCAATCCTCGCTCTCTTTCTATCCCTCCCACTCACGTTTCTGTACAGCGGGCTGTTGCAGTCAGGCAGCATCATGGAGGCTGGATGTGTGGTTGCCGCGGTGATTGAGAATGCTGCCTCAGGACCCCAGGGTGAACCAGGAAGTAGTGACCTCCTTGAAGGGTAAGTTACTCTTGTTTTTTGAGCTTCATGTCGGCTGATCAGAATTGTGTAAAGCCATATAGATGTTAAGCAAGATTATGCGTACATGTGCTTGCATGTAAATTTTACACATGAATTAATGTAGGAGCAGTGTAAAGTTAGGTCAAATAAATGACCCTGTTCTCAGAGAGAACATTTTTTTCCTGTTTAAGCCTCACCAACTCCTTAGCTTTGTGCATTTCCTTTGAGTTTCTATCATGCCTTTGTAATTATTTCTGTCACTGTGGATCACATGAATTAAACTGCGTGTGAGTGTTCTTGGCTCCATATTCTGATCTAATAACGCTGAATCCCTGTGACAAATCAGAGGCCTCTGCCCCTTCTCTCTTTGTTGCTCATAAAAGTTGAGCTGAATGCACCTCAGCCTCCACTCTCGAGAACGTTGAGTCACATTTCAAGTGACGGTTTTGTGAAGCACTCCCTTGTGGGTGCATTGCCTTCATGGCTTTCTGAATAGGGAAGCATTGCTTTCCTGAGTGCATACAAAAGACACCATGGCTTTTTGTTGACCCTTCCATCAAGTGAGATGCTACCATTTTGCCAAGATTTGTTCCCATCCTAACGTATAAGAGGCATATTTCCTTGTGTTTTATTAACACCATTCTCTCAGAAAATGAGAGATTCAAACCCGAATAATGAAAGAACAAGATGTTTTTTGGGCCACGTTTATGCAGCGTCATGATTTAAGACACATATTGTGATTTATCCTTCTCAATTGCTCCCTCTGGTGTTTTTAAAAAAAAACTACAAAAGGTATTTGAAAACATCAGACTGCACTGATGTTGGCATTAGGACATGTCACCTTTCCTGTATTTGAATAACTTGTATGTGCTTGACTGTACTTTTGTGCAGAGAGTTGCTGCAGACTACTGACCTGGACAAAGACGATGCCTTACCTCATGCCATCAACAATAATCCTCCAGTAGAAAAACAGCCACAGGAGACATCCACTGCCATGGTACACACCCACACACTTAACACACATACACATTCTGACACCACACCTCCGCGCGCCCCCCCCAAAAAAAACAAATACAACAACACACATACACACCAACTGACACGTCGACCATCTTTCATGTGGTTTCTTGTTTGTGTAAGATATCCACATTATGATGTCAACACCAAATGCTGTCACTGGGGCGGGGCCTTAAAGCCACGTGGCAGTCAGTAATCACAGAAACAGAGGTGTGAACAGGTGTTCTGCTGTCTCACCATCCGGTTGGAATGAAAGTGAGGTGGTATGTTTGAGAGCTGCAAGTGTAAAGATGTTGCAAAAATATTGTGACATAGTGTTGTCATCACCCCTCCCCCTCACTTTACATCTGGATACTCTAGTTTATGTAATATTAATCCTCCACAGGGGCTATTTCTTTAAATCGGTGCCATCCTGTTAGAATGAATATCTCTTGGATGATTGACAAAATATCACAGCAGTGAGTTCTGTTCTCATGCATTACACATTAAGATAATTCCATGATCTAACGTATTATAATATAACGAAACAGCATCGAGCAAAATGTTATAATATATTCCTGTTAACTTTATCTTATCAAAAGATAGCATAAAGTTGTTAGCATCAAATAAAATTACCTGATTCAACAGAGAAAAGAGCATGACATAGCTTTAACGGAGCTAAATAGCATAGAACACTATTAGCACAACAAAGCAAAATGTTGATCATGAACTAACAGTAACTGTTGTTGCGATATGAGATAACCATATGAATAACATAAAATGGCTTAAATACAGAAGGAAAGAAAAGCCATACAGTGGTGAATGACATACCATTAGCATAAAATGTTTAGCATTTGATAGCTTGACAGTAAAAGTAAAACCTAGCTAAACATAGCTTAGCCGAGAAGGTAATAAACTTACAGTGGAATAAGTAGCAGCGCACACATTTAGCATATACATTATCTGAAATAGCAAAGCATAGCATAAAAGTACAGCAATAGTCAGCATTATCATGAAATAACATAACATGTAGTTTCCATGGTAATAAATCACAATTAGCATTAGTGAGCTTAAAACCCCATTTGCTTAATATTTCTTAAATTAGCTTTTAAAATTAATAGCACATCATAGGCATAGTACAAGCATAACATTGATATTAAATAATACAGCATTAATATAACATTACACTCATCTCTACTTTATTTTGTATGTAAGAAGTGTAAGTTATGCGTATATTTTGCTGCATTACCCGCTTTCCAGGGATAAACCCAATACTTCTCGACTTTAATCTGTTCTCCATCAGTTGTCTGCTGACTGACTGACAGTTATTGATCTCTGCTCTCTCTGTTGTGCAGGTGAGGAGTGATGATATCACTGAGCTACCAGCTGAGCCCCTCCTGCGCTCCTGCGTCAGCACGGCAAGCATGAAGGTCAAGAACGTGAAGAAGTAGGTGCTCTTTGTGACAGTGTTGCTGCTATTATAGGCTGTAAAACAGGCCTCTTATCCAGGCCAGGGAAATGAGGACCTGTAAAGTGTTGGGCGCGGCACAGACAGACGAGTCCGCCTGCTGCATCTCTAACCCTGTTCCCTCACACATAGGCCTAATCTCTCTCTCTCTTTTCCTTCTTTTGCTTTGCTTTTCTCTCCATCATGGTGTCAGTGTAGTGAATACTGATGAGCTTCCGTTGTGCTATTTTTTCTTTTTTTTTAAGGCTTACGTTCCCTAGAGGTCACTTCCCCAGGTTGGAAGAGTGTGCCCATTTCCACTATGAGACTGTTGACTTTGGCAACGTTCAGGTAAGCACTGAAAATACTTACTCTTTGACTCCTGCAGGAGAGAGTTACTATGTTTAGTAAGTGTGTCTTTGGCTCGAGTTCAGTGGACATTTGGGTGATTGCTCTTGAAATGCATAAGTCTTGAAATGCAATGTGGCAGTTGGATCAATACTTGTTTTTCTTTTCATGTCTGCCCTGTCCTACTGTATCTACCTACATTTCCTTTTTTGGCAATGTAACTGTAGAGCTTTTATTGTATCATTTTAGAGCTATACAATATTTATTTGTGAAAATATGCATAAATCATTATGTTTTCATCTAAAACAGGCTTTGTTCCTAATAAAGCCATGATCCTACAACAGCAGTGTGTTAATCCTTGTGATTACTGAGTATTAATGTTAGACTCATCTGGACTCTGTAAACCTGTGATCCCGCCTCATTAAGTTTACAAAGCATAGTCAGTCAGTTAGTAAGTACAGTTGTCTCCTGGATTGACAGCCAGGACTTCCCAGGAATTTTTGTAGTGACTTGTTTTGAAATTGAAAAACCTGTTCTGACAAACCAATAGGCGTGTGATAAAGTACGCTGACGGTTAAAACCGGTTTGCAGAAATTGCTATAATGTGAGCTATTTCAACAATATCATAACCAATTGTTATGATGGCTTTTTTTTCACACAGACAGCTCTTTTTATAGCAGGACCCCTCTGGGTATCAGTTGGATTCTCACTGTGTTGAAGTTTCTCATCAGCCGTTGGTGAGCGATCCACTAAAAATGTATATTTCTCCTGGCTCCTAAGAATGAGTCCTAATGACCTGATGATCACATCGTCATTTCTGGTTATCTTTGGATAACTGTAGCATTTAGCATTTTCTTTGCGAGCTTGTTAGGTCACACAGTCACATTAGCATGTATATCTGTGGATGAAAAACTGTGTTTTTGCTTGTTTTCATTTTGTCTGGTAAATAAAAAAACACTGCAAATTGCAAACATTAGCTGCAAAAACCAGATTTGAACATCCTGTGGTCATGTGCAATGACATATACAAAAAAACTTTGGACATATTAACTCTAATGTTTGCAAAAATTGGATATTGCTGCATTGATCATTAAAGGCGGTGAATTAATAAGCCTTACTCATTATGGACTGCAATTGGTTGTTATCGGTCTGGTTCATCGTGTGTAGTTCAGTCTTCTTTCCAGCAGAGTGCAGTAGTCGTCTCTATGTAACCAGAAGCTGCTGCTGTAGCTCACCACAAAGAGTGCCTGAGCAGTGCATGCATGCTGTAGGGCTGATTTCTGACATGCAGCATTAATGGACTACAGTGAAGTGAGCTGGACAGAACTTTCATCCCAGGATGCTGTCAGTCGGATGGGTAAATGTCCCGCTGTGGTTGCCGTGACTGTGATTGCTCCATCAGTACAGTGAGGGCAAGTGGAGCAGCATAACAGTCTAAGTGACCTTGAAAAGGTCCACAGGGAGAAGAAAAGCCGAGCTGAACTAGAAGAGAAATATGAGTCTGGGGAGACAGTGACACTGAAAGCACTGTCTTCACATATACAAACATACAGTTGACACACATCGCTATAATGTGATGCTATTCCCTATGCTATTTTTGATATTTTTTCCCTGACTAAATCTGATAGATTTAGAATCTTGTTTTATCTTCCATGATGCATTTGAGGCGGCAGGAAGGGGAGTGTACTGATCCTGGTTCATGTATCCTAATCACAGACTAGCACAACAAGGACGGCAGAACGCCTCTGTCTGCAGCCTCCCAGACTGATCCCTCTCCAGATTAGCTCCAGTCTCGCCTTGAGCGTGGAATGAATGAGAATAGTTTTGAAATGAAGCAGGGTCGTCTATCTCTCTCATGCAGCCTTGCCTCTGTGATGGATGAGCTTGAGCGTCTGTGTGTGCCAGTTGAGCCCATTTACTGCCAAACCCCCCTTTTTGTCACTGGAGAAAGCGGAGTGGTTGAGAGAGAGAAAAAGAGGGGGAGGGGGGAGAATGCAGGAGAGGAGAGGGGAGGGAGGAGGAGGGGGAAGAGATGGAAACATGCATGCTGGATTGGGGGTAAGACACACAGCGGGAAGCATCCTTTTTTTTTTTCATATTTCCTGCTTTGAATAGAGCAGGGAGCGCGTGGTGATCCAAAGCCGTGTGAATGAGCGTTTTACGTAAGGCGGCAGGGGAGTAAGGAGCGGCATTTAAACTCTGCTACCCTCAGCAAAGATTTGGTTTGTTTGAGGAGCTCACTGAGTCCAGGACTGCGGCCATACACAAAGGAAGAGCCACAGCCTCCAGCTGCGAAAGGATGTCTGAGATGCTTTAGTGTCAGGTAACCTGCATATGTGAATGATTTATGTATTCATTTCAGCTTCTGGTGCCAGATGTTTGTGATTAAACTATATTATGCTGGTATGTTTCTGAGCAGAGGGTTAGAATCTGAGCTGTATTAGCATGTTTTATTTCAAAAGGAGTAGCCAATCAGGTGTGAGCATCCAATGATCCTGGTTGGTATGATCTTACTTCCCATCATGCATGTGGCCTCACGGACCAGCATCAGCACCTAATTCAGAGGCTGAGTTTGGGCTATTTTGTAGAACAAATCCTTGCATAGAATAAGAGCTCCTTTGCCATGACTTATTAAAGAACATTTTTTCTCAGTGTGCGTTCATTGTCAGCCTGGTTTGAATTTGTGTTACTGTCTAGCATGAACTAGGTCGCTGTGTGTTGTGTAACAGGGTATCCAGATGAGTTGCTAACAGTTAAAAATAACCAGAAGTTCCTTTGGCTTTCAGGCCTTTGAAGTCTCATCTACAGTAACGTCTGTCTATGTATTCCCAAACTCCTTCAGGGCTTTGATCATTTCAGTTTTTGGGGCATATGGAATATTGGGGAGAAGGAAGATGAGGAAGAAAGCTAAAAGTGCCCCGCCTCCAAGCACAGATTTTTTTTCTCAGCTTATGTATTATACATTTCATACTGCAGGATTTATGGTCAAATGAGAATATGCTTCTCAACCATGCTGGTGGCACAGAAAATAAACTGTACTCCTTTAATTCCTCAAAAAAGGTCTTTGTATTCAAAGTACATTTGTCTGAATTCCTAAAGATCTTTTTTTTCTATATGGAATTTGTTTTAAAAATGTTAACCTGTGACTTTCTTATGCAGTACTTTGTTACTTTTTAGGTGTTTTCACTTGAACTTCCTCGCTCTGTGCAAAAGAGGTTTTACCTTTTAATGGAAAAATGGGGTTGGACATGATGTTCAGGTCACACACATAGAGGTTGTTGTATTACACGCATCTATTATTCAGAATGTGGGCCCTCTCAATATTAAAACTCCGCCTTCTCTTTTTTTTTTCTTTCTTCTTTTTTGTTCTTTCCTCTCATAGTTGTCATTTGCAGAGGGGCAGAGTGAAGGACCGAAGGCTGGTCTGGACTCCAAAGAGCTGGTCTTTCTGGTTCAGATCACCTGCCAGGTAACATCACACTCACGATATATACGGAAAAATAGATACATTGGTATCATATCTAAATTATAGTCAACAAATCGCTATGGAAACACAACAACAAAACCAGCTAAAACCACCAAAGAAGTATACACAAAAATTACAACAATACGTTCACTAACATGTACAGCAAGTCATTATGGTTAACTGAGAAAAACATCTGGAGTCTTAATTAAATGATAGTAATTCTACTGTAGAATTACAGTCTTGTATCAAGTAGACAGACGAGGATTCATAGAGGATTGGGTAACTGCACACATTTAACCAGACAGGTAATAGTCTAATTCAAAGGGCAACACTGACAGGTTTTTGAAATATGAAATACTGTAAAAGCTTTCCTATTCCTAATCATTACATACTCTTAAGTATTCAATTTAAAATGTTCAAGGCTTAAGATGATTTTTTCCTCTACTTTTATCAAAGTTTGTTTCTGTTTTCTTTGTTAGGGTCGAAATTGGCTGGTAAAGAGGTTCTACGAAGACTTCCGTGTGCTTGACAAACACCTGCACCTGTGTATCTATGATCGCCGTTACTCACAGCTAACTGAGCTGCCACGGAATGACACATTAAAGGACACTGTTGAGGAGGTAATACAGAGCTACGCCTCCAGTATCTCTAAGTTTTGTTATTTAAGCTTGATGAACTCTTTGTCGTTAAGCTTTTTAAGAAATTACCCAGTGACAAAGAGTTACAAATGTTTGTTGTTGCATGTTATGCTAATCCTAAGATATTAGATGCTACTAAATCTTGATAATCTTCGTGTCTCCATCAGTCAATCACAAAGATGTTAGCCACCTATCTCTCCCGCTTCTCCGCCATCGCTGACAACAAGATCAACTGTGGTCCAGTCCTCACATGGATGGAGGTATCTTCTCATCAGCTGTTTGCTCTTACCTACTGTCAGTTATTCAGCCTCTAGAGAAGACCCCATTAAGTTATTTTAATATTTAATACTCACTATTAATATTCAAGTGGTTTAGTTAAAGGAACATTCAGACCTTATTGAAAATACCCCTTATTTACCTGATGTCAGTGGATGAAATTGTGTGATAGGCGGAAACACTGGCTATGCAGCCCTACAGTAAATGCCTCCAAAAGTACTTATTGAGTACAGTAATAGGAGGATGCACCTTTTTGTAAGCTTTCACTTACAGTAACGAGGAATACAGCATGTCAGTGTAGGGCTGTTTTAGCAGTAGAAATAAAGAGAGAGCAGCTGTTTGTAGGCTTTGAGTCAAATTTGGGACATTTCAGAACAAGAAAACATAAATCTTTTTCTTTTTAAATTAAGTCTCATTTCATTTTTTTTTTCAGATCGACAACAAGGGGAACCATCTGTTAGTCTCTGAGGAAGCCTCAATCAATGTCCCTGCCATCGCTGCCGCCCACGTCACCAAACGTTACACAGCACAGGCCACAGATGAGTTAACCTTCGAGGTCAGTTTTCACCAGATATTTCGGATGCAATCATAATGCGTTTTTTTCCCTCTCGTTTGCATGTGATGAGAATTTATTCTTTTCATCCCACTCTTTGTGATGCAGGTTGGGGACATTGTGTCAGTCATTGACATGCCTCCTAAAGAAGACACAGGCTGGTGGAGAGGGAAACATGGATTTCAGGTACACCATCTGTTGTGCTTCATTCACATTGGGCTCCTAACAGTTAAATAGCAAGTGAAATGTCCGTTACGTTTAGAGAGAACAACTTGTCCCCTCTTCCAGTGACAAAGTGGTGAGTCAAAACTGTGTTTAAAGATTCAGTTACGAGGCACATTACTGAGGGAAACAACAGGTCGACAGGGTTTATTTATGTTAGTGATTTTTATTTATTAATTCAAAAGATTATTTTATGGCTTTGGATGCCTTTATTGTAGAGGACAGTGAGTAGGAGTAGGCTGCTGGGGTGAGAGAGTTAAAAGTGACATGCAGCAAAGTGCAGAGGGTCGGCGTTGAACCCTGGCTGATCACTTCTAGGACTATAGCCTCTGTTCATGGGGAGCGCAATATAACCACTAGACCAGGCTTTCCCGACCCCACGTGGGGTCGCATGGAATTCAAATGGGGTCACCTGAAAGTTTTATTTATTGATTAATAAAAATATATATTAAAATATATTGAACACAGGCTATTGTTGGCCATAGCCAATGTTAAAACAATAAACTTGCAGAGTCTCTGTCTGTCAGTCATTGTGCAGAAAGGTCATCCCAGCTTTCTTCCTCTGTCCACAATAATAAACACGAAAAAGCCCAAATGTGGTATAAAAGGAAAGTTTACGTGCAAGACAATAGAAAAACTCTAAAATGATTAAAAACAAATTTTTAGCAAAAAGCTGCAGCCTATGTTTTTTGGATGTCTGGGGTCACCAGATTTTTGTGAAACTCAAAGTGAGGTCACAAGCCAAAAGTGCACTAGGCCATCCCGCATGCCGAGAGATTTGAATGCCAGACTCCTTTGGTGTATGGAGCTGTAGAGGGTTATGAAGCTAAGGAGGATTGCTGGTCTGCCCCACCACTGCCACCAGTGTTGATTTTCATGAAGGAGGATGATCAAATGTACACATCATGACTCAACCACATTCTTTGGAAGAGTTTACAAATGTTTGCCAGCTGAAACAAACAGCTCCTACTTAGATATAGTATTGCACAGGTATTGCAATTAATCCAATTTCCCTGTTAATTATTTTTAAATTAGATGCCTGAAAAAGTCTGTGGTTATCACAAACTTCAGAGTTTTATGTTTGGTTGTTGGTTTGTTTTGCGTAACGACAAAAAATGCCCAACTCAAGTATTTTGTGCTCTTGAAAAAAAGGTTGCTAGCTAGCAGCTAATTGAAACTACAGAGGCTTGGATGGGACATAAATCATCATCAGGTAAAATCTAGAAGCTTAGTAGAGATTATATTCAAGTCATGCAACAGTAGTGGAGTTTAATAATGGCTTTACTGTACCTTGTCTTACTTCTTCAAGGTTTATATTCATTTAAAAATCATCAAAGGTGTAATTACTTTGTAAGGTCAAATAGCAGAACATATTTAAAAAAATGAGCGTGCCACAGTGCTAATGTTTTCTGCTTGATCCAAATTCTAATGGTAAAAAATCATTTAGCATTTTGGCATAGGACAACGCATATTGTAACTTCCAGGCTAGCCAAACAAATTCATTGTCCATACAGTGCTCTATATCTCAATTTAAAAAACACTAGCTTCCTGTCAATTACTTTGAGGTATGATAGCAAATTTAGCAGTATGTTTAGTTACATACATTGATGTAACTGTCCCAAGTTTAAAGTCTGTATTTAAGAAAAGGATATATATCTTTATAGAAAATATGAAGAGTAAAAATAAGATTTTGATATAAAAAAAACTCTCAAAAGTGGTTTTATGACACATATTGAGTATGTGACAAGATATCCAGATATACTACATGGGAACACAAGACTTCAACACTGCGTCATCAAAAAATTCTGTTTAATCCCAGAGAACTCATACTAGCAGTTGAGGAAGTTTTTATCAGGAAGATATGAGTTTAGTTCTTGTTTTTAAAATTCAATAGAAGCTAGTTTGTTCTTGCGGTTGGGAGACACCTTAATATGCTTTTCACAAACCTTCTATTGTCAGCCCGAGGCAGCATGTACCCTCATGCTTGCTGACCTATTTCTGAACCTTCCCGAATACCCCCACTGGTCTTTTGAACTTACAAGTGTTATCAACGTCTCTGTCTCTCCTCTACTCTTCTCTCTACTTGCAGGTTGGTTTCTTCCCCTGCGACTGTGTTGAGCTGATAAATGACAAGATTCCCCCCAGCGTTCAAAGCTCTGTGCCAAAGCCAGGTACTCTCCGGCGTATGTCTGTCCGTCTCTGGCTTGATGATTTATTTAAGTCTTGCTCTGGGTATGTGAGACAGATGGATTTAAAGTGGCTGATATGTGTGTGTGTGTGTGTCATCTAAATCAGTGTGTAAGAAGCATGGGAAGCTGGTAACCTTCCTGAGGACTTTTATGAAGTCTCGACCACCGCCTCAGAAACTGCGGCAGCGTGGGATCCTCAGAGAGAGAGTGTTTGGCTGTGACTTGGGGGAACATCTCCACAACTCAGGACATGAAGGTAAATTATTCCGACAATGTCTTCTTTTTTTCCCCCTCCATGTCCTCGATGTTATTTTCCATCGTGTCATTCTTACCTGCTGGCAGTTCACACTGAAATATCACACATTTTTATGATAAAAACCACAAGATGGAATTACCCAGTGAAGCTCCTGTTGTATAGCGGATTTGTGATACATTGCTGTGAATTGAGTCCATGGTGTGAATAATTGTGTTATGTAGGACAGCAAGATGTTCCTCCGCAGAGATCATTGTAGATCTGTGTTTATAGGTGGTCTTGATAGTGGCAAAAAACATATTAATTTACATTTTGAATGTAATTAATGCCTTTTAGATTAAAGCTGTAGATTATTAAAATATAATGCAGTTTCCCTCTGCATTATTTTGTCAGGTGACCCATCGTGTTAAGGTTTTGTTTACCTTCAACATGGTTGTCTCTGGTTGCTCATGTCTATGTATTGCACATGCTACCATAAAGGACACTCAGGTCATATCATCTGTGTTATTAAAGTAGTTTACAGTCTGCAATAAAAAGGTCAGTGGATACTTGGAAGGTTCATTCAATATTTCTGACACATCAATACAAATTGGCCAAAGCCTTTTTTTTGTGGCTTAAGATCTGTAAGTAACGAGCTGTGATCATTTTCTTTGAATTTAAAGTTCAAGTAAAAAACCCTGAATACAAAATGTAACTCAAGTGACAGTGTTTTCAGCAAAATGAACTTTAAGAATCAAAGTTGAATTTTCAATATTTTGATGAATGGCCCCTTTTGGTGTAACTCCAACCTAGTAGATAAAGGGTTGCCTCGCTGAAAACTTTTTGGATAAAGAGTCGGCACAATAAGAGGTTCAGAATGGTCTGTACTTGTTTTGACCAGAGAAGCTGGGCGGTTGCAGGCACCCCCACACGGACGTTTTGGACGCCCCTCGTAATATAACTGATTCTACCTGACCTCAAAAGCCTCTGCATTTTTCTAATAAGCTCCACCACCAGAAATGTTTGAAAAATGGAGAGCGGTTAGAACGTAGAAAGTTTTTAAGACCAATACAGAGCTGGCTAAACAATGAAGCTTCCATGTCCAGGACATTGCAACCAGCATGCGCATTGGCTCTCTGGAGGAGGGGGGCAGTGGGGAGACGTCTCTCTCCAATGTTTTAATTTGGACTGCAGTACCAATTTAAACTCTAGGTGTCATGGGTTACATATTGCTCTTTGAACTTTAAGTTTCTGTCTCCTGTAGTCCCACAGGTTGTAAAGAGCTGTGCTGACTTCATAGAGAAACATGGAGTCGTGGATGGAATATACAGACTATCTGGAATCTCCTCGAACATTCAGAAACTGAGGTTTGTACCCATGGTGTGAATCAAGTTTATAGGAAAGACTTTGTGTAACATGGTACTATGTCTGTTTTTGTTTGTCTTAAAGGACTGACATCACTGTAATAAGAAATAAACAAAGAATCAGTAAAAAACCAACAACTGTATTAACATGATGGATTCTGCTCTCCACGTTTTTTGTTGTTTAAATTGAGCTGCATCGTCTGAAATCCATCAAACACAAATTGCCTCCAGCTGTGCAGCCTTGAATAGCCGTAATGATTTTTTCATCTAATCTATGCCCACCAGGAGGAATTAATGAAACAAACTCTCACTAGCAGATAAATTGGGAGGCTTGTAATACGATGGGGCGTTGACAGCCCATCAAAAAGGATTTTCTCACATGAAAAACTCCTTGACACATCACATGTTGGTGCTATAGGCAATGATAAATATGTGATGACTAGTTCAAATTCTCCCAATTTACACTTTTTAAGGGTAATGAAGGGCCTTTTTCTGCATGTATTCCAGCTCACTTGTGATAAGGCAGAACATGTCAGAAGATGTACAACCTGGAGTTGTTCTAAATTGAAAGATAATCTAGTTAAAGGTAGTTTAAAATGTCGCTGTTGCTGTGTTGTAATGCTGACAGATGGGCGGTAGGATGACTCCCACTCTATTCTATATCTTCGTCTTCATTCTGTCTCCCTCTAGGCATGAGTTTGACTCAGAACAGATCCCAGACCTGACCAGGGACGTCTTCAGACAGGATATACACTCAGTGGGCTCCCTTTGTAAGCTGTACTTCAGAGAGCTGCCGAACCCTCTGCTCACCTATCAGCTCTACGACAGATTCTCAGTAAGAATTGAAGCGCCAGTGGAACTGGGGCAAGGACTTATAATTGGGATAAGTATTGAGTGGAGAAAATCTGGGTGCCGAGGACAAATTTCCGATTACACCATAATAATTAAAAAAGTAAAGAAACAATGTACATTTTGAAGCTCTCTTTAAGTGCTACAAAAATGAGGTCATTGCAATATTCGGAGCTTTCTAAAAACAGCAGGGGTTCATGCTAAAACAGAAAGGCAGATTAAATGAGCAAAAACACTGACTGCTTTGAATATAAAAGAGAGCAGGACTGTTAAGGCAAGTCCCTCTGCTGTTATTATCAACCCTCTCAGCGATGTGCTCTTTATCCTCCACAGGATGCCGTGTCTGCAGCCACAGATGAGGAGAGGCTGGTCAAAATCCACAATGTCATTCAGCAACTGCCTCCTCCACACTACAGGTCAGGATTCAAGCTCACTGTTGCACCCTGGTGGCCTTAAGGGGGATTGTGTGATTTCTAGAAAAGGGAGTGATACAAGGTCAATTTTGAAGATGTTGGTTTTTTTACTTACTTACTTTATCTCATTCACATAGAAAATCCTGCACTTGTATTTGAAACAAAGCTTTGAATACTGTAGGTGCTGAAAAATGTCAGTCTGATCACATCCTGGTAAAGCCTAAAATTACAGTTGTCCACAGCCTTTCTTATTTACATCTAAGACAAGTGACATGAATGTTTCTTATATTTGAAGGGGCTGAACTCACCAGTGACTCACCTGGGTAAAACTGTGTGACATGACCTTGTTTGCTTCCAAAGGGAAATATTTTGAGGGTTAAGTTTTATACTACAATTGAACCTGTCTTTATTTACAGGACTCTGGAGTACCTCATGAGACACCTCTCCCACCTGGCCACCTTCAGCCCCATCACCAACATGCACACTAAAAACCTGGCCATTGTCTGGGCGCCTAACCTCCTCAGGTTTACTATCATTGTGGCTGCATGCAAACTGAATTAGATGGCCGTTAGTGTTTCTATGACAGTGAACTAGAGCACGTCTCAGAGGTGCAGAACTGTGAAATAGGTTGTGTTGTACTGTAACTGTGTTTCAGGTCCAGACAGATCGAGTCGGCCTGTTTTAGCGGCACAGCAGCGTTCATGGAGGTGCGGATCCAGTCTGTGGTGGTGGAGTTCATCCTCAACAACACCGAGGCTCTCTTCAGTCCTAAACTCAATGCCATCATCCGGGAAAGCACAGGTTGGTAAAAAAACAACACACACGTTGCCTGTTTCGAGATAATAAACATCTCTAATACACTTTTAATGCCCTCTGTTTAGGTAACAACACCTTATCCAGACCTAAATCCTTGCTAGTCTGCTCCCCATCCACAAAGTTACTGTCTCTTGAGGAGGCTCAGGCTCGCACTCAGGCACACCTCAACTCCCCAACCACAACGCCCTCCCTCACCCCCAGTGACTACATCGAGGTCGGGGAGGGACCCGGAGCTCTGCTTGGCAAGTTCCACACAGTCATCGAGCTCCCCATGGAGAGGTAGATCCTTTTATTGGTCCTACATGTCAAGTATTATACATGTTCACATGCTTTATGAGGAAACATATCGTTTACTATTTAAGTTATTTGGCCTGTTCTGCTTAGTAGTGTATGTTATGGATCATGTTTTATAATGCAGAGAAATTAGTCTAGCAGGTAATTAATACATTTTTTTATTGTTTATTATTCATTCAATTACTGAATTGAGACAAAATAACAAACATGTGATGGCTACCCTTATTACAATGTGTGACATGTGAGGAGTGTTTTTGGGGCAAAACTATTTGTTACATGAAATTTTGTGCTTTATATTTTACATAGTTACATAGCTGTTTTACATGGTACCCTGAAATTGCACTAACCTAACATTTAGCCAGTGTGAACTTAAATGAAAATGCATTTTAAATTGCAACCCTATTTTTATTATTTCTTTGTATTCATTAATGCTTGGTTAAGATGATATACTGTAACTGACGCTTTAGTCAGACCACACAAGTGCTGAAGATGATTTTTTTTTTTCCTGTGTTGTAGCACTAAGCGGCCTCCTGCTAAATCTAAGAAGTCTCCGGTGGGGAACTGGCTCTCCTTTTTCCACCTAGGCAAGTCCCAGTCTGTATCCAAACGTAAACTGAAACGTCACCCCAGCGAGCCTAACGAGATAAAGAGCATCGCACTGCCAGGTCAGCTCACTGCTGCTGTTACACAGCCAGAAAACTTCTTCACTTGTATGTTTCAAAGCTTGTGTATTGAATTTTTTTTGTTAAATCCGAACATGTTAGCTCATTCCATCTGGATGTGTTATGTGCTCTTGTGCATAAAGACTTATTTTATTGAGAAAAGCAATTTGCTATGACAAACTTGCAGGTGGAAGAGGAGATAGTGGCACGTTGCGCTCCACCAAAAGTGAAGAATCTCTCACATCTTTGCACAATGTCGAAGGTAATTATTCAATAAAATCGTACAAATTCCAACCAGAAAATGGTTCCCCTATCAGATATTTCTAGACTCAAATATGCATTGATTTATGTCCATCCCAGGGGAACCTCCAAGTTACCGCCGGCGGAGACCTCGTTCGACAACTGAGGCCCATTCTGCCATCTGTAAAGATGACTTACGCAAACCTAGAAGTAAAGATGACCCTAAATCCCACCCACTGAATGAAAGTCATGATGGTGCTGATCGGGTCCGCAGCACAGCATATATTTCACCTCCACACCAAGAGGACGATCTTGATCTTTGTCCTCCTGCTGCAGGCATTTTTAGTTTGGACTTTGACCCCATGTCTTTTCAGTTTAGCCCACCCTCAGGGACACCTGGGCTGCGACACAACAAAGATGGACCTAAATGGAGGAAGAGTGCAGGGTGCTCAAGTGAATCAGAGCCCATCTCCTCCCCTAACAACAACATTAGCTGTCCTCAGTCTCCAGATATTAGTCCGGTTCTTGGTAAAAATGCAAAGAAGGTTACCTCCAAGCCACTTTCCCCAAAACTCAGGAAGAAATCTTTTAAAACCCAAGCAGATTATTTGAATGCATCTGCCACTCCTCCACCTCTTCCTTCCTCCTCTCCTCCTTTGGAGAAGCATGAAGCTCCACTGATAGATGGAAAAGAACAGAGAGCACCCTACCCGCACTGCAGCCCACTCAGCACAGCGAGCCAAGCGTCAGCCCTGACTGACCTCAGTCAGTCTGCACAGAATCTGCCTGATCCAGGTCAGTACCACTTCTCTTTAACATCATACACATTTGCTACATATAGTTAGAATATTTAAATAATGCACTCTGTAGTTTCTTATGAAAGCTTTTGTGTCTTTCCCCATCATGTCTTACCATAGCTTTGTTTGTCCTGTCATACTGTAGCGTTGTTTGTCTTATCCCTCCCCAGGAACAGATAGACTTATGAGTTCAGTATCTGTTCTCCCTCCTCACCCTCCCTTGACGAGTGCTGCCCGCAAGTTGGCTTTGGCTCTAGCTGAATCTGCCCAGAAGGCCAGTATTGGTTCCCAGAGAAGAAAAAACATCCCGTCACACCCTCTCCAGAGACACGAAGCTGCTTATGCTGAGGAGAGACCTTCCCGGCCTTCAGTTCTGGATCTTAAACTCTATCCCCAAGAGTACTTCAGCCCTCATTCCCCCTCTGTTTCCAAGTGGCAAACATCAGCTCACAGCCCTGTGGAGAGCCATTGCTGCCCTCATCCAGTTCATTTCCTGCCTGCTCACCTTGACCCAGAGCTGTTACAAACAACTGAGAGACAAGAGAGCATGTGCAATTTCACCCCTAACGTGAGTCCACTCGGGTCAGGGAGCTTGGACGAAGGCAGTGCAGAGAGGAGGGACCGCAGAGAGGACAGAGACCTCAGAGATGTTACACAAGCAGAACCCACCTTCCATAGTATTGGCGTTTCAACACCAACCCAACCTGCCTGCTCAGAAGAGAGCCCGTCAACTTCTCCCGTATATGTGAACACCGACTCAATCAATGTATTTAACTTCCGTGCTATTCTGGCAGAGACCTCCATGCCTGCCTCAATCGAGGAGGTCCGTTCACGCCCTTTACAGTCCTCCTCTTACCATAACTACAACACAGAGGAAGACAGACCTTTGGGCCTTGTTGAGGATTTCTACAGTCATCATCCTCAGCATCATCATCATCAGCCATATCAAACTGGACGAATGCCTACTCATTACTGCCCTCGGCCTAGTGCTTTGCCACATCACCTTATGGGGCCCAAGAGTTTGTACAGGCAGTCCTCTGAAGGTCGCTACAGCAGTTTAGGGTTACGACACCCTTTGTCACCTCAGTTACGTTACCATAGAGGGGAGCACATTATCAGGGGCTCCCACAGGCAACAAGGACAATGGCAGAGGTCGGAAGATAGAATAGTCCGGCACCCGGCAATTCGCAGGGCTCGCTCCTTCCATGCCCCTCAGATTAGTCACTACGAGCTAGCGGAGACAGAAGTGCTGCCCCCTGACACCATGTTTTATGTCGAGCAGACGGCAAGCCAGGAGGCACCCTATCAGAGGCTGATTCAGACCGGCATCCAGCCTGTCAAGTCACACTTTGAGAACCCACAGTCCGACTATCCTTACAACCCCTATTCTAATATGAACCAAGTAGATGTCACCCACTGTTACGTAGAGCCAAGCCGGCAACGTGGTGTCCAACACAGTCAGTCATACACTGTGCGTTCATCAAGGGAAGGGGGACAATCAGATTACTACAACTACTCTCCACAGCGTGTCACTCCTGCGAACAGGGAGCTTTACATAAAAAGCAGGGACACTGTGGTTTATGAGGCAAGAGATGCTGAAGTATTTGAAAGAGTCATATATCAACCAGTCAAGCAGGAGAGTAAATCCAGACATAAAAATACTCGTCCAGTTGTGTCACCTCTGGAGAGCCCTGAATCACCGACTGATGCAAGAAGCATAATGCACACAAGAAGCAAGTCAGACCCTGGGAACGCCTGCCTCCTCTCCACAAACAGGGAAGAAAAAGAAAATGTTGCAGTTGACACTAGCCCAACTTTCCTGAGGTGTCATCAGGATGATCTTGAGGTCATTAGGCAGCAGTATAGGCACCGGTCAAGTGCTGATCCTGGGAAGTCCAGGCAGAGTCACATCCAAGAGAGATCCTCACGGCAGCCACCTCTTCGCAAAGTCCCCTCACTTCCAGAAAGAGGCTGTGCCAACGTCAAGAACATCGAGCATAATGACAGAAGCCAAACACGAGGTCCCGACCATGATCGACTTATGAGGACCAATGCGACCAACAGCTTCTCTGGTCTTGTGAAACCCGGCATCCTTAGGAGGCCAGGGAGGTCGCAGAGCACTAGGGAACATCGACACTACTATCATCATCAAGCCAAATCCCCTCAAGATCCTGAACATCTTGGATCCTTTTCTTCTCAGCCCACCAGAAGGACTCAGAGCACTAAAGTCAGGCCCACACAATATGACCACATGGAGGGGTATTACCCAGCGCCAAGACCTAAAACCACAAGATCCGGTAAAGCTGTGGCCGGATATTTGCCTGGCCCAGGCTGCATGTCTCCTCGCGGGCAGAGATTTCTGTCCAAGGCCCTGGGTCATGATGCTTTTTATCATGCTGCACTGAGATCAGAGGCTGGGGTCTACGAGTGATTCTGACCACTGGTTTTATCTGATTCTACATTGGGGCCAAAGGAGAACAGCACTTTATCCTCTGCCAGACCAACAGACTGTTGTGTTGAAAGTGTTTGCTTTAACATTCAGGAGCTGCTAAAAAGTGTGAAGTGAGCCTGCTGCTGGAAATCATACTGTCCCCACACTGGTAGTTTCATATTTTGCAATGGTTTTTGGGGAGCTCAAAGACTAAATGCGAATCATATGCAGACAGTGTCTTAAATTTAAGGTTTTGAAAGTAACCGTAAAAGAGGCATGTTTGAGAAATTTGCTGGCTTATATATTTTATTTAATGTCTAAACAACATGAAATGAAAACTGAAGTTCTTGGTTCTATTGATGTGATTTCGGTGTAGGAATGTGTATAAAAAAACATTCATTTTCAATGTATCATATTTGTATAAACAACACACAGCTAACATGTGGCAAATGTACTGTAAATTTTGTTTTCTATTCTAGTCTGCTCAGACTTCAACAAGCACTTTTGATGAAAACTGTGTATGAAACACATTGTCTTAATGTGGTGTACATGCAGCCTCTTGATATATACAGTATCTATTTTTTTCTGTAAAAAAAAACCAGCTTGCTTTGAATCATTGTTGATTACTAAATTAGCACTTTTCAAGAGTTAAAAGAGTAAGACCTCATGGTTTCTAACTTTTCACTTTTTCTTTATCACACATTGTAATGCAATCTTAAAATAACAATGAGTGCTATGATATCAGTTAAGGTCAAAGCTACTGTGGCTAAATATGCTAGTTATACAGTAAATGCAAATGAGCTTATTCGGCAAAGTGTATTTTGTATGGCATTGTGGTTTTGTCACTAAATGAACATTTCTTTCCTCTTTTAGGGAACTTTTAACAATGTGTTGTTTTAAATAAAATATGATGTTGTTTTATTCATTCAAGAAGCTATTTCAAATCCGAACATGTAGATGAGGATATTCTGTGAAGACATGTTAAAATGCATTATTTTAGTATGAGTCTTAAAAAAATAAAGCTATATTATATCATTAATTAGTTTGTTGAACTCTTGTGTCATGGTTGTATTTTATCTTTAAGTTTGCACCCATTTAAATAGATCTCCACTGTTGATAGCCTTAATAACATTGTCTAACTCCAGATCTAAATCTATCATAGGCCTTTATATATGACTTTTAAAACCAGGCACCTACATTACCCTCAATGCAAAGGGACTAGCTATCAGAGATTCAGGTTTGTTATGCAAGACCTGTGGACTACAGGGTTTTGAAGTACACTTACTTTTTAAGTCAAACACCTCAGATATCATTTCTTGTCATTGTAAAAGTCGTAGTGTCAACAAAAACCAATATTAAATCAAGTGACATCATTTAAACCTTCAATAATGTAATTTAATATTGGTGATTTTAAAAGCAGGTCTATCTTTTTTCAGATAAGGATGTGTACAGGCTATGTCTCTTGTGAAAGCATTTAAAGGGGTCTTAGTTAGAAGTTAGAAGTTTGGTTCTCTAGGAGTCAAATAAACTGAAATGTTCAACAAAAAGCACAGGTTATTTAAAAGTATAACAACTTCTGGTTTCTTTTTTCAACCAAAGTTTCATATATTTTAACTAAGAAAATGTTTCCATCTAAATCATGAGGCGGCACTTCATGGAAATACCTTCGGGACTGGGCAAGTGATTTCAAACGACCTTCTAGCTAAACAATCTTTAAAACAAGCATAATGCCTATGTGTTAGCTACAATGTCTGCTAACTCATGAGCATGCAGGCTAGCTAACAGAGAGGTTGCCCCCCCCTCCCAGACCCTTTGATTTCTGTGATCAATTGTAAGCCATACCATTACTAAGCAAAACTATCTGGTATTCCACACGGAAAAATTAAAACTATGAAATAATATTTCTGTTTTCTCTGTTGCCTTTTTGTTTATCACCTAGCTTCAGGTTATAAGCTGATTGAGTGCTTGTAGGTCCACAGAGGCGTCTACTCTCCACCAGGTGGCACTGTAGCACTGCAAGCATGTCAAAGCTCCTATTCCAGCCAAGAGATCACAGACCTTGATTTCCTACTCAGGCAACTCATATCTGTTCAGAAACATTGCAGAGGATCTTGAATATTTTGTTGTGTGTAGGCTACTGCTGTTGGATTTCCAGTGAAGGGGTTTTTTTATGAGTAAAATGTTTATTGGCTGTAGAAACATTTCTTGAATTTGATAGATCCTCCAGTTGACTATGGCAGTGACCCCAGCTGTAGATTATAATACGATCTGAAAATGAGTGCGAGGCTACTCTTAGCACAACATACGCCTGTTGCTATAGAAAGCCAGCTCAATCACGGTTTCAAGTGAGTTGAGTGGCTGCAGGATAATCAGAGGGAATCAGCCAAGGTTGTCCAAAGTGCCCAGGGGAATTGTTGCTTTGTAAAAAAAATTATTAGTGTTCCTCCCGCCTCTTCCAGATCAAAACATCCTCCCATTCACAGCTGACTGAAAGGCTCGGTCTGTGGTGAAAAACCATTAAGAGAGCCTCAGAACTCAAAGCCATGTCTCCTGGCAGCCCTGCATTGCTCCTGGAGCAGAAAGCCATTGTTTATTCAATGCCGCATTGGCATTCAAAGTGCATCCTTACTGTTCTCTCTCATAACCAACAAGTTGCAATTTTTATGCATGTGAAGGTTGAAGGCAAATTATTTATGGGAGACTGGACCTAAGGAAAGAGAACGGCCTCTAGCAAAATGGTTTACGTTGAGAGCAATCCCTTTTCCATAGGCTATTGAATTCGCTGGATCACACGAAGATATGCATGTATTATTCAGCGTTTCAGAAAGAGAATTGTTGCCCTGCAAGACAGCCATCGGCTTTTTGGACATTGTGATGCATTTGAAACATGCCACCTTTCAGGATCAGGTTAAAGTCTTATTTTTCAGTTGGGTGTAAATTAAATGAAAGGAAAATGGCCCTTCAGTGGCCCCTCCCTCTCTCCTCCGCCTTGCTTTTCAATAGTAAGAAATATTAAAGCAGAAACTGCGTGCATGTATCCTGATATGTCTAAACTGGAAAAATGTGTAGCAAGATGAGGATTGGCTGCAAAGGGGAAGGAACTTTCACCTGTCTTGAGAAATTATTCAAGAACATCTGGTGTCATCCAGATGCAGAGATGGGATGTGTGACGTGTGTGATGCCCAACGCCAGCAGCTGCAAGGTGAAAGGACCGTCACCTCTCCAGGGGGTGGGTGATCTGTGGGATAATAGTTGCCATATACACTTGAGAGGATGACTCTTTAGAATTTGAACAAAATTGTGCTTTATAGACTTCTTTCTTTCAGGAGGAACAATTTGAAATCCTAAATGGTCCTCACTGTGGCTGCAGCCTGCACATCTATTAGTTATATAGCACATGGCAGGAGCTGTGTTGCTCTGGTTCACAGCACTTTAGTGGCTCCATAAAGAACCATTTTTGGTTGTTCATTACAGAGTAATGTTCCACTACAAAACATTATTGGAACTTTATGAATGTACACTTCCTCGTTGTTCCTCTGATGGATCTTGACTGTGGAGTGCAGAGTGTATTTGAATAGTAAAATGATGCAGTATAGAAGCCTCGACTTCTAAAAAAACTACTTAATATAAGAGATGAATCCTGCCAGTGCTTATTTTTAAGTTCATATCTGTCTAAGTAGGAGATACAATAAGAAGCCTTTTCTTTTAAACAGCTGCATCTGTGGTATATAGATAGCACTGCGTGATGACCTTAAAATAGATGCATCAGTGAGCACACTAACACACTACAAGCTTGAACATCCATTTGCTGTGTTTTTCCTTGTTCTTGTGACAGAGGAAAAACTCTGATCCGCACTCTGGTGTCCTGACTCAGTGTCACATTGTCGACGGTGAGGTGACGAGTTTCACAAAAGCTGATCGTGTAGATGTCAGTTTCTACTTTTAGGCACAATCTTGTTATCATTTCAGCATTTCACTGATTATGTGTGTGCAGCCATAGCCCCCATTGTATTTCAGACAAAAAAAATGTTGTCTTGCCTTACTTGTTTATAAGACATTGTGCTGCCACCAGTAAGAGAAAGAAAGATCATCTATGGCTCACTTAATCAGCTGTTTAGCATGACAATGGATCCTGATTTAATTCCAGCAACCTTGTTAGTACTTCAGATAAACAATAAGGCCATGGCTATGGGTAGAATTTTTTATTTTCCATTCAAGTGTAACCATAGTGTTTGAAATAAAAATCTGCTGCTTTTAGAGGGAGCAGTGGAGGAGAGCAGGTACGCAGAGCTTTGTGATTGAATAAGTGATTAGACCCCAGGTTTACACAAAGGCTCCTTGCTTGCAGTAATTGCTGCCTATTAGGGCTCAGTTTTTTAATTTGACATTCACATGCATATCAAAGTGACTGAGCAACAAGACGTGTGTGTGCTGGCCCGTACAGTTTGTGTTGGAAGTAATGCTCTTGACCTTTCACTGATGAATAATAGCCTGAGAAACAGAATGTAATTATCCAAGGCATTACAGGTGGTTCAAAAGGTAACCACCAGTTGAATAAGCTTTAGCCATGTGAATCCATTTGGAGCATTTACTTGTAAATGATACATCTGTTGTTTAGGGGCATGGCTCTACAGTTCAGTGATTTTGAATTTAGCAGAATTTCAAAAGCATGGGGCATCACTAATGAGGAAATAGAAACGAAGGCTACACAATTCAACAGGTTCCAGGTAGTAGGGGGGTGGATTTGATCCATCAAAACTCAAACCAAAGAACACCTATCTGGATGACAGAGCATTTAGTGTGACCAAACAGAAGGCCAAAGTAAACAAGCCCAGGCTCAGTTGCTCTGCAGACTCTTAACGTTTCACTGTTGTTAATGCCGTGTGTCAGGTGGACAAACTGCACTCACATGGTTGTGCAGAAAACCCCTAACATCCGACAGGTAAGATACCAAAACATGCTAAAGTTTAGTTTGAGATTCATAGGAAACTAATATCTGAGCAGAAAGTGAATTATATCCATTTGTTCATTTGAAAGAGCAGAACAGGGAGCCTCATTAGCTTCAGGCTCCACCTTCTGTAATTTCACAAGTGCTTAATTTATGCATTTAAGGCCTGAAGTTAATTTCTGCATTAAGAAACAAAGCACGGTCTGATATAATTTATCTTTCTGACATGGCCTTTTTAAATTGGACTTAATCAAATATGCTTTAGGGTGGAGGCAGAAATGTATTCTATAAATAACGTTTTTAAGGCCTCAGCAACAAGACTGGCATTTTCATGCACATCTAACAGGTTGTATGGTTAAAGGAAAATTAATTTAATTACCTCTCTACTCTGTTGTTTATGTATGTTTCATGCTCTCTTCATAAGTTGTCGGATGGTAAAAAATAGTTTGTGTCAAGCTTGTTTTCCCAACTCAATCTTATGAATCAATGTTGTTATAATTCAAATGTAAATAAAGCTGACACGAATCAACCTCAACACAGAAATTTACACGCACACAAAAACAAACATTGGACTGTATTTTTGAAAAGAAATATGCAGGGTAGTGATGGCAAAAGATAATTCATTTTGCAATCCATTTTGAAGGGTGCCAAGAATTCCACACATCGAGTCAAGAGGTCAAGGTTTGTCTTAAAACTGTTGTAGAGTAAAAGACTGTGATAATAAGGGAGACACTGCACACATAAAAGTTGCATGAAGTAGGTTCATTACTGGCACAAAACACTGTATGACTGATTGCATTCGACAGCACCAAATATTTGTCTTTTTTATAGATGCTGCTCTAAACACACTGATGTCAACCTCATTGATCTTAAATCTGGAACCACAAGCTAAAATCAGAGGTGACGGCCATGTTGGTGTTAGTGTCATAGAGTTTGCCTCATGGACGATAAAGTTTAATGAGCTGTTTTAAGGAAACTTTAAGATAATTCATGTTTTATTAATAGCGCAATTCAGACTGAGGACTAAAACATAACTTGTCGTAAATAACTACCGTTCTTATATTGTTTCCAAATAAGATTAAACAGTGACCACTGGAAAGAGAGGGACAACACCAAATAGAGGCACAGTGTGACGCATCATACTATAAACCTTGGGAAACAGTAGCTACACAAAATGCAACCAAGACTGAAACGCTAACTAAAAAAATTACGTTACCATGTCAAAGGACGTTTCTAGCAAACTACAGATGAGTGTGTGATCACTCGTTTCACTGTATAGTCAGTTTTAGAGTGGTTGTATTGTACAGGGGATTCAAAATGTCCCACCATGCAGCAAGAAAAGTGGAGCACAACTGACTGTCACAAACCAAGTACTATACTATCATGCATTACACTAAGATAATTAAAATATATGTCATGTCATGTTAATGACTTAAATGATGGGGGAGAGAAAATGATTTGGAATATTGTCCGGAAGTTTGACCAATGGGCTCACTATAGTCTTCAAAGTTGAGCGTCTTATTTTGGCATAGGTCATCATGAATGAGTGAGTGATTTCAGGCACAGCCCAATACTGCAGAGAAAAACAAAGGTATTCACACAAACAGCAGCGTGGGTGTATCACAGAGCCCTCACTCCTAGCCCTCCACTTGTTGGAGAAATGTTGCATCTGAATGGCTAGAACTGACACAACTGACAAAAAAGTAATACAAAAAATACATGAAGACACCTTCATGCAATTCAAAGAAAATGAAGAGGGACAAATTGTTTTCCTGTTGTGTGGAAAGGACATAATTGCGCACAGTCTTTGTCAAGCAAAACAAACGTGTATCAGGAAGTGCAACTATCTTCAATGGGGGTAAAAGATCTAATGATGTGTTTAAAGGTAATTATGAACATAATTGAAGAAGGTAGTTCATCCACACGTTTGCTGTAATTACCCAAGGTCTAAAATAAAATCTTAAAATAACACTGTTTATAAGACTACTGCGCCTCAAAATACTAATTAAGCGTAGAAGAAAAGTATGTTCCATCTTGTTCCCATTAACTTGTATCTTTTGTTCTTTTTATGTGCACATTTTTCTTGTTTCACCAGCTCAGATTTCTTTTGTTCACATCACAATGACATGGTAAGAGTGCTCTAACACTGAGTACTCACTACATCTCAGGCTCAAGCTTTTATGTCTTAAAATGAATACCCAGTGATAGTACAAGAATTATACTTTAGAGGATGGCTTTTCTCGTCTCCTTGTGGTTCCTGTCACTCTGCCTGTGTACAATCTGAACTGTTGTGTTAATGCAAACTCGCTGCTGATGTGTAGAAATGACCACACAGTCAAACTGGATAAACAGCTCTGCTCAGCATTGTTTTACCAAGCGAAAACTGAATCCTTTGCACAGCTGAACAAATGAAACGAAAAAGCCACCAAACATTTTTCTGTATTTGTCCATAATCTACTCCATCCAATCTTTCTTAATCTGAGCTGGCCTACAAAACCAGAACACTGTAATTGCTAGACTTTTTGACATCTTACCTTACAAAAATATGATCATACCCCAGAAATGTGGATTTGTAGTCAACAAAAAGCTTAACATTTTACAGAAACTAGAAAAAAATAAAAACAAGGGGGGTACAAACTGCACTCGAGCTAATTACAGGCAGCTTGTGGGATAGACTTTGCTAATCCTTATTTACCCACTGTTTCCTGTTGAATTGGAAAAAAACAATTTTGGAAGCTTCATCATTTCAGTGGGTTTGTTTTACCGCTCAAAAACCAGGCCAAATCTTCTAATCAAGAACTAATTCTGCCTAAAGTTGACAAGCTAAAAGCTCACAGCCTAGCTAAGTTCATGATTCCAGAGGAATCCAGAGGTGGTTGAGCACGCCTCTCAATCGAATATATTATTGTTTTTTGTTCAGGATAAATTAAATGAGATATAAATGAATAAGCTCTACAGAAACAAAAACATGATGATATTACTGTATATAGTCAAATCATTGCTGTCTGTCCAATATTTATTGTTTTAGAGCAACCCCTAGTCTCACAGCTATTTGGGAAATTATCACCAAATCTAGTCAATAGACACACATTTTCTTTTTTGGGTGAGTCACAACTGTAAGACTAGTGTGATTTAACAGGCAGCAAAATCAATCCTATAGGCTACATTTTGAAAATGTTTCAGGAACTTCTGTAAGAATGGTTTCATGGAGCGCCAGATAGCAGTTATATTGCGCCCTCACATGTACAGAGGCTATAGTCCTTGAAGCGGGCGGCCCGGGCTGGCCCCGGATCCTCGGCACTTGGCCCCATGTCATTCCTCAATCTCTCATCCCAGTTTCCTACTCCATCCACTGTCTTTTCCTCTAAATAAAATGCATAATAGCCTAAAAGAATTGTATAAAAAGAATGGTGTAACCACATTATCTTAATACGTTTAGGGTTATTTAAGAATTATCAGCATCTGAATTAAAAAACGCATCAATATGAATGTAGCTGTGCAGCAAAACATTTTATCTTATTGAAATTCAGGATTTATTTATACTCTGATGCTCCAATATTTTAAGTTTTAAATCACATGAGAAGTAAATCTTGAATCAGAATGATTGGAAGTAACAAATTGATACTGTACTTGAAAAAAAACAAGCTTAACCCAAGCTAAGTCGAGCTACTTATATATAACTGAACACAGTTAAGCTACCTTCAAATCACATGTTTTAAGTATTACATTTAATACTGATTCTTCTTAGAGTTGAAGAAGAAAACCAGAAGATGCTATATAATCTCACCAAAGAGTGCAGTGGTCTGTCTTTTTTTAGTTTTAACAGATGATCTGTGAGACCCCTGTAGAATTACAACTTATCCATTTGTTATATTGTTTTGCAGAGAGCCACAAACGTTTTAATCACCTTTCTGTTCCAGTGCAACTTTCTTCTTTGTGTTATTATCTACAACTCTCTTTTCAAAAGAGACTGCTATGGTTGCAGCGCGAAATAGATAATTTTTTTTTAACTTATCCACATCTTCCCAAATGGAATTGAAATTAAGTTCAAGCTCATTTGAGCTGATGAACTTCATCCCATGATGCCTTTCTTTCGCTGTTTGAATTCAATGCCAATTTAATTAAAACATGTAACTTTTAATTACCTAACTGATTAATTTAATAAGGGAAAATAGACTCAGAGTGATAAATTATTGAGGTGGCAATGTTCCTGCAGCAACTCACCGGCACACGAAGGCTCCCTGTGACTGACTTCAAGGCTGTGTACAAGACATTTTTAAAGACTGTTACAGGCTGTCCCACAAAAATAGAACACTTTCATATGCAGACGAGAGAAACACGCTCACAAAGCATCAGTGAGAAAACATCCATTGAGGCTTTGCAGTGCATCAGAAAGTAGCAGGGTGACTCAATCAACTTGTAATGCAACAAAAGAAATTTTAAGGCCATCGCCTATAAGATACCGCTATCTAAGTGTTTAAAAAAAACGACTTTAAATTCAAATCAATTATGCATCAACAATACTAAATGTGATAGGCAGATTACACTGAGATGGAGCAGAAGAACAGATAAGAGCAGGAGGTTGGGAAATGTTTGCCTTGCTTATTGTATCTGGGTGGTGGCTATGAAGCGTAACATCAATGTAAATTTGGCACAAGAAAACTTCTCTGTGCTTCTGCAGAAAGGAGTCACCTTGAGGTTTGGTTGACAGAACATCAGAGGATGCTGCTCGGAGCTCAGGCTCAGCAGATAATTACAGATTTCCTGTCTGAAACACTTAACCTTTTTTTTGTTATTTCGGGCCGAGAGAAGGGTAAAAGACCCTTTTTACATAGCTTTTTCTAATTAATCACACCTAAAAAATCAGCATCAACATCTAGCACCTTTCCTGCCTCTAGTGAACATCAATCGCTGATTAAGTATCATGGTATTAAACATCAAGCAGCAACATCGCTGACATTAGAGCCTATAATGCCGTTCACAGCATCTTTCAGGTTTGTGAGTTAATCACCTCACAAACACGCGTCTCTCTTCTCCCTGACACTTTCATACAGGATTAACAGGCTGGTTGTGTGTGCTTTAATTAATGCAGATTTCTCTGGGTCATACTGTAGCAGTCAGAGATAATTGTGTTGTGGTTATCGCAGGCTTCAGGTGCTCGTCCTTCATCATTGTTTGAAACAACTAGCTAATCTGTTGAAAGTGACGTGGCATTTCCCCCACCCAAACATCAATAGTCATACATTGTCGAGACTTTGAAGACACCACATCTGTAAGTCAGATGATGTTTTCTTCACACCTTCTTAGCTCATCATGGCTCGAGTGATTTAGTTTCAGACGTCTTTTGTTCCTGCACGTTAGCTGTAATTTACAATTGCTTTTGCTCATTTTCCACGATGTGTAAAACCAATGTGTCAACAAACAAAACATTTAGAATTTCAGCGTTTTCAGTGACTCCTTAAACCACATACAGTATGTAACTACTGGAGCGTGTCGCTGACTGGCATACTGCATTGGATAAAGATGCAGAACATGTGACTATTGAAATAAAACGTTTGCAGTTTGGTAAGGTTCAGGCACAAAAACTATTTGGCCAGATTTGGAAAATGTCTGTGGTGGTCCATGGTAAGTTATGGAACTAAAGTTTTGTTTAAAAATGACTCATGCCCTGCATTTGACTCTTTTTTTTCCCCCAATTCAATTTGAACTGCAGCTGCACTTATAAAGTTTGTACTGTCCATGCAATATGCAGTAAGTCTGGACAAACAATTTTCTCATACAATTGTACCTTGACGGTTGACCCTCATGCCTCACGCTTGTTGTCGCCCATAGCACAAATATTGTTGCAGCTTACACTATTTAAGATGACTGGAAAATAAAGGAAATAACAAAGGTTACTTGAATATACAATACAGTGTAAAGGATAACTGTACCATTTAGGCAGCATCACATTTATTGACATCTATAGCATACATATCAGAAAGACTAATAATCCAGCCTTTTTAGGATTATTTATATAATTAGTTTTAATCATTTGTAGCAGGGGTGTCTATTTTTGAATGAATGAACTTTTTATACTGCGATACATCAAAATGACAGCCGCACTCTGACCTTTTCATTGACACCACATTTAGCCAATTACAACCTTCCAATGACTGTTTCCAGCCTATAATAGCCAATGAGAGCGTGAGTTGAAAGATGGTGCCTGCCCCTATTGTGATGTTTCTGTACCCCGCCAATTGCATGTGACTGTGCCGATGACTAACGCAATTTCTTCATGCACACACTAAGGAAACTGATTAAAAAATACTAGCTATTTTCTGAATGCATTTAAAGTATTATGAGTTGATATTTATACCAAGATAGGCTATATGATTCATGATTTATTTAGAGAAAATACACTATGTAAAATTAAACATTTAGCACCCCCATAGCTGAAATGGAATGATCCTTGTTTCATAATCAGTTGTTTTATTGTGAGATTGGAAGTAAAATGAGGCTCTTTCAAATTCAACAATCCCCCCTTTTTCATGTGTGAAATGGTTGATTATCAGGAAGGATAAAAACCCCTTTTCATTTAAAGTCTTTCATTATTTGTAATAAAAATTAAGTTATTGTATTTAAATTAACCTTGGTAATAGTAAATATTTCATAAAACCACATAAAAACATTGACTAAGCAAGTGTAAATTATTCTCTGCTTTATAATGAAACTTTTAATAAATGTTAGAACTGTCCCTGGTTTACCCCACGTACAATTCTCAAGCAACATTATCTTTAAGATGTACTCAGGGTTTTTAACTACATTGGAATGCAGTAGCCCTAGTTTATCCCCTATATTACCTTTTGGTTTTGTGTTTTTACAGCTGCTAGAGCTCAAAAGTGAGCTCAGTGCAACAATGTAAAACATTCTGAAAAACTCTCAGTTTCTCCACTTCCACAACAATGAGCAGCAAGGGTTAGAAGTTTTCAGGAATTAAGTAATTTATAATTTGTGAGGATAAGCTTTTTTCTATTTTAAAATCATTCCCTGCTTTAGCGTCAGAGGTCTGATGAAAACTTTGTGATTGTTTGGTGCCTTTCTGTATTCCACTCCTTGACAGGTCTTATCTTATGCAGCAGGCAAACAAAGGTTCTTGAAGTTGATGTGTTGTAAGCGGGAAAAATGTGAAGTAGTAAGGACCTTTATGACTTTGACAACTGTCAAATTATGACTGGGTCAGAGCATCTTCCAGACAGCAAATCTTGTTTAATGTCCCCACTATTGAAAGAATACAAGGCAGCAAAGGCAGCGTGATGCTTTAGGCAATATTTTGCTTCAGAAACTTTGTGTTCTTATAAGAACCAGATACTTGAACCATGTTGTGGAAAGAGTACACCCATCGCTGGCAACAGTATAGTTAGATAGCAGTGGCCTCTTTAAGCAGGACAGCGTGCTCTGCCACACAGCAAAAATTATCCAGGAATAGTTTAAGAAACATGTCAAAGGGTTCTAAGTGATAACTTAGCCTTCAATTCATGTGAACTCATGCTGAAAGAGTATCTCTGGAACAACAAGAAAAGTCTGATTCATGGAGTCCCAGTCTCAAAATTTACAGGACCCAAAGGATCTGCTCCTAAAGTTTTAGTGCCAGAAACCACAGGACACCTTCAGAAGTCTGGTAGAATCCATGTGTCGACAAGTAACAGCTGCTTTGGTGGAGTTGGAGTCACAAGGTTGACCTATGCACAGCAGGTTGATATTATACAGGAAAATCTGATTGCAAGTTTCAGCTGTGTGTGTGTGTGTACTTGTATACCTAACCAACAGTGGACTTTGTTGTCATTACATGTTCACCAACAGGGGACCACCTCAACAGTGACAAAAGGGGGCATATTTGAGGTCCCTATTGGTATTATTCAATTACTTCTACCAAGTAAAGGCATATGTGTAAGTGTTTACATCTATTCTGGGCAGTGCCCATGCAGGATAGAGCAGGAAACTTTAACCACCCATTCACACATGTCCATTCCAACATTCGTCCATAGTGTGAATGGCCTGCTACCCCAAGCCATCTTTCAGATGTTATGGGGCTCTTAAAATGGCAACTGGGTAAAGAAACAAGTCTCTCGAAGCATTATTTATTATTATCATGGTACCAAAGTATAAATGCTCTCAAAAAATGAAGAGTAGTTTAAAGTAATATTATGGTTAAAGAAGGTTTGTTATATGACCAGAAACAGAAGTCCACATTGAGAAAACTATCATGTTAGCATAAATAAGGCAAAGTGTCATGGTGTTAATAACTGGAAGTTCTTTTGACAAAGAAAAGACTGACAGGAGTTTTTAGTGTAGTAATGAAAGCAATTTTAAGATACATACTATATAGTGTGAGACTCTTTGTGTGTCACCCAATTGCCTAAAGGTGTCTTCAGTTTTTTATAAGGCCAAAGTTGAGAGACAATTTTTGCAAATAAGAAAAATATACAAATTACATTCTCCACTCAGATTTCAAGAAGAGGCTTTTTTTTATTTGATATTTTACATTGTGGAACAAAAAGCCCTTCTTGTTCTATATACAGTAAGGGAGAAAAATGTGATTCAATAAGTAAAGTGTTTGAGGGATTTGTTCCTCTTGTTTAGAACCAGAATCGCCAATAAAGAATAAATAAGAATTATGCAAGTCCTTTAATATTTGTGCAGAACAGATGCAACATCGAGGAGATAAGTGTGCAGACAGAGCCTGTTGCGTTTCCCTTTGTTCACTCACTACTTTTTTCCCCACATCATTTAATTATACCTCAGCCAAGCCAAGTGCTGCATGCCATCAATCTCAATCAATCAATTAGCCAACTAAACAAGCCATGCTCAGACATTCATTCACTCTCAATTTCCCCATTGTGCTAATTACACTTAAACATGTCATTCCAAATTAAAATTGAACATTTAAATGGGATTAGTGGCATCTAACTGAAACATCACCCTTCTACATTTGTGCTTTCAAGATGCACTGACAGCCGACCAGCTTGTAGCCGCTTTAAATTCAGGCTGTTTAATTTCAGGAGTTTAACCTTGAGAAAAAATAATTAAATATAGAGAAAATCCCATAATCTGTCAAGTTTAAAAATGTCAATCGGCAGGTATTTAATATCACTGGTGGGAAGTATTATATTTCAATGATTGCATAAGTGAGGGAGAAAAGTGGCTGGTTTCTGAGGTTAAACTATTCCCATTAAAGTTTGAATAATGTTATTGACCTTTACCTGGGACGGATCACTTAAAGTAATGAAAAATGGTGGCACTGACAGAATTATGATGACAGAATTGCTTTTGGTTATGAACTAGGTCTTGTTCCGCCAAATGCCTATCAATTTGTCAAATCACTAACATCCACGTGTTCAGCTGCAAACCTTAACAGAGGCCCCCGAGCCTGTCGGTGTCAGTCATCTTGTCATTTTAAAATGTTTCTCGCCTCTCTCTGTAGCACAGTGCATGTGTCAGTCACTGATGGGAGCTCAGATTTCTGCTGCTGCTGCTCACCCACATCTGATCAACGTCACTACAGTATTTTTTACCTCAGCTCGAGAATCTTTCTTCTTCGGGAGTTTGACAAGTATCAGCAGCTCAGGATGAAGTGAACAGGTTCAATCCAGCTAATGTATTCAGCATGCTAGGCGGGAAGAGGGAATATGACAACAAATACAAGTTAATAAATTCTGCCATCTCCAAGCGGGACACGACTACAAAGTGAAACCCACGTTTTTGATCAAGTCACAACAACACGGCACGTTAAACATTGATATCTTTTTATTAAGACAAGAACTCTTCTCAATTTTTTTTTCCTTTTGTAAAAATGTTGGTGTGAACCAATACAAAATATGCATGGTCATATGAGAAACATCTTTTACTACACAAAAGAAAAATGTCACCTGGGTACAGAAAGAAAAAATTAAGATTGAGCAACAAAATACAACCATTTTGGGAGGTAATAAAATAACCAAACCCCCCTCTGCCTCCCTTCTCCCCTCCTTCAGGCTTTAAACATGAGCATGAGCTTCATCCAAATATTCAAGAAATGTTACAGATCATTCATAAAACTTCATGTCACAGTAAATACATCTATGAAAATGTATGCGTGACTTGACTGAATGCAAACAGATTGATTTACTGTTTGTGGTCACATCCTATAATTACTAAATAACCGATACTGTATAAGCAAAGTGTTACGGTGGAAGAAGAAGAAGTTTTCATGAACATCATTGTGATTTTGTTGACACTGACTGTACATAATTTTTGTCTGCTTAACAAATCTAGTTTTCTTTCTTTGTGAACTAGGTCTATGCAAAATAATATTGAACGTTTACTGTAACAGTGCACCATATTAAGAACACATAAACATGTACAAATGAGGAAAAAACATGTACACCTTGTGATTTCTGCACATTTGAATAGCTGTGGTACTACAGTATATACTTGGGGCCGTTTAAAATTTGCATTCTACCTGAGATGCAAAAAACACAACTATTGACACTCATGAACCTGAGAGAGTGAAAACAAACATACTAAATATCAAGTATTTAAAACATATTATAGAAACTGCTTCAGAATGATGCTTCAGACAATCTTTTTATGTTCCCCGATTTCAAAGCAGCTATCAATTTGTAACCATTTAAGACAAATATCAAACCTCAAAATAGAAATCGTCATGAACATACTGTAACTGTATCCATGACACCAGAAATCCAGTAAAATGTACTATGATTAAAGCTTTTTATAGCTTGTAGTACTCTTTCCCTCTCTGATTCTATTGGGCCTTGTCCTTGAAGATATCCAAATAAGTAACAGAGTGTAGCAGAGGAAAAAAATCATGATCAAATTGAATTTTTTGCTAATCAGAATCAAGACAACAAATAATACATCCTTGCATACAACATTCTCATAAATGGAAGCTGCCACACCACCCTGATAAACAAAGGAATACTTAACTTTTTGTTCTTATTCAAGCATTTTTATGCTCCAGATTATTTAGATGCATGTCTACAGTGCGTGAATACAGACAACTTGTGTGAGTATTGGCCCTGTAAGTTATAAAGGACAGAAATATACAAGATATACTGTAAGATTGTACATGAGGATATTGTACAATACTAACCATATGCCTCAAATCAAAGAAGGCACAAATTTAAGTCCTTCAGTCTTTTCCTTTATAATGATAAGTATCAAGAGGTGGTTTTAAGGCAGTGGTTCTCCTTTTTCATTATACATTTACAGATTTTCCTTTTCTTATTCAGGCAATACAATGAAATCCCTCACTAATTACCAAACAGGTTTTTCTCTTCTAGCTGTGACAGAGGCATTAAGCATGCATGGTGTGTGCACACATGCTGCGTCTCTGTCTGCAAGCGTAGCATCTTCTGATTTGGATTGGTATGAAAAAAACAAACATTCGTAACAGTAGACGGCTCCTCTGTGAAGGTTTGAGGCTGCAGGATGACAGTAGGAAAATGATCTTTCCCAAACCAAGTCCAAAGCTCCACGCAGATCGTTGATAACTTGTAAGGCAGAGAGCCCTTACAAGTTACAACAGCCCAAAGGTAAAATGTCTTTACAGACAGCAAGGAAATGTAACTGATTCATGTTTGCAGTTTCTTTTTTCGTGTACCGTCAAGGCCAAAAAGTATGTGTAGCAAGGATTTCAAAGCAGAGGAAATCAGTGGTGAAAATGTATTTTTCACTAGCTGTGGTTATTCATACAAACATATCTCATTGATATATCAGTGAAAGAAAAACTTTGCCATTAAAAGTTGAACATTCTTACTTTCTTCAGCACATAACAATTACATAAAAAGAAAAAAACCTTGGAAAAAAACAACTGATGTCCTTGTTACCTTTCTCAATTTAATGGTCAATTTACTATATTATCAGATTTTTTAAAAATTCAATCAGTGAGAGAGGAGCACTCTACACTGTGGATTTTGAGCCTTTGCTGGACACACGTACTTCTTAGTGAATGTGTGCACGCTTTCACAATTGTTATGTTTGGTCCAGGGTGGACCATGTTAGTGGTATGAAAATGTGCAGGAATCTATGTTTAAAGGTTAATTTTTAGGCTTTTTAGGCTTTTTAAGCGACAGGACAGTGGATAGAGTCGGAAATCAGGGAGAGAGAGACGGGGGAATGACATGCGGGAAAGGAGCCACCGGTTGGATTCAAACCTGTGCCGCCCGCTTGGAGGACTATAGTCTCCGTACATGTGACGCGCACATTAACCACTAGGCTACCGGCGCCCCCAGGAATTCATGTTTAAACCAAAAGCATACACAGCAGGCGGTACCAATAGATAACAAATAATACATTTTAACAAGATTTATGACAGATACTTCAGGGTATATATAACCAACTAAGGTCTTACCCTAGAGAAAACACACAGAAGGTCTTTTGGCTCTTAAATTATTACAAAAACCTTTTCTGCCATGTTTTTGTTCCATCCATCCTAATGGTGATTGAAAAAATACCTCTGACAAAAGTGACTCAAATCATTCCAGATACAACGTTTGACATTTTCTGAAATCTTCTCATATAATTCTTATTAAGAGTTGAGTGAAATGATGATCCCACTCTCATGTTTATATGCAAATCATGATGCTTCAGCCAGAGACAGGGTGCTTGGCTTAGCACAAAAAATGGCAAAAGTTAGAATCAGATAACTGGCTCCGTTTAATGGCAAATATCGGTCTATTAACCTCATCAATTAATACGTTTTGGCTTACTTCTAGGGAAAAAAAGGTTCTTGAGGGATGTATTGGTAATTTATTTTAACTTGGCTGGCTGTTTCTCACCATTTTAAAGTCCTTATGCTAAGCTAGGCTAACTGGCTGCAGCTTATTTTGATCCCGCAAACATGAGAGTGTTATCAATCCTCTAGTTCAAATTCTGGCAAAAAAAAAACAAATAACTTTTTCTTAGAATCACAAACTAATTATTTCATACTTACAAAGGAAGGACAATAGCTGACACTAAAGGTTTTCTGCTACTGTTGATTTTAATGTTGTTCTTTCTATCAATAGAAAAAAAGTTTAGATTTTCTCTGTAGAAACTGTAACTCTATATCATGGCACATTACTGCTGTCAGGATATCTCAGACTGGACTTCACAATACCCTAATAAAAATACTACACTGACCTCACATCTACTAATTGTTAGAGGTTTACATGAAACCAATGAGAGATTGTGATTTAGTGTGATACTTAACATCACTCTTACTTCACTTTCAGGACCAAACCTGTTCTACGATGACCAAATAATACTCATGATTGTAAGATAGGAAATCAACACAGTGAACCTGACCTCTAAAGGGGTGAATAAGGTCAGCGCTGCAAAATGTTGAAACCCATCAGACCTGCATGTAAGGGGTAAGAATGTGGTGAATTTGCAGGGACTGGTAGACCAAGCAGGAAAAAAACTGTGTTTCAACTGCGTTTGAGATTTTTAATACAATAGTAATAAGAAAAATAATATTGATGTGGATGACGTGGCTCCTCTGATCTGGTTTCATGGGCTAAATGCTAGCTGCGGCACAAAAAGACAGAACACCAGGCCCATTTAATCTCCTCAAAAAGCCAAAAGCAAAAAGAGGATCAAGTGGAATATATTGAACATAACCCAATCCAACAAGCATGTGAAGGGGAAGAAAAAAACAACAAAAGAAATCGAACAAGGCACAAAATAGTCCGTAAAATAATCAAACTGTACAGAATAGGCCCCAGCAGTCCAGGAAGGGTCGGATGGGAGACTCAGTGCATCCTCTTCTTACCACTTGGCCATGGCAGTCCTACTTTTCACTTTCCTCTCTTCCTCTTTAAATCTATCCCTCCTCGCCTCCCAAAGCTTTCTCGTAACCAATCAGAGTTAAACCTTAGGCTTCTACAGCACCACCTCCACCACCACCACCTTCAGCATCCCCACCCGTCTCTCCTGGCCTGTCCAGTTTAGATATAGTACTCCTTCTTCTCGTCTGTGTTGTTATGTCCCCCCTCTGCGTTGATGATTGCCGTGTCTGCATCGGCTGCGTCGTCCGCCCCTTTGGCTTCATGTGTGAAGTAAGTTCCTGCAAAATAATTCAGACAAATTAGCCACATCCACCCCCTCATCCACCCATATTGCACTTCAAACCCATTTGCACTCAACTTGCAACAAAAAACACTTGAACTGTTAAGATTTGTTCATGATCAAGTATGATTGCACTGCTGGTGCGTTACCTTTGTGTCTGGCGAAGTATCGACCGAGAACAATGAGTGCACAGAGGATGGCAAACATCACCACGGCAACCACTCCTCCGATGACAGCATGGTCAATTTTCTGAGGTGCCCCCTCGCCGGCTCGGGAGTCTAGAAACAAGACAATAACCATAAATAATTTCATGATCAGTAAACCCTCTCAGCCAGTCACACAGCTAATACCTTCAGACAGACGGGGACCACACTGGTAGCTTTGGCCATTAAATCATTAGGCTGCCAAAATAAACTAAATTGGTTTGTTTTCTCTCAGAGCATTTTAGCATGACCTAACCACAGAGGAAACACTTGAAAAGGCTTTTGAGAAAAGTGCCAGCTAATGTTGTTTACCAAAATAAAGTGAAGATACCACACCACAAGTTGGTCCATGGAGGATGGTAAATGGTTTACAATTTGTGACAAAAAAAAACAACAACCCACAAATAGGCAATTAAAACATTTAGTTCTTACTTACTGACAGATACAGCAACCCTGCCCCTACCAATAATTGAGCTTTTAAGACACCAAAATAAGGTTTTTTATTATCAGAAAAGTTTTATATTTTGTCTTTAAACTTCATGCAGTGTTGTCATCTTATTGACAATACAATAATTTAAATTCAAACTAAGTCAAATTCAATTTAAATCCACAACATCCGTCAACTTATAATAAAAGGAGAATTTGTTTCACCTCCTTGGGAAATAAACACATTGATGATGGTGAAATACATATGGATATATATCAACACCTCCAAAGATCACTATTATACACATTGAACCTCTCTATCAACTGGCATAAAGCATGGTGAATTCCTGCTTGAGCCCTGAACATGCATGCTTTCCAATGTTCTTTAAGCATGCAGGAGGGAATAATGCTAAGCTAGGCTACAGAAAAACGAACCTTTTAATTATCAAGAGAATAAGTAAAACATTTTTAGCCACGCACCTCACATTGCAGCCAATATCATATGACATGTATCTAGCATAACAAGGACTGGACAAGCCTTGAAGTCATTTCTGCTATGCACTTTAAGCTATAGTTTGTAGAAACGGGCCCATTATATAACATTGGATAGTCAGTACAAAAATATGACACATTGGGATTTTACAGGGATTAGTTCATGCTGGACTATTCCTTGGGCAGGTGCACTTGTTTGTTTCTAGTCTTTGTGCAAGCTAAGCTAACTGGCTGGTAAATGTGTCATAGTATGCATCACACATGTATGTGAGTGGCATCTCATATACAGTAACTGTTGATACAAAAGTGGAAGCACATCTTTGCCATAATATTGATATGTTCCATTGATTGAAAAACACGTGAACATTTAAAAGAAATAAAGTCTGAAGTCTGTCTAATTTATAACCCTACATTTGTGAGGTTATACTGTTGAACCCAGCTTGTTATTTGAACATCTTCAGTGCTCCTTAAAGCTGAAATGTTCGCCCAAGACCCTTGAGTGAGCAATGTTGAAAAATGTTTTAAGACAGTTATTTCACCATGAAGCAGTAGACACCGTCTGCAATTTCTGTGCCAGTTCACACACTGTAAAATACATTGTGATTTAAGAGGCCATTTCAGGAAGTTATAGAACTCAATCACCAGAAATAGGCACAAGTCTGGAGATAAATTGGCGCCCGGTGTCCCCATGCAGAGAAATACGCTGCTGCCTCAGGTGCTGGAGAGCATCACTGTCTAACATTTAGCCAGATTTATCCGTGCACCGCAGAAGAACAAGGCAAAATTTCAAAGCCTTTAAATTTCCAGTCTCAGAATAGTTCAGAGGCGTTTATCAATAGTCTATATCTGTGCACATTTGGACTGATGGAGGAGTGGCAGGCGAGGGAATGGCTCCACTGTTCTTTGCTGCATGAGAGAGCAGCTCAATTTTCCATCAATCTCACTAGTCATGCTCCGAACTTGAATGATTTTGATAAAAGACGAGCGAAGGGTGCAGAATTTCTCAGCACTGTGAGGGTGTAATAAGTCGAGGTTGAGGGGTCCGAGACATGTGACACACTCCCATTTCAACCTAAACACGACACCTTATTTAGGTCGCCTTCAGTCAGCGGGAGGACGTCTTGGAAGAGCAGCTGGAATGAAGCTAATTAATGAGAAAAGTTGTGCTTCAGTTGAGCGCTCTTTTAAAACAGACTTGTCTTCGTGGAGAAAGGCGTAGCATTGCGTTGATGTGTGTGAATGTGCAAGGCAGTGTTTGTTTAGGGTTGCAGGGATGTCAGATCACACAGCTCACTCCCCCAAGGAGAGGGAACAGCTCATGCTACATGCTAATGAACATTCACCCACTAAATGGCCTGTGCATAGACCTGTCTCCCCTCCCCCCCCTCCTCTCCTTTAACCTCCTACACCTTCCTGCCCTCACCTTGCTCCCTGCTGTCTTCCGTTTGACACATCCACAAGGAAACATGCCGGGTCTCGGCCGCCTCTGCACAGCGAGGTAGAGTTTTATGTAACAGGTTGAGAAATTCGCCCAGAGTAAGCCTCGAGACTCTATCAAAAAAATGTCAAAGACAAACTAAGAATCCCATAACACCTACAGTATCACCTGTTCTGGTTGGTTGCATATCATGTTGCCTGCATTAAATACACTGTTGAACATTGGTTTTCTGTTTGTCAGTTCTGAATTGATTAAAGGGGAAAGCCACAAAAACACGATCTCCAATTCAATATAAGCTGAATAAATGTTACTGTTGTGCCCATTTTCATTTATTTTTTTGCTGCAGCCACAGCCTGTTTTTTATTGTAAAGAGATTACAAGACATGTTACATAATGCAATGCAATATATAGAGGCGTAAAGCAAATTGTTAGAAGATTTAAAACATAAAGGTCACCGCTCATGAGATGTACTATTCCGCCAGTGAAAACATTTGTAAAATGAATTCTGAGGCTCTGAAGGAAGATTTTCTCAAGTCGGAAACAAATAACCCCTGATGAAGACATTAATATTATCACTGCAGAAAAACCTGTACTGTATATCAGCTGGATGTATAGAAGTTTGGTGCCTTCACCAGGCAGTAGGGGTCTCACAAAGAAATAGATACTGTTTCCTGAGCTTGACATGAGGGACTAACACTACAATTATGTGCTGCTTGGATGATCTTATTGCCCGCACTGGGAACCTCAACTTCCGCCTTCAATGTGTTCATGAGCTTAAGGTCACAATGTGGACACAGAGTGGACAGAGATGTCCTGTAGGTTATTACTGTGATCGTTTAAACAGCATCTTGAAAGCTAACATTTTTCATTTTATTAGTGTGTTTATGTCCCAGACTTGTTACTGCATCAGCTCATTCCCTATGACCACTAATATATTTTTTCGTTATCAGGGTAAATACTCTAATTTTACATCAAACATTTAGTAAAATTTGTCTTACTAACAACAAAATATTTATTTTCCAGCCGCATGTTTCTGTGTAGAAGGACGTAAACTAGAAATACCAACATCTCGACAGACTCTGTAATGCCATGTTCCAAGGACATTCTTTTTAGTTTTAGCAATTAATTAATTTTTCAGATAATAAACCCAAACAGGAGGAAGGATAAAGTCACAATATCTCAGCTTCTGCTGCATCACTTTTATTGACTTTTTAATTTGATAAATTGCAAAATTCTATGTTCCAAATTCTTCACTAACCTGTGATTTAGTATGCGTGAACAGTATATACTTAGTATGAAACCCCTAATAGTGCATACTATTTACAGAGATATTTCAGTAAACAGGTGGTAAATGGTTCACAAATTTAAAGGAGCAATATGTAACTCTGACACGTAGTGTTTAAAATGGGTACTGCAGTTCAAATTCAAAACATTGTAGACAGCTGTCTCCCCCCCGCCCCGTACTTCCTAGTGTTGATGTGCACACGTTGCCATGTTGTGGACATGGAAGCTTCAGCGTTTAGCCAGCTCTGCATCGGTCTTGTAACCTTTCTGCGCTCTAACCGCTCTCCATTTTTAAAAAGCGTCTCCAATATTTATCATAGTTTTACCATGTTTCTGAAGTTGGAGGTTTTTAGAAAAAATGGTAGAATCAGTTACTGTGCATCTGAACCAGTTCACTTTCCCACTTCCATTGATGCAACACCTGTTGGTTTGCCGTGATAATTGATCTCTTATCTGATGAACCGGGGGGAATCCAAAACGGCTGTGTGGGCGGTGCCTTAAAACGGCCTACACTGTGTCCTAACAGTACTCGAGCGTTATATTTGATACTCGCTCGCGACACGTGCTGTTAGGACAGGCTGCTACCTTCACTGGTCAAAACAAATTCAGACCATTCCGGAATGGAATTGAAAATTAGAGTGGGACATACTGACTGCTGCATTGTTGTCAGAGAAGGCAGTACTTCAACATAGCATGTTTCCTTAATGTCTGATGATATAGTAAGGTCAACTCATGATTTAATTTAGTAGATATGGTGGGGTAGTAAGGAACAAACATATATGTGCAGCAAGGAATGACTTGCACACAAAGAACAAAAAGACTATAGACAGGAGTCTTGATTGAAAGTATTATTATTATTATAACTTATTGAATCATAGAGCTGAATTTACTAAATATCTATGCAGGCATTTCTGTCCATCTTTGACAGAAGACTTTGCCTTTTGCTGCACTCTGAAAACTGAATCCTTAAATTATGAGAATGAATCTCGGAAAATTAAGATGAATGCATTATATACTCAAGCATTTTTAAGTTTGGGAAATGATTAGTCACTCACTTCCACCCACATATCCAGGATCAAGATTTTGATTCCCTCTGTTCGTCAATGTTCAATATATATGCATTCATAAAACTACAAGGTATATTGAGTAGAAAAAAAACCTGCTGAATGACAGACAGTGTTATTACAGTAGCCTTTGTGGCCTCACACTTGAAATAAGTAGAATTTGATGATGTCTGTAATGTGGCCGCTGTCCACAGCTCTGCTTGGGGAGTGCTGACATGCCCACACCACCGTCCTGACAGGATGTGCACAGCCAAGGGATTTATGGAGGAATAAAGAGGATTTGCAACTGATGCCTGTGCCTGCGCGGCGGTGAAATCTGCTCCGCTGAACTCCCAGCGCTGCATGCTTTACAGTCGCACCTCTGTACTGGAATGACTAATTGGTGCTCTGGTCAGTAACTGTGCATCTGTCAGCGAGGAGATCAGAGCTGCGAGCTTGTCACCAGGCTGATTACATGGCGCAGAGCTTCAGTTTGCCCATCTTATTTTCTTTTAGTAGTTTTCTTCTCACATAACAGGGCATATCACACCCACACACACACACATACACACACACACACACACACACACACACACACACACACACACACATACAAACATATTAAAATTTATAGATGTAATTACATGGCTATAATTGAAACAATGCCTCTCTTGCTAAGCCTTCACTTTATTTTCACAGAATTGACTCACATTAACCCTTTCCTTGTCAGTGGCAGGACAACGGACCATTTGTGAAGGACAGTCAATAGCCACTTTGCAGCATTGAACAGCTTACATCCATGGCTTTTGTGTGTGTGTGTTGCTGTTTAAAATGGGAATGAACATAATGAGATGAGCATACATGGGCAATCTCTGCCAAATCATTTTCGGCATTTCTGTTGTAGCAGACCATCAACATAGCACAATATAGTCCCCGTGTTGAATTCCAATGCCACCGCTCTGCTGCTAAATAGATTCCCTGAGTCCTTTGTAACAACCCAAACAATGATTTGAAGATGTACAAATACAGCTGTGACATTTACAGGGGTGCTGAAATACAAGTGAGAGTGTGGACACAACTAATACAATGACAAATGAATGGAAATCGTGACAGTGAACTTGAACTCCTCCATGGCAGTTTATTGTATCTTTAAGATTGGCAAAACTCTCCACATAAAAGCCGATAGCACCCATCTCCACTTCATAGCTTCCTCTTCAACATGTTTCTCCTCACAAGTGGGGATCAAGGCAAGGAAAAAGGTTGACAAAATAATAAAATCTTTCTTCCTACAGTTGCCATGTTACTAAAGTACACCTCATCAGCTATTAAAAATGAGGACACATCACAAGTTCATTGGCATATAATATTCAATCTCCAAACCCTAATGTGCTAAATAGAGCTCCCTTAATCATTTACAACCACTTCATGGAAAAAACAATATTACTGCAGTGAAACACTCTTTTAACTTAAGAGGTGGGCTGGCATTACCAACCTGCTCCCAGGAGACCAATTAAAATGAACCATTACAATATTTTCTGTCTTTAATAACGGTTTAAAGGAAACAGAAAAAACCTGCAGGTCGGAAAGAACACAACTTCAACTGGGAACCGGAGTAAACAAATGGGTGAGAAAAAAACTAATTAGCATTTCTAAATGATTCTTTAATTCTTCCAATGAAATACTTCAAAGAGTAATGATACATGTGAGAGTTAAAACAACACTGGTAAATGTTTAATGGCTCATTATGTTGAATACTAAATCCACTCATAAAAGTCTGTGTGTGGAAGTCAATAGTGTGCACGAGTTAAGGCTAAAATCCCACAGCAGTGGAAACCTGCCAGCACTAAATGTGTAGCAGTGCTGACGGAGGAAAAAAAACACAACATGTATGAAACGGAAATTGAGTCTTTAGATGCCACCTGCATGGGGCGGTAACACATGATTTACTTACTTGTTCAAGGGAACCAAGACAGGGAATAGCTCTGAAGTCATGTATGTTATTCTGATTCTACAAAGATCTGACGGCTAAGCTAACCAAGCCATGAAACCGACAAAATGGTTAGTGGTATTTTTCCGTCAAAAGGATGTAGTACAGAGGCCAGACTCTGGGATGGGTATACTTTAATGTTTGCCTCAAAGCTCTTATTGGCAGTTAATTTACAGCTCATATCATCCATAAAGCACAAACCTACTTTAATTCATCACACCCTGAAGCATCTTTAATGTTTACTTCCTGACTTTTCATACTCCTTTAGATCTCTCATCAGAGGTCCAAGCATCATGCTAAACAACAATTTACCCCTGACTGGAGCTTTGCAGGAACATAAGACCTTTTTAATCAAGTCTACATCATAATTCCTTGTTCCCTGTCTTCTCTCTGGCTCCTCTCGACTAGCACAGGGGGGAGAAGGGGGTTACCGAAGGCTTAGCCGGGATATGATGTCCCTGCCTTGGATCCTCTCTGAGCATCTGACGAGCTGGAGTATAATCGCCACAGACTCCCTTTATTCCTTCCGAGCCGGGGAATTCTGGGTAAATTCTACCCTTTTTCCCCCAAAAAGAAATACGACCACTGATGGATAACCTGTGGAGGGCTGTTTTATCCTTCTGCGATGCTGCAACCATCCAAGTTATGATAATATACAAATGAATTGCAAAAGCAAGGGTGATGTTATGACAATTAAATTACATTAATTAGGACATTTAAGGTTATGTGCTTAATTAATGCACCAGAAACGTCACAAATACATTAAAACTGAAAGAGTTCTGAGATATTAACTGACAGTTAAATCATTTCTGACAATCTTGTAGTGTTTTAGTCAAGACAACACTAACCGAGACCAAGACATACCAGAGAGACCAGACATTTAGGGATCGAGGCCGAGTCAAGACCGAGACCAAGGCAGGGTGAGACTGCAATGAGACCAAGACCATAAATATAAATAAATCAATAAAAAATCATCATCTTGTGTGCAGCGGGTTTGTCACTTAGACCGTAACACTGGGACGGTTGAGCCGTAAGTGGGTGATAAATATCAAACTACAACAAATTAATTGAAGTTATTCTGTTTGCTTTTTTAAAGGGGCGTTTTCCTTCTAATCACAGTAATGACTTGGAAAAATAGTCTTTCAGCGGTGGTCTTGACCAGTCTTGATTTAAAATCCGGAGTCAGCCCAGTCTGAGTAAAAATGCTTCCGATTCCGAGACCATCAAAGAGTAGTTTGAGACCGGTCTTTAGACCAAGACCGATTTTTATACATTCTCTCAGAGACAGCTTCCTTGACCACATTTTTTATGGTTAAGTTTAAAAAAGAAAAAAGTCAGCTGGGACTTGAGACAATATCTTTTTCAACAAACTCCCCACAAAGCCAATCCCTGTAAGCAGCTGTTGTTTAGCCTGCCAGTCACCCTTAGCACTGAAGATCCAGCACTTTAAATAAATGTGGGGTTTCATTCTCTCACAAATGTTTTCTTTGAACATTATCCCCGTCATCACTACATTTGCAATAAAACTTGAGAAGAAGTACGTAGAAAGTTTGGAATGTGGAGTAAGGGTTGCTTTTCGAGACAACTACGGGAGAACTCAGTTTTTAAATCACAGGATTATTGTTTTAAATATTCCTTATTAAAAGAGTTTCCATCAGAATCTGTAGCCGCTTATCCACAAATAACAATGTCTTCTCTCTCATTTTTAGAGTCCAACAAAGTGCAAATTTGTCTTCAGCTCAACAAATACAAGAAATAACATCAGTCAAGCTAACATTTAGCTAGTCGATTGAGTACAGTAGGCGTTAAAAACAGTTCTTGTCAATATGATTGGCTAAAGTCTGATATCGTGACTGTGTAGAAATGAGATCAGAACCATTTACTTCCCATCTCATGTACAATAGTGTGCATCATTTAAGATCAAATGCTTGGTGAATTTCTTTAGATAAAACGCTTTGTGGTCTTGCTCTAAGTGTGATATATCTGAGACAAGTACTCAGTGAAAAACAAGGTCACACGTGTCAGTCAACGGTTTCATGAAACAGGATGTCAAGATGCAAAGGAAAAGATTTTTGTTTTAATGCAAATATGCACACAAAAAAACACGGTCTGAAAACTTCCAAACACATGAAAGAAATGTTCAAATGAAAGGGTGACTTATCTCTCCCATGAGGTCTGCGCACACACACACACACACACGCACGCACGCACACACACGCACGCACGCACGCACACACACACACACACGCACACTTTCTCTCTCTCTCTCTATTTACCTCTGCATCTTTTAAGACACTGAAAGACCTGACAATATGAACTCTTGTGAAACTTTGTGAACATGAAAGAGCACAGAAGACAAACAACTGTGAGATTGTGTGCTTTAACATGCCATTTTTCTCTGACTTCACAAAACCACATCGAGGCTTTGAACTCAGTTTGCAGGGCTATACAACACGAGGGGGAGGAACACTTCACAGAAGAAAAAGAGAAACTGTAGCAAGTTCAATCCTGGCATGTTGAAAATCTACTTTGAGCGTTTTTCATCACCCACAAAATGGGGCAGGAGTGTGTTAACATGATTTGGAAACTACCTGCAATGTTCTCTTAGGTCAACAGCATGCCTAAGTGGCATCTGGTGTGTGGATCAGTGAATTTTAACAACTTGAATGTTAACCCAAGCAATAAGGATAATATCAAGGACTGAAGTGAAGCTATCAAAGTCTGGCACGACATGTGAAATCATTTGGTGCAATCTGTGATCCTAATGCAAAAAGAGTGGGTATCCCTAGCACTACAACACAGGTCTATCAATAGACAGTCACTAAATATTCAGTATGAGTTGTTTTCTAGTTGGTAATTGGAATCCTTTTAGCTTCTGCATTAGTAGTTTTTAAACTTCCCAGAGTTTGCATGATAGTGTCTGGGGGAAAAAACCCTCATTACCATAATTTCCATGGTCCAAAGACTAACAGAAATAGAGCCAATTAAATGAATAAATAAAAAGAACTGATCCGTTAGCAATCACAAACATCCAGAATGTCTAGTAATGCTTTGAATTTTCAAGAAACAAAAACCCTTGACCGTGTAAAGAATGGACAGCACAACATTTTGGTATTTTGGCTTCAATTTTGTACAACAAAGGGAGATGTTCATGTGTTGTCCATAATAATATACGGTCTATGCAAAAAGTTTTCCAAGAAGAAATATTAAATAGCCAACACAGACATTAAATAAGAACATACTATGTTAAATAATATTATCTGACTATGTGTCAATGTGTGTGTGAGGATAACTGAAGTCTATGCCTTAAAAACTGTACTGATTGGACCGTTAAAACCAGAATCGTATGCAGCAGCTGTTCCTTGACCTCTGATTACGACAGCATACAGTATCTCAGCTGGTGGTGCCAGCGGCCGTGCTATTCACACTCAGGTTCTAATGAATGCATAAGAAATCAAGCTGTATACGTCCTTATTGGGGGGGGAGACACTATACTGTGCTGTTGTGCTGATTAAGGTAGTGCAAAGCAATCTACCGCAAGCCAGCTTACCATTGCCCCTGTGACAGGGTATTTAGAAGAGTAGTGAACTGCAAGAAAGCTCAATTACATCCTCCCAGCATGTACTGCATAAATCACGGTAAATCCTTTTTCAAGGCTGTCTATCGGAAATTACTGGAATGCTACGGCAGAAAACATGGATCCGGCTGTGTCAGTGTAACTCAGAGGTGAAGAAGAAGAAGAAGAAGAAGAGCAGCTTAGTAGGGGAAAATGCAGAGTAATGCACACTTTAGCAAAAGCAACTCCCTTTTTGGCTGAGCCACACCCAGAGTGAGGCAGGGTGATCACTGGAAAGCTGCTGATAACTCTGTGCGAGAAAGAAACAGCTGGTTTGAAGTAGAACATTTCAAGCAAGAGGCAGTAACTTGAAACATGCAATGACTGCAGAGGAGCTGTGAGTAGAGCAAATATGAATTCAAACAGTGCCATTTATGTGACTTATAGCTTTATTTTTCTAATAAATAAATACAGTAGGCACCAACAAACTATTGAATCGCTAACTGTTTGATAAATTTTTTTTATAAATGGATGAAATCTGAAAGCTGCCACTTTAAAACGTTGGAGCTTTTGATGCAGTCTCACACTGAGTTTCAAGCTTATTATGTGTAAGTTCCCACTCCACGATTCATAGCTGAATTAATTCATGAAACGCACATGACAAAAGGGAAAAAATTGCCGTATCTCTAAAGCAGCTATTGATAAAGCGATCCATTCTTTAAGGATAGTTTTTGTATCAAAATGTCACATTCTGGCATATCCAAATGTCACCTCCCAAGGTTAGCTCACCATCTGTCTAGCCTTAGCGGTGCTTTTGAATTAATAGCCATTTAAAAGAAAGGTTATTATTGAAATCCTTTTTTTAAAACAGCTAAGTCAAAGAATATAGGAGAGGCCAAAGGTTGTTGTACTAAATTAACCGACTTTTTATTCCTTTCATACGTCTTTTAGAAAATAGTTATTGATGTTTTTTGGGCCTTGAACAGACAAAATGTGACTGGCATTTGTAGGGGAGATGTAAAGGGCATTATAATATGATGGATGGGGCGGTTGAGATACGGCTGCAGATGCTGATAAGATAGCAGAACAGCAAAGCAGAGGCTGTATGTTTTCCCAGATCAAACATGTGACAGGAAAAGGGCTCTGACAGGTGTCTGTGACAGCCCTGCGCTGCCTGTCCTCATTGTCACCCATCAGCTGCACTATCTGATTAAAACTGGCCATCCACAGTCGCTCTTAACCTTAGTAACAAGACCTCGTTCTTTCTCTCCCTGGTCATTCCTGCATGCAAGCTCTTTCTCTCTCACACACGCGCACAAACACACGATTTCTGAGAGGGACAGGAGTGGGGGGCATACAGTACCTTGCGTGTTGACTGGGTTGGTGGTGGGTGTGGGGCTAGTGGTGGGAGCATCTAGATGAAAAGAATAAAAAAAATAAAGAACATGTGTAAGAAATAAAGGACGACAAGAGTAAAGAAAGAGACAAAAGTCATTGAAAGTAAAAAGCTGTGCAAAAACTACAGGAAGCTTTGAGCTAAATGCTAACGTGAATGTGACAATGCTCACTTAATGATTTGTATTATTTTAATCATTGCTACCTTGGTAACTTGTGCTGCATTCAAGGCAGAGTAAAAGTCTGATTTTTCCAGTTGGAATATCCAACTTTGACCTTCAAGTGGTACAGGTGGACAACTCCAAACATAAACAAAAAACATGGCCGGCCAATACAAACTGATTTTTCCCTCTCTTCCTGCAAAAGTCAGTAAATGTTGTGTAACTCTTTGTACCTAATAACACTTGAGCTACATTTTGTCAGTTTGTATGTATTATAGGTGTAATAGGTTTTATAGGATATTATTTCAGTTTAATCAAGAAAAATGTTCCATGTTGCTTTTATAGTTGATGGTTTACAATTTACAATCTGTAATATCATTGATGCTTCTTTTGTTGTTCATCACATTCATAGAGTTTGGGGAAGCTATTTGTATCCAAGTTTACAAGAAGAAACTCGTTTAGTAACATTTTGTCAGTGGGAAATTGGAAATGTTTGGATTGTGTCTACATCCTAACATTTCCTTATCAGGAGGGTTATGAGAGTGGCTTGAATGTGAAGACTTCATTTTCAGCAAGTAGTCTACTTTAGTGGTTCCCAAAGTGAGGGTCGTGAGACACTGCGAGGGGGTCGTGAGATTCCTTCCAAAACCATAAAAATAACATATCTTATCCATTATTGTGAAAACTATATATACAAAAACGTAGTATAAGAGATTACGGGTGTTCTGCTTCTAGCGTTTCTTACAATGAATTACTAAAATAATATTACGTGTTTTGGCAATAGTGTACCCGGCTGAGCGCAACATTAAATGTTTTTACCACCTCCAGGGACAATGTGGGTCCCCAGTTGCTAGCACCGTTATTTGGGGGTCACGGGCTGAAAGGTTTGGGAACCCCTGGTCTACTTGACTGGTCCATAGTACACTTGACATAGATTTATGCTTATGTGTTGGGCTTTTCTTGGCCATGTTCATCATCTGACCAATGGATCTTAATACTTAAAAGTATATGAATTTGCCCTCTTTGCTCCTAAGACTTATCCTAAGTAACTGTAAATGTGCTTTGAATGACTTTATTTTTTCAACTGTGTAGTTACGCTGCTGCATGTCTAAGTTAGTATACTCCTGTTGGGGCACCATGGGCATCAGTGCCATCGATTCCATGCCATTCATCCAATAATTGTGGACTTATTTCACACACAAAAAACAAACATAAAATTAAAAATAAAATAAATCTTTGGGTGGGGCAAGAGAAAAACTGGCAATCAGGAAAATAATTGGCCTTTTTCCTCTGGACATCATAAAAACATGATGACCACCAATAATGCTGTTAGGATCTTAACATCAAGATCAAAGTGGTGGACTTGCACAGAGCAACGCCTGCTATTTCCTTGTGCTGATAATATGTCATTATTCTAAGCTATCGTTATTCTTTTTCGACTTATTTTCTAATTAACTATGAATAATAATGCCTGACACTCACAGAGAGGTGTTGCTATTTTCAACAGCCTCTCTCAATAATTAAGTCAAACGGCAAATTAAACCAGCTTGGTGGTCTCATGCTGCAGCCCTGAGCAGGATCCTCCGCCTCATACAGTACTGATTAGACATGTCACTTGGCCCCTCCGCTAAATAATCAGAAAGACAAAACGGAGGACATTTCAGGTATGCGATGGTACTAAAGAGGGCTGAGGGGAATATGCGGCTGGCTCTGGTGCTGGAGGGGAGATAGCACAACCCCTTGCTGGGGCGCCGGTGCAGCGGGGGAAATTGGCTGGCTGTCTCCATGCCTTTACTGGCTGCACTCCATCAAAAGACAGCAGTGGGGGACCACACACTCCCAAACTAATGATAAAACATCAAGGACAGCATAATGTTGCTGCCGGGGATGGAGTGTATGGCGGTGGTGGTGTTGACGGTGGTAGGGGGGTATCAGGGTATCGGGAAGAGATTCTGCTCTGACAGTATTTGAAGAGGAGGGTGGGCTAGATTTCTTTCCCTGTGACCGAAGGCGGTCTGATAGCTGAAATGTCAATGTCTGGAAGAGGGGAAATTGGCCATTCAGAGGAAGAGGGTCTTCACAAAGGCTGGGATAGGATGTGGCACATATAATATCCAGGCGAACAAGAATTCTCCATGGGCAATTTCCAGGCTGGATGACTCGGGGCTCTGCATTATGAGGGCTGAAATATGAGTGTATTTTGGAGAGGCCATATTTTCAGAGAGTATTTGTATCAGCGAGGAATTTGATATGAAAAAATTTAGGCATAAAGTGAAACAATGTAGGAGAAATTGTTTATCTCTGCCTGCTTAAAGCTGCTTGCCAACACGACAGCAGGGAGGAGGTTTTGTTTTTCTTTTTGTCTATTTGTTTTCTGTTGCTTAAAAAGTAGTTTGAACAGGAAGTTTGATATAAATTCCTCAAAAACATTGCATGTCCTCAAAAACATTGCATGTCTATGAAAGATACTGTTATCGCTTATTTGATATTGAAAAAATAGTAATAATCAACTTTTGAGAATAAAACAGGAAGACAAAACTAGGCACACTACATCACACAAGAGTGATAAAAACATAAATATAAACACAAACAAAACAACCAATAGGTAGTTTTTACGAAGTGCTGTTGTTTAGTTATTTATAAGAGGACAGTCTGCAGCCTTGGTTATGAAAAATGAATCTTCAAGCCGATATGTTGAAAGTTGCTCCTCTCTTTGTTGCACATTTCGCTGAATCGGTGTGATTCACAAGGACAGTTTCACAAGAGTCCTTCGTAAGAACAGGGAGACTCGTCCGTTCTTTCAGCTCGTCTTAACAAAACCCTGAGAAACCCGAAATTCACAGTGATGTGTGAATCTTTGACTTCTTGTTTATGAAAGATTTATAGGTCAAAAACTCTGCTGTAGGCTTACCTGCTGTGGTAAAGGCATCATTTTTTTTTTCTCTCTTGCCAACAGTCAGTGAGTTATAGCAGCAGATCACCTCTCTGACAGAGAGAGGCCACTCTCTGGCCGTCTCTCCCCAACACCTCACACCAGCCAGGGGGCTCGATTCACAGCCCAACACGGACACACAGGCGTATAGAACACCATGTCATGCTTCTTTCTCAGCCTCATGTACAATGAAGGCCCCACAATAGTACTTGATCTGATGTGGATCTGCCTCACACATGTCCAGGCTGTCGTGCAGTGAAAGGTCATTAGTCGTTTTGTAAATAGGAAGAGCTACGAAGGACCAGCAGTGATAGAGGGTGGAAACACTATCAAAGAGAAGGGATGGAAAATTCAGCTTTGCTCCACTTATAATTCTTTGCAAACTAATATTTATCAAGAACAAAACTAACAGCTCATTAAAATAATGGGTTGCATGTGGTTGGTTAAACAGAGCTTTACTTGACAGGTGTGTGAAGGCTTCAACTGAGGAAAAAATCATTTAAATTGTTACTTTTATTGGAAACATGGGAGGCTGATGTTAGTGCAGGGTTAAAAGTTGTGTGGTCCTGATTAAAAAGGGGAACAAATATAGCACAGGTTTCTCATGCTAAGACCAAACCATGTTGCAAAGCACGCTCTAATTATATTATAAAAATCTTTATTTATAGAGCACCTTTAAAAAACAAGTTACAAAGTGCTATACAAGGACAGCAAACACAAATGTAAAAACAGGCAGGTCAGAGAGTAATAAACAAAGATTTCAAAATAACAACCACTTTAAGATATGAAATCCATTTCAAAGAACTGTGAAAGACATACAATTGTTTTTCAAGTATCAATTTAAATTCAAGTAAAACCAGGAAAGGCTCGCCGGTAAAAGTGTGGTCGTTCCATAGTCTTGGAGCCCTCACGGCAAACGCTCTATCCCCTTTAGTTTTTAGTTTGGAGTTTGGAACTACCAGAAGACCTCTGGCCGAGGATCTCAATGTGCGAGTGGGTTCATATAGTAGTACAAGGTCTGATAAATAGCTGGGAGAAAGGCCACGGAGAGCTTTAAAAGTAATCAGTTAAATCTTAAAATCAATTCTAAAACACACAGGGAGCCAGTGTAAGGATGCTAAGCAGCTGTAGCAGGCGTAATTAGTCTGGGACAACACACCCTCACAATGGACCACAACATGAGTTTGCCTGGCATTAAATCCTCCAGAAAAAAGAAGAAGTGGGAGCGCAGACATAATTATTCGCGGTTATGAGCACCTTTTTTACAAATCTCTTGTGTTTTTGAAATCATGGAGCTTCCAATGCTGGTACAACGGAGAAACAGTGTTTAACAGAGATGAGTCAAATTTGAGGACCGGAAGTTACTAATTGAATCAGGGCTAAAGACACAGAAACTAGTTGCATTATCCTTTAGGTAAAAAAGAACCGGGAACATTTGCCTCCCATTGCTTTTCATTCAGTCGTCAAGTGTTAGCGGTGCAGCATGAAGCAAATGATACATGAATTTTAAGGCGGAAGGCACAGACATCATTCATGAGTTCTTAAAGGCCTGCAGGCAATTCAGTGAAACTTTTGAACTGTTAGAATATTATGTTAGTGCTCCAAAATGTTTGAGATTAATGCTGCATTTACTAGGGCTCAAGCAGACAGTAGAAGACACACTGGATTTCATTTTTAGTGGACAAGTGAAGGGCGGTCAAATTAGGGAAGACCAGCAGAGAATATAAGCAACAGCAATTGTGGACAGCCTTTTGGCTTTTTGCAGTTCTCTGTCACATAATTCATAACCAGATGTTACGTAGCTCCCTCACACAAGCAGAGGCATGTCCAGCAGTTTTTGTCTGGTGGTGGACAGGGCATTGATTTATGAAGTGGAGGAGAGAGGAGAAGAGAAGTCCAAAAAGCATTTATATACCGTTTCTGTCTCGACTGATCATATCTACTTAAACTACCAACACGAAGGTTGCATGTATTACTATAAACATGACATAAAATGATAGGTAATAAAATAAATCTAACATATTCCATTCCTTTTTCTGTAAAAGTATACAAAAATACCAGGGCAACCTGTCATCACTTGTGTTTAGTTTTGCTTTCCTGCAATGCCACTGGACTATTTGTTTTGTCTTATCTGTGCCTTGTTGTCCATCTGTCATCTGAATTCATTAGAATCCAGTATTCCCAACAAAAGAATACAATCTGAGGTGAACCACGGTGAATCTCTCTTTCAAAAGAACCTTTACACAACAATTATGAATTTAGTCGTGCTAGCTTGAATAAGTGTGCCTTGAGTGAGCTATTTGCCAGCATATGCTGTCCTTTTGTTTGGGAGCGATCATTATGGGCCCATTGGGAACAAGCAGATGTCATCATGTGCCTGGCAGAGCACGATGATGAATAACCATGGGGCGGCAGACTTATGAGAGTCTCAGGAAACCCATGTCACAGTGACAAAGTCACACGTGTCGCACAAATTTCTCTGAACATACAACCTGCAGAGCTGCTCCGACACAAATCTGTGTATGTTCTATTAACTACATGCTTGGAATTTTTCATACAAGGGTGAATATTTCAGAAATGAAAAACTGGAATACCAGAGCTCCTCTGAGTGCTTTTGAAGACGAGAGATTTGGATTACTGATTTTCTATTGTGTTTGAAACCCAGTCTATCAGACATTCCTAAAAACTGAGCAGTTCTTTTCATCCTGCAAACACAAACATCAACAACATCTGTGAATTGAATCATTCAGCAGGCAATGATTTTACAAGTTTCTGAAGTTTCAAGGTGTAGAAAGTCGGTGCCAGTTTAAGCTTACAAAGTCAAGAAACTGCATTAGAGCTGCTCCCACCAGACTCCCTGTTTTTCTCCCTTCATTTCTCCTGACTCTGACAGGTTTGTTGACGCCTCTGCCCGAGACCTTGTCCCTCCATTAAAATCCTATTCACTGCTCGCCCTACAATCGGTGAGATGGCGTTGACGTTAAAAGCATTACGAATGCATTTATTTTCACAAATGCACATTTTCAGCAACTGTCATAAGAATTTGTCAGCCAGACTGAAAAAAACAAAACACTGCTGTTTTTTTGACACACAGTTCATGGCTGTCAACACAACCTTAACAAGGAGACTGAGTAATAATCAAAACAATAACCTGCAATCGGTCTAGTGCACAAAATCCACAATGAGCCTGTTTTCAACAACAGCTTTGCTTAAAAACATTACATCTCAGCTCCTGTCCTTATCCAGCCCCACTGCTTTCAGCAAGGTTAGCTTAACAAACAAGTGTTCTTTCAGAAGCCAAATCCAAACCATAAGCTTGAAATGAATATGAAATATTGGCATTTTACTGTATCTGTAGAATAACCCACCAGGGTTTGAAGCTTTTAAAGTTACTGTGAACACGGGTTGTAATGGTCTGCCAGTGGAAGTAAGAAAATTCAGCAAGCTAAATACACTCTTACGGGAAAAACAAATTCAATAACAATGAATGAAATTTCTGTTTTAAAAGTTGACTTTTCATGTTGGTATTCTCAGTGCTAGATATAAAGTAAAAGGGTAATGGGGAGATGATTGATCATATCCTGAAGAACCCCTGCAGGGATGTTTAAAGACAAACTATATAACAGTGCTTTTAAAAAATGCCTTTATGTTCCATGTGCTCTTTCTGCAAAATAAGTTTGTGTACAGAGTTCAAAATGTTATAAATAACACCTAAACTTTCTCACTTAAAAAAAAAATTAAACACTCTGAAATGCATTTTTTTTTTCACTTTCTGGTTCAAACATCTGGACCAATATTTATCCTGCTACACATTAAATTGACTGTTTATTTAAATTCAGTGTCTGGGTCGGATTGACCAAGATTGGATAGCAGGTGCTAATAGTTCCACCATTTTCTCCCGTTATCTGCTCCAGCTTAGGGTCTAATGAAATAAGCATATAGCGCAGTACTAAAGATATTAACGCCCAAACACACCCACATAGTAGTCAGTCTGTACAGTTTGCTTCTGTTTTGCGAAAGTGGAGAAAAGCTGTCTGCGTCTTAACTCCGCCCTGAGCTGCATCTCATGCTGACCGAGCTGTTTTGTCCACATAAAGATCATGAGCTAGGAGTGGAGGGTAAACTTCTTCAGGGTTTATTTTTATACAAGATTTGAAGAGAGGAAAATGAATTTCAAAGTTTAAAACAAAGCTTCCGACCTGAACGAAGCAGCAAGGGCAATACAAAAAAAAGAAAAACCTCTTGGTTTTTGTGAATAGACGGTGTCTTTTTAATTCATTTGTACAGGTTCAGCAGGCACAGAAGCAGCACAATCCTTTTATTAATCAGGCCCTAAATGTTACACATCCGAGTGCTAGGGTTGTGCAGAGATGTCATTATCTTTATCTGTTCAACCCAACAATTATCTGTATCTGTATTGGGATATAAAACTGGAAGTGGGCGTGGTTTATACCGGATGTGTATTTTAATAAGGTTTCTTGCAACAATTACCATAAAGGATGAGAACAGACGCTTTAAATAAATCAGATATTAAAAAATATCCGCATCCATTTCATTATCGGTGTTTTACCAAAATTCATATTTGGCTTCGGGCTCATCTCTACTAATTTCCACTAGAGGCTTTCCACATTACATCTTTTTTTTTTTTTTTAAAGTTGCAGATACTGTAGCTGTGGTGTGCTTGTACATACACGTCTAAAGCTCAGACTTTAGGTGAACACAGTTTCCCTTTTCAGCAGATGAATGTGAAAACAGCCTTGTACTGTCAAACTCTGCACATACATCATTCTGCACAGTGAAGGTCGAACATTTAGTGAAGCTAAAATACGCAAAACACACACTTCACACTGAAGCTGCAAAATGATATATTTCTGGACATATTACTTGAGGTTTTAAACAGAAGATTCACCATTATTCCTAGTTTTGGGTTTTATCACTGGCAAGCAATGCTCTTGGCACACAGGCAGAAACAAATTGAAACTTGGGAGCAAAATATAAAATCCTCTTCTGAACAGCAGGGAGCAAGCGCTCCAAGGAGAGAAAGCTAAACTCACCAACAATGGCTGCACCAGCTTGAAATGTATTATCCCAGACCTTGCCCTCATCACCCCTGCTATCCACCACAAAATAGGAAATTAGGGTCCGCGGATTGTGTTCGCACGGATGTGTCATTATTTCTAAATAATTCTGCTTCATCTTGATTTCAAAACTTTAAACCCATTACCTCCAGCTGTTTCCTCCCTGGAGATTCAAGTGCAAAGATGCCCGGTGCAACTTTAGACACCAACATTGCTTCCAATAAAAAGTTTTACTGCCAAAATTGTTTTTTCATTTTGTATCACCTATTTCTTCATTTTTTAATGCAATGTTTTTGAGTATTTGGCATCTTTCCAATGTGGTACCGTGGATTGCTGATAGTGCCATGACTGACAGTCATTTTAAGATTTAAAGAGGAACATCCATTGAAGAGCAGTTCAAACCAGGGGAACTAACTGTCCTCTGCATTTAAAGTCAGGTCCTGGGAGAGATGGTCCCTCTATTGCCCTTTACGAGTTTGGCTGCAGAACGCATTGAAATTCCACCCACTTCAATATAAATCAACAGATCCAAAGCCCAGCTCTGGCGTAGAAATATGAAGTTGAATTTCTGCCATGAGACCTAATTCTCACAGCCAACAGGGTAGTCATAGTCAGAATATCTTTTCTTGTTTTGGTTTTGGTTTCTCTCTTGTCTTCTTTGTTTTAGTTTAAGAACATTGGCTTCTTACCAAGACATTACAGCAAACATGACAGTGGAGCCAACAGCCAGTTAGCCTAACTTAGTTAAACATTGATCACACAGTTTAGCCTAGCTCTCTAAAATGAACATATTTCACAGATTTTGCATCTCTGATTTGTACATTATACATTGTCTCTTTATACGTAAACTGGAGGTACTGGTAACTTGACTTTGTTACATTTTAATAGACTATTACTAGTTGTTTCCACCTCTAAAAAGAGAGGTTGTCAGAGGTTAAATTTTGCACAAAGTACTTAAATCCAACATCCATACAAAAATAACGTTTACATTTTTAAACACAGTTAATCAGTCTTTCTAGAGGCAAGTATGCTTATAAGTCATAGTTATAATAAACTCTTATCCTTAAGCAATAATTGTTGAGTAGTAAATATCCCTGCTGCATTCTACCAGTAAAGGAGAATACTGTCAGTGTAACATTTGTACAAAGCCTTTTTTTTTTACTCCACAGGGAACTGTATTAGGCAAAATCAGATTATCTGCCTCATGTGATCAGCCTAAACTGGAGCTGAAGACTAATAGTTTCGGAACATATTTAGACAGCTTGTGGTTACCAAAGCAACCACAAGCTCAACACACATGAATACCCAGCTTTACTGTTTGTGGTGGTTTTGTTGCATTGTGGGAAAAGTAGGAGCAAGGATTTGTGGAATAATAAAAATGATAGCTGTTGTTCTGCTGCATCTGTTTTGATCCCTTTAGTTTTTCAAATGACCATCATACATCCGATAATGTCAGCGCTAAATCAGAAGAAGTTTCTTTTCAAAGTGGCTATGAGGAGCTAATGCCTCCCACAGACGGGACAAGTGATTAACAAGTTCACTGCACCTGGCCAGGAGTTCTCACCAAAACCAGCACAGGTTGTTTTTCAATTCATAAAAGCTGAATGACAGAAGTGACTTTGGGGACAGATACTTACAGGAGGTAGGTGTAATGTGACTGCGACTGTACACCTGGCTTTAGGCTTTTCTGGTTTTGCTGTATTACTAAACAGCTAATAGTAATAAGTTTAAACTTTCTTCCACTCTGCTGTACGAACCACCACTCAAAATTTCCCTCCTTCTGTTTCAATTATTACAATCAAAGCCACTTAATTCACTACTTTTTAACTAATCATGCATCAACGGTAAATCTGCAGTCACCAAAATGCAGAGCTCTGTGGATTCTTCAAATGCAGCCATCTTCTGCAATGTTAAGCTCCTGATCTTCTCAATAGTGTCTTACATCCATGTGTTTGAAATGTGATTCTATTTGTGGTTTCAATATTGAAGAAAATGTTTCTTTTTCCAATTCAACCCCCCTGACTGTTACATATACTCTTTTATTTATTTCTCAGGAATACAGAGACTACAAATCTTTGTCTTAAAATAGTGTCTGAGGCATAAAAACATCAACCACACTGAATGATAATACCTACCATATACAAAGAGGACGTAGTCGTCATAGGCATCTCCCACAGCATTGGACGCCACGCAGCGATAGGTGCCGTTGTAGGACTTGTTGAGGTTCTCGATGTAGAGGTCAGTGCCGGTAACGACGGCGTGAGGGGGCACATCCTCGTCTACTCTCAGCCAGTTGATCTGATGGGGACTGGAGAGCATAAATACCACACACATCACTCAAGCGCTGTCTGTCCACGCTAGAAATCTGAAATAAAGGTCAAATCTGAGAATGTCTGAGCAGGGCCATCGGCAGGCCCCGTCTAATGATGTATTTTACCCAGCATGCTAACAACTGGTAACATTTAAATGGTACATTGAATTGTAAAGGTTAAAGGGGTGCTTGGACTGTTAGAAAAGGGGTATAGAGTGTAAAGTATGAAACTCAATCACATTTCCAGTGTGTTTCAAAGTGTGTGAAGTGGGTACATCTGGGTCGATACTCACTGTGGTTTTCCCTCTGCGATACAGGTCAAATCGAGATTGTCTCCTTCTCTGGTTAAACCTTCAGGATATGTCACTACAATCTTCACTTCTGGTTTATCTGTAAAGAAAAAAAGAGAAGTTTTAACAATAATACTGAGTAATAAATGATCACAAAACGGCCTTTTACCCTCGTAATGAAAGCCAAAGCTTAATGTATCTTAATCATGTAATATTTATCATGACGTGTGCTGCTGCCCTCTTGGCCGGGTCACCCTTGTGAAAGAGATCTTGATCTCAATGGGTTAATTACCTGGTTAAATAAAGGTTAAATGAAATAAAAAATGATGATAAGGCTCCAACATGCTCGGGGAGAAATACGTTAAATTAAAGCAAAACCACCAAAGGTAAACAAAAAGGTGGATAATATTAATATCCTATAAGTGCTCAGAAGACATCCAGTCAGTCTGCAGTACCTTACAGCTCTGTGATTTATTTTTTCTTGTTATGAATTGTAACCAAAGATTACCAAAATGTCAAGCGCTTCCTGTCACACAAAACAGTTGTCTACCTGAAAAAAAGAATACAATTCTAAACAGGCTACAAAATGATACCTTAACCTTTCTTTGATGTTCAACAGTTTAAGGCAGCCCTTTATTACCTCTTCAGTTCATGAAACACTTTTAGAACACCTTAACATCATTTAACACCTAAGCTCAGAGTGTTTTTCCCCAATGTGGCGACTGTATCCAGTTTGCCTAGGAAGGCAAAAAGCTGTGAGATTAGACTATGTGGTCTGCAGCATCCCTGGGTAAGAGATAGGCAGTAAAAAAACATGCAGTATCTACTGTATGATCTGATGTTCAGATAACTCTGACAGCCTGCCTGGGACACATTTCACCACTGCACCTGGTCTAATACTGCTGACTCACCAATTTGACCAATCTACATCACAGCTGGGGCGACTGCTCCAGGACGAGGTCAGAAACTCAGAAATTAGAATTAGCATTTTTGCAAATGTTTTCCCAAAGTAAATGTGATGTGAGGATTAGTATTTGATGAGATGCGTGAGATAAGGGTTGTGCTTAACTCAAGCTTAAGAATTTGTTCTTGTTTTGTAAAAACTGATAGAAAAAAGACAACTGCTAATGAGTGGCTAAATTACATGACAAAGCTTATTCAGGACATTAAGTATCATCATTGCGGATTAGCTGGAGCGAGGTCGTGTGACATCGATGCCATGCAACCATTTAAAATTCATAAATGTTGTTTGTTTCTGGAGTTTTATCCAGCTGAAGAAAAAGTGTCAGTATCATAAAATTGTATTTTCTGCCGACAACATTTTCTGCAATAATCAAAAAAAACAAGAACATTGATGTATTAATGCAACCCACTATTAACCTGGTTTTAAAGGACCAACAGCTTTCATCTCATTTAGGCAAATGATACAAATATTTTCCCCTTTTAAAAGATTATTTGACTTTGGTTTCTTCAGAGCTAAATCCCTGTTTATTTGGAAATGGCATAAGGCCAATAAACGCCATACTAATTAACTACTCAAATGACTTTGCACTCAACATCTCGTTTGTAAAGTTTCTTTCTTTACCAAATATCTACCATGGAATTGGTTGCTAATAACACCGTTTTGCTTTTTACAGAGTGACAAATATTTCTTTCAAAGTACGCATTCAATAGAGGTTATTTCTTCACGCACTAAATCAAAAAAACAAACAGTCTCTACTCAAAATAGCATATGCAGGTCCTTGGAGTTAATTAAACGGTTATTTCAAATATCAAGATAAAAAAACAAGAGTCTGAGGTATTTGTTTAACTTTCTCAAATGTCTTTTTAGCGACTCTTAGCTGTGAAGAACATTAAATGTCAACAAATGTCACCACCTCACAGACACATTGCTACGCCCCAACTAGCCCAGGCAAAAGAGAACCTGTGGCGCTGTCTTTTGGGGATTTCTGTAGCTATCGGCATAGAGTTATAGTTTAAGGTTACTCACATAGCACTTCGAGGTTTCTTTGAGCCAGGAGGTCCTTCGCAGCTGGGTGGTCAATGATGCAGTCCACTGGTACTCCATCATCCTCTTTGGTGACAGAAAATCTCACCCGGCTGGACACAGTAAACATCCTGTCATACGTCTCCTCTACTGTTGTCTCACCTGGAAAAAAACATCAAAAGCATGATGGCTAAACTGCACAAAACTATCCTGCAGCAGCAGCAACCTGCAGTCACCACAACACGCAAATACCCATATCTATTTAAAGCACATTACCTGTCAAAGTGGAGGGCTTTCAAATGGCATTTACATTTAATTTATGATTTGGCGATGTGGTGCCCGAATGACACTTTAGAGGATTGAGACGAAGCCCGGGGCCTTCGATTATGACGAGAGGAGAGGGAAGGAGCGGCGAGGTCATAGAAGCTCGATAATGAATGCTTCTGCAGCTCGAGGGCTGAGCATTGTTGGGGCTAACCCTGCAGTAATCTGCTGCCCACTAGGCCCCGGGCTGTCAGAGGGGCATTCATTTAGAGAGCATTACAATGCCACAGGGGCATCGCATTAGCTGCAGTGCTGAGTGTGATGGTTTACTCGCACTTAATGAAGTGAGGAAATAATTACAGCCCCGCTCTGACCTGCAGCACACTTCCATTTCAGCCTCGTCACTAGGGAGCCCGGCCGGACTCGGGCACGGCACAACACTATTGTTCCACAGTTGATGATCACCAATACACACATATGTGGCCTCTTGATGGATATTAACCCCGCGTAACACACACCCTTCCACCCAAGACCTGCCTACATAAAATTTTAAAGTAGCGGGGTGGGTAAGTGGTCACATAAAAACCTGACCACTCTGCCAACTGCAGTGAGAGAACTGACTGTTTGAAAAGCACACTTACTGTTAGCTTGTTCTATCGGCAGCATTATGATAATGACACTAGAAAGTAAACGGCTCTCTTTTAGATTGTCTGAGTTTGAACAGATTTAATCAGATGGTAAACAGCAACGGCAACAAACGTCTGATTTAATCAAATTTATGTAGATTGAAACCCACAATTAATTAAGCAAAAAAAACGTGTTTTACAATGTGCCTACATAATATTATATAATACATAAAGTACTGCAGGTATAGAATATGTATAATGTATTACATTAGGTCCTTCTGTAAGTCTGTTATTAAAGTCTAAATCTATGTGAATTGATTTTAGCTCTTCAGGCATTAACATGAAAATGAGTTCATCCCAACCATCTTTAGTTAAAGTAGAGTACTGTGATCAGAAGTAACGCTCACAGAACAATGCCATCCTGTTCCCCTCCAAATAGCTACCGAATTTTCACAATAAAGGCTCCATTGTCACAGTGCAATCACAAAGGCTGAAGTGCTGCACTGGGTCACATTTGTAAGGTCAATGAGGGCGTCTCTGAGCACACCTGTTAGGAGAGTTGGGTGAAGTGGGGGATTAATTGGGGGGGAGGGATGATGAGTCATTATCCTCTCAGCCAGTCACAATAATTGTCTCTTACCAATCACGGTGCTGCATTATTGTAACGGTTCAGGAAAGATGGCATAAAGCAGATGTGGTAGGCTTGGACTACATGGGGATTTCATTAACACGATATTTATCTGGGTGGTTTCACATACAGTGATGTAGTTATTATAAGACAGGTAATGCATATAGAATCAAAACAATACTGACAGACATCCTCCTTCTACTTCTCAAATATAGTTGTACGTATAATACTTTATGTTCTCATTTAATTAGAGCTGTTTTGTGTTTATTAATTGGTATTAAAAGAATGTCGTTGTTCAATGATTAGCTAACTGTTCACCCAGCTAGCCGCCACAAAAGCCTTCTGGAGCTCATAGTTTGGAGTAACACTTGGGAGGCAGTTGGTTGAACTGTTGATGAATGATACTTTCTCTTAACATTTACTCCAGTAGCTTCTTAAATGTATAGTTACCAAATTAATAGATGTGTTTTACTTAAAACAGTAATTGCCTTTTTCCCTGGTAAAGCATGACAAGAATCAAAATGCAACTTCATCATCTGTTGTGAATCCAGTGTCCTTGTTGTTTATTTAAACGTACAGTATGTAAACTCCGCCGCTAGGTGGCTTTCAATCAAAACAATAACAAAAGATGACGTCGAGGCTTGCGGTGTATTATGGGAGTAAAAACGAATGAATCAATACGAACGGGCGAAACCGACCAGAGAAAGACAATATGTGTACTGACGATGTATCCAAGTATAATTTACATGAAGTTTTTATCACAGCAGCACATACAGCAACAGAACAGCAGCTTTCAGTAGCAGCTAGCGCTAGCCTATGCAGCGGTCTTTGACGTAACATCCGGTGTTTCCTTGACAACGATCAACATTTCCTGTCTATCGTGGCGGCTCATCATGGCGGCCGCCTACAAGACACGGCAAGTTACAACTATAAAATTACGGATTTCTCTGGCTTTGATAACTTTTGGAAATATTTGAGGTGATGTAAGTACTCAACTAAAAAATATATACAACATGGGGTTAGTCCATTTTTAATTTAAGTTAGATATTTTAATGTAAACATTAGCATGCAATTCTACATACTGTACCTTTAAACAAAACCTTAGGTCGTATTTTGTTAATGAAATAACACTATTTCCTGTTTTAAATTACTTTTTATGAATTTATTCTTTAATTTTGTGTTCAACGTTTCACAATAACTTCCAGTTTAAGCTCAAGTGAGGAGTTTTTAGATGGTTTTAATAGAGACTGTAAATAATACTTTTTTTTTTTTACAATTTGTTTCTGCCTTTTTGGCTTTACTGGACAAGGAAAGCTGAAGAGAGTTATACATATGGGGAGAGAGAGTGGGGGATGACATAAACCACTTGGTAGCGGCCGAGTTAAACCAGCGATCAGTGTGTGGAGGACTGTAGTCTCTGCACAAGGCACCCATTCCAACAACTGTGCAAAACCAGTGCCCCCAGAATGACTTTTTTTCATATTATAATTTATATGCCTGTAAATGCTGCCACAGAGTTGGTGTCAGACGAAAGGATTTTTTTGTCTTTAATTTGGATTTTCCAGCACAAATATTCTGATGAGTGAAACATTTGATTGTTAAAAGGAAGCAGGATGAGATTGTGATGTCAGAAAACATTACTCAAGCAGGTTCAAGACAAGATCAGCAAAGGGACAAGACGTATTGCTTTGTCCAACAGGGGGTGCCAAAATCAACACAAAGCAACAGTTCCCCACAGGAGCTTTAAAACTTTAAATATAATCCCCTGTTCTTAAAGCCACAATAGAAGTGTTTGTAGCCTGCTACAATTCGGTGAACATACGTCGTGTGAAAGTAGAAGTGGTGGCTTTATATGCAACTTTAAAAATCAGGCACTGAAATTTCATTCTGGTTTACCAGATAATGATGAAGTTTTTAGGCCTACAATCACATTTGTTCAATGAAAGTAAAAACTAAAGAAACATTTCAGACATTACATAGGTCTGGTTAGGTTTCCTGTGGTATGTCGTGCCTGCACTATCCTAGATGTCAACTTATGTTTGCTACCATCACTGCTGATTTTAAGGCAAAAATAGAGCTGCTTTTCCACAATGTCAAAAATAGCAACATCCTGCCTCATCTGTTGGAAAGTCCCATGCTGACGTGCCTCACATTTGCCCTCTGCATCATCTAAAATACCAATGGGACAGGCAAAGCACATTTCAAGGTCAGAAAAAAAACACTGCTTGCAGTTGTCAATTATTTTATCAATTTATTTCAGACTTCTAGTGTCATTTATTTTTTCTCTTGGCAGGAATCTTTTTCCAAATTAACTCTGATATAAAAAAAGTTTTTCAAACTTCTGACAGTTCGGAGTCATGTTTGAAGATCAGACTCATACACACAAGGTTATTATCCTTGTACGGGCCAACCAACACTTGTCAATTATCAGTGTCATCCAAACCCAGATGAGGAAAACAACTGTGGATCAGGTCGCGGAAGGACTCAAATTTGAATGCAGAGGATATTTGAGTGTTGCAGCAGAGACGTCAAATCAAACGCTCTTGTGAGCATCAACCACTGATCAATCCCAGCGCAATCAAGCGTAGCCTCTTCTCAGGGTGACATTTTCTTTCAGTCAGTTTCTAACCCGAGTCCTCTGCCTGCCAACACGCTGAAAAGCAGCCACTCATCAGGCTGTTTGAAACATCGCCTTCATGGATATGAAGGACTGGTATTTCCGTAAGTAAAGCAGCCTACAATTAATATAATATAGAAGCTAAATTGCTCCACGCCATACATTGGTTTGGGATACCAGTTGTGCCAATAAACACTTAAATTCAGATCTAAATATGTGAAGTTTGAGTGTGATATCAAAGCGCTCTTTTCAGATGGTTTATGCACTGTAATTAATAATTGTATCAATAGCTGATACATCTTTTAAATCCTCTATCCCTGTACAGAGCAGTTGCAGAAAATAAAAAGGAGGAAAACTTTGGGGTTTTTATGTTGTGGAAAATCTTTATAAATTAAAGAGCTACTCCTTTCATTTATTTTAGGCAAAAAAAGTTTCTTCTATCTTATTTTGAAGACTTAGTTAATGATTCCCTTTTAATAAAACCATCAATTAAAAACCTTCTTAAAAAGTTTCTTATTAGAAAAGTTAGCCGAATGTTAATTTAAAAAAATTGAGCTCACAGATTTATTTGCATTTGATAAAAGCAGCTATAATAACAATTTTATTTTGTAATGTGTCTTCCCGCCTTGTGCTCCCTCTCCCTGATTGTGCTGACCTGCGTCTCGTTACTGGTGAGTCTTCTAGTGTTTTTTGACCATTGCCTGCCTTCTCGTTTTTGCCTTTTGCCTGCCCCTTTTGGATTCGTTTGCACCACTGACTGCTTACCTGTGTACTGACCTGGACTGTTTATTAAAACTGAAATTTGCCTCGTGTGAGTCTGCATTTTTGCGTCTGTGTTTCTATCTGGTTCTGTTAAAAACTTACATTCACTTACTTATTTTTACTGCAGTAGATCTCACTGAATGGCACTTGCTAAGATTTCAAAATGCCCTTTTCTCTGAGGAGATGGGCTTTGGCCAAACGCTCTAGTATAGGGAGTTAGTGAGAACTGAGTTTAGATGTAGTAGTTAATTCCCAAATAAAAATCCTTAAAGACAGGACTTTAACGACTGCCCTCAAGTACTTACAATATTCACACATGTAAAATTAAAATTAAGCTAATGAAGCTTTGAGTTAATCTGCTAAGAGATTCCTGTTTGACATTTTGACTGATTACTGCCATAATCCACAATCTTTCAAAGCTATTTTTTTTTAAACAAATGTTTGTGAAAAGCATATCAAAATCAAGATGTTTCCTCCAAATACAAACTTAATGATGATAGATGAATGAAGAAAAAACACAAGTTCTGCAGACTTCTCACAAATTATGCTAAATCATCTGCATGCAGTTTCACCTGATCATGCACTAATTGAAAAACACACAATATAAAACTATCCAACTATCCAACTGTGCTTGAGCAGCAGTGGGAGTTACACTACAGGGCTCCACTACATTTAAATAATAACTGTCACTAATGCTAACAAGCAGTTTGCCACCTTGTGTGTTGTGTCTCTTTCAGACCGGAGCCCATCAGTCCCCTCTCAACCTGCCAGCATGATAAATGGCTGCAAAACCAATTTGGCCAATTTGAAAGTGTGCTTAAATGAGCCGGCGGATTCCATTCTTGACATTACGGCTGTCTCATAAGAAAATCCCAGATAAAAAACGCAATGTGTGCCATTTCATCTCAAAACTTGCAGCAGCTAATGAATTGTTTAGCACGTCCATAATGAGTAGTGATTTGTGTTTTCCTGGGGTACAGAAAGGCATGACTTTCTGGCTCTCTTTATGTATCCGCTGCCACTATGGATTAGTCTTGCTCAGCATGTCAGTGGCATTTCGCTGATCTAACCATCCTGTTGTCTCTGCCTACCCTGCACAACACTCTGCAACTCATAAACCGAAATTGACTTCGACTCCTGTAGGGAACACTGGAGGCACAGATGGCATTTAGCTTCAGATTCACTCTTGTCTAAATATTTCATCTCTCAACAAGCCAAATGAATCCTCTCCATTCTAATACATATATAATTTGACAACAAGCCCAGAGATATCCACCCTGTGTAAATCCAAAATGAATGTCCCCCCCTTTTTCTGCTGTTCAGTGATGAATAATTGATAACCCCTAATCATAACTGAGAGGTAATAAGGATTTTTCTTCACCACAGATTATATACCACTCTTTGCAATACCATACGGCTATCCAAGAGACCTTGAGAGCGAGGTGAAATGTACAGAAAATATTTGAGCAATTTTAAATCCAAGCAAGCATCTTTGGAGCGAACATTTCTGGATAAAAGTGCCTTAAAGGCAAATGTTCAGTATAATTTATCTGAAATATCAGCATGAATTACAGCTCTTGCAGATATTAATGCATGCAATATAGGTGTATGGGCAGCACATTCCTCCACCCACTGTTCTCCAGGAATAATCCTTTTTTTTTTGCAGGACTTCCTATTACATGTCAGTGTCATACTGTATAAGTACAGCATGCATTAATGTTTTAAAAGGACTACTTTTTTTTTTCACAGAGGAAGCACCCTCAGAGAGCAGGACCTGCAGAGAAGTGGACAGGCCTGGAGCATGTGAAGCAAACTGTGGGAGGCTGTTATTCCACTAACCTGTCATTTCTTCCTCCCCTTTCATCCATCTGATGGAGGCAGCTGGCTTGCTGCCCATAGCTGTGCAGGTGAGCTCCGTCTCGTTCCCCTCACTGACCACGTCCTCGCGGGTTTCGATGATTGGACTGCCTGGTGGGACTGACACACGGCGACAGGAACGGTCAGAGAGACAGCATGCATGACAACGTTTATACACTCAAACAACTTTGGTAACACTTAATGATGGAGGGCCAAAACACGTGTTCAAAGTTTGCTTTCCATCCTGATTTTCACCATGTAGAAATAGATTCTCTGGTGGTTTTGATTGTTTTATGTGCAAAAATCAAAAATTGGAAATGTTGTTCAAACCCTTTTGAAAACCCAACTTTATGATGCTTATCTATTATGCTAAACCTGCCATATAGTGAAATTCAAACCATACGATTCATATTCGTAATTAGTTTCTTGATCACAAGCCTTGCCTTTGCCAAACTGACACAAGAGTGGTACTTAGAATGAATGGACCGTGGAACGCAAAAAAAAAAAAAAAGATGCAGTTGAGCTAATACAACACATTATTAAGAGACTAATGAAAAGATTTGGAAGTCAGTCATACGTTAGTCATAGCCGAGAGAAGTCATTCTATATGATGACGTTATACTTTCTGCTGCACATATTCTTATTTCATTTATTAGTTTGAATATTCCGAATACATCTTTCTATGGGTAATTGTTAAGTGTGGCCTAGTTGTCTCTCTCCCTGGTTCTCCCTTCACCCTCTGCCTGTTGCACACCTGAGTGCAATTTGCTTGAAGAATTTCTTATAAAAATATATTTCAAAGTCCATGAGGAGAGAGGTGGGCACACAAACACTCTCTCGAAGAGCTTTCTGTTTCTCCATCTTACTTTGTTCTCTTTTTCCACAACCAGGTATTTATTTATTTCCCCATGCATTCTTAGATTGTTGGGTTTTGTTGTTTTGGTTCGGGCAGGAGATCCCCTTTGGTTGTCTCTTAGGTTACTTTGTTCCTTAGGTATTTTTAGGGGGATGTGCTGAAAGCGACGGCCCATTGTGTGGTTGGCCCTTTTGTTTGCTTGGGTTTATTCTGTATCTTTTGAGTATTTTGGGGGGCATTCATACAAATAAAGCTCTGGGTTTAAACTTTTCAATCTGTCTAGTGTCCCAATATGTTATGTCGCCATGTTTTGAGACTTGGGTTGCTTAGTTTATTAAGAAGGCGGTAACAGCAGCTTCCACTTCAACAAACAACAAATATTCACACTTTAAAGTTCGCTCAGACATGGCCTATGACCAGCTAATAGTTTGTATCTGATGGAGCAGAGAGTAAAAATACATTTATAGCCTACTGGCAATGAGTGAATGTGCGGATATTGCTGAGCGTAACGCACGTTGGAGCTGTTTATGCGAGACACCATCCTTTTCAGCGTCATCCTTAGGCAAACATTACTGTGAACTAACTTTCTAACAGCTCCATTCAATAGCTGCCATTTGACTTCAACCATAAAACAGTGATCACCATTTATTTTTGTTCAATTCCCAGCAATCCATCAAATAGTTGCTCAAATACTTCAGTGTGAAGTGGAGCGACAGACCATAAATTACATACACTCACAGTCACTTTGTCATTTCTTCATTTCTGAGCAAAAAATAATTCATGAAAGGTCCGTCAGTTCATGTTTTTAATCATCATGATTTATGCATCCAACACTCTGTTGAAAGATATATTTGAAATTCTAAGCCAAAGCTTTATAGATACGTGTGATTACATCCTATGGCTGCATGTGTATTCACAAAAAAGCATAAGGCGAAGCTATCCCTCGTCTCTTGTATTAGTCATTACAGCAAACTTGCTGAACTTCATTTTTTTTCTCAAAGAGATAAAGTCGGCGGGGCGTTTATTTCAAGTACTCTTCAATGCAACCCTTGGTTCAGAAATACACTGCAGCTAGGTTTCAATTGTACAACTAGAGTAATTACTTTAAGTGCTTTTAATTCCTTTCAATCCCCCAGGATGTCTGCATGTATAATAAAGCTTAACTAGAGTCATTTCACTCCAAAGCATCAAAGTGTGGCACAGCTGACTCTCAATAGGGAATCGTTCGGAGCAGCCAAGTCAACATTCACCGGGATTCACAGAGTCAACACAGCTGCCAAAACTGACATGGTCTGAGCCATCCGTTTCAGCATCTGCTCCTTTTTTCGTTATGCTGTTGAGCTCCGCGAGAAGCTAATTGGCTGACATTTGTGTTTCAGTTTCTAAAGATAACAGGATCAAAGATTGCTATTATTTCATATTCACTTTCTTTAACAAAGAGGAATAGAACAAAAGTGTGTGGGGAAGGGTGTGATATGTGAGCGCAGTTCGCACTTGCACCGTCACACGAGCACCCTCACACCTACCCAGGACAGTGATGTCTGCGTAGGCTTCCTGAGGAGGATCTGTGTAGAGCTGGCACACATAGCGTCCCTCGTCGGAGAGTGACACATTGGACAGAGACACCCGCAGTTCGTTGTCAGAGAAATTCACCAGCTGGAACCGGCTGTCCTTCAGAGCTGTGGGGATACATGCGAGACAGAGACAGTGAGGGTTACAGAGTACAGGAACACAAACGTGAGACATGATGGAGTGAGAGGGATAGTGGCGGGGAAAAATGGGACCAAGAGAATGAGAGAGAAGACAAAGGAGACTGGAGGAGAAAATGAGATAGGGGAGAGAGGGGGGGGGGGGGGGGGGTGGAGAGAGCGCTGGCCTTTTGTGTGCTTTCTCCTTAATTGAGTAAAAGAAAAGTGAGTTTCAAAATGATTCATACAAGTTGATTTATAAAGTAGCTTTACTGTCCGCAGAGCACTCGCAAAGACAGGGAAAGTGTGAAGAGTGCTCATGAGGACTCCTAACAAGCTAGGAACTCTTAAAAGGGGGCTGCTGCTGGTCATGGATGGATGCTTCAAACTCACATATTCCAAGAAAAAGGGGAGAGGCATTCAAACATACATAATGAATTAAATCAGAGTGCAGTACGAGGTAAGTGAGGAGCCTGGATGCATGAAACTGTAAATCAAAAGAAGCCAAGAATCTAGTATATGCCAGTATAGATTGGCTGGATTTTCTTTTAATGTGGTCAAAGTAGGCTAGCTGTCTCCCCTCAGAGTTCTAACTCTGTTTTTCATGTGGGTCAGCCCTCTTCCCTGAGCACTCTTTTACATAAACAGCTTTGCTTGATTTGATTGGGTGCTCTTTTGATGTTTTGACCTGCCTTCTTTATCGAGTCCTCTCTCCAAAATCTTTCAAGCTAACGAACTCTATTCAGGCCGCTGTTTAAAGCACAGGGAGTATGTAATTCCCTCCAGGCTTTACACTTAGCATCATGATCATTACCCAGGTCTCAGGGCAGAGTCAACACGAAATCCTCATCGCCTGTACAGTATATCATTTGAGAGCTCTTCAGAAGTCTCTCCTCAAAGGGAAACAATGATACGGATGCACTTTGAGAGTCAAAGCACCTGCTCAGGAGGGAAACCCTTCACTTCTGAGACACTTAATGTATTTTATTCCAGGGGGTTTCATAACTAGCTGATTGCTTACATAAGAGCACAGAGGGCACAGTTTTCATGAGCCGGTTTTTCCTGCACATTTTACTTAAATGTGTCTATATACTAAAGTGGCAGCACATGAGTATTTTCATAGAGATGAATTTGTCGATTATTTTCTTGGTTAATCGTCCTGTCTATAAAATATCAGCAAAAAGTGGGAAAAGCTTCTTCTCAAGACCCCCAGCTGATATATACAGCGTGCTTGTTTTGTCAGATAGTTTAACTACAATTTAATCAACGTTTTTTAGTGGCTACATTCCATACTCTAACGTATAAGTGCCTTTTCAGTTAACCTCAGCTCTGTATAACTTTAATGATTTACAGCTAACTCTTGGTGTTTCGGCCTGCGATATGTCAGCCCACTCACACATCCCTCGTAGAGCTGCTCTAAATCCTTCCATACTGTGCTGTGATTGGCTACTACTCATCACCTCAAAGTTTGCTCTGTGCTTTCTGATAGGAAGATCTTTCACCCAGGGGTACAGAGGACCACTGTAGGTGGTGTCAAGTGTCAAAATTCAAGTTGTCTAAATGTGTAGAAAGAACCCTGACCTATTTTCTAAACCTAACCAGGAAGTGTTTTAACCTAAATCTAACCTTACTGAGATCATTTCACAGCGTGAATCACTTATTTGCCTTGATGAATTGTCAAAACGCTTTTTTAAGCTCTATGCAACAATATCACCTGGTGAGATTTAGGTAGAGATAATGTGTTCAAATGATAAGTATATGTCTAGATTTGTTTCCACACTCGACACAAACTGTTGTCTCCTAGATAAGACTTTTTGGCTTTTCCTTGCCAATTCTTTTTGGGGCTTTGAGATAGGACAGTGGATAGAGTCAGAAATCAGGGAGACAGTGGGGAATGACATGCGGGAAAGGAGCCACAGGTCAGATTCAAACCCGGACTGCCCAGTTGGAGGACTATAGCCTCTATACGGGGGGGCCCGCACACTAACCACTACGCCACCGGCGCCCCGGAAGGCCACTTTTTAACTGAATATAACAGTAAAGCCTTTGACAGATTTTAACCGAAACGTTAAACATTTGTCACACAATGTTCGACCACTCTTGAGAAAAAATGAAGTGAATAATAAATAATGATGTGATTTTGCATCTGCATATATAGAGGTCCACCTCTGCTGATAAAAGCTCATTTTTCCCATTTCAGATGGCAACTCTGCCAAATGACATGTCAGTTTGCATATATCTGACACAATAAATGCTCATCCCAGCAACACTCGCTCTGCCTCTGCACCTATGACATAATTCATCTTTATTTTCTGCAATAGAAACGTGTTTATTCTGTACTGTAAAAGCTGTTGTTGTTTTGCGCTTTGTGTCTGCATCTCATTCAAAGTCCGGCTTCGCTTGTAGCTGCTGTTCTTGTTGCTCCTCGTGAGTCTGCTGTTTACTCTGTTGTATACAAAGATCTGCCACTGTGTCGAGCGGCCCTGTTGACAGGTAACAATGCCACTGGCTGAGGGGGGTCCCCACAGAACCAGCAGTCCTCTAGGAACAGAGCCGAGAATAACGCTGCCAGGGGGTTTTACTGAACCCCATTACAAGGAACATAAACAAGCAACGGCGGCCCAATAACACTTTTAGCCGCCGGTCACAAATCAGATTTATATTGGGATCTAATTGCAGATAAAACAAAAAACCTTTTGTGTTTGGTACTGCCAATGAAACTGCATTGGCTAAAACGGAGAAAATGGCATGTTTACATCCTCACATGGAGCAGTTTGATAAAGAAAGCACAGGAAAAGGTTCTCTTCACCTCAGTGTAGCATTACGAAACAATAAGAATGATTGTTTCCAGAATGTTAAAGCTTATTATTTATAAACCTTCTGTCTACTCCTTGGTGTTAGAATAAGTATTTTAGTAAGTCGTACAGCGCAGCACGACCTATACTTTTTATGAATACGTTCCTCTCTGCCATTGTCTCCTGCAGCTTTGAGTGTTTGGTACAAATATGACGAAGATGTGTATCAAAACTCCCTTGATGCTCTTCGCGAGTGAGAAAATGGAACACACATCTCACTACCTCAACTTGTGAAATAACAGCTGGGATGCAATATAGACAGAAATGAAGGGTGTTTGTGGTTCACCTTGAATCCTGGCTCTGATCCCAGATACAAACAAGTAAAAAAGCAGAGACAAAAACTCCAAGTGGAAGTAGTCCATATGCTCATGCATAATCATAATGTTCAATATCCTAATCTAAGAGATTATCGTAAAATCGAACAGTGACAAGGACACAGAAGTATTCCCATTATGGTTGCTCTGTGAATTATCTCATATTAATCTTGCCGCATTCTGAGCTTAATGACTTTTGTTAATGAGCCAAAAAGTCAAGGGCAGATGGAATCGTGTTTTCACTGGAAATCTAACCTAAAGCTGGAGGTGATACTGTATTGATGTCTGATACCTTCACTGTCATAGCAAAACCTGAGAGAATCCATTAGTCCAGGGTGCCTTGAATGTGAATGGCTTCAACAACACACAACTCTAAATTGTTTAACTAGAAGTTTAACAATTTGGTGAAGGCAGAATATATTTAAAAATGTGTGTTTAAATTTTTAGAAAGAGACTGAAACGTGTCTCACTTTTCTACGGTCTTTCACAAAATAAATAAGAGATATGCCCGTTAATAGAGAGAAGATGGCGAAACAGTTTAAGATAGCTAACACCATGTCCTAACAGGACGCAAGCTCTAAACAGCTCTAAACAGCGCGATGCACCATTTTTACGCCCGATGCCTAGCTTCTATTGTCAAGATACGAGAAAGGAAGGGGCTCTACAAGGCACTGGTAGTGACTTACAGGAAAACTTTTCTTTTGCTTTTCTCACTCAACAGAGCGTGTTAGCTGTTTAACAAAGTGGAGATAGCGGTGCATTAATATCATCCAGATCCGTGGTTGAAATGTGATGCTTTGACTTGTTAACAAGGAAGAAAAATGTTATTCAGCTCACCGTGAGCCATTTATTGACGAGCCATTGAGTGTTGTGATTTGAGTCAATAGCTAGTCAATACAAAGCACCACACTTCCATATATCCACCTTCAATACAAAATCACAAGATGTCATACAGTTTGCGAGGCGAAACTGAAATGCACAGAGCAAAGAAGTAAATGTTTAACGGATTACAAGACGGAAAAACTTGCAGAAGCACCAAACACAGAACAGAGATAAACCTGATATGTGTGGCTACATTGGACATGAGAAAATGAGTACAAGGTTGGAATTAAATCAGGAGAGAAGCAGATCCTCTCTCTGATAGGGCAAACGTGCTAGCCTAATGCTACTGAAATGATTTGGTTTACATTCATCTGAAAAATAACTCACCTCATATTGTTTACACCTGACTTTTTGCCTTAATTTGTAAAACTTCTTGATTGATTTATATGAGGTGTTACACAGATCAACCTTAATACTGCGTCACTGTTTTGTTTAATTTAAAATTGACAGCCTTCATGTTTAACTTTAGTAACTTTTCCCTTACCAATGACATTTCTCTACAAGGTCAAATGCATGTTTATAATACAGATACTGTCTGGCTGATAAATTCACTATCATCAAAAAACCTCAATCACATTATATGTGTGCCAACATTCATTGAATTTGACCATTTCTGAACTTGAAAAGAGTGAAATAAAAATATTGAAAAACAGGATTTCTGAAGGAATTTCTAAGAAACTAAGACAATGAATAAGGAAAAAATGTGTGTTTAAATGTGTTTGACTTTATGTTGAAGCACAAGGACTTACGTCGAACATCTTTAAAGTAGATGGTCTGTCTGTTGGGGTTGAGGAGCTGGATGACCGAGTCGTCGTTGTCCTTCACTCTACAGCTGATGGTGGCCATTTCTCCCTCGATCACAGATATATTGTCCGTTGCCAGGTTCTGACCTTCGACTTCAAAAAACAAACAGAAAAGTGCAGATGGGATCAATTTAATTTCAGATGGGAGACAAGCATTCCTACTCAGTGCAGTGTTGGGTGAATCTGCTCAACCTACTGGCCACAGTGGCGGGTAAACAAAAGTAACGTAACAGGATGATATGTGACAGAAAACAACGTAAATAGAATCCCAGTCTTCTGCTTGTTCCACTCTGACTTTATTACCAGAGCCAGGTGGTCCTGCACTCTCAGTTACCAAAGAACACCGCCCCCTCCTCGTGTCAGTGTTTACAATGACATGCTATCTGCTGAAATGGCTTGGCTTGGGTCACTTGAGCCAAGAGCAGCATGGATTTGCATATCCATTACAACAGGTCTACAGTACCGGCTGAAGATGTGTTTAAATGGATGCCTCCCTTTTATTACGTCCAAGGTGATTAAAAGAAGCGGGCTGTTTGAATCCACCAGCCACAGTGGCAGGGAGGCAAAAAAGTGCATTTCCAACCCTGATTCATACCTGGATTTTACCAGCCTTTCAAATATTTAGATTTTTTTTTTTACAACAGGGACTGCATGTGAACACATACACATTATATCTGTTTGCAGCCATAACTAATCCCTTTAATATAAGAGCCATGTGCAATGTTTGTCACTATTGATCTTCCCCAGATCAGAGTGGGCCCTGTGAGTCAGTGCCAGATGGGCTGTAAGCTCTGCTGCCCACGAAGGTAGGGAGAGAGGAGGAAAAGAGGCAAAGAAAGAGTGTAAGAAAGTGGCAAGTAGTAGATGCGAGAAGGGAAGAGGAGGAGGAGGAGAAAAGGAAGAGAGGGACAGCCCAACAGAGAGAGAGAGAGAGAGAGAGAGAACAGAGCCGAGCTGGATGCTGTTTATGGTGGAGCTTTATCAGAGCCCTCCATCTGAGGATCCATGTGACCATCGTGCGCTCCGTGTGCTCAGCTGTTCTCTTCTGTGTCTCGAGGAATAAAAGCGCTGTAAGCATCTGAGTCACTCTCTGTACACATGCAGCCATTGTTGCCACAGACAGGCCCCAGTCCTTGTCGTTGTAACTTACACCTCACATCAAAAAGACTGGCTTTGTCCCCCCCCCCACACACACACCCCTCTTCTTCGTCTGCTTAGAGGAAGACGAAAGGGAATCAAAAGTCACCTTGTGCTATATTTATCTGTCAGAAACCAAAAAGCATAAGAAGGAGAATAACGTTTTAATGCCTCAGATTCACTCCAGCGGAGGAACAACACTCTCAGCCGCCGCCCTGAGAAAACATCAAAAGCACATTTGCATGCCCGAGTTGTCAGACACCTCCACTGCATTCTGACATTTACAAAGTGGAGGAGAAAAAAACACCTGCATTTTTAGATAGTGATAATGGGAATAGACAGCCAAACTAACATGATTCAAAATGAACCCTGTGAATGCAGCAAGCAATGAGAAATTAACCTCCTGTGGAGAAAAGCCCCTCAGACCTGTCTGATGCAATGAGCTACCCGTTTTATTCCACTCTGCTGCCAGGGCGCCATCAGGACAAAGAGAAGGTAAACCTTTGAAACAGGCACAAATTATGTCCAGACACAAAATCAAGCCCATCACAGGTGTGAAGCTAATCCAAGAAAGGGTTTTTGAGTATTAAATGTAATGATATAATGTGATTTAAGGACACAGGTATGGACAAAATTTGATAATACAGTGATGTTTCAGCTTTTACTTGGCAATACCTTCAACAGCCACTAGGGGCATGCACAAACAGTGACTTAGACTTTAAAAGATGGGGATCCCAAGCTTTTCTGTTCTTTTTTTAATATTAGCAGTGTTGTAACAGAGCAGTGGATGTAAAAAGGGGCGACGGATGTTGATTGTCAAACATTTTATTTCAGTGACGCACACAATTGGCCCCTTGTCTTGCCTTGCACCATTCTTATGTCATCTAAAATCCCTTTTTTTTTTATTCATATTGAATGTGTGTTGCCTCAGTAAAGACAAAAGCACATGGTAACAAACACATGTGGTGGACTTCACATTTTGACTCAGCTATTACCAGAACAGGAACTGTTGCTTGACCATTCTGCAAAACCCACAGATACGTTGAATGCCTGTATTATTCTTATCTAGTTATTCATTTGTCTGTGCATGGTGGTAATTATATAATTAAGATGAGGGGACGATTGTAGCCAAAGCAACACTTGTTAAAAGTGTCCAACTTGCTGTCTGTGAAATCTAAGGGCACAGCCAGCAGCTAACCAGCTAACACATGTAAACAGCAGTAGCCTGTTCAGACTGTTTCTCTGCCAGACAGTTCCCTTTTTTCTCCTCAGAATTTGTATAATTTAAAGAACTTTGATAAAGAATTGTCAATTTTCTTCGAGAGGTACTGAATTGAAATGTATTTCCAGACTTTGTGTTAGCAGAGATGGGTTTACCCAAAATGTCCAATTATTCAAGCCAGTCGGGTTTCCTCTTTGAGACTCGGTCTCCCTCAAGTCTTTGCCAGCTTGTCTTATGTTCATGCCAAGCTCTCAAGACACTAATTCCAGTTCTGTTTCTGTGACCTGTGACCGACTCTATGCCCTGTTTTCTGGACGACAAGCCCATGCCTGTGCCTCTGCCTCACTGCCTGACCTTTTGGGACTTTTGACCTCATTGTTTTTGCTTCTGCCCTCGTTTCTTCACATTTGTTATCAAAAGCTCTCTAAAGAGACTTCTGTGGTGTCTGCATTTGAATCTTTTCCACTGTTCATGACAATGGGAGTCAGACTTGCTAAATGCTGATCAGATGCCCCTAACTTTTACTTTGCTTTATTAAGAGCACAAAACAAACTTAAACAGAATAAACAGTGGTATTAGAAATGAATCATAGGGTAAAGAATTGCAAAGAAATGGGGGTCATTCAAGGATCGATCTGATAATTTACTTAGGTTTCAAATTAGTCTATCGTTTTTAACAGTCTTTACAAGTAAGGAAGAGGAACGACAGAAATACATAAAGACATACAGCACTTGGTTACTAATGCACAGATAGCCTAAAGCCCTATTTGATGGGAGTACAGTAGTATAATCAAGTTCTTGAAGTTAAAATTGCTCCTGACAATCCCCATATCTGTTTTGTGCAGTATTTTTGCACCGGATAAATCTGTATTTTGCTTATAACAAATTGAAAATATCTCATCGGCATCATTTTTTCTTCCTTACTTTTACAATACCTTGCGCATGAACATAAACAGGATAACCTAAAAGATATTCTTTACGAAGTCTGCCTACACCCCTTCTTACCGTCTTTGAGATTTCACTCTGCTGATGATTTCAGGCTTGCTCTTTGTGGGAATTGGTAACTATGTAGTAACGTTAGATAGATTTGCAAATGCAAAACGTTTATTCATGATTGCAAAACACAGCCTTTATAAATCACGACCTGGGAAGAGGCAGACAACACCAAAAACCTTGTGAATAAAAAAATTGAACCACAATGCCGTTTTAAGGGACAGACCTTATCACATGACCTCTGCTGTCTTTGAAACATAACTAAGTTGCGGTGATATTTCTAATTTGCAAATTGAATGCTGATCAATGATGACGTCTGCAATCGTTACACATTTTTGGAAGTCCAAAGTCAACAGGGCTTTATGGGCTTTGATTATAATACTTTCTGCGTTTAGGAAAATTCTGAATACGTGGATGAATCCATAAGATAGATGAAAAAAGTGAAAATAATTAAGAGGAACGGATCAAATAATCCATGTGGCGATTTTAAATGTGTACGTTTGTGATAATATGAAGTGTTCTGCAGCTCCTCTGCATGTGTGCTAAGTACCGCAGAAGATGAGGCAACAGCAATTTGAAGTGTTTTTGATGTCTTTTTTATTTCATCGCTGTAAAAGTAATATATTTGGCAGTCAAAACAGCAACACAGAGCATCCTCAAAGCAAGGTTATTCTGCTCCCAATCTGTTGGACTGAGAGAAAAGGGAGTGCAATAGATAAATTCTCCATAAGGTTTAGCAGCCCCAAGCAAGGTTGGTCCCTCTCCAATATCCCAGCCTAGGCTCATCTCCAATTCAAAACACACATAAATAACATCGCTGTGATTAGCAATCCCATCAAAGTGAAAACAGGCCACTTTGTGGAACATGGAGGGTTTTTGCAATTGGAGTAAACATTTTCAATTGCCTCTGCATCCTGGTCATGATTGGGTGCAAATGAGGAGAGGCAGTCATTAATTCTGGGTGGTGGGTGGGGGATGGAAAGAGGAGTGGGCAGAGGCATGGCACAGATGACTGGCTGATAAATTCACACTCATTCCAGCAGCTGTCTGGAAGAGTAAAGTGCCTGTATCTGTACACATGGCTACCCTCCTGTTCCTGCATCACAACATACTGAATGAAACAGTCAGGAGGAAATACAGACCTACAGAAAGTCTGAGGGGACTTACAATCTGGCATCGAGTGTCTGGCGCCGACGCTCAGCTCATCAGTCGCACTCAAAATGCTAAACAGCACGAACTGCCAACCAATTTTGACGAAAGTTGACGAAATCGAGAAATATTAGCAGAGCGGCTCCTCCAGCAGAAGTTCGGGGATGGGTACCTTTGAATCGAGTCGGCTCCAGCTTTGAACTTTCCGCTCTTGTTTTTACATCAAAAGACATGAAAGAGGTGGCAAAAAAAAAGAAGAAAAAAACACGACAGCCAGCCCCCAATTCCTCTTCCTTGAGTCACGGCTGTCTGCAGCAGTCATGTCCTTTCAAGGAACAGCCAAGACTATAGAGTCATTAACAATAAAAACGTTCTCCCTCTCTGTCTTTCATGCTGCATTTTAACTGCTGCGTGTCTTTATCCCGCTCAGTCATTAAACCCTTATCCACATGATGAAATGCTGTTTTAAGGATGTCCAGGATTGAGAAGGTTTCTATCTCAGGGTATAATTAGTGCACTGCCATTTCTCCCAGACCCTTTGCATGGGAAGGTTTTAAAAATGTCACTAATTTGCCCATCTTTGTCTTTCCTTGCAGACCAGCTCTGTTGGTACCATTTCAAAAAATGATGCAAGCTTGACACCGAAATAAGGCTGCATAACCTGAGAAAACATTTAACCAACTTAACTATTGAAAGGTATGTGCTATTTGTCATATGTTAATACAATTAGCAACGAAATGCAGTGTCTAGCTACCCCTGTCTAATGAAGCAACTTTCAAGGGTTTATTTATTTGTCACTCTATGAAACAGCTACCGAAGTCCATTCCTCCTAATTGCACGATGTCCATATTTATTTACTGTCCATAGTCTGGATCAACCTACATTGATCCTGGGATCCCAAATGGAACATTAATACATATAAACAGTTAATAGTTTATAGCCCATTTAAAGGGCATTAAATGCAACATGTAAACCTCTTTAAGACCAAGGACGGATGACAAATCAACCGTTGACATTTACCGTTTTTCTGATGTGCTCACATTATTCCGGTGCAGAAGAAAATAGCAGAAAATACCTTGTGCAAGGAAGTGAAACAGTTTCAGAGAATTAAAAGTGTTGAAAGTGTTACAAATCCTTAAGGTGCAGAAAGACAAGAAGATGAGCATGTGTTGATCTTTCATTCAAAAGTAGTACCAGCACTTGTAATTAGTGGTGGGAAATATGACCTGAGATGCATGATGTTGTTGTTTAGTTGTTTTTTTTGCTTTTTGTGGTAACAGTATTATATTTCAGTAATACAGTATTAGAAGGGATTGCACTATGAACACATAGCATGCACTATGACCCCCCCTTTCTCCTCCTCAAACAAGCCTGTTTGATGGGATACCTTAGTCGTTTCTGTGCGGACCAGAGAAAGATGTTTTTATAAGTCACTGTGCATTCAGATCTCAGGCAGCTTGTAATTGAATCTGTGTGGTTTTAAGTTTGGTTTATCTCCTGCAGGGGTTGTTAAGCTGCTGTAGAAAACACCAGATTTCCTGATACGACTCTTTCATAATAAAGCATTTCAAAAGCTTAAAAAGTGGGGAGTTTTATTGTGAAATATTTTTCAGTATATTTTTATCATTTAAGCTTTAACGGAGCTGCAATTAGCGAAGATTTTCAACAACACGGTCGTCAGTTTTAGTCTTTACAGCCACTCCTTTGACCACGTGTCACAGCCACTGCCCGCTTCTTTAATCATCTTGGACTTAATACACGCAAGGCATATGTTTAAACACACCTATAAGCAGGTAGACCTGTTGTAATGGAGATTCAAATCCACTCCAGCACAAAGCCTATGTTACAGCCCCAGACAGACCGTCAAGAGACCTGCTGCAAGCCAGCACACCCACTTAATGTTGCTGTTATTTGCTGAAACCTGGAGAGGGGAGAATACAAGTTCACCGGATTGCTGTGCCACAATTCACTCTAACTGTAAACTTTGACATCAGCTCCAACAGGAGGAGGCGCTGCCCGGTGGTCAGTGAATGTGTGAGACCACTGGCTCTTCTCTGAACATTAGAGTGAAACAGGCAGAAGACCGGAGGGACTTGATCTGAGAGTTGTCTGTCACAAATGACTATGTAATGCTACTTTTCTTTACCCACCACTGTAGCTGGTAAGTTGAGCAATCGGTGTTACTTCGTATGTGTGCACTACAATCAAACACCTGTCTGGTGTCTGGAAGGAAGGAACTTTAAGGGTGGATGCAAAATGTGGCTGCCTAATTTAACATTCTCCTGCATGCAATTCTCGGCAGTCAAACACGATACTGGTTTACTGCCCACCCTTACTTGAGATGTTTTATTTTATAAATCTATACAATACAAGTCACAAGTTTGGACACACAACAGTAACAGTATTATCAATAATAGAGTATAATATATTATTATAATATAGCTACTGTAAGCTGTATCTAGGGCACACCTAATAATAGAAGTTTTTTCTTTATTTTTACTATTTTCCACATTTTAGAATAATAGTAGATTTCAAAACAACAAAATGAAACATTTTATTTCATTGTTGTTTCGGAAAGAAATGCATACATCTGTACTCATTAACTTCACTATTTCTATTTCTATAACAAACACATGTCAAACATTTAAGCATAAGCCTTTAGATCAAAATGTATTTCAGAAAATAACATGCATTTCAATCAGGTGTGTCCAAACGTTTGACTGGTAGTGTATTTATACACATATAGGAACATCACACTGTGTTAGAAAAAAAAAAACAGAGACGCAAGTGTTAGTACACCTCTTCTAGTGTGATGCTAGTTTGCAGGGAGGCATTAAAGAAAGGAGGAGACAGTCACACACTCAACTCTCATGTTCATGAAGAAGACAATGACAGAGCCGAATGTTGTGTGAGTATAATGTGTTCAGGTTTCTCAGTCTTACTTTTTACATCTTTAGCTGGCTGCACCACTCTAAGGATGGAACACCAGTTTACACTTTTAATCTTGAATCCAATATTGAATAACTTCTGTATGGACATTTCTTTACATCTATCATAAAGTACTTTAGTGTGCTAGCAAATGTACAAATCTGATAACACATTGGTCTTAACCTTTATTGTGTCATAATCCATAATGAGCATGCTAACATCTGGGAGGTTGAACATAATAAACAAGAGAATTGCCAACCATTGGGAAATTTGATTTCTCATTTTTAGCATGTTAGCAGGCTGCTACTATCATTTAGCTTAAAAAAAAGAGCTGCTATCCTACTGTAACACTCAATCTTTTTGATCATAAGAAAAACTGACATCAAGCTCATTTTGGTTTTTTGTTCAAATTGATAAAGTGCACCTTTTAGTTTATACAAGTTCAGACAGACTAAAGTGACAACCAATTGGCCTGAACAGAAACTGAAATCTGCCGTCACATGTGGCAGAATATTGATTTGAGAATTAAAAATGAAAAACAGTGGATCCACATTGGTGAGTGCATTGCTTTCTCCTCCTTCCCGTGCAAAAGGAAATACCAACAAAACCAGCCATTCATGTAAATATGAACAGATGAACAGACTGCTACGGACAGCCAATCAACAGACACACAGAGGCGAGCACTTCCAAATGAACAGCAGGTAGCAAAGAGAAAGAGTACCTGTCACGATTTCAGCAGCTCCTGTAGCAGCGCGGGCAAGGAGGGAGCAAAGGAGAAGAAAAACAGACAGGTTTGTGAGCAGACAGGATGCAAGCTGAGATACATTTACATTTGGTAAGAACAAATATGATCTAAATACAGTTGTTAAATTTCATTAAATCCAAGATTCATATGCTGTTGATGTAATTTTCCACCAATTAAGAAGAACACAAAAGGCATCATAATGACTCATTTATACAATACAGTCTGTCTATTTTTCTACAGGTGTGTACATAATGAGCCATTTTTTTCTGTCTTGATCCATTTTTCCCTGACAGAACATTAATATGGAGGAACAGAGGGAGTGTGTGGACTTTGTCTTCTCTCCCTCACGTCCCTGATTGAGATTCTCGCCAGCTTCCCACTCTGGAGCAGCCACAGCCTGGAGACGTTCCCCCAGGACTTGGGGCGGTGTATCCTGGAGAGGAGAGCACCCGTTCGGAACGGTGCCCACCCAAACTGGCATTTCACAGGGCATGGGAGACTGGCGTGTTCCCAAGTCCCTGCAGCAGTGCTCAGGGGCCTGCACCCTTGGGAGAGCTTCCATCATTCATTGTCTGCTATTCATAAACAACCCTCACACACACACACACACACACACACACACACACACACACACTCTGCAAATCTATATCTACATTTCTATTTTTCACATAGGGTCTTTCACTATATTGACATTTCACTGACTCTGGAGCTTCACTGTGTACTGTGTGAGCAGATGAGCTCCAGTACAGAGCGCACAGTATGTCGAAGTGACTGCTGGATTCGCCTGTCATTGCCGACCGTAATAAGGGTGTAAGGTATGACACATGTCCTTGTTACAGTCCTTTGTGCATTTTCAATGTGTCAGCAATTCCCTCAGGACGAAAAAAAAAAAAAAGGCTGAGTGACAAATCACACGCGATGGGAAACAAATTCTTAACATTGTCCAGGAGACTGAAAAAATAAATCTCAGCGCCTTTAAAACTTCTGAGTGTCAGTCAAAACTTCATCTTTATTATGCGATAATTCAACATAATGAGGCTTCTGGGGCGATTTGAATTCGGTCGAAAGTGATTCGGAGAGACGTTTCAAAGACACTGATGGTATTCAAGACTGCTAAAATGTGTTTCTTCCTTTCTTTATTTTCACTCTTTCCCATTTTTACCCTTCTAAATCCCCATTACAATAAATTAAATACCATCATCCTTAACTGTTCAATTGTAACCAACCTAAAAAAAAGATTTTAAGAAGATTCTGGTGTTTTTACATTTTTGTCTTGGTGCGGGAGGTTGATTTTTTTCTACTCTTTGATTTTGGTTTAACTAATAATAGTTTGTATGTTGTTTACTTTAAATCCAGGGTGTTGTTGGATATTATCCAGCTCTTCTCATATTTTCTCATTTTATATATGGTAGTGTTCATTGTGTTTCAGTCTTGTTCTGCCAGTATGTTTCTTATTTTGGGGCTTTATTGGGTAATGTCCTTGTCATATCCTCTCACTGTGCTTCCACCTCTGTACTGCTCAGAATGATGCATCTATTATCAAGAGTAAAAGAGTAAGGTCTTTTACCTGCTCTTTTGTAAAGTGTCTCGGGAAAACACTTGTTATGAATTGGCGCTATACAAATAAAGACTGATTGATTGATCAAAGGGTGAAAAACGTAACAGAAATAAAATATTTTATATATATTATGATTAATTAATCCCTGGACTCAAATTGCAGCTTATCGCCCTCTCAGGGAGAGAAGCTCAGATGTTCACGCAATGTTACACTGCTGTGTTTAGCATCTTTATTTTTTCAGTTTAGATTTAATTAATCATTATCCTTTCACAGTTTCTCAATCAGTCAGCTAGTGAGAAGATAATGAAAAGGGAACAACAACATAAGTGAGATTCTGCCTGTTACAAGATAATATTAGCTAGGAAGTTGATTTAAGTGATGGCTACACCATACAATGGGAAAGGCATGCATTCCTAGCTAAGGTAATGTTAGCTTGTTTCATTTTTAAGCTAGGAATTTGTTAGCTAATGTTAGCCGTTATCTGATGGGTTGTTTTTTTTTTCAGTCATTTTGTTTCGTTCTGAAATATGGCAGATGTCCCTCCAGGTTTTCAATATCAAAATGTCTTTTCAGTATCTTAATAATCACGAAGCAGTCAAATGAGTCTCAGATTCCCTATATTTATGACTCGCACAGCATGTGTGCTTCTTGCACTGAGCGTGACAATAAATGGGAAAATGGCCTCTGTCTGAATATGGTGAATGAGGAACCCCGGATGCGTCCAAATCCAACCAACCCTCAGGAAAGCCCATAATGAGGCTTTTGAGCTGCTTTAATTGCCAGGTAATTATAATGTTGTAGCAACATTATGTAAATGCGTCATTATCATCTTGTATGTGCGGTGTGGTCTGCCCTCGTTTTGTGTAACTTTGTCGAGAACGTAACCCAGAAAAATGAATCACCAGAATACTGGGGCCATCTCAGTGTTTAATCTTGTCAACAGGGACCTATATCTAAGCAGAGCGACTTGTGATATAGTGTGGTGACACCTTGCCTAACCCTTCAGTATGATCCACTTCCTGCTGGTGGCCTCTGAAAGGGCTATATATAGCGTTGTGCTCTGTGTGTGTGTGTGTGTGTGCGTGTGTGTGTGTGTGTGTGTCTGTGTGTATGTGCAGTGCTCCCAGTCTCTCCTCTGTACCTGCAGCACATTAGGTAGAAGTTATGAGGTGCCAGCTCCACTGTGATTAGATGTCATGGCTGTCGCTCTGCTTAGACAGCGCTGATAGACAGATTTCGGGGGGAAATGTGTGTGATGGCATCCGTGCCAGTGCAACCGTTGCACCAATCTGTCAATCACGCTGGATGAGAGCAGGCAGGCCAAGCGTCCTCCAAATAATGTCTGTCCTTGTCTCCTCACCTCTTTTCATCCCCAGCGTACTGCGTTCAGAGGCGGAAAAGTGGAATGCTTCCTTGCTAACAGTGCTGCTGCATTTCCTTCTGAAAATTGTTGACATTTGAAAGGGCATTTTCTGGCACTGCGTTATATTTTTCTATAAGAAGTGAGGCTCTAAGTGCTGTGGTATTCAGGCATGTGTATTCAAGCCATCACCACCCCAATGAATCCGTATAGTAATCAGCACCATTTTCTAGTCACTGAGGCAAAGTGAGATCTCAGGAGACTTGGTGTCTGTGTGGCAAGAGTGGCACAGCCTCTCTCTCTCTTTCTGTCTATCATTGCCGCTCAGTAAAAGCAGTGGGGTAACACTAATGAGGCAATGTTTCTTCTCAGTACTGGTGTGATGCCTTTGAATTAATGTTTTTCCTTTCAGGTAAAGCACTCCCTTGCTTATTTATGCTCATGATCTGTAGCGTGTTGCATGTCAGACCACTGTGTGATTACGCTGCATATGAGGACACACCAGAGCTGGATGCTGGAACTCTGTGTAGTCCCCCATAAAGATTCAGCTCTGTGTGAGTGTGTGTGTGTGTGTGTGTGTGTGTGTGTGTGTGTGTGTGTGTGTGTGTGTGTGGCGCTGATGTCTTGCTGTGTGTAGCCCACTGTGTTTTCATTTAATTAGAGGGATTAGAGGTGGGCTTCAAACTTTTTTTCTTCAAGGAAATGGGATCGAGAAGCGAGCTCCTGCAGAGTGGACGCGATAAACACGGGCGGCTTCTGAGGTCACGACTGTCGCGAAGAAAAAGGATCAAAGAGTTTCACTGTCCTCGCAAAGAGAAAAAAAAAAACGGTGTCCAACGTCTTACACCAGTCTTTGCTGTGATTTTCAAATCCACATTAAAGAATTTGTACAATACAGATACATAAAGGCCTTATAGTTTGCATTATGTAAACTTTGCAGGACAAAACAAGCCCAATTTACTGCCAAGTTTCCAGCGGAGGTTTTAAACAACATAACACAGTGGGATAGCTACATCTTCTTCTCGGAGAGAACTTAGCAAACTCCACACCAGAGTAGTAATTACTATTTGTTTATGGAGTTGTTATTAAGACAAAATGCCGACAAAATCACTGACTGCAGCTTCTTACATTTCACTACTTGATTTGTTTCTTCTTTTTCTTTGGCAGCCAAAAAAATATTCTAGCTTGAATGGTTATTTAGACTAGCAGTTATTTTAAGTGGATCTGTGCTATAAAAACGTGACTCACTGTGTTCCAATCTTAAACAGACCTAACTATGAGGATCCATTTAGATTACATTTTGTATGATCAGAGCAATAGTGCAAAAATACATCAAGCTTAGTGCAACTTCAATTACCATAAAAATAAATGACACATTAACTGGCAACCACAAATGCAAATCATAAAGAGAATAAAACTTAAATATTGCAATAGTTTAAATATATAAGAAACAGTATGAAAGAGTAAACTGCTAATAACAAATGTCAGTATTAATTAGAATAAAGGGATCATTTCTTTTTTAAAGTTATTTCTTGGGCCATTTTGTCTTTATTATATAATCGATTTTCGATTCAAAATGATTCTGGATTCATTGCTCCATGGATTCAAAGTCTATTTATGAATTAGTACATACTTCAGGATGTACTCCAGTCATCTGGGAGACTGGCTGAATTTCTTGTTGCTCTATTTGGCATTCTGCTGAGTTAATGAGCTAGCTTTAGCACTTAGCAGGAATTGACTGATTAGCCCAATTAAAAAAAATAAAATAAATAAATCGATTTTTGGAAGTTATGAATCGATTTTAAATCTTAGAAGAGAAGAATCTCGATGTTTACATAAATCAATCCCCCCCTTTAATAATTTAGGTAAAACTTAATAAAGATATCTTATACATGTATAGTATTCTGGTCTTTAATGTAGAAGGTGAGCCATAGAACTTGTTTCACCTGTCCTGCAATGTATGTGATGATCTAGAAATCCGATAATCATTTATGACTTTCGAAAGTGATACATTGCTTTGGTATCAGAGTTCATTTTCCTACAGTATACTGCAGAGGCAGACATTGAAGTGAACTAAGTAACACACAGAGCAAGCTGTATACCTGTGCTACGGCTTGGAGTATACGTCCATGAAGACATTTTCACCGAGCATCTATAACGTTTAAAGCTAATGCTAAGAGGAAATAATGTTAAAATAACTTACAGTTGAAAGGTAAAACCAACAGGTAAAACAAAAAGTTCTTAAAGTGCTTTGAATTAATTTAAAACAGCTCCTCAGCTCATTTCAGAAGATTCGTCCTAATGACAAACGAGCAAAAAAAACATCTAAAAATAAAGTAAGAGGTGTGATGGTTAATCAAATGGGTGTTTCCAAGGTGAAGAATTAACTTGCTTGCTAAATACTTACAGTAAGGCTCATACTTTAAAAAAGATGATGCATGTATGCCTTGTTTTCTCTTACAAAGGTAACTTAGCTCATTATTCAGTCATTTAATTACAGCCTTGACCTGCTTCTTTGATTATCAGCTCTCAGGTACGGCTTAATCCAGCCTGTCAGAGAGATATCAGAGAACGCTCACCTATAAACACTGCAGGGAATACACTGATTAATTCTCCCCACAGCTGACTGAAACATATTAATCAGGTAAGCTTACTAGAGATGCAAAGCGTGTTCTTGCTCGATAAACTGTGTAAAAAAAAAAAAAAGGAGATTTCGCAAATATCCCCACAGAGGTGGTTAATTGCTCACTGTTAATGGGATACGCTTTGTAAAACGTCCAATCCGGAGCTCGGATGTTTGTGTTGTGCTCACGAAAATCCAGGAGGACACGTGTATCTGAAGACAGCTTCTACTCTCAGAGATTAAGGGATTATGCTTCAGAAATGCTGTCTGATAAAAAAGCAGATATTGAATCTGGTGCTCTGCCTCCTTTTAGTGAAGTGCTGGGGGCATTTAGGATTGAACATAATTCACAAACACTGGGGGGAAAAAAAGGGGCTGGAATTATTAATGCAACATCAGATTTTTTTTTCTTCAAGAACACAATACAAATGTGAGTAATCTCATTAGTGTACATGGGTGTGTTCTGCCGCTCACAACACACATGAAATAAGTGTCTGCATCTGACAAAAAAAAGAGGGAAAAAACAGCCACCAGGCGCTTTAATGACAGCTCAGGTAGTGTTCGTCTCTCGCTGTCGTGTCAGAAATAAAAAGAGCGCTAACGTATTTCGACTACTGAAGATGCCAGACTGCTGTTCCAGTCAGCCTCACATGACAGACACGGAGCACAAATACAGCAGCATCATGTCCCTAACTTAAAAAATAAAGCTTTACGCAAAAGTGACACATAAATCAAAAGATAATTTGACACAATAAAACGAGGCGGGACGTCTCAAATCAACATAATACGAGGCAGGAAGAGCATTATAGTAACACACTATTAAGTCACGGTGATTGTGACAAATGCACTAACTTCACAGGTCTATAAATCACCAGACAACTGCATTTGCTGGGAGGTACAAAGATTTCCTTTTTCCTACGAGGCACAATCATTCACTCTGTTATGTTAACAAGACTGCCTGACTGAGCATGGACTTAAGTGCAGCAGCGGCAGCAATATGCTCTGAAACCCAAAACTGTGCAGCAGAGAAGAGATTCCCCCGCTTAAATCCGAGGCGAAGCTTAACCTCTGGCAGAGTGACTCATCACATCTCATTCAGCTCATCTATTTCAGGGTGACGTTGCATTTTTTTTTCTTCTCTCCGTTTCTCTTTCCTCAGAGGCAGCAGGGGAAGCTTGGAAGCCTCTTTTCTGCCTGTGTTTTGTAAAAGAAAGTTGCGGCGGGAGAGCTGCGTCTGTTACCACAGGAGAGAAACCGGAGCTGTGATTCAACACGGATCAAAACGCATGCAGAACAATAGGAATCAAAGCCTGCGAAGAGTCTTTCGAGAGGATTTTTTTCCTATTCTGTACACCTATAGTATGGCTCTTGCCAGGAAAAACCCATGAGCAATGTTAACAGAACTATCAGCATGCGTGTGTGTTTGCTGTCAGCCAGCATGTCTGCTTACTCACGGTGAATGTGCATACATCTGCACAAGCCTCTCTCTGCGAGTGTGTGTGTCTTGTGTGTGTATGTGTGGGGGGTAATTAGGACATTAGGAGAAGCTTCTGACAGGCTTGTCATCGCCACAGCCGGCCCGGTGGAAAGGACGTGGTCAGAGGGGTAAGTGGGGGTCCGGCAGGGTCAAGAGACAGCTGCTGCACCACCACTCACTGTCTGGAAGCTCTCAGAGAATATTAAAACCCGCCGGGGCCCTCGGCCAAGACGCTCTCTCATTTAAGGAACGCACAAAGCTGCTTCACAAGGAGGGTAAAAACTAATTTATTCCACTGTTCTAAAAGTGCTATTGTTTTTCATCCTGAAGCATGAGCACATAAACATAAAAAGAGCTAAATAAATGGCGTTGGCATTGAGGTAATTGAGGTTATTTTGTAAATCAGAGAATTTAAAACGAATGAGCGTTGTTCCTACTTTAACACGTTTCTTTTTTTCCCCTCCTGATGATAAATTTGTGTGGTCTAACGGCTCCTGTGAATCTGTCTCCAGCTGAGAGAGGCTCTATTATTACAATACGAGACATATTAAATACATCCCCCGAGGCTGATGACCTTGGCTATGACATACCATTAATTGTATGGATGGATTATCATCATCACAACAATAACATGCCTCCTTCTCTGCTCCTCTCCTGCTAACACCTGTGCCCATTCTGCGCCTGCCTCCGCTCATATACTCATAATCACATCTATCAGCCCAAAAACGTTAACTGCATCCGGGGACGCTAAACACGTCCATTTGTTTGCAGTTGTAATGTCTTTTGTGCGCCTCAATCAGGCACCTGTCAGACACACACCTGCTACCTCCACGCTAAGAGAAAAGGCAGGAGGGGAGACCTTTTGTTTCCGCACAGAGTTTATAATCAGCACGTTGTTTCCAATCTTCTTCCACCATTTTTCAATTTCCCATTTCCCTTTTCTCAGTCAAATCACTGCTATCAATCAGGCGCATGTTTGAGAGAGCAGAGAGAGTGTGTGTGTGCGCACGCACATGTGTGTGTGTGTGTGAGACACAGAGAGAGAAAGAAGGGGGAAGTTCCTTGATGGAACCATCTTCAGCCCCAGGCCTCATTAGTCAGAGTCTGCAGGAGGAAATATGTGTGTGCGTGCGTGCGTGTGTGTGTGTTTGCGCGCATGTGTGAGCGAGGGATGGTTATGTATGTGTCTGTGTGTGTGTGATGAAAATGAATAAGAGTGTGTCTGTCAATATGAGGCCATTTAACATTTCCCATTCCACCCGAATGATGCACCGCAGACATTATGCTCTCCATCTGAGTTCGTCTAAATGGATACTCAACCCAGTTCGTTCTATTATATTTTGCCCTTTCCCCCCACTATGCTTACTGATATCATGACAGAAGATGACCTATAACGTCGCAAAACAATCTCTGTGCCGCCATGACAACATCTTCTGCACATCGGCGTGCCGTGCTGGGAAAACATCTCAGAAATGAATGCATTTGACTGATATGTCAGTCAGTATGAATCAAACCATTACAGCTGCAAAGGCACAAGCCATATTATGAACATCAAATCATATATCAATATGATTTGGACATAACGACTAGTACGACAGAAATAGCACAGAGTCTGCTGTTAACATTCATGAGGCACAAATTAGGCAACAAATACAAACTGTGAATAAAGGATGAGCAAACACAACAAGTCCAGATTACTGCCAACGTGGCAATATGCTCCATGTTTTACTGAGTGTATTGATTATACAAGAGATCCATTTGAAGTGGCCGCACAAAATGGCAACTATAGTAAATTCACAATGGCAGGGTAATATACGGCTTCACTGCTTTCATTTATTCACAGCTTGACATTTCCTCCCTTCCGCAGAGTGTGCTCTAACTGTGTGCCAATGGCCACATCATTTAGACCGGACCTGCATGAATATTTAACATTAGTGCCTGGCTCATAGCTTGCAGAAAATGAATTATTTTTAGTGGGCTTCGCAGAGGCACCGTGGAAAAAGCCTCACTCTGATGATGAATCGCTGGAGACTTTATGTTGTATTAAGCAGGCAAAACAAATGGCTATCAATCATGTGAAGCTTTTCATGCTTGCCAGCTACCCATCCCTTCTCCCCCCCCCCCCCCCTTTCATGGATTCTGTTGGTTTTCAGAGGGATCAGCTGCCAGCTTGAGTGAGTAAAAAAGAGGGTCAGCTTTGGGTTCAGTGGTGTTTGTTGACAAGCCATCCATAGAAGAAATAGAGGGACTCAAGATGAGTCACAGTTGGCAACGTATCTACTGAAGCTTTAGGTGTATATATATTCAATAATGAATGCATGGCCAACTCACGCCAACTGAGTTAAAATTAGTTTAAATGTAAAACTATAGAGGGAATTTAAATTCCTCTAGATCACGTACCCAGTTGATTCATCACAATTTTTAACAATTTTTAAGAAAAAGTAAAGAATTTGACATTTGCTTATTGAAGAGGGAACCAACATTTTTCTGCATTCCTTCTCATGGAAAGACTATCTGATTTTATGTATTGGTGTTGAAGCAACTTATTTGACTTTATCGCAGGCTATCCCAGACCCCACAAGGGGTCGCGTGATCAATAAAAAAATATATTGCATATTAAAACCTATTGAACACAGGCTGCTGTGGGCCATAGCCAAGGCCAAACAAGAAGCTTGCACAGTATCAGTCTGTCTGTCATTCATCCCAACCTTTCTCTGTCCACAATAATATACATGAAAAGTCCTAAAAGGGGTTTACTTGCAACACAGTGCCGAGTAAAAAAACAATTACATGATAGAAGACAAATTAAATTTAGCAAAAAGCTGTATGTATTTTGGATGTGTGGGGTCACAAGCCAAAAAAAGGTTGGGAGCCACTGCCTTAATGAATCTTAAACCAAAGAACTGATGCAAGCGAGAGGTAACTAAAGAGGGCATCTTTCATAATGAAAAAGAGGAGATTGTAAGATCATAGAAATACTTACATATTTGAATAATCAACTTAAATTTGATATCAACACTGAGGCTTTTCTAAAGAGGAGACAAATGAGAATTCATTTTTTACAGAAACAAAAATGTCTAGGAATAATTCTAGGAACAGGCTATGAATGAACACATTTTAATTGTTGGAAAAGTGTATTTTATCTTTATCTCAAAGAAAGCGAGTCTACAATCATTTAAAATAGAACATGTTGGTAAAAGTTATAAAATATTAGATCAACAGGGATTTTAGATCAGACTGCCACACGTCCACCAGCAGCTGAGCCCGGTCGACACACAGACTGTTTTAAAAATGTGACCCCAAAATGTCACAATTTGACTATTGCTGCAACTCACATTTACATACCAACTCATGTCAGGATATGACATGAAATGACTGAGTACACTCTTTAACACGAAACTCTGCATTTGTTTTATATTCACAATCTGACACTGATGGCCAAAGCAACTCCAAAGACCAATTTCAAACGGTTACATACAACGAGAAAGATTTTAGGGCCACAGAGAAAATGCAAATGTAAACTGCTTTAAGTTTAGCCTGGCTCAGACTTTGGTACAACCTGTGGTTTCCATTGAAATTATACACTCCATGAAATGTCGACTGAAACGCCCAGGCAGTAACCAAACAAAGGAGCATACAAACTATACAGCCTTGTTGAACCAAACTTACATTGTGCAAAGAAACGTTTTTCTAACCCCCAGAAACGTTTTTCTTCTTAATTGTGGCGAAGATGTTCCTGAAGTTTGGCAGTGTACAAAATGTTGCACACAGTGTAGAGGATCGATATAGGACATAGACTATGTGGGTAACATCTAATATTTTAAAACCACCAAAGTAACCAGCTGATAAAAGGATAAAGGACTTTGATGAGTTTTTTTCTCCCTTAACAGCCAACATTTTCTACAGGAATCATTTCTGCTCTTTCGTTTGTATATTTGTCTAGTTGGATCTGAAGGGAGGCTTGAGGATCATTTTGAAGTGAACTGTGGTTTAAAATCAAGACCAAGAAAATACTTATTGATTCTTACTGGAGCATTGCCAAGGCCATCCTTAGTTGTGTTGCAATTCTTCATACAAATAGAGATTCTTTACAGTGTTAAAAAAAAAAAAAAACTTGCTGCTGCTGCTAAATTAAGAGGTTATGAGATCGAACCTGAGAGTGCATGAAGTAGTAGTTCTTATAGATGATTAAATCTGCTCTGCATGCCTCCCTACCTGCTTGGAGTAGTTTTATTTGATTGGCTGTGTAATTACCTTAACATTGGTTAATTGCTGGTTGATATACCTCTCAAAGCAATCACATTGCCCTCTAGTCTGCCAGTCAATCACTTAAGAATCATGTATAAATTCAGTCAGCTATAATACACACACTCACACAAGTCAGTTCTGAAGACGGCGCCGTGTCACCACACAGTTTACAGATTCTCGAATTACTTGACAGTTTCATTAAAACAGATTACTCTGACCCTGAAGTTTTAATCTTACAGATAAAGTGAAGCTGTTTTTGCTGCCGTCCTCAAGGATGCACTTCATTTCCAACAACATCCAACCTGAGATGAGATTTGGCCGCTCTCAAATACAATCTGAATTGCTCCAATTGATTAAACAGAAACTGGCAGGCTGAACAGAGCGAAGCAGAGTACAAACCCAGTCCACACAGCCACTGGCAACTGTGGACACAAGATGGAGGGTAAGATATCTGTGAGTGGCCTGGCACCTGAGTCAGAGAGATAGTCCTGCTTACTCGGGATGGGGGAGGGAGGGGTCAAATGGAGACAGACTGGGTGGCTATATGTCTGTGTTTTCCTTTCAGGTTAATATTTTATAGATGTGCGATACAGTACAGATGACAGTTTGAGATGAGTGAGAATCAATGTGCAGGCAGCAGCGATTTTTTAGAAGAGAGGCAATGTAGTGTGGCTGGGCGAGGCAGAATCTAAGAAAAGTCTCTGTAGCTGTTAATGTAAGGAGTCTGAAAACGGACCATATTCACACAGCGGCAACGTTCTTCTGATACTACATTCAGGATGAAAAGCTTCAGGCTGTTTGACATACTGCATTGTAATCATTTTGCTGCTGTATTGTAATCATTGTGTCTATTCCTAGTAACTGAATAGACAACAGTAGGAATTTGGGGGGAAATCAGTCCATATTCAAAATAAAAATGCTTAGAAAGCAGTTGTCATTGTGTAGCTGAGTGAACATTTTCATTAGCTTAATAGTGGCTGAAAGCAAAAAAAAAAAAAAGCTACAAATTGGTTATTTGATACAGCAGGAAAGTCATACATTCATAGCAAACATAATGTTTGCTGTAGATGGCTGAACGTTACCTGTGGTCACTCATTAACTAAGGCTTACGATATCATTAAAGTGGAATTGGATGAAATCCTCAATCCTTAAAATAACTAACACAATACTTTAGGAAAGGCTTAAATTCCTTTACAAAGATCACGTGTGCTACAATGTGGCAGAATGCGTACTTAAGCTTTATCATAGAGTATATGACACTTAGCTAATCAATAACTAGCTAACAACTACCATTTGGTTACATTATACGAAAGGTATAAATTCCCAACAAACCTAATGTTAGCCAAAAAGTGGCTAAATGCTAATCTGAGCTGTGGTCAATCAGTAGCTAAGGCTTACAATATTCATGAGCTTGGAATTGGCTGAAGCTTAAAAAAACATTTGGTTACATGATACATTAGGAGAGGCGTGCTAACAAACAGTTAGCTGAAAGTGGCTGAAGGGTTACGGTAGCTGTTATGTAGCAGTAGCTGACAGGTCATTAAAATGTTTTTTTTCTTTGAAATATGATGAGTTGGCTGTCCAGATTTGTACTATGTATTTTCCTTTAAGTTTCTCATTAGTCAAGAGGCGTTCATATAAAATTCCTTTGTCAAATTCCTTACATTTATACGGCTTTAAATCTGGAACACAGGCGTCGTAAATAATAATAATAATAATAATAATCTTTATTTATAGAGCACTTTTCAAAAACAAGTTACAAAGTGCTTTACAAAGACAGCAAAACAAATATAAAAACAGGCAACAAATATAAAAACAGGCAGGTCAGAATAATAAACAAGGTAAGATGAAGAATAAACAGCCACTTTAAAATATAGAATCCATTTAAAAGAACTGTAAAAGACAAACAATTCTTTTAAAGGAAATCTAAACAGTGAAATTCAGGTAATCAACTAAAATCAACTAAAATCAGGAAAGGCTCGTCGGTAAAAGTGTGTTTTAAGAAGGGACTTAAAAGAGATGACTGAATCAGCTGACCTGATCTCCTCGGGCAGGTCGTTCCACAGTCTTGGAGCCTTCACGGCAAACGCTCTATCCCCTTTAGTTGTTCGTTTTGTGTTGGGAACTACCAGGAGACCTCTGCCCGAGGATCTCAATGTGCGAGTGGGTTCATATGGTACTAAAAGGTCAGTTAAATAGCTTGGCGAAAGGCCATGGAGAGCTTTAAAAGTGATCAGTAAAATCTTAAAATCAATTCTAAAACACACAGGGAGCCAGTGTAGAGATGCTAAAACAGGAGTGATGTGGTCATGTTTTCTGGTTCTGGTTAAAAGCCTGGCTGCTGAGTTCTGTACCAACTGGAGTCGACCGACAGTTTTTTGGTTCAGACAAGTGAAAAGGCTGTTACAGTAGTCAAGACGTGATGAGATAAAAGCATGTAAAATTGTCTCTGTGTCTTTAACAGTTAAAATTGATCGAATTTTTGAGATAAGGTAAAAATGGCTGCAGTTTGAATACATGGTCATGAATGTATCTGTGTTTGAAATGAGTGAGACCAACATCTGCAACCCAAGCCCATGAATAAAGAAGACGTACCAGCGCCACCATTACAGATGTATCTCTGTGAGCCACACATGAAACACAGGAAACGGCCTCTTTGATCATTACCTGTCATTCTGCCCTCCACAGGGACCGCCTGTTACCACCACTGATGTGCTGCAGTGACAGGCTACTAACACACATGCAAACTCAAACACATGGAAAGAAAAAAAAAAAGGGAGGCACTGCCATGAGTCTGACTGGTGTCGGCATTCAAACTCCTTCCCTGAGGAGGTATAACCATGACGACCAACCGTGTGGGCAAAGCGCAGGTTTATTATTCTATATTTGGATTCTAATTAGCCTCAGTGACTGTGAGGCTTGCCGGGGTCCACATTCACATTCTTACCATTGGGCAATTTAGTCTCTGCTTCGTGTGATTGTATGTTTGTTGAAAGTGGGAGGAAACAAGCAGAAGGGGGTGTGATCAAAGGCAGAATGTATCTAAAGGAAGTGAGTCAAAGCAAACATGATTTCCCTGAGTTCATGTGTTTGACTTACTGCAGCTACAATATTGTGTTGAAGACCTGCAGAGGGAGTTTGTAGATAAAATACAAATAAAAAGAAACCACATATGGACAGAGTCAGGATAAGGAGATGAACACCCACCCTTCCTTCTGTAGAAAGCTATATTTTGTGACACCCACGATCATAAGTGTCTAGATGAAAACTTCATATTCTGAAAGTTTGACTTATAAGTGTCAGTTTAGATTGAGTTCTGCTTTTCTGAAACACTTGGTTGAGTTCAGAGAAGAGGTTGTGGTTACATTTAATAAAGAGGTCCATGGTGAGATACACTGCATGGCCCCATCCTCCAAACACTTCCAATCCTCCTCACTACAAGGGCTACCCTAATTCCTGAACTGACGTGGACACAGAACCAAAATAAACCTCTTTGTGCTTTTGAGAAATACAATCATATTTCAATGATTTATTACTGCTGCAGTATCAGCAGCAAAACTTCATTCAGCCTTTATACTGTGCTGATGTCCGCTGGCTTTGACCAAAACAAAGCAAGCAAACCAACTCCAAATGGATAGCTGTCTAAGTTCCTGTGCATGGGTATTTTAAAAAATATATATATTTACCCCCTTCATTTAAAGAACAAATTGGGTTAGGTCATCACGGAAAGCAAGGGCATGCACAAACTGATATCAAGATACCGCCATCCCCCAATACTCACTTTCACGTAAACAGAGTTTCTGAACAATTTTTTTTTTATCCTGGAAGGACTTTTCCAAAGCTCAGTTTTTCCCTGACCTAGAAGTTCCATAGCAACTTTAAATTTGTAGAAATGTTTGAACCTGTTTGAGATTTTGCCATTGTTTTTCCATTATTAGTAATTCTTTTGGCTTTAAAACTTGATGTTTTGTTTTTTTGTGTTTTTTCATATTTTTTGCTGTATAAAGTTGAGTTGTGATTTGAAGACCAAAACACACTTCAAAGTACTGTGTCTGTATTGTCTGTGTTGCAATGGTTTGTGGGTTAAAAGTTGGTGGTCAACATTATCAGAACAAATCTAGCCAGGCTTGTTAGGGGAATATCTATACCGTTACGATCCATCTAACAGTTTCTAAATCCTTGTTCGCTCTGCTGTCTTTGTTGCTTTCTCACCACGGCCCTTGTTGCTCTTGTTCTCTGATTTTTCTGTCACTGTTGTTTCCAGCCTCCATAGGTCAAAGTTACCTCTTTAATCTTAATGTGCCCCCACCGGCAACCCAGTGTAAACAAATGAACAATGTATTGCAGCAGCAAGTATACACCGATTTATATGCAGAGAGGTGTTCGGCTTTCTATTTGAGGCCACTTCTACTTCGTTGTTGGTGTACCACACACATGACTCAGGGTGGTCACATTTGGTTGCAGCAATTTTCACAGTTTAAGTTATAATAGCTTTCCCACATCTTCCTCAGACACCTCTGTAACTACTTTGGGGAAACAGTGTGGCCACAGCTTGGGCTCCATTAGCATACATTGTACTGTCAATTTAAAGGTAATGTTTGCGACTTATTCTAATGGGAATGAGTCCATTTGTTTCCAGAGCAGAGTGGGAATATGAGGACAAAATAAAACATGCAGGCATGATGTTGTGCAGAAACATTATACATTTATAAACCAGATCTCCAAATGCTGTCTCACATAATGCCATCTCTGTCACGCTCCAGATCAGAGCGTCAGATCCTGCAGCTCAACATCAAAGACTCCTCACTGATCAGGCAAACCAAAGTCCAACAGGCTGCAAACTCACACGTATTCATGTGCCCGTAAGTCAGCAAACAGAACACCAGCCTTTCTCTTCCACACCTTAGATAACGCTGATGTGTATCTGTAGCTGTGTGCATTAAATGATTCCACATATATTATTATTAGTGTATACTGTAATATGGTTTTATGCTGTACACGACTAAGGGGGTATGTTCGGATCCTTCTTTAGGAACATTCTGAAACATCAAAGTGTAAATGTAAAATCATAATCAAGAGTCACAGATGCACTTTGCTGAAGTTACAGAGGTATGAATGGTGAATTATTGTAAATACTGTATCAAAAGTAAAACCTCTTTCTATACAGACTGTGGAATCGAATTGCCCTCTGGGATAAATAACGTTTTCTAAGTCTGAACAAGCATTAGTGATACATTAAAGGGGACAGATTATGAAAATCCACTTTGACAGTGTTTTTGAACATATATGTGGTAACCTGAATGTATATCGACCCACAAAATTTGAAATATATCCATCCAGTACTTTGTTTGTGGTCTGCATAAGTCTTACCACACAAAGAAAAATTATGCGTTTCAGTTTGTGACATCACAAGTTGGATTCTGGTAAAAAAATATACCCTCCCCTCCCCTGTTATCTCCACCCATGGACTCCACCCCCAGTCTAGAGCAAAACTTTTGCGCAGGTCCGCCATTTTTATTCTCGCTACAGAGGAGTGATGTCTACCGGGAAAACTCAAGGGGGACTCATTGCATTTAAAGAGATACACACACCAAAACAGAGCGTTCTGAGAGAGCTGGTTTATACAGGGTCATAAACCTCCTCTGGTGCTTGATTCATGTTATATTTTGACCAAAGCACAGCACAGATGTTTCATTTAGACCACAGGGGACTGTTTGAAAAGGTGGAAAAGGAGTATAATATGTCCTCTTTAATATACTTTCTAATACATATTAACAATGGATGGATAAATAAACAGCTTTTTTATTGTTTATGTTCGAGATCAGATGATGTATTTATTTACATTATATTTCATAAGACCATTTAAGTGTTTGGATTTTTTGGATCCAAACACATGTGTTTTGGATGATTTGCAAAGTAATAAATATAAATTTAAAAACAGAGGCGAGTAAAAAGTACAAAATAACATGACTGTAAAGTAGTATACAGCTAAGACATAAAAGGAAGGCTGTCCACGCTAAACTGTAATAGGTAAGAGAAACATACAGACTTACATTCTAAATGTTTATTTGTTAGGATAAACCCCTTGAGGTGAACCATCTCGTTTTTCAAGGTGGTCCTTTGTTTTGTTTTTTTTACTTTTTGTTTGACTTAAAAATAATTCTTTAGTGCCAATATGGCTTTTAGCACAGATGAAAAACGATTTTCTTCGCAAGGCTTCTAAAAAAGACTTTTTTAATTGTATTTGCCGTTTTCTGTTTAGGCTTTAACGTTGTCAAAATACCTGAGGCGGGAACTTTACCTTCAAATAATCTTCAATTTTTAATTTGTCATATTTTGGTCATTTTGATTTCAATAAGAAACTCTAGGTCAAAAAGGATGATGGGTGCAGATGGCCTAGCGGTTATGTCGCGCCCCATGTACAGAGGCTTAAGTCCATCAAGCAGGCCTCCCGGGGTTTTAGTCTAACCTGTGGATCCTCTCACGCATGTCATTCCCCACTCTCTCTCTCTCCCTGATTCCCTGCTCTATCCACTGTCCTGTCTAAATTAAAGGCCTAAAGCCACAAAATAAATGTTGAATTATTAATTGTGGAGTAGTTTTCTGAAGCTAGCTTTCAGTACATTTCAGTACTCTGTGCTCCACAAACAAATCAGTTCTTACAGAAAAGGTGCTTAGGTTTGACACCGAGCTCTGTAGTATGTGTTTACATGCAGTATGAACGTCTGGTGCTGTCTATTTGTTACATACCGTTTCAGCTATACTGTCCAGAGAAAAAACACTAAAGTTATACTTTTGATACAACACATATTTCTGCCACTAACAACAACAATCCAGCTGCCATAACTCCTAAGCACTTTTGCTTGTGATAATAAAATGTGAATGTAGGCTGGTGCACAGTGGTCCTTGCCGGAGGAGGTGATGAACACAGAGGAGATGATGATCATAAAGGAAATAAAGGGAAAGAGGCGGCTAATCTATGACACAACACTGCTGACACCTCGTACGATTAGTGACGCCTCTCAGTCTAAATCAGTGCGCTATCTGCATGCTTAGTGCCATTACCTGCTTTGTGGGGTTCTCCCCTCGGGGATGCATTGCCCACACGATGGTGACTGCCAAGCTACAGCGCAGGAATACATACTCCAACACACACACACACACAGACACACACATTCATGGACTTCCACTTTTACACAGTCACGCTGAGAAGGATAGAGATGAATCGAATATGATGATTAACAAGGAGAATTCAGGGAAATCTTTCACAGAAAGTGCCTGAACATTTCCGTGGGATGATAAAACAGTTAAAGTGGTGGAAAACGCCCCAGCAGTCGTGAATCTCAGGAGTTTTCTTTCTTTCTTTCAAATTCGAATCTGCTGTGTTCTTCAAGTTGTGTCTTAAAATTCTGTGCTACACGGCTACATTAAAGTTTTAGAATCTACTTTTGCCATGAGCTACATCTTGTAACAGAATTTTTCAGGATCAAAAACCATGATTTTCATTATAATGGCTGTGCTTTGCTGCCTTGTTTTGGTAGCGTAGCTACAAGTGCTGAATATATAAAAAAAATCTTGACTACTCCTTTAATACTTTAGCCCCCTAACTGATACACTACTGTACTAACCTTACAAAAAATACATGGATACAGAATCAATGAACACATACTATGTTTGAGTTGAAATCATGTTTTTTTGAGACGTCATTTTTACATTCAAGACTAGAAACCAATAACAACTTTGATATAAAAAAAACAAACCCTGAAGATAAAGCATCACAGTTGAAATAAGCCTAAAGTGATTTAGTTTGAGATATGCATATTATATGAGACTTTGTTAAAGGAAGAAAGTGCGACTTTTTGATCCAGTAGATGTCGCCCTTGAGCACCAGCATGAAACCAAAACAAACTGCTGTTTGGCGACACCTCACCTATTCTGAAGGCCTCCGCGGCACACCTCCAACTCATCTACACTCGTTATTCTTCTTTTCTCTAGTCCTTGACTAAAACAGCTTTTTACGCAAGGCCGTCTCGTCCATGTAAACATGTAAACACGGCTCCGACAACAACACAGCCAGCGGGACTCGCACTTCTCACTCATTGTAGACAGTCATGAATCAGAGAGACATTTACATATAGGATATACTGGATTTCTGCTGTATTTATGTGTAAAATGTCACACATTCTTCCGTTAATGTCTGCATGACATTGGAGTCTTGCATGCCCTTCTTGTAGCATGCATGGTTTGTTGTTGCCTGCTGCGCTGCATGGCTTCAGCACAGCCTTGTAGACAGTTATTTTGTGGCTGATTCTGTGTGTTAGTGTTGTTGTGTTGTCTTATGTCTGTAAATTTAAACCATCACCTCATTGGTTTAAAAAAAAAAAAAAAACATCAGCAAAGTTAGAGTTAAAGTTAAAAGCTAGCCAGCTTGCTCACACTCACACTCGTACAGAAATGTTGATTCATGTGCACTTGTCAAATAAAGACAAAAAGAGAATGCAACAAACTGTGTTACATCTCAGATTACACCACACTGCTTACACAGCAGCAGCCGGAGCAGCTGGAGCTTTGATGACCTGATAAATGGCATTTTGGGAGACTTTTTTTTTTTTGTCTAGCACAAAGCATACTGGTGGGAGTCTGTTTTCCAGGAAGATCAGGGCTATGCATAGGGTGTTATTTGTTTTGGGCAGACCAGAGACCGCCACTTGAAAATCAGAATAAACACCCGGTTTTGTCAGTTCTCAGAGCTGCTGTTTGGGATCCAGAGCGACCGCAGGATCAGCATCAGAGAACATTTTTATCCTTCGGCTTATGGACCTACTGAACTGCAGCTCTACATCCTCTTCCTGGCCTCATACAGCTCTCAGAAGTGAGCCGGCTTTGCTCCTCGAAATAAAAAATGGCCCCAGAACTGATCTTCACATTCGATTTTTGTCCAAGGTGGAGGAAAGCACTGGTTTATTGACAAGTTCAACTTGGGATTTAAAAAAATAAAAATAAATTGCAGTATGAGGAAATTAATAAAGCATTGAAAAGAATAGAAGATATTTTCTTCTGTCATCAAAAAACCCTTATACATTTCACCTTTCAACAGTGATCACTACTAAGTTACCCATTCTGCTTTCTATTTAGTAGGCGCAGTTCATTTGTTAAATTAAATTACCAGAGTCAATTTCAACAATGCAAAATACCTCACATACAACCTGGCAATAACGCAGGCCTGTATAATGAGGTAAAATAAAGGCTAAATGAATCCAAATCAGAGGAGCCATGGGACTGTGGGAGGAATATGCCCTGTGAACAATTAGCTCACTCATCCAGCATACAAATGAGCCACTGTAAAGCTCATTACGGCTGCAAAACACACAATCAGTCGATCAAATTTAGTGACAAAGCATTGAGCGAGCGCCGTCAGCCTGTCATTCAACTCTTTAACCCCGCAGCTGCACCCTAATCACCCCGCACAGAAGCAACAACGACCCCGCGTTGTGTTTTAACAAGTCATGCTTCGTTATGTGCTGGACTTTTTTTTTTCAGACTTTTCCGCTCTTTGATGGATGCTGACTGTTGTGATGCTTTCATCTCCTTCCTAATAAAAAAAAAAAAAAAAAAAGAATCCTTGAACGCAAACACCCATGGTTAAACATAAAAGGCCTGAGATATTTTAAAACTGACATCACTTCAAAAGGAGTGAACACATTCAAAGGGTATCACAGGAAAGAGATTCAAAAGCCTGCTAGTCACCTGTAATCCACTGCTAATACTCGGTCCCCACAACTGCATATTAACATTCCCACTGTTCACACTCACACCCTGGTTGAGTATAGAGATACATACAGGCAAAGGCTGATCATTAATATTCAACTGAAGATGTACAGCTGCAAGAATTTCTCACATAGATATTTAGTAGTTGTAGCTACTTTGTCTCTATTGATTCAGCAGGCCAAGAAGAAGGGTCTACACGTATACATGGATTATCTCGTGAATACATCAGTGTCATTACAGATCAGCAGCTGTTTTGTAGTGACAACATTTCCGTTAGCTGGCATCTACATCTCCTTTTTTCCCCGCTGTTCTTCTCTGTGTCTCATTCTTTCATCACTTCAGCTCCGTCTCTGCCTCCACACTCTTTGAATTTGTTGCCTCAGTCAGTTGTGTTGAAAGGTGTAGCTTTAAAAAGGAAAAACTACCGTGTGTTTCTAAATAAAGCGAGGAAGGAACTGTACCTTCAGTGGGTGTTTTTTTTTTCTTCTTTTAAAGAAGCGCAAAAAGTTTTATCAAAAGTTGAAGAAAACAGCATTGAAAAGTTTGATGTGGCAAAAACAAGTGTTTAAAACGTCTTTGTGATCTTTTGAAAATACTCTTTTAAATGTGATGCTTTTTGATATGTGGCTTTTAAAGATATCTATTGGTGTTACATCCTATTAAGGCTCTGTATAAATGTTTCTGAACGTTAACTACTACTTTCGATAATTAGGTTACATTTAACTGTGCTCCATTAAGCAGTAAACAATAAATAAGAACTAATTATCTTTTTCCAGATTGACCTAATTCCCCTTTTTGTTTTGATCTTTTCTAAATAACAGTCTGATTTCTTTCTTACATTTTAACTTTTTAATAAACCATTAAGTCTATGTTCATATGCATTTATATTGATAAGTCATAATAAATAGATTTTGGTTCAAGTATGAGTTCATAAAACTGCTATATTTATATATTTATTATATACTAACCAGAAGTGTTTGTATAAACGCAAGCTTAGCTAAACGCTGTTATTGGTTATGGTTAAAGTTGTTCTCATGTTTCAGTTACTGCTACCCCATGTACTGTAGTACCCCATATAATGTTAATAAACCGAAGCCGATTTACCAACAAATTTCATATTTTCCATTGGAACCTTGAAGTTTGTAAGCTAAACGACAGCTCTCAAATTAGCTGTAAAACTACTTTCTATATGTATGTGATGTAAAGCGTAAGCTACAGTATTAGGGATGTTCAAAAGTCACTGGTATTTATTCAAATAAAATGTGAATTGAGTAGAACTCTACAGGCGCATGGATGGGAAAACATATCTTTTAAAATGATGTAAAAGTTGCTTTAACACATTGTTCATCCATCTTTTATTATTGTTTTGATTAAGAGCCCCCTAGTGGCGGATTTCACATACTGTGCCTTTAAGACACTCATTTGGCATGTTTTGAAAATTCTTTGTGGATTGATGTACAAGTCCTAAAGGGGTGTTTTTTAGCAAAATATCCTTTAACCCCATCTGTCCAATAAAGTTTGCTGTGATCATTTGCCTTTGGCAATAATAACAAGTTATTACTGTAGTTGGCTAATTAGCTCCCATGCTAACGTCTGAAGCTTACATTTTATACACCATTCATTTAATTCTTCATTTCATTCATTCTTTGCACTTTTACTCCTGAGTTTTTGGTTTTGGAAAGGTGAAAAGAAGAAGACTATTTTAATGTCACTATTGCTGATCCATACATTACTTACTAAAATAAAGTCTTTTTTGAATGCCAACAAAGTTATCATAGTTTAACAGACCAACCTTGTTGACAGTTGACCTTTAGAAAGTTGTATTAAAGGATCCCTGTGTCATTTGAATAAACATCAAAGACACCGTAGCACTATGGTCTGTAAAGTGATCCCAGGCTTCAGCAACAGTGAAAGTGAAAACAATGTAGGTAACATAAGGAGGCTGTGAACGTCAGTATACCCGCCCTACAGTCACAGTGAAAATGAGAATCACACATTTTGGCAGAACACTTATAACCTCTTATGGGAAAAATGAGCTTCATCTGTAAAGCTGCTCAAATTTCCATTTCCATTTGATTGCTCTCTCAAACTGCTGCATATTAGTTTGGCACAGCAGGCAGATAGAGTCCACTCTATGAAACAAATCATATATCATTTTGTGTCGGGACATCTTCCGTTCAACTCAAAAACTAGCAGATTGTGGGAATAGAAAAGTGAAAGGAAATTAAGAAAGACAAGATAAGTTCTTTTGGGGGACCAGATAAAGAAGAATATTGAGGCACAAGGCCAATAAAAGTAAAAACATTATTACCTTTTAATTTGATTTTTTTTTTTACAAGCTTTGAATTGCCACCCTGCTCCAAACAGATTGGATTTTTGCACTGATTGTAATACTTTTTTTTTAAATTAGACATCCAGGATGCAAAGATGGTGGGTCTAATACTAATGCAAAAATATCAAAATATTCCAGTGCAGCTTCTGTTTTAAGCAAACTGCTGATGGGTCAAAAGTGTCATGTGAAAATTGTGTCTTGGAAACATACAAACTTAAAGCTGCAAGTATTAAAGCTACCTCTTCTTAGTTCTGGCTGATGATGATATAAGTCTCAGCAGGATAAAACGATGACAGCTGAAAACAGCTAATCTCTCGATGCCCATCTTTGCTGTCACTTTAGATTTATCCATTGTATACGTGTGCTGATTTGGCAGTCAATTTCATAGTCCTAAACGCAATCTCCCAGGGAAATGCAAAGGTCAAGAAGGATCCATAAATAATCTCTAAGTCTGGGACTCCTCCACTAAGCGTTATTCAAAGAGGATCGATAGGATGTTGTGATTCAAACACAAAAACCTATTCTTTTGCTTATCAGCAAAGCTCTCTCCCAGCACTTTCTGTTAATCAATTATTAAAATCAACTTCACATGGCCCCTACGTGGCCACAGAACGGGGAAGTCAGATTTATTCTATAGGCTAAGACTTTTGAGAGGTAATTTTTCAACTGAGTGGCCTTTAGCATTTCTTATTAAAATACATTATTGTTCTTGTAGATTTATTTATTCAATGTGATAGCTCATTAGTCAGATTAATGTTATGTACTCTCTTCTCACTACACTTGCTACGCCTGCACAGAGGTCCGTGTTGTTGGTGTATGAATAAATGACACAGAGGTAGAGTTCAGGTCGTCTGCTTTTTGCAGAACCACCGACTTTCATTTTGCATCTATTTTTAAATACAGGGAGATGCTAAATTTAACTTTGGTTGTAAAGCAGACTAACTCTCTGCTTCAGTTTCCAAATCATACTTTGAGCTTATTTTTGCTGTTAAGCAATTTGTCAGCATGGCATACTTAATATGCTCATTAAAAGCTTTAAAATCTGACAAGTAACTACTGCTCTTCACTTTTCATGGAGCAAAAACTAGCTACTTTTGTTTACATCTGAAGGTGTAGAGCTGCACAAGTTTGAAATGCTTAAAGCTCCAGTGACAAACTTTGGGTTTGTGTCTATTTTGGCAATCCCTGTGGACAAAGCTGTACTGATTATGTCCTGAAAATGTGTAAGTAGTGTTATTTCACCAAGCAGCAGCTGTTAATCCATTTGTCTCACACCTACCCTGCAGTGGTGGTTTCAGACATTAAAGGTTACTAAGTAGAAGTAATTGTTCCTTATGGCGAAGGTTTAGTTTGCTTTTGCAGGTCATAAATAGGCCATAATATTAATTTCAGCCTGTTTCATAACCAGCTAAAACTCCACACAGGAGCTTTAATCAGTAAGTAAAAGTGCTTAAAAATGAACTTCGGTTCGAACTTTCAATAATGATTTTTTCAACATCGTCATTTTTCAACACTGCTTGTGTCATATGAACATTTTCACTATTTAAAGGACAAGCCTGAATCAACAAAAACTATAGGTATCCAAGCAGCTATTCTGAATATACTAAAACAGAGCGGTTCATGCTAAATGCTAATAGCCTTCTTCTAACATGCTAACAATGACAATGCTAACAAGCTAATGTTAGGATAAGATAATGTCTAATAATATTCATCTTTATGTAATGTGTTAGCATGCTAACACAAAGTACTGCAGTGGGTGATGGATTTTCCAGTTACCTGGTTATATAACAGGGATTTCAACCAGTTGAAATGTTGACCTTGTACAGTATCATAGTGCACTGATGCCAAAATAATACTTTTTAGAAATCTTCAAAACCTACCTCTTTCATGAACCGTTCTAAAGGCAACCAATACAAACATGGAAAACACATTACACTACTGTTAACAACATTCGATACCACTGCACCTTGATCCTATTCGCCACTACACGTATATTTCACCTTAGATAAACCATTTCCAACCGATCCACTGTGGGGATTCAGAGACAGCACCTTGCCTGTGAGGAACATTTCTTTAAATACACATGCCCAGAGATACTTTGATCTCAATGCCGCTGCGCAAAGTCTGTATCACCTCAATTATAACAGAGGATAAGGTTTTATTTTTATTCCTGAGGCTGAAAGGAAACTTGTTGAAATTAAATTACTAATACATTTGCAGCATCATTCAAGGAAACATATTTATTTGAGATTTAAAAGTTAGTGTACTAACAAAACCTGCATTGAATGACCTAGACCAAACCAGTAATTAATGTTTACTTCTTTATAGCTGTTTGTCCCCAGCCTAACACCTTAAAAACCTCTGCAGTCCAAGGAAGCACAGATTAGAAAATCAGCTCTTTGGGAGCAAACTGCAAGCTATTGGAGGCTTTCATTAACAATACACTTAAAGTCACACAAAGACATTTGGCCTTGAGTCAAAAGTTAAAAGACTGCACATAATGTAGCGTGTAGGAGTTTGAGAATATTCACAGTGCAACATTTGGACTTTGAATGTTTATGTACATAAATAAATAAAAACGTGTGAAACGGAGCATTGTCTTATAAAACAACAGCAGATGTGCACAAAGCCTTTATCTAATGTATTACCACCAAAGGGTTTAGTCATCACTTATTTATTTAAAAAGCCATGCATCAGAAAATCAGTATGTACTACAAGTTAAATACATTTAAGAGTCCGCTTATTCATTCAATTTAAAAAAAAGAAAGAACTGAAAGCAATGGGAGCCTGGATCTATAGGAGAAAGCTGTTTTAAATTCAAAACTCTAAAGCTACATTATGTTAGTAAGGACTTTACCTTGCTTAACATCTTGACATGCTTTTATATTCTTTCATCAGAAAAATACTCATTTTCAACTAGTTTAAGTAAGAGTCAGAGGTCCCCAAAACATGTCTGTAAATTCTTTTGCCAAAAATCCACTCTGATCCTGTATTTCTTCATGCCTATAAACCCCTCTATTTCAGCCCTGTTCAGAACAGGCTGTTTCTGTGTCTGTAGCTTTAAATGTAAATGAGCTGTGTCTGGCCTGACCTGCTGTGTCTTGGGCTTTCTTGCTCCATGCCCTATTGTTTACTGTGAGAAGGCAGACTCAAGAGGGCAGAACAAACACCTTGCTGTGGGAGTGTAAACCAACTGGGGGAGGGGTTACTGCCCTTTGTGATGTCACAAATGGGAAAATCTCCAAACGGCCTGTTTGAGCACACATTTTCTGACAAGTGGAGCAGGCAAATGACAGATTTTCTCATAAGTGGGGGGTTTGTAGACAGACTAGAGACACAGTGTCAGCAAAAAATGGTAAAGTGTATTTTGCATATGTGTCGCAAACTCTTTCAAGTGTACTGCTGGCGAAATTAAAAAACACATTCATCTCTGTGTAGAACTTTGTTTTGTTTCTGCTCTCCCTCCAAAATCCACACACATTCCTCGATTTTTACTCGTCTCGCTCCAACTCCGGGAAAGCATAGACTGCATCACACATCAAAGCATTTAAATAGCTTCTCTTACTGCAAAGTAGGACACACCTTCACTCTGGGGAAACACTGCCCATCTCTACAGCTATTTGAGGAAGTACTCACTCCCAAAGGTCTGATTTCTAAAGTCAACAGGATTTGTATAAACATAGCACTGACTCCACTCTTAATGCCAACCTCCTCTCAAGGCAAAAAAAAAAAAAGTAAGGTGATGTCTTTTCGTTTTAAGGTGTCAGAAGAAAGACAGCGATTACAGATAAACACTGTTTACAAAATGTTCTAATACTGGCTGTTGGAGATGATGTGGATCCAGTGTTTGATCACAGTCCTAAGGCAATTTCTCAAATCTATCTGCACTACAAAACTGTCTGATGGAAAACACATTCGCTGTGCTCTGATTACAGATTATTGCAACCCAATGAACAAACATTTGTCTTGTCAACATCTCCAGTATGAGCTACTTCCCCCTGATTGTGATGCCATTTGAATTTCACCGCATGCTATTTTTCATGTCAAAAAGTCGCCCTCACATGTATTACTCATCAAATGTGAGAGAAGCTGCTCGCAGGGCATCCTGCCGGTCTCGGGATCTGAGGCAGACACTGTTTAACCACGACAACGTCCTGGTTTATAAATCTGGCTGAGGCTCATTTCTGCAAGTCATTCCTCTTTCTCTCTTTTTCTTTTTTACATTTGTCCTTTTATCCTCGACCTCCTACTGCTCAGCAAAGAGGAAAAAAATACCCACAAAATTGTTTAACTTTGATTGAATTCAGTGGCTCATACAGTGTTCAGATTTCAGTATTGAAACATGAAGTACTTTATTAATCCATTTAGAAAGTGCCTTTTTTTATAGAAAATTGTTTAATTAAATGAAAATTAAGGGAAGTGCTTACTGGATCCTTTTCTTGTTGATTTCAATGAATTGTTAATGAAAAACAGTCTCATAAAAATTGACTCCTAAAGTCAAAGCACAGCATGTCTTCTGAACTCTGATAATGTAAAATTTATCTACAGACACACGAACAAATCAACAACAAAAAAAGTTTCCGCACACCAAATGAATAATGAATGTGAATCTCTTTACAGGGAAATATTTCTGGAAATAAATAACAGTTCATCTCAGTTCTCTATTTAAACAACATACAGTCTAACCAGTTATCTCCGTCTCTATTGTCAATGTATTCAATAAGAGTTCTACGGTACCTAACTTGGTTTGAACTTGATCAGAAACGTTTCAGGACTGAATGAAAATCCATTTTGAAATGTGATATCTAGTACCTTCCTGATTCTGCGAATGAAGATCCAATAATAAAAGTGAAAAGCTGGCATAATTAGGAGTCAGGGTCTCAGCTCCATCAAACAGTGAAAAGCAGGCAGATGTCGTTACTAAGTCACAACCTTGTCGGTTGTCTTTAAGTTCTGTTTTTACAGAGGTGGGCACAGTTAATAAAAAAATCTAATTCTGTTAATCGTTGACAAAGAGGCTTTCTGTTCTCTCTGATATGAGGTATGGTGAAGTATTTTGGGACATAGAAAGTGAAATATTCTGGGGAAAACCGTCATCTAGCACTCAAATTGAAGCTTATAAATTAGGGAACTTTTTAAATATGAGACAGTGGTATTAACTATGAAGTGTTTAAAAATAAGACTTCTTGCAGCAGAAGCTATCTTTTTTTGTCTTTTGTGAGTTTTAGGGATGAAAGTACCGGAATCTTATTTTACTTATTTCCCCAATATTTCAGGATACTTTGTGCCATCGGCTTTTTGAGATGTCAATAGATCTAAGTTCTTAAGAGGCCATGATGACTTAGAAATCTCACAATGACAATTGGTGTGTTGAATATCTACAAATAAAAGTCACTTTTTTATTTATCACCTCCTCCTAATACCAACCCCTGTTCAGTTTATATCACTCATGCCATGCATCTCTAGAAAGGTATCATTCTTGTGATTCTGACCATGTAAACCTTTTAAAGATCCAACCAACACAACAGCCACAATCTACGCATCTGTCCGACCACCGACAAACAAGTGTGGCTCCTTTCCACATGTCATTCCCCACTCTCTCTCTCCCCCGGATGTCTGAATCTATACACTGTTCTATCTCTCAATAGCGGCATTAAAAGCCCAATAATAAACCTTATAAAAATATATAATTCACTTTTGATGGATTAACTGACTTGTGCCAATCTCTGCTAGATATGTACTGAATCATGCAGCCAGGTTCAATTATCTCTTGATGTATTGTAATAAGTATAAAGAGGGTAACATGAGATTATAGTGCATGTGTTTCTGAAAAGAGAAGTTACATACGACTGTTATGTTACTTTTCTTAAGTGATTCACAACGCCCCTGTACCTAAGAACATACCAAAATCCTATTGCTTTCCTTCTTTTTTTCCTGCAGCTAATTTAATCTTTCTGCCTCTATGATTTGGGCAGATTGCATCCTCTGAATCCTGGTACAGCATGAAACAAACGCCTGGCAGTGCCCACTGCTAGACAGGCCATTTGGTGAAGTTTGGCACTAAGACCCTTTCTGGATGTTAACCAAGAGAATTGTTGTTGTTTTTTCTGACATCCTTTGTTCATTCTTATTTGAAATCAAAAGTATTTTTTTGCACCAGATGCAGGCAAGAGGGCAACACATATGAAGTTTGAGACAAACAATGCATTATCATATTACAAAAACAATCTCGTAGCTCAAAAAAAAAAACGCAGACAGACCAAGTGAGAGATAAGAGAGCAATGCCACAGCCTGGAAGATAAAAAATTATGCAAAACAATGGGTCCCACAGGATTCTTCTTATAGAGCACTAACTGAGCCTTTGAACTCAGTGAGAGAAATTAATTTCTGAAGTTGAAGTTTTCCTGCAGGCAATCCAGTGCAGAGGATGAACCTCAGGTTCAGTCAACAGAGCTGAAGGTTTGAACCGTGAACCTGGCTGACCCTCACAGCGCCGTCTTGATATTAGCACAGGGGCGGACTGGCCATCTGTGTGATCTGGAGAATCACAGAACGGCCGGTACTCCAGGACGGCCGGTGGCCGCCACACAGTCATCACCAGTTTTTTTTTTTTTTTTTTTGGCTAATCTACTGTTTCACACTCCAGTCCAGTAGGTGGCAACAATGCGTCTTTAAGTTGGATGCCAGCCGGCAGCCGCTCCTATGTGCCCACCAGCTAATTGAAAAGAAGAAGAAGAAGAAGAAGTAGTAGCAGCAAAGACGATAATTGAGTATCTTTGGTAGTTGTAGTGAAGCACTTGTATGGGAAAAATATGGATAACATCGGTAAAAAACGCGAAGAAAAAGTGGGGCTGAGAAGGCGAGGGGAAAAAATGCGACATTTAGAGAGTTTGGCGCTAAATGTCGCAAACTAACTGAAATGTTCAGCAGCACAACCGGCAGCAGCAGCAGCACTACTACGGCACAAGATGATGTTAATATTAGCAACATCCAAGAAGTGAGTGAAGAAGAGAGTGTTGAGGCCGGGACCACCGTGATGATGAGGGACAGAGAGATGAGCTACAGATACAGGGTGAGTAACATGACATGAGAGAGGGACAAAGAGAGTTACTTGCTGGCTGATGTTAGCTAATGTTATTCAGGTGTTGCTACATTTTTATCTATACCCAGTTTGTGTTGCTCAGTACAATGCAAACAATGTAATGAAATAAAGTGAAATAATGATTATAGTAGTTAAAACAGCTCCACTTTAAAGATTTTAGGTGTAAAATGCCACATGCAGCAATATTAAGAAATAGGCTATATAAACAACTGTTGTGCTTTTACTTTTTAAAGTTCTGGTAACGTTACAGTTTTCTGAGAATACTTACATACTTTGTGGACTTAATATAGAAGTTACATTTGTAGTGGTGAATTTTCATTATTATTTGTGCAGTTAGTTAATTACTGCATAAATTAAGATTTTTGAGTAATAGAGTAATCATAAGATTGCATGGAATAGATGATATAATATGCTGTTATAATCAATTGGATACATAAAACATGTTTTAAAAAAAAAATCCATTCCATCATTTGTTTATTCAGTTTGAGTTTAGACCGAGGGCAGAGGATGACACCCACGCCAGCTCAACCTTAAATTACTTTAAGCGCCCAAAGTCAGACAGTCACAGCCTAGAGGTTTTTTTTTTCTTACCACCCTCAGAAGAAGACAAAATACCTGACAGTACAGATATGTTGGTATGGTATAGTGTCATGAGTCATGATTAAAGTATGGTGACACCCATGCCAGGCGTTGATGACTTTCCGCGTACTGATTGTTGTGGGCCGGTTAGTCAAAGTCCAGGGCTGTTTTGTAGTCCCAGTCCGTCCCTGTATTAGCACGGAGCTGTGTTAATAATAAATGGCCTGCAGTACTTTTATTTATTAATTGTCAGCCGTTATTTAATGATTTATTCAAGCCTATTTACAATACAGTGATTGTATGAATAATTTAACTGAACAATGTGTATAAGGCTGTCAGAGTAATGGAGTTATTTTTCTCTGCAGCAGAAGTGTAACCACACTAAGGTTTGGTTTGATTTATTTGCTTGTTGTTTCATGTGTCTAGGAAAGCTAAATAAAACATAGGTCAAAATGTTCCCATACTAATTTCTGTCATGGTCATGACGTTTTATGTCAAAGGCTGGACTCATTTAAAGCTGATAAATCAAAATGAATAATGTGTCATAACTGAGACTAAGTAATACGGATACTTATTAGTCATTAATAAGCACTTAATAGTACCTATGATCTTATTATGCTTTTGCTTACTTCTAGGGCCATGCTAAGCAAAGCATATTAAGACCATAATTCGTGTTCAACAACTTCCTAACTCACTATCAATAAGCAGTAATTAGGGTATTGAGGGTAAACTCTTAGTAAATGGCCTATGAGCTATAGATTATGGTCATGTAGAATAAGGTCCTAATAAGCTCTTAATGATGACTAATAAGCAGCCAGTATGCTACTAATTAGCATGCTAATAAGCAACTAGTTATTAGTGAATTAATTTAACTTAATTTAAAGTGTTACCAATAGTACATATTTAGCCATCTTTTATGTTTATTTTTCTTCATGCACACGTTTTGTTAAAATGGGCGTCCTCTTGTGTCTTTCATTGTATTACTTTTGAAACAGCACATCTCTTCATTTCAATGTGTAACCTATGTTTGAGTGTTGTAAAACGATGATCTGTATTTTGTTTCAGATATCACGGTTTAATCTTTTTTTTTTTTTTAAATACAAGTGAAACTGACAACATGCCAAAGACTCTGTCTCTTTTGAAATGAAACTTCTCTAGAGACTTCTTGATACTAAACGGATTCCCACAGCTCCTCTGTAGTGCAGCTCTATGCAAATCCATTAATTGTAGACGTGCAAAATGAAGTCATAAACCCTCCATAACCCCAACCCGAGCTCTGCATCCTGAGGTTGCTGCTGTGGTTTCCCCCACAGAGGCCACCTTATTAAACTGGATGACAAACACTTGAACACTTGAAGTGGAGACGAGCTGCCAGAGAGGATCCATGTGCTTTCCCACATCTCAGCTGCTTGTTAGTTTTCCAGAGCACTTTATTATTCCGTTGTGCTCTTTTTTAATTCATAAGCCTTAAACCTTGTTGGTGGAAAATAAAAAGCTACAAGTACATTAAATCAAGGACTGCCAGGTACTTGCACTTTACATAAGTATTTCAATAGCATACTTCTCTAAAGTTGATCTCCACAGCAGCAAAAAAGGAAAATATTTAAAATATTTTTGACTCCATCAACAGAAAGGTATGGATAACTATAAATTCAGATTTTACATGAAAAAAGTATAAGACTTGATGCATTGATGAGAGCAACCCATCTAGGTACTTTGACCAAACTTTGCGCCGCCCCTTTCTGGTTGAAAGAACAGCCCAATATATTATTTTGGTAATTTATTGTAAGAAACGGTAGAAGAAGAACACCCGTAAACTCTTGAACTACTTTTTGTATTTTCACAATAATAGACAAGATATGCAATTTTTGATTTGTATTTGTTTTTGGAAGGAATCTCACGACCTTCCTCTCACTGTCCCATGACCCCCAGGGGGGGTCCCGACCCCCACTCTGGGAACCACTGCTCTAATCTACTGCCAATACAATCTCAGGGCTTCTTTTCAACCAAATGGGGGTGTAATCACTCTGATGAGCGGAAAGTGATGTTTGACTGCTCTCATCAATTGCATAGATCAGTGTTTTGTGGTCCCATCAGGGGGGGGACAAAAATAAAAATAAACAGATACAAATTTTTGTTTTAAGATATTTCTTTTAGGATATTTTTAATCACTGCACATCAAAGTCTATGTGTTCTATTTCTATGCCAATCATTTAGTTTGAAAAAACCCACACACACCATGCTCACCAATCAGAAGCAAGCAGCTGCTATAAGTGACATCGATATATCAGAAAGTCAAAAAACCAAGGCATAACAGAAAAAAGAAACACTGAATGTAATGAATGAATACATATTTTGGTGTTTTTTAAATGTTTAATTGAGGAAGAAAATATGTTCTGCTAATTTTGTGGAGATCATGTATTTTGGTGAGTAAGATTTAATCTTATCTTCTATGTTTGTTTATAAGAAAACTCTTTGGGGTATCTTAAGTAAAAGAAGGACATACTTTCTCAACCACTGAGTTAGTACTCATGTACATGCACATACAGTTCATACTGTAGTTACTAGCTAGAAGCTAGAAGCTAGAATCATTACCATACTGGAGAGGTCAACCAAACAGTGACCTCGATCCTGATATTTAAATGTGTGTTCCCTGGAAGTAATCTGAAACTTCACATGACAGGCTGCGTCCAGACTGACAGGGCGAGCAACACTGGAGGCTCTGCTGCCACAGAAATACAGTTTAATACTAGCTTTTGCTCCTGCACTGAGATCCCCCCCACACCCCACCCCATCCCCCGGCTTTCTAATTCAATGTATGACCTCTCGCCGGAGAGTTTTAAAAGTCTTCAGGCAAAGATCCAGCAGCTTTAGGTCTAGCCAATGACAGATGAGCCGCAGAGGCAGGAGCGAGACAGCTTGCCCTGGGAAAAACCACAGAGCTCTGGTCAGCCTGCAGGGGTGAACTCATGCTGCAGTGAGGGGGAAGAACAAGCTCCTGTAACATTATTTTTTGGTTCTACAAGATGGCAGTGTCCTTTCAAACCCTACCACCAAACACAGCATGCATTGTGTGCAACTCAACAGCAGGAGATCATTATTCTATGGCTGTTTGTGTTGTCCCTCAGTCTAAAAACATACCATAAAGAAAATAACTAGCAACTGTTTTTCACAGGAATATAAAGGGAAGTTAGTGTGCAAAAAAAACAGTATGAACCTTAATCTTGCTGGATAAAGGTTTAAATTGGATGATTAGAGAACGTCACAGTCTACAGATACTAGGATTAATGACAGCACAAGGAGACAATATTAAGACAGATATGAAGACAAGCCATGTTACCCATGTTACCCTCTGGTGTTACTAATTGCAATCATTGTGTTTTTTCATTAGGATTTTTCTTTTTCATTTTTGAAAGTTGTTGGAATGAGGCAAAGCTCATTTAGTAATTGGATATGCAAGCAAGAAAGTGAATAATAGATCTTAAGGAGTAAAAGGGCTGCTTTGCATATGAGGGGAAGCTGCTATTCTGCATAATGTAGCCCGTGCACTCGAGCAAGCCGGTCATTTTCTTTCTCTTCATGAATAAGCTTTTTATGTTTCCTTCATGATGTATGACGTGCATGCAGCACCTGTTTTTATGCTGAAAAGACACCTTATGTGTCGTCTTATTAACCCCATCTCTTTCTTTCTGTAAATATGTCACTCGAATAGATGTCATTATTTATTATATCAGACAAGGATTAGATTACATCTCGTCACATCCAACTTTCAACAACAAGCATCTGTTTGGCATGTGTCAGTGAAGCTATAATAAATAACCACACGTCAAATTAGATTTTCAAATAAAGCTTGTTTGCTTCCACATCGCTGTAATGCAGTGTAAAACCACACAACAGTTTGGAGATATATATGCGCAGTTTTGTTGGCTTCCTAGTGGCGGAACTTCGATAAGTCAATGTTGCGTTAAACTTTGTCTAAAAAGGCTATTGATTCTTTGTTCCACATTTATTAAACATCATTATGGATGAAAGAAGAGTGTTTGTTCATTCCTTTCAACACCCCAGATCTCCTCCAAGGGTGGATGATTACACTCTTCATAAAACGTCACGTCACTTTGATGCAACAATCAAGAAATAAACTATGGCGGACCCAGAAATGACCCCTGAGGGCTACCTTCAGTGTAGTAATTTGACATTACTGGCTACCATTCGAGCTAAGTAAGGTAAATCCTGACTGTTAAAGCTAATAAGAATCAACTTCTTTCCTCTTCTATTGTCTGTTATTTATAAAAGCCCTGATTAGCATATCCTTGTCTCGTTATTGTTCCACATTGGTTCATCATACAGCAGATCTTTTGTGCCATTGTAGTCCAGTGCTGGAGGGAGTGTGCCCTCCAGTTACGCCGTTATCAGAAGGCCGATAAAATGTTAACAAAGAAGACATTAGAAAGCAAACGGGAGACAGCTGGTGCAATCTTCGCCGAGCAGAGCAGCAGAGGAGATGTCAGCCAGTCATTCTGAGTCGCTGCCAAAAGCCACAATATGGTCACTAAAATTGCACTGCATGGACAATTTGCTCCTCTGTGCAAGAAAAAAAGGCTCTTGAAGACTTACCAGAGCATAAGAAGAGTTCTTTTCAAAGCCCTTTATATGTTTCTGCTTTTGAAAAATATCTCCACCTCCGTTTAATATCACAAGGCTCATTGAAATCATGGAAATATAACTTGCAGAAGAACAAGTAGCACACTTATTCATTTAAACTGTTGTGAACATGTTTCTTTCATCTTGAAGAACTATTTTTTTCTTCTTCATCACCAGCTACAAGCAGAGCATTTGTGCAAAACACTCGTGATCACCTTCAGCATCACTTGTGATCCTTGGGTTTGAAACACCTGAGGTGTTCCTATAACATCCTCCAAACCTAAAAGAAGCTGTTCTATAGGAGCACAAAATCGAGACTTGTGGTTTCCTTGAATATGGAGTGATCACCTCTTCTGTTTGGCGAGGACACAGTACACGAAAAACAGCCTGCAGCCAATGTTTAAAGGGGCACTCTTTGGTACACTTGTAAAACCCTAACCCATCTGACACATGCATTCTGTCTCTCAAGGGCTCGAGAAATTCTAAGGCTCTGCATTAAATGCATCCTCTGAAAGGAAGCAGAGGTTTTGTACAGCCTAAAGATCAACCTCCATATAAATAAAAATAAAAAGTTGAGGAAGGGTGAGATCAGTTCAAAGACAACTCAATAACTGATCTTTAAGGGTCGTTCTTTTTTTTCCAAGAGGTTAGGTTACAGAATGCTTGACCCGTTTTGAACTACTTTTTTGGGTTCATCGTTTTTTTTGTTGTCTTTCAGTTTATCTTTGAAACAGCCTGGCTGATTTCTGGTCTGGCCTTTACCAGTCAGCAGAAAGTACTGGCCATGCAGACTACACATTTCTCATGATTGTCTACAGGAAGGAATGCACAAAAATACTACTTACAGTTATTTTGCAGTTTCCCAGTTTTTTTTCAAGAGAGCATCCTGTGAGTGAACGCACACAGCTCTATGATTGGCTGGAAGAAGGTTGAGATCTGTCAGTTTAAGACAGGGTCTCTGAATTATTGAAAAACTGAGAACAAGTGCTTATTTTATTATTTATACTTGAATATCATTTGGCGTATAGTGTTTATTTTAATTTTAATGTTTGGCTTTTCATGCCTTCATCTTTAAGAGACAGGACAGTGGAATGAGTCAGAAATAGAAGACTATATTTTGCACGCTTGTTTTATTGTTTATTCTCATACCATGTCAAATCGCTCCTCCACGCATGCTCACTCATTTTCTTGTAATCAGTTGTTCACATCACCTGGTAACATCTATCCAATAGCCCTGCTCCACTCCCTCATCGTTAGCCTATCACATTGCTGCTGTCTTGTTTAAAAATGGCTTTCTCTTCCACTAGTTCATTCATGCCATCGCCACCAAGTCTTTGCAAGTTCATCACATTCTTCATCCCAACAGCCTCAAATCACAGCATCAGCCATCGTCCGGTCAACCCCAGTCTTCGCAGTCTGCCTCAGATGACATCATCAACCATCTTCTCATCAACTCCAGTCTTCACAGTTCAATCAAGTTCTTCATCGCATCAACCCAGACGACATCATCCGCTAACACCTCCACCACCGGTGTTTGGACTCTATGGGGGGATAGATCTTGTTGCCGCTCAGGGCATACATATTCAATCACCCTGTCTCCCTGTAGAGTTCAAGCGCCAAAGATTCTCTGACAACCATTTAATATCACATATGTAAAATAAACCTTTCATCTTTGAATCATTTACTTGTCTCTCCTGATTGAACTGTCCATATGCAATTCTGATGGAGACAAAGATAACAGTATGCTGCTAAACAAATTGAGCTGAAGAGCAATCTGTTGCATCATCTCTGCTTGCATTCACCCCCTTTTTAACTTCTGCTTGTTGATGGATAACGTCAATAATTTTGCAATGCTTGTGATTTTTCCTCGGAAACTTGCTACTTACTGGTTCTTAACAGTGAGGGATTTCCTCTGTCTGTCATAAACTCAACCACAATTGGGTTAACCAACTCAGAAAGGTAAAAAGACACTAAACAGTGATTTAAATAACAGTATTCCAGGTTATGACTTCAACAGAGGTTTGGCTGAGATTCATGGTAGGAGTCTGCATGTGAAAACTACTTTGTGACTCTTCTGTCAAAGGGCAGGAAATATGCACAACTGTGTTTGCATGTTTGTGTAATTTAAGTTTCAGTGTGTGTAGGGAGAGATCTTTTGTTGAATCATACGTGACTATCATTCATCACACTAAGTGACCTCTGGCCAATGCCCTTAGCCACATCCACAGAGCCCAGCTATGATGGATGCCTTATTAGAGTCCTTTATTAGTGTACTTTAGCCAGGAGATAAACTTTGTAATTAATGTCTCAGTTTGAGTAGATCTCATTTGTTTCAATCGGATAAAGGTGACTCTTCCAGCCGACCGGAGAACAATGGCCATCGGAGAAGACAGCCGCCTGGCAGCCGAGCGGAGCCCAGGAAGGCTGAATAACAATCCCATCATCCATCACTGTGTGGAGGGAGTCGGCAGCCTGTGTTCGTCCTGAGGAGAAGCTCCAAGGAGCAGTTCACAAGCATGAGGGATGGCAAGACTGAACACAGACACTTCTACTGTCTGCTTCCCAGTGTATTCTTAAAAAAAGAGCAAAATAAACAGCTTGTACTTCTTTTTCTTGCTTGGCAATGAGGGTTTGAATTACATTTTAAGGTATGTTTTGAGGCCAAGGGTGCCACTATGTAATACTGGCATGCTGCTGTGCATTATCTACAGTTAACCATTACACAACTGTGTTGATACTTCATTCCGATTGGTCAATAACTGCACTCTGAGGTCTGTATTTTCTCTAGAGCAGACCAATACAAAGAAAAACAGATCATTGCTAAGAACAAAGCTCTGATGACCACATCGAATGTTTTCCATCCCAGAAAGAAGTCCGGTCCATTGAATAGTAGCCTGTTCATCAATAAATATCTTCACAAAGTAATTCTGTGGTCAAAGCAACAGAAAAAAAAAGATTAAAAAAAAAAGTAAAAGACATTTAAATCAACTAATTTGTAGAAGATATGTGAGGTAAACACTATTTGGAACATGGTACGGTATATGAAGACTGGTTAATGGAAAGACAAAATCATCAGACTTTGTAGTCAACGGGCAGAAATACTTAACAAGATCCTGCTCACTGTACATTATCCCTTACATTACCTACCCATCATTCAAACCAGAGCTAATGAATGACATAATGACATGAGCAGCTCTGCTACAGTACGCTCTCTGATGGTGACACTGGTAATTTTCCTGTTCAGCAGGCCCCTCCTGTTTACTTAACCTTTCTGCAGTCCTCATTAACTCACCAATACCAACAAACTATGTTGGGTTGCCAAGGACGAACACAATGGGCAGATGGAGGGGAGCTGAGACCATCACTTTATTGGTCAGAGGTCACTCTGCTATCCTGCTGGTCCGAACACTTATCTCGGAGTCTTAACATTACATTACGCTATCGGCTGCCAGCTATGCAAGCAGTAATAACCAGTATTTCATATGAGTTATTTGTCATTTAAGGGTAAGGAGAGGTGTAAATCAGAAGGCTGTTGAAGGAGAGGAAACCTCACACTTTTTCCTTCTGCTCCAAAGATACTTAGCTTTTTTTTCTTCTTCTAGAAACCTCTACCTTTCAGTTTAGCTCCCAGAGAGGACAAAATGCAAACCCAGCACTGGGGGTAAAGGGATATGCAGTCATTCATTCTGCTGCTGGTTCATGCTCTCTGGCCAAATGACATCTTGGAACGCAGCCACACTGATACAGTAGCACCTTGTGAAATCACAGCTATTATTAATCCATAGAAGGACAGCAGTCTGATTACACACAGCTATAAAAGACAGAGTCACATAACAGAAAACACAGAGGGTTAGCCATTCCCATCTATAAAGAAAAGCTTAACACAGCACTGAAAATGTGTGCAATTAAATTTCCAGGGAATCCAATGCAGTTGTAAAAACACATCTTAAAGCTGCAATCTGTTACTCTGCTCACATTCAAACAACAGCAAAGATTACAGAAAAGCTGCCTGCAGGTTTAAAAAAAAAAGTATCCTTGCTTTTGCAGGGAATACATGCATTATACATAATATTTACTGAGATTGGTGAGTTAGACAGGGACCTGACAAATGCTCAAAATTAACAATTGCAGAGAAGGGAGTGTGGCAGATTGTATGCTGGTTTGAGGTGTTATCATGGGAGTTTTCCAATAATTGTAATATTTAATAGACAAAAAAATATTACAAAGATAACAAAGCAAATATTTAAAAAACAAGATGTATTTGTATCCTTAGCCAAAACCTATATCAGTAAACAAAAAAATATTCTAGATGGCTGTTGTTGATACCAAAGCAATAATGAGAAAATGTGACTTTTTTTAATTATGGTGAACTTACCTTCACCAAGTGTAACCAATAGGGTTATAATACTTGTGTGAATCAGGCATCTCAGACTGAAAGCTATCTCAAGACATCACATTGGAGTCGGGGGCGTTTTCCTGCCTGTTTATTGACAAAATGCTTAATCGAATGAGATAATTATCGGCCAGAATAGCTAGAAATGTTATTTCCAGCACTACCTAGATGATACACATTTTAAGGCTGTATGGAGACTATTTAAATCTGTTAAATTGTTCTGGCAAAATTAAAGTTAAGACATTTAAATAATATCCAGCATGACCAACTTGAGTGATTTAATATCTCTCTAGTGAAGCCTGTGTGACTTAAAGTAAATTGTAAAGCTGCTTGCACAGATCTAAGTACCTGCCTCTGTGCTGCTCTCCCAGTCGACCAGTTAAAGCAGATGGCCAGTAATGTCAGAGCTAGCAGGAACTTCCTCTCCTAAGCCCAACTTAGTCTCTGTAAGGTCCCACTGGTTATTTGAAATTCACACGAAAGGTCACGTCTGCCATGTCAGAGTAAACAAGAGGCTGCTTATACCAACGTGTTTTGTCTCTGTTACACCCTCAGCGGGATGCCCACGCTCTGTTTTGTTTAAGTGGGCCTGTCTCAAATCAGTTGAATCAACAGCGGCCATTTGGAACAGGAGCGTGAGTGACAGGTGAACTCTGGCACCTTCTGCTTTCCTTCCCAATGTTATCAGTGCTGAGGTTTGTGAATGGCAGGACTTTAGCCACTCTCCTGTCGATAGTGGAGCAACCCACAGGGACACACAGGAAATCCATTAGCCCAATACTGCTGTTTGACATGCTCAGAGTGAACTGCACTTATTCTGACACAGCGCCATGTGAGGCTGACTGAATTAGTATGTGTACTGTGGCGTCAGTCTAATCAAACCACATTAGCCAACTCTTAAAAGTTTTGTTCACACTAATCACAGAAAAAAATAACATATTTTCTCTTGTTAGCAATGCAGATTTTTTTTTTTGTTCGCACTCATCCGCACCATAAAGTAATCAATCCCCTGTGGCCTCCACTACATAGCCTCCCAGTTTGTCTGAGCTAAAGGCTGGTGACTTTCATGCCATCTGGTGACCTCCTCAGAGCAACTAAGAGACATTTCTCCAGTGGCAGCCAAGCGAGATAGCACCTCAGACTGTATTATTGGTTATATCTCTATGGGTGTCCTTCAGCCCCATTTAGGTCACTCTCTCCGCTGTGTTATACAAATAAAATTACGCACAGATTGCAATTCAACTGCTATTCCTCTGCTTGGCAAATTGCTATGAGGCCAGGAGAAATTGAAAAAGCTGGCAAGGTCTCAGCTACCTGACAGTGACTGTGACTATGATGAAGTATCCTCCTGTTACCCACCGTTGACTTTGCCAAATATCAGAGATCTCAACAGTCTCCACCCCATGCACAGGGCCCGCCAGTTTCATAAACAGAGAGAAGCCGGTGCCAATATTTCTATAAGTAGCAACAACAGACCATCCTGTAGGATCATGCCTCTCCGAATATCTTGCTGAGAGGTTACTTTGTCTTCATGTTTTGTGTTGCTCCTTACTTGAATTTTGAGAATTCAGGAGCAGATCGCTTCCAGGCCTCAGCGCCTCGGAGGGAAGAGTGTTAGGAAAGCTAACCTGCTCACAGGAAAGTTATAAGCCAGAAAATTGGTGGCGACAGCTGGTGTTAAGACACAGGGAGAATAAAAACACATAAATGAGTTATTTATGACACAAACAAATATCATCTAAAGATAGTCATGATAATTATCAATCTGAAAATCAACATTTGAATATGATCTTGGTGATTTGAGTTATTTTGACTTTTTTGGTCAAAGTGAGGTTAGCAAAAAGAAGACTTTTAGATTGTTTTTTTTCTACCCCATCTATAGTATTAGCCTACTGTAAGCCTTCAAATCCAACCTTGTTAATCAGTTATTCCATGTAAGATTTGATAGGACTTAAATACATAGTGCCTACTTTACCCGATGTTAGCCATAGCCATTACGACTGAACTAATGAAGGAGACAACTAATTCTGGCTTGCCTTTTCCAAAGTGCTGAGTCGTATGCATCTCTTCACACTAACTTTGCCTGAGTAGCCAAAGACTAGACAGCAGATATTTACTATAAATGAAAAATTATACTTAGTGGGATTTAGCGAGCTAGGCTTAAAAGCTTTAACATGACAATAGGATGTAAGGAAGCCTAGCTAGCTAGCCAGCTTGCTAGCTTGCTAACCTCACAACTTATGCACTTTTGATAAATCCCAAAGGATGTGAAACAGCTAAAATGTCACTATAATTTCATTTATTTTCTTCACAAAAATTGAAAGAATTTCAATTTTTGGCTTAAAGTTGATTTCAAACACATTTTCATTCAAAACTAAAAATCCCTTACATCTTGTAAGCTTTATTTTTTGGGGTTTACAGCTTCCTGTACATCTTGGAGTAAGCACAGTACACAAAGACACTAACCTGAGTATATGCATGTCAAATAAGAATAAACACACACTCTCACACACACACTCTCTCTCACACACACACACACACACACACACACACACGCACACGACACACACACGCACACGCACACGACACACACACACACACACACACACACACACACACACACACGCGCGCGCATTCACACACAACTACACACACAGCTGAGCTCAGAGGAAGAGACAGGTTATGACAGAAGTAAAGTGGTTATCTGAGATAAGAAATGTCTATCCTTCAACCAGAAATCATATTTCTCACTCCACATTTTATCTGTGGGTAACACCTGTCGCAATAACAAGTCAAATAGATACAGACACATGAGGGGTATTCACTTGCCAATATTCTTTTAGATCCAGGGCAGGGAAATGAAGCCACCTTGTATATGGTATCCCATTTAAAATCACACTTTGATGTGCAAATCTGTGCCAAGTCACGCTGTGGTCGCAAATAGTCTGTCTAGCTTTGTAAACACCTGTGCAGAACTACTGCCTGTTTCAAAACCTCAACTACCACAGGTGGCAATTTGATCTAATCCCACAATCGCTGAATTCTCAAATCTGAGCGTAAACATGCTGTATTTATCCCATAAAGCCAGGGTACAGGAAATCTTGAGGTCACTGAAGTGAATCTACGGTAATGTCTCCTTCAGTGTCCATCGATCACGTCAAACCGCTCCTTTGGCTTGGGGACATTTCCTGTTTTGACAAGCCTCACTAGACTGAGCACCCTGTGTTTAAGGCCGAAAGCCTGTGTTTATTTGGCTGCTGGCAGACTGTGCCCTAAACTACATGTGGCGTGGAAACCTGATCCATTTATCTTTTGGATTGTGAAGATGCATCTGACCTTGCTGCCCTGAGGAAATGTTGATAAAGCTTTTTTACCTCAGAATCACGGTTGATCGCATTAACTTTGCTCCGGAGCTTCTGTGTTACAGATCAGCTGACATGTGCAGACCATAGAGTGGTGCATTGTGAGATGCTCTGGTAGAATATGTGGTGCCTTGAAATAGGATATTTTACAGTTGTTGTTTTTTCCTGGCAATGTAATATGATGTTTTAGAAAGGGTCCTCAAGTGAACTGTTTCAAAGATTTAAAAGAGAGTAAAAATGTGTTACTGAATGTGTTGCTGAATTTTACAATGTTTACTCTGGTTTCATGGAAACATAAATGTTTGATTATATTGTTCTGCACAAAGCATGTTTCTTGGCATTGAAATGTATAGGCTGCAACTACATCAGCAAGTGGTCATACACCATACCTGTCATAACAGATGATAAACCAGGTCAAAGATAACAGGTGTCATGACTGTGGTTCCATCTCCACATGTCTGCATGCTCCCTCCTATATCATTAATTTCTCCCCGTGCTGTCACTGAGGGACCAAGTGAACTGCATCTGTACACCCAGCTCTCACCTGTTCCAGCTGCTGCCCATTAGCTTGGACTGTAAGTCTCTGCTTATTCAAACCACGGCTCTTGAATCACTCCATTCCTGGCACGCTGCACTCATCACGCTTCATTATTTCCTACAGCCATTTTTTAAGGGTGCTTGAAGCAAGCCAGTTCAATCAAATTGATGTCCAACTATGTCTAATAATTTGTATACTATCTGTTCCAAATATTCACACTCAAATCCTGCTTTCATAGGGCAAAAAAGCGAAAATATTTGAAATGACACACACTTTTGGACAGGCCCTTGTCAAAGGCCTTAATTTTGGTGCACTTGAAAAGCAGCACTTGTGTGACGAATGGGAGAAGGAGGTTGAGAAAGGAGTTAATATCCTGCATATTTTCTCTCTGCACACCTGGCCAGTTGCTGTGAAGTGGGTGTGAAGGATGGTTTAGACATTTCTAAAAGTTACAAAAACTGTATATAGATGGCCCTTATTTGATCACAGGGTTCTGGCAGCTTGTTTATCAAACTTTTGTTGGCAGTTCCGCTCAAATAATTAATTTCCTGCTATACATCATTCACCAGGATTATATCCAAACTCGTTCAGTCATTCTCCACTTGCTATCTTAGATATTACATATAGAGAATTGCATCAGCACTACAAAATGGGGAACTCACTGTAGGCTATAGGTGACCATCTGGTGAGTGGTTGAATGATTTCAGATACATTTCCTGGGCAGAGCTTAAGCATTGATCTACTTCAGTATCTACAAAAACCTACACCAAACCCGTCACAAACATTAACTGTAGAGGCTGAGCGCTAACCCATATACACAAAACTCCAGCCTACTCTTCTAACACCACTTCTACCGCCAGCTGTCAATTCAAAGAGGAGCCATGACAAACAAAGCAAACAAGAGCTGCTTGGATTGGACACACTGCATGGAAGAAGATAAATAACCATTTTAAAAATACTGGATGGATCATAAACGAATGAAGCAACCAGGATGCTTAATTGAATTCTTGTCAAGCCAGATGGATATTCTTCTTCCTCTTTGTCATCCAGTGCTCTTATCAGCCTGGAATACCAGCCGACTAAGCCACTGTCCTGTCAGTTCAGCTCCATGCATGGCTAGCAACCTGATGTAACCCATGCTGCCTCCTAACCCACACATAGAGTTTCAGGTGAAAACCAACAAATTTGTAATCCTGACCCTTGCCATAATCCTCCAAACTATGTCATCAGTATTTTTTGTGTGTGTGGTCTCCTCAAGTGGAGACACTTCAAATGTCATCTCTGCTAATACATCTTTATATTGTTTGTTTCCTCTCTGTCTCCTCCAAGCAGCTATCCTTGTATCACACTGAAACCGACACTGGGCCAAATAAGGTGATACTTTCAGACCAGATTCCTAATATAGAGCATCCATCAGATACTAGCCTTTAAAGGCAGGGTTGGTCATTTTCGAAAACTAGCATGATTTTGAAAGTAGCATTCCCTCAGTGCTCCGTCTTCATCCACCCCCTCCCCTCTATGCTCCCTCAAAAGCCGCGCCCCTCACTTACATGCACTAGCGCCATTGGTCCAGAAGCGGGTTTCAGCTCATGCTTTGAGTGAGGGCTCGTGCATGCATGGGGTAGAGAACGAGCAGGGAGACAGGGCGGCATGATTGGTTCATAAAACTCGAACCGAGTGCAGACATTGGTCGAAGTTTTTGTGTGCTTACAACTGCTACAGATGACAGATTTTCTTCGCTCCTTTTTCAGAGCACACAAATAATTAATTTCTGGTCAGGACCTAAAGACAATTTCAACCAAAATCTTAAAAAGTGTATCTGGAGAAAATTACCAACCCTCCTGTTAACTAACAAGCTGTGTGCCTTAATCTATAGACTAGGATGAGTCTCTATTGAGGAACATTATGCTTAAAATGAAATAACTTCAAACAGCTAAAAAAGTGTTTCCCTACTTCTACTTTCAAGCTAAATGACAGCATAGAGCATAGCTGATGCATTAGGTAATACACATGCATGGACATAAAGATAACATTTAACTGACAGGCTCAGCTTCTTTATCAATGATACTGTAGTTGATCCAGCTATGCTGAAAGCATCAGTTATAAACTTTTATGAGATAAACATTTCTGAACAGGCTGCGATGATGCAGTTTGGGAGTTTACATAGGTAAACTAACAATCAAACTGCATTTTAGATTTCAATAACCCTTAGTTTGCTTGCTATCTGAACTTGGCCTACAAATCTTACCATGTTAGTGAATAAAGCATCGTAGGAATGTAGTGATGACCTCTGCAGTTTTGTCTCAGGTCTTAAGTCTTGTTTTCATCTGCTACAACATCTTTGCTTTGAGTCCAACTTTGCTAATGACAACAACTTGTGTTATTGAGAAACCAAAGGTTTCCCCCCAAAATTGTATTTTCAGATGTTATTTAGTGGTTTTGTCTGCATTATGCTGATTCTGTTTTATCAGTTTTTGACTGTAAACGCTTGTAATCTGATCTTGATAAGTGCGGTCATTAGCAGTGATTAAAATCATGAGCAATCACGCCAGTGTTATCTTGCTGTTTCGACTGTAGATGAGCTCAGTAGTAGAGCAAGGAGCAGGGGAACCAACATTAGCACCATGCAGAGTAGCAACACTCTGATTTACTGTTCCCAGGGCTGCTGATTGAGGAGGGCATTACGTCACAGCTGATAGATCACAGAGTTTTACAGCAGAGTGGAGCTACATCAACTGCTGCTGACAGTAGCGTTAGTGCTGACAACCGACCAAAATGGATTTATGAAAAAAACAAACAGATATACTATGTGCGGACACAAAATAGTGGGAGAGCTTACACGCATACAAACACAAAGACATTCACACTTACAGACACATCATTCTTGAGTGCAAACGCCCACATTCAATAAAAGACATTACTGCAGTAAAACTAAATCTGCACAAAACACTTGCTCCAATAAAATGTTAACTGACAAAGTGAAAGGCATGGAGCAGTAAGATGGATGTGCACTACCACTTTAAGCTGTCACTCCAAACACTTTTGTGTTAGTTAATGTACTGGTTCTTTTTTCTTGGTGGGTGGCACTTAATGTCAGGTTTCCTCTGACAATCCATCCAAATGCATGCAGGTTATTTGAATTAAAGACTAAAACTGAACAAAGCTTTTCTTGTTTTAATTTTTCTAACACTTCTTCGTTGGTGTGATTTGAACTGTGCTGTTCTGTCACTGAACATACTAACACTAAACCATTAGCAAACCAGTATTCATCTATTACGAATCTTTTGTTCAATTGTCCCCGCAGGTTAGGAAAGTGTTTATGTGCCTCGTGTTAAATCTGCAAGACTAGCAGAAAAAATTAAAAGTGTGCATCCTGGTCATAATTTACACTTCATCAGAAGAACAGTATTTCCATTGGCCTGTCAAATTCCATTGCACTTTCCAGCTAGTTAAGCAATTGAGACAAGCCTCCAATTTGCAGCTGCTTGACTGATGTTTCAAATTATCTTCATTTGCATCAGCTTCGACTATATATAGTGATTTAACTGTGACCTGCTGGTGAAAGTAGGAAAGGAAACACTTAAGTTTAAGATATTTCGGACAAACTTAAAATGACATCAAATGTTAGCATTAGTGTGCAATACACCATGTCCTACATATGAAAAAAGAAACATAAAAATCAAAAGTAAATTATTGTCCATTTCTATATTTCAGCCTTGCCATGGAGGTGTTGTGGTTAACACTGCCTCTCACCTAATGCATGCTGGGATAAGCTCTGGCCTCCTGCAACCCAGCACAGGATAAGCAAAGAAAATGGATGAATGGTTGGTTGGATGTTTCATCCGAGTGCATTAACTCATCACTGAAAACCAGATAGAAGTAAAAGGTTTAATGCATTTCTCTAAAAGGGCCTCCTAAAGTACTGGCTTAGACAAAGACAAGTTTGTGAAAGGTATAGAGGTTTATGAAACATTGAAAGTGTACCTGAACATCTGAAAACTGTTTGTTTAGCAGTGACATTATGAAATGTATGATTGGGCGGAGCCACATTTTCAGACTAAAAACTGAACTTTACAGAAGCTATAGAACTTCAGTTTAATTGGTTTGTTGATCACAGACGTGCAACATATTGACTGTTAATCTGAACGTTTTTTTAATTACATTTATATACGGGTATACTAGTTATTTATCATTAATCGTACATTAGAGTTAGGATGTTTTGGTATAATATGCAACAGAATGGGCTTTTTTCCTGGAACTCAGCAACAAACCCAACTTTGATCTACCCAGCAACACCAGCAGAGACGCCTGTACTGTAGGCCCTGCATACCAACTTCTTATCAACACCAATGCTAATGTGACCTTTAATATTAGAAACAAAATTATGAATGAGGCTCAAATTCAATAGCTGGCAGACATGAAACATATTCTCTCTCTTGATGGGAGCATACAGCTCTCTCTCCCCCCCCCCCCCCCCCCCCGCCCCCCCTCTGTGAGTAGTGTAGGTGAATCTGAGTTAGCCTGTTTGATAAACACAAACGTGGTGCTGTCTTCATAAATGAGGTATGGTCCTAGCACATGCTTGGATATGTCACTTCGATAAGCAGGCTGTAGTAGATATATTATACTGCAAAGAAAGAGAACATATTTAAGAATATTTCTATTGACTAATTCAAATAAAGAAAAACATTATTAACAGCCCATACTGGTACAAACTTTTATCATTGAGCTGGGAACACTTACAAAGCTCTTAATGGTCAGGCACCATCTTGTCTTAAAGAGCTAATAATGCCGCACCAAACGCTTGCAATGCATCTCTTCTTTAGAACTTATTTCAAATAGCTTATTCCCAATATGCAAAGGAATAGACAAAAACACACACGCGCACACACACACACACACACACACACACACACACACACACACACACACACACACACACACACACACACACACACACACACACACACACACACACACTAGATTTCTCAACAAAAGATTTCTATGGTGCTATGGTGTAATTGAGATATTTTTTGAGGAACTGGTCACATTTCTAATTAGCTGCACAGCTGCAGTGCTGCCGAGATAAAGGAGCCCCTTCAATTTTCCTAAATCAGATGTAAGAACATAAAGGCTGCCTGATAAGGACTATTCCTAAGGCGTTTTAAGGATGACAGGCTGTCTATAATGTGTATTATCAGTATACTATGTACTTATTAACACTAACTTTCAGACTGAAAACCATGAAATGTGCTTGGCATGCCACCCTGAAAAACAGATTCTCATATACCTTTCATAAACATAAATCTGACTCTAATGTAAAAAGGTAATATTTCAGTTTTACAAAAAGCATTTTTGTCATCTCACAAGGTTGCCGCATAGTGTTTTGCCTTGAGCAAACTCTTTTCCATCCCAATCCAAGCTGGGAGTGATGAGCCCTACTATACAGATTGAGGTGAGAGAAGGGTTGGTCTCCTGCCTCTAGCACCATCTGCTCCAAAGGGCCACTTTTAGACATGCTGAGTAGACAGCACTGAGTTTGCAAACACAGACGGTGATTATCAGAGTCATGGCATCATCAATACACACAGGGCAGAGGTACTGTAAACTGTTATAGGCTTAAGTAGCCCTGTACTAAGCTTGAATACTAACAGTGTCCACCTGATCCCCTATTTAAAAAGGAAAGAAGACATTTGATCCATTGATCTAAAATAACTGTTGATCCATTTTTTCTTTCCTTTCACAGCAAAATGTAGCATATAATCATATTTCAACTATAAAACAGTTTAGCATATACGCAAACATCAAGGTTGATTTCAAAAAAGTAAAACCACAAAAACTGAATACGTAAAAGTCTTAAAATAAGTTGAATTACCTATAACTACAGTAGGGTGAATATTAACCTTAGTGTTTCTGGATAAAGCCCTCAACTGTTTTAATATATGAAACAATTGATGGGGAAACTGATTGATTTGTAAGTAATGCTTCCAACTACCAATTATAAATCAAATGTGGCATTCCACAGGGTTCAATACTTGGTCATTTTTCTTGACACAACTTTTTCTTTCATTTCATGTGAACAACCAAGTGCAACTCCTCCATCACAAGGAACATCTGTCAAAAACTTTGGTTGATAATCACCTTATTTAGATTATTTGTTTGTTGAGGACACAGTTGACATCACATGTGCTTTGACAAAACATCTGTGAACTAGTTTAAGCATAATGCACCCCTCACATCGAAAGTAAGACTGCATGATTCTACCTAAGAAATATTGCTAAAGTAAGAACAGAACTTGCTCCGTCAGATGCAACGATCTGACTTAAGATCTTCTTTACCACTGCATTGCTCATTCATTTGACTACCACCCCCAAATAAAAAAAAAATATATAAAAAAAAAAATCAAAACATACACACTTTAAAACGATTTGATGATGAAGTTTTTGAGTATCAGAAAATTTAGAGTCAAACCATTATTTTCATACTAATCTTAAATTAAAAAAAAACATATATACCCAGGATGTGTTAAAGCTTCAATCACATTTGAACTGAAACTAGAAACGAGCAGTGCCTGGAGGAAGAAAAATGGCTTTGGAGCTACAAGATCAGAGCAGCGGCCCAACCTTTGAACCTATGAACGAGAGAAACCCAGCCTCAGAGGGAGGACAGGGGGGCTGTTGACCGAGGGGAGAGGCAGGGCTGCAGTAAGTGGGATGTGGGTTGGGAGTTTCCGTGTCAGTGGGCTCATCTTACAGCCTCCCTGATGGACCACGGTGACGTCCCTCAGGGTCCAGATGGGATTCAGTGGTCAGCTCGGTGACAGCTGGTGAAGGGTGGTCAGGCCTCATGCATAATGGAGGCTCAGCAGACCCCACCACAACCTGACTGCTGCACTGATGTGGAAGTAGTTCTATCTCAGTGTCAATACTGCAGAGTTACTGGAATATCAACTCTTGTTAGGGGCCTATTCCAAAATTTGAGCGGAATTTGACATGAAGATGGTTTAAACTTTTTAAAGCCGACAAGGCTTGTCATTCAGACTGCTTATTGATATTTACCTCAGGTTTAAACTCTCAGAGCTTTGATCATCATTTATGTCAGTAATTACAACATTGTGCTCTAAGCTAAGTAACTACTGATGTCTGAAACTGAGTGAAGAAGACATGAGCAGTCAGACAGGTTGTGAAATGAACACACAGTTTATCCAGCTTATCTATTTGGAGGGAAAACGCAGAGAGTAAGAACACCCCAAATATTGATTCCTTATTGCAATTTTTATGTTCACAACTTTTATAAAGCAATGAACAATGACCTTGAAATAAGGATTCAGTGACTTTTCAACCCTACTTTAAGCCAGACTTTTTTAAGTAAAATGTTTAAAAAAAAAGTTGCATATCTTTACACATACAGAGCAACATTAGCATTCAGAATTTGGTTCTGTGTCCGCTTGATAAATCTATATCCAACAATGAACTGTTCTTTAAGCTCGATGTTTGGTCTCTAACAGCTCCAGAGGGTAAAATACTGACTCATGTTTTTCCCCAGCTAGCAACTACGTTGTCTGACAGGTGTTTGGTGTTAAGGCGACACTGACTACATGTTTGTGTGTGTATGTGTGTGTGTATTATATATATATACATACATGTACTGTATCCTATCGTATTATATATAACGTATATATAAAGCCATGACGGTTCCTAAAAAGGAAAGCCATAACAGTTACATTGTGGAGTTTTAGACCAAAATCATTGTTTATAAAACTTGTTTTTTGCAGTAGCTTTAATGTGAGGTTGCTTTTTACATGGAAACTATGCTAACTCCCAGATTCTTTACATTGTAAAATTTGTTTTTAGTTACTTACATTTTTGTATTTGATATTTAGGTCAGTGTGCCTTTGACATAACTGCAAGTCAGATGTAAAGGTATTTCTTCTTCAGCAGTTTGGCTGACCTGGGGCTTTATCTAAAACTGTCTGATTAGGTGATGGTTTATACACACCTTGCCCTGATGGGACCGCATTTGAGAGAAACATTCTTAGATCTCTAATTATCTCAGTGAATAATACCATGGGTAAAAATAAGACCTAGCTTCTGCAGAATATGAATTCCCTTTACAGAAACCTAACTGGAGAGCTACTCTGCTGGGTGGGGGGCTGTGCAGTTCCTTGCAGAGCTTTACATTTCCAGGGCCCGGAGTCCTCACTTGTCAATGTGTTGAAGAATCAATGCCACCAGCTATTCTGTTGTGAACAGACACACTGCAGTACATCACCTCAATCAGTCATCCCAGCCCTCGTAGGCAGCCACCACCACTAGCGACCCGACCCCCATCCCCGACACAGCAGCGGGAAAGTGCTTACCTAGGAGAAAAAGACAGAGAGGACATTAAATCAGTGAGCATAATATTCCAGTGAGCAGCAGACTCGCTTTCACAGATTAGCCAATCGTTCCTCTGCACAGTGGACTGCCAGAGTTTTAACCCTCTCAAGCTTGAATTGAAATGGTGAGAGGGGAGATTATCCCATATTTTTAAGGGCTCAGCATTTTCTAGTGTGTCTAAATACAGGGAGTTAAAGAGATGGATGCAAATGTGGAAACAATTGTTTTTTTATTAAGAGCAAAGGGAGAAATAAAATTAATCACACATATTATTGCAAAGACTGTAGGGTCTGCTATCTTATTTTTTCTGAATATTCACAGAGCAAGAAACTACCTAAACAAACCCAAGAAGAGAGATGAACTTGAAAAAAGTAGTCTGTGGGGATTCTGTGCTTCGGTCTGAGAGGGTTTGAGCCCTGCATTCAGTTCACAGCCCCGTGTGAAGTGTTTTTCACTTCGGCCCGATCAAAAGACAAGGATGTCTTCCAGTGCTGGATGTTACATCACACAGCTTGATTCTTCACACTGTCTTATCCATTTCTCTGCTTATTTGTACCCATTTAAGTCCAGGCACCTCACAACCTTTCCGCCAAGCCGAACAGGCACACAAACAAGCTTAATGAACAATAGGAGGAAGGATGCTGCACGACTACTGAGAGAAAATGAATGAAATGCAGCTTATGTGTGGAGGACTTCACTGAAAGGGATCTTGATCAATCAAGTACCTGCTGTTGACATACTGTAGTGGGGAGAAAATAAACCAAGATAGCACATGTGGTTTTTATTCTTAAGTGACAACCATGGATGTGAAACAGTCTGAAGCCATAAATCATTCCTGACATGAACACAAGAGAGTCATTTTACTAAAGCTGTGTTTAGCATTTCTGAGAAGTATAGAATTACAGTACAATTTAGTTGTAAGCTAGTAGGAGTACCGACATTTAATATTATAGAACTATATATGTTAACGGCATAATAAACACTGACATTTCATATAGTTCTAATTAACTTTAACATTGTTATATTATAGCCTATTGTCAACTAGTAGCATCACAGAGATTTTCCAGGTTAAAATATGCTAACATGTGCTAACAACTAGCTTCAGCTTCTAGTAAACATCCTGCATTCAAGTTAAAGTATGACAAACTAAATCAAAACTCAAAATACTTAAAGCGCTGAACATGCAGAAAGACTCGCGGCTTTGGCTCAGTGGTAGAGATGGTCGTCGCTCAATCGGAAGGTTGGGGGTTCGATCCCCAGCTCCTGCAGCTACATGGCTGATGTGTCCGTGGGCAAGACACTTAACCCCAATTGCTCCCGCTGCTTTGTCATTGGTGAATAAACGTGTATGAATGGGATTATCTTATTCTGATGGTCACTTTACATTGCAACCTCTACCATCAGTGTGTGAATGGGTGTGTGACATGCAGTGTAAAAGTGCTTTGAGCAGTCAGACGACTAGAAAAGCACTTTACAATCTCAAGTCCATTTACCATTACATTTGATTCTTTTTGTTTGATAGATTAATGCACACACTAATGTTTCAGCTGATAATGGTGGAACTAGTTTTAATTACATTGTGTTCTGAGGGTAGCTTATGAATTTCTGTTTCTGGATCATTTAAGCCAACATTTATTGTGAACATCTAAATGATTGCATTGTTTTCCAGTTTTTAGTTGGTGAAGAGAAAACCAACTTATTAAATATGTTTTAATGATTCAGTCTTATTTCATGCATGTTGGTCAGATATGAAGATATATATAAAAACAATATATATATATATATATATATATATATATATATATATATATATATATATATATATATATATGAAGAGCTTCATACTGTGTATGTACTGTTTTTTTGTTTGTTTCTTTTCTTCATTTCTTTTTAGCTGTTTGTGGTTTTGTATCTTTATCTTAAACTGTATAAAAATGTGATTAGGTGTATATTTTAAAGTCATTAGATGGATGCAGTGGAATGGAAGGATAAAATATTAAGCAACTGAAATATTAAAGCAAAGCATGCCTCATAATTCCCAGTACTGTACTTGTACTGAGTTACTTTCCACCACTGGTTATGAGCTGTGTACTATCTGTTTAAAAGCTGAATGTGAGGGTGTAACTTAAATGCAACATACAGAATTAACAGGTACACAGCAGGTTACAAACTCTGTGGAGGGAATAATAGTGAAACATCACTGATAGCTTTGGACTCTTAGTGGGAGCAGGGTCAAGTTAGCCTCATACCCAGTTGGCTGATCGGCAAGTCAACTTTTATTCTTAACAGTGGACCCCAGGTGCTTCAGAGTCCTTTTTCCTTTTTTAAATTGGCCGAGCTGTGACAGCCGATAGAGCAGGACAAAGATCGACTCCCGGAGACCGGCCTCTTGTCTCCCGGCCCACACAAAACCTGAGAGACAAGAGGCCAACGCACACTGTCTAGACTGATACTGATAACCAGTCAGAACGCATCGCTGGGTCAATGGTTAGGAGGAGTTCAAGGTTGTCCACCTGAGTGGGTATCCCTCAGTGAGAGACAGAAACTGGCCCTGTAACAGAATAAGCACGGGCTTTCTGGGAGACCTGAAAAGACACAGACCATCTCCACAATGAGACAGATTGTCATATTTACTAATCACGTATCTATCCGGTGAAGAAGACCTTACTATCCATTTTTCAGTGTGTTATCTGTGCGTCAGTGTTCATTCCAGTGCTTCCAGCCATGGTTTTACTGTTGACATCACTTGAGAGAGCAGCTCACTCACTGTTGTTCTGTGGCCTTGATGAAACAAGCAAAAAGAAGGACAGACTCTAATTTTCCAGCCTTGAGCAGGGTTAACTGCAATGATTGTTTCCAGCTTCACAAAAAGCTCTGAGCCATGAATCTGCAACAGGGAGCTGAGCTGCCACCAAGGTCACCACTTTTACAAAGTTAGACAAGAAACAGATAGAGAAATATTATCTGCAGTATGTATTACAAATACACTGAACCAATATATAGTAGTCATAGTGATATGTTCTGTATAGTCATAGTCATCATTCCCTGATTTGAGAAATGCTGCAAATCAGTTATCTGAAGTACTTCTAATTACTTTCTACTGGATTTATTTGAAATGATCTTTTGGTTCCATCAATAAAGTATTATCATTGTTAGTGTTTGAATTTACTGATAAAGACAAAAAGTAAAAAAGTGGGGGCACCGGTAGCCTAGTGATTAGTGCAAGCGCCCCATGTATGGAGGAGGCTGTAGTCCTCCAAGCTGTTTGGCCCAGGTTTGAAATCCTACCTGTGGCTCCTTTCCAGCATGTCATTCCCCACTCTCTCTCTCTCTGTTATTTTGACTCTATACACTGTCCAATCTCTAAATAAAGGCATAACAAAACAAAAAAAGGTTACCATGTTCTTTGAGGTGCGAGATAATTCGTAGTTAAAATATCAGAAGTCAGTTTTATTAGTGAATAATAATGACAAGCTGGTATTACTAAATAAGTGGATGTTATGTCACATTTATGACTTTACTCAGAATTAAGAGTTAAGTCTACAAAACAAACTATACAAACGAGTGTTTATATTGGTAAATTTCTTATATTTTATTTTATTTAAGTTCTTGTTTTTTTGGCTGTATTTCCCTTGTTAACTGTTTTTGCACCAATACACCAAGACAAATTCCTTGTATGTGTAAATGTACTTGGCAATAAACATGATTCTGATTCTGATTCTGAAGTTATACTTTGACTCACATTGCATCTGTTATGAATGATTTTTTTTTATTTCCAAAAAAAAAGGCAGATGAACTGACACTATAGACACTATATTGTCCATCAAAAACAGCACAACCAACTTATTCTTGGCAAATTTAGGCCATTTTATAAATATTTACTTCTACTGTGTGTATATTTAGGCAGATGCATTTTGAAGGTGCATGTATACATATTTACATGTATTCTTTAAATTCATCAGTAGGATGTGTACAGAGGAACTGAACAGGTTCAAATGCCTCTGCCATGAAATGAAATGAACAATCGCATTATCACTATTTGTTAGAAGCTGTCCTCACCCTGTCATTGTGTTCAATGTGTTCATGTTTTGTCACGTCTGTTAGTACTGTAATGTTGTGTGTTAGGATGAAAGCTGTATATTGAATGTTGTGTATGTTAATGAGTGTTATGTTGTTTTTTGAGTTGTATGACGACACAGTCTCACTATACTGTAATGGTTGTTGCGGACCCCAGGAAGAAATTCTGCAGCTAATGGGGATCCTAATAAACAAACAAACAAACTGATGTCATGAGAGGGTCAGTGGTTGCCGTGCCATTTCATCTCTTGATCATTTATGCAAAACACTGAACGACTATTCAATCAAAGATCCAGGTTTGTCAGCTATGAACATTGATTAACAATGAATCAACTGATTAAATAATTAACCCGAAGCCTAAAGCAATTACTCCAACACTCTTGGTGACGCCTCCAGCTTTATTATGTACATGGGCTATTTAAAAATATAATTTTACCGTTTTTATTAAAGATTCATTGTTTTAGCCTTTAGACCTTATTTCTGTCTTCTTTTTCCAATAATTAGTTTATTGCATAGTTGAAAGGATAGTGTGAGGGAAAGGTGTGCATGAGCCTTTAAAGTCAAGATTTAATGAATACAATATGTGAGCTGAAGTTGGTCCATGTGAGCAGATCTGGAGTCCAGAATAACTGACACTCTGCATTCATGTGATGTAGCAAGTAAAAAGTGCTTGTTTGGATTTTTCCTCAGGCGGTGTTATGCAAAACAGGCCTCTGAACAATATCGATACTGCTTTCAGTTTTGAACTGAAGACTACAAGCTTGTAAAGGGTTGCCAAACTGCTGCAAATGCTTACAGTTTACTCCGGTGTCAAAAACAAAGATGTGGGGAGAAAAAAGAGCAATCCAACCCTGCATAATTTCACAGAGAGACGGGGGCAAGGAGCAATACTGAGTGGCATGGGCAAGATGGCATCATGTTTGGGAGTTGTGCAGCATTTTAAACCACCGGAGCGGCTTTATTATTTTGGAAGGTTTCTTCCCGAGAGCTGCGGCTCCCTGTGGATCACATCAGTGTCAAGTCCTCATCATTGACAGCAATTGTGTCGCTGCTGCTGAACACAGCCAAACTCACCTCCAGTTAACGCACTGCAGCAACAAGCCGTCCTGTGGTTCCAGTTAAAAAATTCAACATCTTCTGACGATGGAGTTAGAGCACATCAATTATCAATTACACCAAATGCTGGAGGAGAAATTGAATTAAAAAAGAGTCACGGCTGACCACAGGATACGAAGAGATATTGTTCTTGGCAGCCGCATTCTATTCATTCATCATTGACGTAAAGGTAATAGGACTTCAGAGCTGTACTAATGACCAACGACATCCTCTCTGTAAAATAGATGAAAGGTGTGCCATTATGGGGTGGACTCATGAGAGGAGAGGCCATGCGGCTAATGACTCATTAGAGACATCTATAGCCAGACAGGCTGGGAGCCAAAAGGCCAGGAGTCCTTTTTAAAGACTCAATACCCCAGCTGACACTAATTGTAGCCGTCAGGATAGCATGGATTTTCATCGCAGATAATAACAGTCTGCTCCCCTGACACTTCTTGGCCGTCTATACCCACAACTGGCACTGCCCAGGTCTGCTGGAGCTGCTCAGCACTGTCTCCAGAGAGCCTAAAGACATGATGCACAACCGGAATTGAAGCAGCAAGTTCCCCGTGCATCAATGCAGGAGCGTATCCAAGGGGTGGTCTGAGGTGGCATGAGCCCACTCTGAAATCTGACTGCCAATCCAAGTGTCACCACATAAACTATCATTCACTAGTCATACCTTAAAAGGTGTAATGTTTAATTATTTTATTATTTTCTAACCAATAGTATTTATTGTTATGCTCCAAAAACCTCAAGACCTCAAGTCCTTCGGATGAGTAAACCTGCCTGGCAATAAACACTGATTCTGATAGTGATAGTAAGTGTTTGTCCTGTCAGAGGTGGGACAAATGTTAGAAAACTTCTTAATTGGATGTGCTGCGAGCTACAAGTAGCTTTTGTGGCCTTTTAATGTACTTTTAATGTACTTTTTGTGTGACTTTGACGTAGATCTTCTTCTTGAGTTTAAAGGTTAAAGCATGGAAGATGTAAGCGCTACAACTCAGTTGTGTCATTTTTTTAAGTGTAAGAAAACACAGGCATGTATCATTTGAATACCTTAAAGTAGAAGCAGTAGCAGAAAGAGTTATTTATATGTGTTTAACAATCCCCCCCTTCCAAAAAACACATAGAAGTTATATATACATTTCAAAATAAAATACTCTGTGGGATTAAGTCAAAAGGAAATCCAAAAAATATTCATCAAAAATTGAAGACTGGAGCTTTAGCTTATTATTACTACCCTTTTAAAAAAACATACATGTTGTTATAGGCAACCCTTTCACTATGAGGTTTAGAATATAAAAGAACACCGATAAAAGTTTCAATTAGTTCAAAGGGTGCCAGTCCACTTCCTGAGCACTGCCGAGGTGCCCTTGAGCAAGGCACCGAACCCCAAAACTGCTCTGGAGCGCTCGCTGTGGGCAGCCCCCTCACTCTGAGACCTCTCCATTAATGCATGTCCATAGGATCCTGTTTGTGCGTGTGTGTGTATTTCGGCCTATGGGTGTGTTCATGTTCATTAAACAGAGTGTAAAACCGAATTTCCCCTGGGATTAACAAAGTATAAATTATTATTATTATTATTAAAGGACAAAACAAGACAAAAAGTGTTCAGTTTGATATTCATCTGTCATCTTATTTTATTATGTTATTTTAGAGTGCCCCCCCCCCCCCCCCCCCCCCCCCCCAATCATCGATTGGTGTCCCAATAAGACTGACCCATTATAAAACATCTGGACACGGCCTTGTATCACTGACGGTTTGAAAAAGATGAACCAGTAAAGGTGAATGCAGCAGTGAGGGTGGCCTGAGAGAGTCATTTTTTAATATTCTCATTGCATCATTCAGCTCCTTTCAGCACCTGCAGTTATTGAGCAGACACATCTCTCATTTGGACAGAGGCAAAGCGGGATTTTTTTTATGGCGGAGGCATTCTCCCTGTCACTGCGTTAATGTGATTCACATCCAAAACAGTCAGAGGAAATGAGAAACGCTGCTTATTCCTTCACTTTCAGCACTCGAGACATGATACACCCAGGGCTTTACAATGCTAGCAGGAGGAGAGGAAGAGGAAAAAATGTACGACAAAAAAACTTTCATGCTGCATTGACATACGGGGCGGAGAGACACTTAAGACTGCAGCAGCAGTTTGAGATTCTTGATGATAGATTTGAATGAAAGAGCAGAGACTGTGCAGGGAAGATTGGTGGCAGTTCATTACACTTCAGAGTGAAAATGACTGGCAGACACTCTCCCGTGGGCTAGGTGGGAACAAGAGCTGGAGTACAGTATTTGACTGGAGACAGACTCTCCAACACGCCGGCGGTGGAAATAATAATCACAGAAACATGGTGAAGGAGCCCTGTGTTGTCTTTTTTAGGTCTACATAATAGGTTTTACAGAAAGCAGAGGGGTATGAAATGACCACAATGTCCAGCCGATTTTACTATCAGACATTTTATTAAATAACAGCAGACCATCCGCATGCAGGAAAGTGACCTGACTGAGTTCTAGTGAATACAAAAATCACATAAATGGCAAGTAAATCACTGCAGTGTGTGGTCATTTTATTCAGCACTGTGCCTGCTCTATATAAAAGCTTTGTTTCAATATATTGAGATGCCTTTATGAACCTCTACAGGAGCCTATTATTTGTATTTCTACTTTTTTTTTTACAAGGATATTTGATCTTATTCTCGAAGAAATAGGCCTGTTGAGATTTTTTTCACAATGAATTTGTTGAGGTTGAAGCAGTGTCTTCTTATTTAAAACTCTAAATGTCCTCTTTTTTAGTAGCCTGATAATCAAAGAAAAGACAATCATTGACTAAATTCATTGTCAAAATGTTGAATATCAGTGTTTCTAAAATCCCAAGATGACATCTTTAGGTGTTGTTGTGTCTTTGAAGAAAAGGTAATGAGTTTACTGAAAGGAGAGAGGAAACCAGAAGATCTTCACATTTCAAAAAGGTTGAACTGGGATTTCTGAAAAATGACTAGAACTAATCAATCAACTCTAACACCCAATAAGTTCTACAGTTCTAGCTCCTCAGGGGACATTTTTGTTCTACTTATCTTTGTGTATATCAGTAGATAGAGTCAGAAATCAGGAGAGAGTGTGGGGAGTGACCTGCAGGAAAAGGAGCCACAGGTCAGATTCGAACCGCCTGCTTGGAGGACCACAGCATTTGTACATTGGGTGTAAGCACATACCACTGGACTACCGCCGCCCCTAACAAAAAAAGTTATAGTTAGTCACGTTGGGCTTCAGAAAATTGTACCTTAATTTTTTAGAGATGATTATAATTTAATAAATCAAACAGCTAAGTGATTAATAATTGTAATTAGTTGAAGCCTTATTGTTTTTATTCCCTGATTTTCATTTTTTGGTTGCCCTTATATCATTAACTGTAAACATGCTGAGTACTGTAAACTCTTGCTGAGTACAATAAAGTGTACTGAATGTACACTTTACATTCACGTCTTATTATTTATAATCTTCTCACTGTACTGTCGTATACTGAGAAGATTATAAACAATAAGACGTGAATGTAAAGTGTTTTTCTGGTGAAGAGGAAAAGCTCAGAGCAGCATGTTGTTCAGGACCCATGACTGTGCAGTTGTTGTGATGGAATTAGAGCTGTGGAAATGCACATTATGCTGGCTTTAACATGTGAGCCGTTGTAGTAATTGTACCCTTTCGTCCCGGCTATTATTTGAGACTGTGCAATTATGCGAGCACTGGCTTTATTTCTTACAGTGGACTTGAAAACTTGGATTTGACTGCTGACTTTAGACCTGAAGCTTCAAGTTGCTCCTTGATAAAAAAAACTAAAACCATAAACACTAATGCAGGACGACCGTGCAAAGCTGCACATCTTGAATAATAAAATAGTTATGAGGCTATCAACTTTTTAAAACGAAACCTGCAGCTTTAAAAGTAAAATGATCAACGGTCTTACAACGTTTTGTCTCTGCTCTTCAACTTGTTCATTGTGATTCTGCAGGTTTTGTGTGTGTGTCTGCAGATGTTCTCATGTGAGTGTGCTTCAATTGTTTTACTTGACAAACCTGTATTATAAAATGCCAAAAGCAATACACTTGGACCATATGTACCCATTTCTTAATTACTGCATTACCAAACCAAGAAATGGTAAATGGTCTTGAGCTTGTATAGCGCTTTTCTAGTCTTCTGACTATTTGAAGCCCTCTTACACCGCAGGTCCCACCTACACATTCACACACTGATGGCAGAGGCTGCTATTTAAAGTGACCATCAGAAGTAATTAATCCCATTCATACACATTGCACCGACAGCAGCAGGAGCAACTTGGGGTTATGTGTTTTGCCCAAGGACACATTGGACATGTGTCTGCAGGTGCTGGGGATCAAACCCCCGACCATACGGTTGAGAGACGTCCGACTCTACCAGCCGAGCCACAGCCGATATGGAGCTCTTTATTCGACCAGTATTGAAAACTATGTGTTCATCAATGGCCAAAGTGGTCTCCAAAAAAACATTCAGAAAGCCTGTTGATTGAGGAAAGGTGTGGGAACACGTCTCATCTGGAAATTTGTAAGTATCAGATAATTACATTACAGAAGAAATACGAGGAGAAAAGGAACAAAGCAGCTGTACTATGAATGCTCTGTTTGCACTGTTCTTTATATTTGTGCACATAAGACTCTTGTAACGTTTGCTCAATCCTCAAGTAAAAAACCTTAAGATAGATGTTTATTCACAAAAATCTCATGTCATTTATTATCCTGCAATTTCAACCTTGAATAGCTTACATGTACATTTGGAATAGGGTATTGAAATTTTCCCCAAAACAGTTTATTCATTAATGTCTTTGTTCATTCATTCTAAAGTCTATTTAAGAAAAAAGCCTATCCATGTCAACAGATGACACCACACTCATGAACTCTTCTGAATAGTGCTACAAGGCTGAGGAAGCTTTGAGTCTATGAAACCAGGTGTGTTTGTTTTTTTTGTTTTTTTGAAAGGGCGAATTAAAGCATGCCACCTCAGTCAGCCATCTCAATGAGAGGAAACAAATCCATAACCACTGGATTTAAAAGGCCACCGGACCAACAAACCTTTTAAAAGACCAAAAGAGGTGTAAGCTGAGAAACAAAGGTCAATCTAATATGGACTTCTTTAACGATTGTTTCGCTCTTTGACTAATTCCCCGAGGCTAAAAGAGAAAGACAGACAGAAGAGAGACAGAGAGAGAGAGAGAGAGAGAGAGAGAGAGAGAGAGAGGGAGGGGAGAAGAAAAGAGCCGGTTAGCTCGTCCTCTCTCTCCGCTTCTCTCCACCAATGAGAACGGATCTAAGGATCCACACTGGGAATGTAACTAAGGTGAGACTTCTAACATCCTCTTCGTCTAACCTTAAAGCGGCTCTTTAAGGGAATGTTCACAATTTTCATAAATATTTTAGGGTGTGACAGTGTAATGATGGCCTGGGTGAGGCTAGCCCGTTCCTCGCGTCTGCTATTACGAGGCTAATCTGAACTCCCCATGAGGATTTCTAGATTTAATTTAGGCATTTGGGGATGATGCTCGGAGGAGACAGGGGCAATCCATCTTCTCTTAACAGTCCTAATCTTTATAGAGGCTGCAGACTTCAGGTAGTGCATGTGATGGATAGCACCCCTGGCCGAGGACAGTCCATTAGCAGGAGGAGAAAACCACAGAGCCAAAGCCCAGAACACTGTCTTAAGTGCAATTCTGAGGCCATGGCAGCTCTGTATACTACATTACTGAGGAGAAAAACAATGTTTTGGAGCAGACGTCCACCCCAGTTAACCATCCCAGTGCCCCTCATAGGTTCAGATTATCGAACTCCAGGCCTGCAGAGAGCCTCACCTCGACTGCCACAGAGCTCAGCAGCCATTAAAGAGAAAGTAACTCTTGACTCGACACTGGGAGTGTTATTCCGACTCGGGGCGACAATCACACAATAAGAGGCAACTAGAGTGCATCCACTCTAAACTTCATTTTGAAGCTTCAATCACCAAAAAAACCCAAGACGTGTTCAATAGTTTAGCCCTGAAATAGCAAATAAAAACTTCTCAGCTCTGACTGACAGAGCTCTTGATACTGTAGATTGATTGACAGCGAGTGACAGCTCAGTCGGTGTTTGATATCACTTGAAGTTAAAGTTTTTTTCATGACAGAGAGACTGAAACTAGGTCTATATTTTGGATTTTTGAAAGATGTGTTGGTGGGGGGAAAAATATCACATTTTCTGCCTGGAGGACCTGCCTAACCTTGAAGCTTTAAGATGTATACAGTTATTCTGCATCTCTTTTAAAGGCCTTCAAGCGTTAAATCGTGCCCAACTTTGAATTTATCACTGATGCTAATTTGTGTATCCAGATATCTTGGTGACCTTGTGTTGGTGGCAATACAGGGACGACGTTACATAAACAGAATATAAACAGAAAAACAAACTTTGCCAGTTAATCAGTTCAAGTTAAGTTGATGTGCTTCTACTCCCCCCATGATGTCCAATTAAGGGTCCTGTTTATCACAGTTTTTTTTTCTTGTTTTTTTTTACAGGTACCCACTGCTGCTGCTGCTGCCACTTTTATCTGCAGCGACAGCAGGACACCAGATCAAAACAAAAAACATGGATTATGGATAAAGTAAAGAGTGTGGGGGGAAAAAAAGTCTCATTCATATTTGCAAAGACTTGTTTGTTAAATCGTCTCGAGCAAACACAAAAACAGTGTTTATAACACATTCATTTGGCATTATAGCAGGCTTCAGTGCGTTTCTACGGGGTAAATAAAGGGAAGATAAAATGCAGTAATCCATCACAAATCATCTCAGGCCTCCTGTCATCTCACACAGCATGCTAGCCTGCCTCGGCTTTAATTAAGTTATTCTGGAACTGCTGACAACAAAATAAATAAAGAAATGGAGGGAAAATAGAGAAAAGTGTGAAGTGTGTGTGTGTGGGGGGGGGAAGGTTTCTATGGAGACCTGAAGCATCTGGCTTGATCCCAATGATTTGTTCTTAGCTGTCTTCATCTCCTTTTTTTTTTTGTACGTCTCTCTTCCTCTTTTTTTTATTTAGTTTATGCACACACAAAAAATATCTCTTTCCCCCACTCACATATCCCCTCGACAGCACCGAAAACCTCGGAGTTTGATTGTAATCATTCCCCAAACATCGCAGCATTTCATCACTTCAAGCCCAAAGAAAATCTTTCAAACCAGCAATTTTGTGAGCTTTGCTTCACCCTCATGTTCTTTTTTTGGGGGGGGGGTCTTCATCAACAGATTAGGAAAAAAATACTTAAAGGGTAATTCTGGTACTTTGAAGGCCTGGGCTCACTTCCTGTTTTTCTTCTTTTTTTTTAATTTATGGGGTCCATAATAAATAGAAACAGAATTGGTCTGAATTTAGAATTGGTCCAGTGAATCACTTCAGCCAGCAGCTGCACAACTGGTGCATATTTGTGCCTATAAGACAGGATCAGATTGTTATTCAAAGTATTCTATAAAGAATTCCCTCCTCCTCTCTTTATCTCTGACTCATGTTTGCAGCGTCACCTCCCCTCTTTTTGGGGCCAGAGTGTTGTGTCTGGTTAAGCAAAAAGGATCTTTGTCTACAACAAAAAGATTTATCTCTGCAGGGGCCCTTTCTAAAATTAGAGTAGACACTTTGAATTACAATCGGAGCCTTTCAGTGACAAAAAGTGGTCTATTTTTTTGTCGACATTCTGTTGTCAGGCATTGTTGTCCTGCAATATCATGCTGCAGCCATTGTAGTCAATTTCATGGCTGCTGGCTGAAGTGAAACACTACCTTTTGTAACTATTGTTATTGCACTTTGAAAACTTTATGAATACAGATTAATGTATGGAAATGTATCATAAATGTGAATTGGACAGAGATGATAAAGATGGCTGTAGCTGAAGGATGCTCACGTGTCAGTATCTGTAAATGGTGTTAACAGTAGTTTCTATATATCGCACTACCAAATGTTGAATACACCTACTGTTTGCTGTTGTAAGAGCTTTATATCAGAAATGACACTATATATGATGACACATTGGGAATTTCTGGCATTGAATGATTTGGGCAAACAAAACAAATGTACATTTATGCATGCGTTAATGCAGAAGATTTTCATTTTTTTAGAGCAAGAACAAAAGTTTACTTCTGGGCAGCTGTTGTTCATGACATAACATTTGTTCTCCACTTATCAAGCGAGGTAGTTTGTCCCCTGGCCTCTCTTGTCCAAGTGTCTCGCTAAAAGATAACGCACCCCCATTATAGGTTTTATTTGGTTGGAAGTCTGGACAACGCAGTTGCGGCAGATGGCTGTTCAACATAAGTCTGGTTCTGCTCGAGGTTTCTGCCTCTTAAAAGGAAGTTTTACCTCGCCACTGTTACTTTGTTAAATGTTGCTAAGTTCTGTGCTCATGGTGGCTTAATGTTGGGGCTTTGTAAATAATAGGGCTGAATAAGAAAAATGCATTCATCAATGCATTGCAATATATTTTTTCCAAATTCAATATCAATTCGGAAAATCCTGAAATCGATTATTTTCCCTTGTAATGAAGCCCCACTCCTGTGGGGGCACTGTGGGTGCCGCCATACTGTGATTGGCGTTTTACAGAGACCCCACACCTGTTAAATACATTTAGGAGTCAGTTTGTTCTTAACCAATAGAAATAATCCACACATTGGTATTTAACAAACATCAAAAGGTACAGTAAATGAGTACAGTGAGTGTTTCTGTAATGTATGGGCATTATTGAATCCATATCAAAGCTTATCGAACAATATCGTATTGAACTGATATAGAATCAAATTGTTACGTTCTTGACATAACCAGCTCTAGTAAATTATGTAATAAACAGCCATTTCTAGACCGGCTCTTTTTGTAAAGTGTCATAAGCCGTTTTCACAAATGAGCTCCTGAAAATATTTAGATAATTTGGATATTCTCCTGACCTGGCTGTTCACATATGCTCCTCACAGCGGGAGACTATCCCTGTCAGGAGGGAGGGCAGGGGGGGGGGGGAGGGGGGGAGTAGCGGACAAAGCAACAGAGTTCTCTATACGACGCTATAATGCCAATATCAGCCTGTATATTAACGCTATGTGTAGTTTGACAGAATCAAAATGTCAACAAAAGAGCTGAGCACAACTTACTGGCGAACAAAAAACATAATGCAGCCGTTTAATTACGTGCACCGAGATGTGCAGCAGTACCAGTATACAAACGTCACTCTCCCCTCCTATTGGCTCGAGGTGAATTCTCCGGAGAAATATCCTGCTGCGTTCTCACATCAGCTCACTCGGACTTGCTGTAGAAAATATACTAGGGGTCTGGCAGGAGAAACTCTGGGGGAAGTCCGAACGAAAAATGTGGCTGTTTGCAGTCACACATACAGCTTCTCATGGAACTATCAGGAGTTTTCTGCAAGTGTGAAAGCCTTATTAGATAACATTTGTTATGAATTGGTGCCATACAAATAAAGATTGATTGATTGATTGATTGATTGATTGATTGATTGATTGATTGATTGATTGATTGATTGATTGATTGATTGATTGATAGAGCTGAATAAGTGCACTCTGTTTGCAAATATAATATTTTTAAGTTTTATAAAGGACGCATATTCAAACTAAATAACTTGTTAATAACTGAGACACTTTTAGAAGTAGAGTCTGTGGAATGTCAACCAAACATGGGTCACTTACATGATGTCAAATTAAAAGTATGATAAAACATGTTTTAGAATGAGTAAATAATAATAGACCATTGCAGAACAGTGTCTGTTATTGAATGAATTGTTGTTTCACACATAAAACAAAAACCTAATAATGTCAGAGACAGATTGTAAATGGACTGATGTGATTCATTGTTGTGCAGTTGTGGTTTAATTCATCACCGTTTGTCTGCCTTCAAACAAAAGCGTCAATCAACAAGGGAGCACCAGCCAAAATTCAGCCCGGAGAAAGACAATACAAAATGTAAAACCTTCCTCTCCACACACTCTTTCTATCATGTTTCTGTGTTTCAAGCTAGAAAGAGTAGCAGCAGGATAAGTAATGGTGTAAAGTGCTAAACTGTGCCACTCTACAGCATTCAGTCTCAATTTGGACAGTGAAGGAGTAACACCTTTTAAAGCCTGAGGCTTGTTTCAGAGCGGTGATGGACGAGCTGCTAACAGCCTCTCTTCAGATGATTTTAGGGAGGAAGAAGAGGGCCGTGATAGATGGCTGAACTTTACATTTGACCCAAAGGAAAACAGAACACAGTGTAAACCCGTGTGCAGGGCGCTGTGCTGTGCTGGAATTCATAAGAAGGCGAGATTAAAGTTCACTTTTCAACCTGAAGCCTTGGAGTTTACTTTGATTTGATGCTGTGGTCAATTTAAAGGCACAGATTAGTTTATGGGCGGTGTGTGGGAGAAGTGCAATCTGCTATAAATGTTTTAAACTAGAGGGGTGTTAAATCATGCTGTTCAGCTGTGGGCCAAGATGTCCTTGTGTTAATATTACAGTCATTAAACTTTGTATAAAACATGCCATACTTTGGGACTGTTATTCTCGGGTGTCTGACCTCAACAAGATGCAGCCCATTGTCCTAGGCTTTGCCAACTGGACTGTTTTGTTCAGTAAAAACTGAACAAAAGACTAATGACTGAAATTAAGTAGAATTTGCACTGAGAACGAAGATCTATTGTTTGTTATGCTTCTGTCCTTGTCCACTTTGCCTCATTACATCTGGATCGTAGGCAGCAGGCATGATTTCATATGGGCTGGCAGGTTACGCACTCATAAGTTAAGCTAACATTTTCTGCCTCCGCATGTGGGGAAAAATTAAATTTAAGTGAGTGACTTCAGGTCATGTATCATTGCGTCACTGTCACTTTTCTAAAGTGCAAATTAACAAATGATTGATTATGATCAATTTCAGTCACGTGAATGCACCCTGTAGAGAGACGATCACGTAGAAATGGGACAAAACGAGCTTCCTTCTTAAATGTTATCTGACCATTAAAAGGCCGATCTGAAGTTGTTATCACTACCATAAGAATGTGTCAGAGGAGGCCAACTGCACCAGCTAGTAGGCCAGAAGGTGCATAATCATGTATTGTAATGGAGATGCCCTCAGACCTTAGCTTTCATGGTTACAACAACAATAAATACAAGTTACACAGTGAAATGGAAGCGGAGTGGTTAGGGACCAAAACTACTTGTTACGTTTAGAAAGACTGTTTTTGATTTACATTTACTTCAAGTACAACATACAAAAAGAAGAGTGGTGAGGCTATGTTGTACATGTAACCTACCTTACATGAGTTAGACCAAGCAAACTCTAACTTTGTTCTAAAACAGCATGATCGACTTCAACCACCTTTAAGCATGGACTTTCTCCCTCCTACTTAAACTCAATCACCTGACCTTTCCCCATGAATTAATAAGGACAGGATTGCTATGGCTACGAGGCCCGGAGGTAAATTTGTTTCATTTCACCTCAACAATCAGTGAGCACAGCCAAACCAAGCTGACCAGGAGGTACAGTACTTCATATGGACATTCTTAATGACGAATGAAAATGTCCATCTGAAGGGTAGAATACATCGCAATCAGCCAAAATAAAAAAATTATTCTCACACCCTGATATGACAACAGCTACGCTATGGTCACTACGTTCCACCCATTTTCATTATTTAATTATCTATTTGTATGTTTATTTCATTCATCCACCAAACAAAACAATTGAATACAAACATGAAATTGCTAATCTTGAATGTAAAGGATGTGATCTGCCCCGATTTCACAAGACATTAGGGATGTAATGATGCGCTCAACTCACGATACGATTCACGATACTGGGTACACGATATGATTCTCTCGCGATTTATTTTACAAAATGTGACTGTAGACAAATTATGACTGAAAAAGATTCCTTTAGCGGCTGCAAACTCGCTTTGTCAGTGTGGTTTGGCCTTTTAATGTTTTTTTTCTCTCAACAAGGGGAGGTGATTGGAGCTTCTCATTGTGGTGTCGATGAAATGCTGCATCATGTTGGTTGTGCTATTTGTGTAGTTCCCTGTCTTCTCGCAGTATTTGCACTCAGTTTTTGTCTTGTCTGCTATCTTCTCACCTCTTTCATTTTCTGTCTCGGGGAAGCCAAAATGCTTCCACACCTCCGATTTAAAAGACGGTGGTGCGTCCTCAATTTCAAAATCTTGCTCTGCAGCTGCCAACCACCTCTACTCTACAGCTGCTGACGCTCACAATATTGTTGCGATTCATTTTTCAGAGAACTGAACCTTGACACCTTTGAATCGATTTATCACGATTTTACGATTAATCTTTACATCTCTACAAGACGTTAATGAATAAAACACATAATTTGAAAAAGGTAAACCACATCAGATCCCTGTTTACAGGAGTTTTGTCGCAGGGCTCTGCTAATTATGGAGCTCGATTCTCTGTCTTGGCTCAAACTGTGTTGACACACAACATAAAAACATTTAAGATACACTCATTGAACTCACTGATGTCAGCGTATTGACTTTGTGATGCTAAATCAGGTCAGATTTGAGAAGCCAAAAACTGATATGCATCTTTTTACTCAGTGTGAATGTTTGTTTCCTGTGCGTTTTCTATCTGCCCTGCATTACTCTGTTTATATTACTTATGAGCAGAACAACAGGCAGTGGGCAGAGGGAGAACATAACTGTAAGAATCCCATTAAAGCTCATTACCAATGAGGACAAATGAGAGAAGTTAAGTTACTTAAGTTCTCTTAGAAAACTTGAAAATTGGCATTTGTAAAAAGAAATAAGTGTGAAAAGTGCCCATGCATGACAATGAGTGGGCACTTTGGCAGATGAGATTTGTTGAAATAAAACAAAGCAGAAAGAAGGATTTCCTCATGGGAGGAGAAACCTTGGCTCCAAACTCTACCCATTGTCTCCTGGTCTTTTATTTTTGTCTACTTCAACAGAGGGATAATCTGCTTCAAATGACACCATATTGTTGATAGCAGAGAGGCTTATTGTCCTCCTTTCATGTCTCTGATAAAAGACACAGAGAGCCACTGTTCCAGACGCCGGGATTGAGGAGAGAGTACCATTACACTTCCTCATCTCCATAAAGCCCCTCATTCATCCATTTACCTCTCAGGACTGTGCGGTTCCAGCAGCCTGCAGGAAGAAGCAGTCGAGTGCAGAAAGCTGCTCGGCTCGGCTCGGTACGGCACAGAAAGCAGGCCGATGTGCTGAGTAGCGACAGTCAGCAGATTCGCTTTGTTGTGCACTTTCATTTAGGCAACAAGGGGGCTGCTTTCGTTAAGTGCAACTCTCTGGAATGAAAGAGTTTGAGTTGGCGAAGGCAGTTAGTTTTACTCCATCACTTTGAAACCTCGGCTATAACCATCTGTCTAACTCGCTCCTGAAATCCAAGCCAGAGCAACCCGGGATAGATTATTCATTTCAACTCCAACATAGAGCGCTACTTATAAGGCTGATCATGCAGAAAGTAGATAGACTTCAAGTTAGCACAATTGAATATTAATACGACTCAATTATCCTTCAGGGGGGGAGGAATCAGTCCAAACATTGCTGATGGGAATGAGAGGCTTGCCGGAGCGTTTTGCTGAGCATTTTAATGGCTGGTCGTTAATGGGCGGGTGGGCTCGTGGGGGATAAAAAAAAAAAAGCACTTACATTTAGAGAGCGTTCACAGATTATAGTGTGGTTTTCTCTCTCTCTCTCTATCTTTGATACAAAACCTGCTTGGAAAATTCCATACAACTGTTTGAAAAGACTTCCTCCAGCATCACAGCCAGATGGTCGGGTATTAGCAAGAGAGGCCAGAGTCTGAAACCTGACAGTCGTTCAATTCACACATCCGGTGACCCCCGGCCACCCACTTAGAACCAAAGCCCATCCCCCTCAAACACACACACAGCAGAGTTATAATGTGTTTACAAATAAGAGTTCTTGAGCAGCATAACGGCCGGCGAAAGCTTTTGTGATCTCTAAGGAGAGAGGTGACGAACCCTCGCTTGGCCATCTTCATTAAGACCCTGGAGAGAGAGCACAAAAAGCTACAGGCTGACGCTGAAGTAGAGGCAGGCTGAGCAGCTATCTTCCACATGTGATATAGCAATTCACACACAAACACAGCCTTTTGTTTATCTGAAAACAATGAACAGACAAGCAAACTGTCAAAGTCTATTCTCGCACTATAAAGGTCATATTCACAGGTGCGAGTATTGAACTAATTGCACATTTCATACAATCTTGAGCGTCTGAATGGAAAAACCGCGAAGGCATTTCTAAAGATAAAAAAGCAATAAGCGCTCACAATATTATGTCTCTCCCCAAACACATTTGGTGGACTCATTGGCATTCGAATTACAGAGTATATTTTCCAGCTGATATACTTTAAACAAGATAATCATCAGCAGAGGGAAGTGGGGTAGAAATTTCATTGAGCAAACAATGATTATTTTATTCATAATCCAGGGGCAAAGGAAAACGAGGAATATCAGATGAGCTGAGTGAGGCGAGCTTAAAGCCACAGGAGAGTATGTTCCGGTGTCTCTTAGTACCGGAAATAAAAAGGAAAACAGTGTCCTACAATCAATAAGACAGAATGAGAGCGGTAAAAACACATTTGAATGTTGGAACGGGCAACACTTCAATCTTGCTCTCGGTAACGTCTCTCCATATTACACCACAAAATCCTCATATGGTTTACAGTGGTTTGCTTTTTTTATTCACGTGTGAATCACGGATAACACATTGGGCTTAAATCTGTCACAGCAGGAGGTCGTACACGGTTCGTAACATGTTGCATTTATCTGTATTTTTTTGTGTAGCCAATTAACTCAAAACATACACTGCCAAAATGACTCATAAAAACACCCCGCAGCTCAAAACAAATATGTAAATCCAACTTTTTCTTTCTGATGGAATGGATGGGTTTTTTACCGAAAGCAGACACATACGATTTAAATGCAATGTCCCAGATTCATTTCTGCCGTAAAACTTAAGCAGATTTTCTTTTTGACTTGAAGGAAAACGGGAGATGATCAAATCATTAGCAAGAGTGGTGTTCAAATCGAGGGTCTTAGTAAGTCATGACGTGTTTGACAGCGAACACAACACCCAGACCCTGAAACTGTATCAGCCAAATGAAATTCAGCCATATTTTATTTAGGCAGTAAGAACGTGCTTTTCCTTTATGGATTCAAGTCAAAGAAGCTGAATGTTTGGCAGCACTTTGAGTCCAAGACAAATTTCCCAAAGGGGACAATAAAGTGCATCGTATCGTATCGTATCGTATCCTGCAATAAGAGCTGAAAACGGTTTAGTGAAACAGCAGCCTGTTAAAGTCTTTAGGGTTCATCTTTGAAGATCTGGTTTAGGAAATTATTTTTGGAATACTGCCTGATGAACAGCAACATTTTTGTTTCTATAATTAAGAAAGAAATTATGACAAATTCTGTGAAGCATCTCCATAAATAAAGGAACAAGAATCACAATGAACCAGCACAACGTCCTAAGAATTACTTTGAAATTATACTGATCTGCAGCAGCGAAAAGGTTTACAAAGGTTTACGAAACTTAAAACTCATGAGAAAATCTTTTGTGACAATAAATGTAACTTTTTCCTGTGACATTTATTTTGTTTTCACAGATAATCTTTCCCCTTTTTTTACCCAAAGGTTTTCTGTTGTTTGTTTCAACGCATTCAGTAAAATATTCAGATAAATAATAAGTGGAAGAACAACATTTCTAGTAGACGTGGTTGGTAAAAAATCCATGTGTCACCCCTTTTTGTTAAGGTCAGGTCACGTCGTCACATAGTCACAGGCTGTTTGCAGAGAAAAAGAGTGGGAGCAATACTTCTTCATCCACTTACTCACTTCTTCCTCTTACATATTATATGACTCCCAGTTTTACTCTTGAGCTATTAATTAAGAAACATTTCAGACATTCATCACACTTTGTAATTCTGTAATATCACTGACTAAGACTCCCCTGCATATCTGTAATGCATTGTAAAGTACATTATGAATTTTAATTTATCAATTATATCAGCAGTGCCGATATCCCAAAAAAACGATATATACCTGTTTTTTTTATAGTGGGACACTAAAGCATTTCTGTTGTGAACTGTGTGATGACCGCTAACCTGTGTGAGTGCTCCTCCTGTTGTCTCGTGTCTCTCCCCACTTAGGCTGCCTTCAGGTAGTAAGGGGCGGAGCCAGTTCATTTGATGTCACACACCTGGGCAGGCTGGGCCTCAGTATTTAGGCTGGCTTCTCAGTCTCTTTCTCTCTCTCTCTTGTCAACACAAACTTTGGTTTGTGGTCTTTGTTTTGCCTCCACAACACCACACATATTCACCCTTGCAGTCACCACTGATTTACAGACTGCATATTCTTCTATTAGGTTATTTTGCCTTAGTTTTCAAGAAATGATCGCTTAAATAACTTTAAAAGTGTGTGGTCTCCCCCTTTCGCCCAGCTCACTGAGCCTGTGTTGTGACAACTGTTCATCAGATAAAAGAAGACATTTCAAAACGTCGCCTCAGAGTGAAGCGGTTTCGCGGTTTTCTCACAATTTATGGAGCCGTTCATTGATTATCATGGCAAATCAACTCAAGATTATAAACATAATTGCTGTAATCATTGGCTGATGTGCTGTTTGGTAAAACATCCTGTAAGTAATATGTTGATCCCCACACTGCAGAGAATTCATCAAATAAAATGTGACATTAAAGCTGCAGCGCTATATAGATGAAAAAAAAATACCACAGTCTGTCAAGTTCAAACCGAATGGACTGCTTTTAAAGTGCTTGCTAACAGTGTCACCTGAGGGTCTCTGGGGTCTAAGTTGATACTGGACCGGAGTCAGATGTTACAAACAAGGAGAACATTATGGGTCATTTTGCATTATTTTACCCTGAAGTGGTTTCAAATACAATAAAAAAAAAAAAAAGTTATAACCAAAGTATCTGTGCTGTTGTATCCCCAAAGCCATGGCACATGCGCATACATTAATGTCAGTGCCATGACAACCAGTGAGGTTTTTGTGACAACAGCTATTGTCACTTGTAATGTACATTGTGGACCCTCTTTTGAGACTTGAAAAACAACTATTAACACTACTTGGATAGCGAAAAGAATAAACATATGAAATACAACAGCATGTGTAACAAAACACTTTCCTTTTAGGGAATTTCAAATGACACCTGTGAATGCCTTTAACTGTATCATTTCAAATAAAAGTAGACGCTCAGCAGGATGGCTGAGGTGTGAAGTGAGTGTGAATTGATCTAAAGTTCTTCTCTCACAGTGACACTGTCATAAAACTTAGGCCTGTTTGAACTGTGTCTACATGTCTGACAGCTGTGAGCTGCAGTGGGAGCAAAGAGTGTAAATGGATATCTTTGTATAAAACTTTGTTTCTTTTTTTCTTCTTCTCATAAATAACGTCAGGTGACTGTTGTGTTTGGAGTGAGACATGAGAATGTCAGAGTGTTGTTCTTTGGAAGTGTTTGTGGAAATCAATAAAACATTTAACAAATAAGAAGACAGGGACTTTCAACTGAGAAAACAAAAGAAAACAGAAGAAGAAAAAGAGACGATAACCTCTGAAGATTTCAGTTGCTTTGTGCGGCATGTTTAAAACTAATTTTAAAAATCTAGCATCCTGTCAGCAGCATGTTCAGTCCTTATTGAGATTTTCCAGTTTACTTGTACTGAGGTTCCTGTCACAGTCAACTTCAGCCTGCCTGATTTACACCCACAGCCTCCCTTCATTGACATTCACTGACTGCTTCTTCTTACCTGTTAGCAATATGCTATATTGATAAGAAGTAGTGTGAGCAGATGTTCAAGCTAACTGCCAAGATTTTTTTTACACATCTAAACTGTTTGAAAGGCAGACTTGCAGTTCATCCAAGACACACTCAGTCAAGTAGTGCCATGTTCTGTCTTTGAGTGAATATTTCTATAAAGAGCGTTTCATCGTCACCACTGGAGAAAACAACTAGCAGCTAAACTACAACTACAACCACTGCTAGAACAGCAATTTGTTTGCTAATGCTACTGTCAGTATGCTAACAGGAGGCTCACAATGCTTACCTGTTGATGTACATTTGGTATGATGTTTTTAATTTTTTATATGTAAGCTTAATTTTTAGCATACCAAGAATCAGTGGGTGTCATCCTCTGATAAACATGAATGTCTAAATGTATTCCATCTGTTATGTTCACTTCATTTTATCTTGGACCAATGTGCTGAAGTAAATACTAGGATTTAAAAAATATGTATCCCACATACAAAGTTAGAGTCTTTTATTTTTGGGCTCTCCTTTATTGATTCTTTTGTCTAATTGGCTGATTTGTCTTTGGGTCAATGTATGCTGGGAATTATTTTTGTTTTCGGAGGGCTCAGGGTTATTAAGGTTAGCGTTAAGCGTGGTGCATTCCTTCTACATCGAAATTTACACTTTAGCTATGTCGTAGTGGCCTATGCTGTCGTGGTCAATACATACTTGTGCATTGATGTGTCTGCGTAGCTCTGCAATACTCGGCCTACAAAACGCTAGTTGGCAGTCCAATTTCTATGCAAGCTGAATCGTCAGTTTCTGGTTCTGCCACATTCTCTGCTTGTTTGTGTACAGGAAACCATGACGACCAGGTGATATAAACCTGAGTATTGTGCGGGGGGAATTCTAGAGAGGCCCGGCTGATAAAAATCTTCTTTTAAAATTCACAGCAGTAAAAATGTTTTATATCTTTATCCATTCATTAAAAAGCACGTTTAATAAACATGCAAGGCAACGAAAAAGGAAATCATTTGCCATCACTTTCAAAAATGTCTGCACCAAGGACAGCGCATGTCACCTCAGATGTATTAATTGAGAGTATTTCAGTTCCAACAGTGTTAGTGCTGGCATTTAATTAGTGCAAATTCTTTTTTGGATAGGGTGCTAAAAAGGGGCAGATAGCGGGTGCTATTTCTGCGCAGTTCACGGTGCTATTTGTGGGTGTAAGACTTTTTGGTTGTTCCATTATCCATTATTGAGTTCTCTTGAGTTGCTGAATGCTTAGATTGAGACGTGTTTATAAAGTAATGTACAAAGAGATGAAATGCTACCATGGTGATGCGTGTAGTCTCATTACAGGATGTTGTAAATAAAAAGCTGTAGTTGACAGAATATCTTAAGAATTGCTCACAATGAGACACATAAATCATTAAGCTTGACTTGCTTTGAGAAATCAGAGAAGAAAGATCACTTATAACCTGGCGGGAAAACAAAGACAAATCTGTCCACATCCTGTCAACTCTTACCACCTTAAATAGTCTCATCAAGAGATTAATCCAGACTTGAACACATCTGAAGTCAGGTGAGATAAAACAAAGTGGCCCCAAGGGCAAAGCAGCTTCCATTCTGAGACAGATACACACCTAGAGACAGCTTTTGAGTCTCCATGACTGCTTTATCAACTTTGAAACCACCAAATAAAACAGACTAGTAAATCATACGTACGTCCCTCACCAACGTCAACATCTCCTCAGAAGCCTGCTTCATTTATTTTTCAGCCATGCATATTTAGCAGTTGCTCTCACTCGGGGAAAACAGGCCACTTCATGGAACTCATTCCAGGAATTCATCAGCACTCTGTCAGGCAACATGGCAGCCAAATATTTCTATGTCAGAAAAACGAGGGCCAAGAAAAAGAGAAAAAAAAAAAAATAGGACATACTGATGATCAACTGTGCTCGATGGACCAAAAAAAGCACAATTCTTAGAAAGGAAAGTAGTCGTATTATGCAATCATTCAGATGTTGTGGAGCTGCCGACTCCACATCCTAAAGCTATATATTAAAGGAAAACAAACATCCTGTAATCCCTTACACCCCAACATGCAATCTATTTTTTAAGATCCATTTCTCCTTTTGCACTGTCAAGTTCTTTTATCAGCGTTTGCCACTTTTTTCGTTGCTTTTGGCAGCCCGGATCTTCAGATTAAAGCACCAACAGGGAGATAGCATAAGAATATACTGTGTTTACTCTAACTGCATCATAATTCTCTGCACTCATAATTAGAATTGGACATTTTGGGGGATTTAAATTCCATCTTAAAAGCAAATCAAACACACATCGTAATTAGAGAAGTGATATCAACGTGCTACAATATCATTCTCTAATCTACAGACAGTACATTTGTGGCAACTGCTCAACTTCAGAACAAACAGAAGGCAACAACACAATAAAAAAAGAGTAATATTTGGTAGACTGCCACGAGAGCTCAAGTTCAAAGAAAAATACGGACTTGCGGTGCATTGCATCATGTGGGGGCACAACACCAAGTCATCCGCCACGGAGCTCATTCCAGACAAACCTGCAGCCGAGTACGTGCAGCAAAACAGAAAGATTCATTGATCTTTTTTTTTTTTTTTTTTACTCCCAACTCCATCGCCTCATTTAAACCACACAAAAAATCCCCTGCATGATATTTATGGGACATAAATAAGAAGTAGACAAATCTAATTTATTTCAGGGTCAACTCCATCAGCTTCCAGTGTCAGCGCAATCAATGCCAGAGAAAACGCAGCTCCCTTCAAGTGAAAAGAAAAGAAGCAAAAACAAAAATCTCCATAACTGCCATTGTGAGTTTCAGAGGGGCGACGTGGCTGCATCATAAAGGTCTAATTTAGCCTGTTTTTCTGAGCGGGAGCTGCAGGAACACACCCACCGATTGCCACATGACCTCGGCTAAGAACTAAAACACAGGGTGTTTTCCCTCAGCGCTGCCATAATGATACATTACTATTTCTGCTCCGGCAGCTGGTGGGAGGCTGTTCTGAAAAGTCACTCAGTCTGCCTCCTTTATTTGCCCCCTGAATCTTGTAAGGCACTCTGAGGTTTCACTTTTATATAAATGCCTGTGTTAGTTAAGATGTAAATTCCTTTTACAAGTAAAGCAATGGCGCAACGTTTTTTTTTCTTCTAGCTGTGAATGAAAACCTGCACATCATGTAAATGAGTTCTTCATGTAGGCTTGTTTGTTTAGTGCAGTTCTGGCTGTGTGTTTTATCTTCAGTGTAGCAGAGGGACTATGATACTTACTAAAAGTTAGAAGGATGAAGATTAACACTGAACGAAACTCTGGACTATAGTGACAAAGCTTATTTAATAACACTTCAGTTAATGTAGAGGCCCAACTAGAGACAAGAGTTACAAATTAGCAAAAGATGGAACTTCTCTGCACAATCATTAGTTTCATGCTCTGTATTGGAACTAAAATTGCATTGCCAGTTTCCAAAAAAAAGAAAAGACTGAACAAATGATACAGGACTAATTTTTCTCAAGAGATCACAATCTAAAGCGGCCCCTGTTTAATGCAACAAGCAGCATGTCATTTATGCCAAAAGCAAACAAAACACTATTTTTCACTCATAGCTCATAAGGATTAAAAACACACGGCTGACGGCACACGGTGCGACTACAGCCTCACTGAGTCTCATATCACTTATAGCTCACTTCGAGCTAATGTAGCTGGACTTTACCAGACTTAAATATTATCTTAGTCTTGTTGTGAGTTGTAGAGAGTAGAGTTGGTCGTCTTTCAACCGGAAGGTTAAGGGTTCGATTCCCCAGCTCCTGCAGCCACATGTCTGATGTGTCCTTGGGCAAGACATTTAACCCCAAGTTGCTCCCTCTGCTTCGCTGGCGAATGCATGTGTATGAATGGGATTAGTTACTTCTGATGGTCACTCTACATTACAAGCTCTGCCACCAGTGTGTGAATGTGTAGGTGTGACCTGCGGTGTAAAAGCGCTTTGAGTAGTCAGAAGACTAGAAAAGCACTATAAAAGCTCAAGTCCATTTAACATATTAATAAGAGTTAAGTTTATCTAACTTGGCAAACAGTGGGCTAACATTAGCATCAGCTAAGCTAGCAGCCCCTGAAGCTACACCATAGTCTGTGGACCATCACTGTTTTTGATGTGACAAGTCTTTGAGTCAGTGTTTTTACCTCTTTTAACGATAGGGTCCATCTATTTTGAAGAGTAGGAGAAACCCCCCAAGGAATTTTTGCTGTACTTAATTATACTCAAAACGAAGCTTAGCACCCACAAATACGGGAGAAGCTGCTTGGCCCTAAGCACTGCTGCCGAAAAGCTTCAGAGAACCCTGAAACTAATTTATTTAGTTGTAAGTGTGAAGTCGGAAACTTATCCAGAAGCATATTTTGTTTCTGACTGTGAATCTTCATAAGAATCTTAATTTTTAAGGTACATTATAATACTTTCTGGAAACAAAGCAGGAGACTTGTAGCTGTTGTTGTTGACATTGTAAAATATTTCACCGGTGAATACAGTTCAAGCTTCAGGCAATAAGGCTTCACAGATGCACCTCTTGCATACAGTGTCAATGTTGCCCACATGTATCGCTAAACTATTTACCAGCTGTGGTCCTTTTTCTATTTAGAAGAGAAATATTTGCGGGGATTTCCTGACTTTATTTGTTCAGATCAAGGTCTAAACATTGGGGGGTCACCATTTGCTCCTTCACTCCCTCTCATCTATTCTCTTCCAAGGGCACCTTGCATAATACATGCAGCACATAACAGTCGGCACACCGGGCACACGATGAGAAGTCAGATATGCCTTCTTTAGGCATTGAATACCGCACGCAATCAAAGGTGAAATTAGCACTTTCTGCTTTATTAAATCCCAGGGAGGGAGTCATTTGATTATTCTGCTCCTCCACTTGTGCTTCTTACTGCTGTCACACCTCAAACTACAAATTAATTGGGTTAAAAATGCTACAAAAAGACTTATTTTCTGCAGAGGCAAAATCACTCCGAGCTCTAATGATAAGTTAAAATAAAATCATTGGATTTTTTGCTGCTTTAGTTTCCCCTGTTGGCTTTTAAAGCTGTAAGCCTATTAATGCATGTATTTACATGTATATGGTTTGTATTCTCCTGCAGCCAGACGGCAGAGATGTGCCACTTCTTCACACATAATTAATTGTGAAATACAGTCTGAGTGTGAGGGCATGAGGAAGAATCTCCCGGGGAAAGGGTATATTTTAACCGCTTCATAACAATATACGACTTGTGTGGGGTTATAAATTCCTCTGCAGGTCTCAGTCCTGTTGTACACTGCAGCTCCAGATTTAATATTAAAGATTTAATAAAGTGATTATATTATATTCTGTGCTGTCAGACATACAGTATGGGGGGAATGTTCACATTCAACTGTGCTCTGTCTAAGGAGCGGCTTATTTTCTAATTCTTATTACGAACAATACTGTAGAAAGACTTAAGGACAATCATTTTTAAATTCATAAAGTGTTGATACTTTGCTACTCTAACCCTCCTGTCAATTGAGGTTTTATGAATAACAAAAGATTTTATTGACAAATACATCAATAAACACTTAAAAATGAGCCAATATGTGTCTTACACAAGCGTTTATTGGTCGTTTTTATTGGATGTTGTACTATGAATGCTAAATAAGGAGATTTGACATTTACAGGAGAATTATTCTGGACTGAAATGAAATAAATAAACTTACTCAACAGTCAAGTATCTCAGGCTGCAAATAATTATTAATTACTTATTTGCTTTTCTAGTAAAATAGACAAAAACATAGAAAATGAAATGAAATGAGGCGAGGCTGCACAGGTTTAAAAAATAATAATAAATAGAAGAAAAGATGTGAAGAAATCCACTGCTCGTCAAGGATAAGGGACAGAGCTCAAAATATAAATACAATAAAAGAGCGTCCAGGTTATTTGCAAATAAAGTTCAAGGTGAAAAATTGGCAGTCTAAACTGAAAAATTGAGGCACTCTGATGCAGTAAAAAAAAAAATCTTTATTTAACAGAAATGTGTCTACGCGTTTCCACTTAGCTGAGTCTTCTTCAGGATTACTAGACAAGAAGTAGTAGTCAATGACCCCTAACACTCCAAGGAGATATTCTAAAATACTTGTGCCAACAGCACAACATCCATATTTTGTTGTTTACATGGCAAAGAAAGGCTTAAAAACACCACCTTTCAGAACCTTCAATCAGAGAAATTTCAGCCTTTTTGCTAAAAAAGAGGAACAACGTGGTTAGAAGATTATTATAACAGCTGCAAATTAAAGTAAGATGAATCGACTGATCGTGTGCAGCTCTATACGTCTTGAGATGCAATGCTGTAGCCGCTGTTTTCAGGCGTACTAACCACACGGTGAGAGCTGGATCAGCCTCTGTCAAACATTATCAAGGTACTGTAAATAGCTTGTCTAGGCCCAATATTGATTTTTCAGCTGCTGCAGCTCTCACAGTAAACTTTATCAATCCATGCATCTGAACGCTGGGCCGCATGCCAGCTTCAGTCCTGTTCACATGACAGACATGCACAGGCCGTTATACAGAGTTGAAAAAAAAACAAAAATATGATCAGGCTACTGGAAGAAGAAGAAGGAAAGTTTTTGACTCTTTTTCATCTGCAAATGAGCCATTGACAAGATCCAAAGAGTAACCTTAATTAACTGAAGCGGCTGCTCTGAAAGTCTGAACCACCTGGCTGTCAGACAGAGAGCACAGCTGGACACCAGTGTGTGGTCAGCTAGAAATGGACTGGTGTGTGTGTGCATGTGCATGTGTGTGTCTAGTGCGTGTGTAACTGAGCTAAAACCCCTTATTATTATTCATTATATTCAAAATAATGGACATAATTACATACATCTGTCGATAAGTATGGCCTAAATGCCAATCATAGTCTCCCATAATTTGTAGCATGAGCAGTATATTAGGCCTTCACTTATATTCAATTATACATATAATAAAATATTATTTTTATCTTCATCATATTAAAATGTTATTCATTTTAATGTATTTGGTTTCTAATGAGATTTTATCTAGCTATGATTAGGAATGTTCAAGTTTATCATGTTGGGGACATAATGAAAAATCCACTTTGACAGTGTTTCTGAACATACTGTATATTTGGGTAACCTAAGGCTCTACCGACCCACAAAAATGTGAAATAAACCCATCCAGTGCTTTGTTTGTGGTCTGCATAAGTCTTACAACACAAACAACAATGCTCCGTTTGGGGGGGGGGGGGGGGGGGGCTCATTGCATTTAAAGAGACACACACACCAAAACAGAGCGTTCTGAGAGAGCTGGTTTAAACAGGGGTCACAAACCTCCTCTGGTGCTTGATTCATGTTATATTTTGACCAAAGAACAGCACAGATGTTTCATTTAGACCACAGGGGACTGTTTGAAAAGGTGAAAAAAGGGGTATATTATGTCCTCTTTAAAGGCTGATGAGGTTGTCGATTTGTAAATCTGCAAAGTTATCATTAACAATCCCTATCATATGATGTAAAAGAACACTACTGTCATTTTCTTGGAAAGAATTTCGATGGCAACAATAAATGGAAGCATTCTTTTTTCCTCTGAAATTGAGAGACACTTGAAGAGTGTTTGTTCAAAAGGTTATCGCTGCACTTGAAAGATTTTGAAATAGGATGGATGTCCAGAAAGAAACATGTTTCCTCAAGTGGGTTTGTGTTTCTTTTCTAAATGTGTACGTGAAAGGATGAGGTATAAGAGGCACATTCATATCGAGCTATACGTGGGAGTTATGCTCTCTCAGGATTGTTTCATCTCCATTTTCATTTGTGCTTCATTTCTGAGAAAGACACTCTGATTCAATAAATCTTACGGCTGTATTAAGACCACACTTATATGGACTGCACTTATGTAGTGCTTTAAAGTGGAAAAAGTGCCTTACAATTCTGCTTCTCATTTACCAACTCACACCAGCACTGACAGCAGCAGAGCTTCAATTCCAGGCACTAACCCGGCCATCACAAGCAACTGAGAGTTCTTTTTTTTTTTTTTGCACAGAACCGTCGGCTATAACACCCACACACCCACACATTTGAACCCCAAGTCAATGGCCACATAGACTTCAACTTTGAAGCTAGATACAACTTTAGGGTTATTTCTGGACTCAGTTCTCAGCAGACGACTGTTCAACATGGTCTGGTTCTGCTCAAGGTTTCTGCCTGGACACGGTGGATTAATGTTGGGCCTCCGTATATAAAATAAAAAAGTTTTAAAAAAAAGAGAGAGCTCTATCTTGACCAGCTCTTTTTGTGACGTGTCTTGATATCACATTTTTTATGAATATTGGTGCTCTATAAATAAAGATTGACTGATTGAAGGTGTGAGAAAGCCCCTGATGGAGGGAGGTTGGGGTGGTTGGATGGTAAACACCAACAGTTCATGTTGACTGGTTTTTAGAAGATAATTTCCTTTTAAGTTACATAGCCCACTTTTTCATGTTACAAACTAAATTATTTAAAGCTCACAAAGTAATATCAGCTTCCAAAACCAAACCAAATGTTTAACACTTGGTTGATTTTTTACAGTCTTACTGGATGTTGCTACTGGTGTTAATTTTTGCAAACATGACTTGGGAATCCTGCAAGTGGTTTACCAACAGCGTCGTAGTTGAGTTTATTCAAGAGTTTGTGATACAAGTTGTTGCTTAAGTTTACTACAACAAGTAGGAGCAAGGGACCGAACCTCCAACCCTTGAATTAATTGATGATCTTCTCCACCTCTTAAGCTATAGCCTGCCAATTTTCCCTGAGTAATGTAGTGAAGAAGTAGTATAAAGTAACAGAACAGAAATGCTTCAGAAGGGCGCAATTACTGTTTTAATGAACCATTATGTAACAGGCCTTCACTAGTGATTAAACTCGTGTTTTCTTTTCTTACATTATAATAACATTTAGATGCTAGTTTCAGTTCTGTTTCTTTAAGTTGTTCATAATGTTGTAGCAGCCCAGTAAAATGTCCTACTTATAACATATGGTGTGTTTAGAAAGACGAAGAAAAGAGGACAGTGTATGTGATTTTCAAACCTCTCCTCTACCCCAAATGGTTTCTTCGCTGACTGCAAATTCAGCGTAAAGAAGTGCTAAGATATGATTTAAGTTTGTAAAGGTCGTTAAGTTTGATCCCGGCCTGCTGACAGATGTGATCAGGTCGCGTACTCTGCTCGAGCTTACGTCTGACCCAGAAAATTGGACTGAGAATATTCATGTGTGTGTCCTCAAGAGGATTCAGAGACTCTCTCTCTTTCATGACCGTCATCCGACCCTTCCTGTAGCACACATGGGCAAACTGCCACACCATACTGTAAAAATGCTACCAGATGGCCTCCATATCCTCTTACTGGCTGCCTCTGTGGTCACGGGTTAACCGGGTGACGCCCACACTTCAGTATTTTCACTGTGATTGTAGCTGCTGTTTGAGAACACAGACAACACAGCAGCCAGCTTCAACATCCTCGGATGAAAGCAAAAAAATAGACCAAGGGAAGGAGAAGATTTTACATTTGTTGCTCTGTATTTTCTTAAGGAAATATACTGAAAGTAAGCTTTTGATTCAACCGGAAAGAGTCATTTATCCAAAATGTATATTTTTTCCAATGACAAATACTGAAGGATCTACATTTCTTCTAGCTTCAGTTTCTGTCTCTTATGACTTACCATCCTATCTAAGTCCAAAAGCTTAGCATTCAATTTTCAGAAAATAAATACCTGGAGATATTTCATAAAGCCCAGATGGTCATTTGAAAACACTTCCTGCTGTTCTGAAGTTATTTTCCTAAATCCTAAAACTCTTATTACCACCTGGATGTTAAAATGTTCCATCTGTCGCTTTTAAACCCATCTCTCAACAACTGCAACTGAATTAACTCGTACAGGTAGCCAGAAATCACATATGCTCCCGCTCTTTGTGTATATATAAAAAATAAATAAATGTAGAAGTCAATATAAAGAATTGAAAAGAAACGTCTACGTTTACCAGAAACTGATTGCAAAAGTTTTAATTGAAGTTCATGTTTCACAACCAGAGCAAACGTACATGACATTTAAAGCTTACCTCTTTGTTCAGTTAAGAAGACAGAGGTGCGCCTTTGAAAACCATTTAGTACGTTTTTTTTTAATGAGAAACAGAGGGAATGTTTTATCACCCAGAATAGAATTTAATTCTTTGAGGAATCAGAATTTAGTGAACACTGTGTATTAGGGCTGTGCAATTAATTGCGATTTTATCGTTATGAGGATGGGACCCTACGCAATAAACACATCGCGAAAGTCTAACTTTATCGCAATAAATTCAATTTAAAAAACTTGAATGTAGTCAGCAGTGCTGTCTCCCTCAGCATGTGTACATTTCTTTATGAGGATCCCCATCCTAATATAGCATACTAGGTGCATTGTACATTGCACCTCTTGGATGGAACCATGCGTATATTGTCCATGTTTTTAAATTTGATACAGTCAGACGAAGCTAGCTAGCAGATAGCTATTACTACCCTTGGACTTTTTTTTGTGCCAGTTAAGTGGAGGAACATAAATGGTTTTTGGGATGTGTTTTGGATTCAGGAGGGCATGTTGCAAACAAAGGTATTGTACAAAACATTAAGAACAGCAGAAACTGTGTTATAGCGATGTGCACGTTTTCATTTTTGTTCATTATTGCTATTATTATTATTGAAATATTGAAAAACGTTAACGCACATCGCATAGTTATCTCTTATCCTGCAGGCCTACTATGAGTGTTCAAAACATCTGTAGGCATTTTTGAAAAGCCTTCATTTTAAATCTTTATTAGAAGAAAAATCTATGGCTTAATGAGCAACATTTAAAGTTGTTAAGAATAACTATCAGTATTAATTATGATCTAGAAGTTCATAAAGACCGTGTCTCATCAGGACTGGGTGGGTTTATGACATTTGTTTGACAGTCTCTTAAAGCTGTTTAACTGTGCTACATTTTCATTGGTGCATCAATATGAATCATTGCCAGTTCAGCCTGGTCCACTTAAATTCTAGAAGATGAGCAGAGAGAAAAACATGAAATCTGTTAAAGCATTTAGTCGCAGTAATTCAACATGTACAGAGCTGTGGTTAGGTGGAATTCTTGGCCAAGAGAGTACTTAAATTGGTTCAAAAATGGTTGGAAAAGTGTTCCCGGAGCTGTGATTTTTACTGTGCTTGCACGTGAAGATGGAACATGTTACAAATGAATAATGTGTAAATGGTTGTGAATGTGAACCTTGACAGAAAATGAAGAATGTATTTAATGCCGTTCTTTCTTTGAAGTATATGTGTGAAAGCACAGGATGGGAAACTTTACAACTTAAGAGGTCTTTGGGGAAAAAAAGGTTTGCCATGGCTATTAAGGAATTGTGATTGATTTACAAAACAAGATTACATTAAATGAGAGGACCAGTTTTCTGTGTTGTACTTAATGTGGCTTTTGAGTGTAACAAACTTGTTCAAACTGCCAGCAGAAATCTGTTTTTGGCACTTACAAATTGTATCCAAATGGATTTTTTGAAAGTCTTATTTTTTAAAATGTCTTTTGCGTCAATGGCAAACTTTCAACACAATGTCAAATCTGCGTTAAAAGGAGCTCTGCAGCATGGCAGCAATTGGCAGTGTAATATTTAGGAGGACAAGATGATGGATCTCCTTTTCTAAAATTCCAAATTTGATAGCTGTGCTACTTGGGTTCGTAGCCACTGTTGGGCTGCATTGTTTCCATTGATACCCAATGCAAAAAGACAGTCCGTCTTAAAGATCTGAAAGAGGAACAAATCTAGTCTGAGTGCAGTCTGAACAAAGCCTCTGTGTGACTGCAGGCAGGGTGGACCTGGTAAGAGCAGTGAATGATTACGCTGGTGCTAATAGGGATTCTAATAAAGAAAGAAAGAAAAATAGGCACGGCTTGACCGATGGCGCCCTTCGCATTCCATTTTAATCACGATGAATCAGTTATTGAGACACATAACTGTCTCCTTCTGCATTTCACGAATGGGAAGGTGATCTGCCACGTCTCCATCGGCTCACTTAGCACTGCATTTTAAAATATGGATGGGGGAGGATCGTCGGAACACACACAAAACAAATCAGTGTCTAAACTTAGATAACTGCAAGACAGGAGGATGTGTGACAGAGAGGGAGGCGGCGCGTTGAAAGAGAGAACCAAGGCGAGAGAGGTGAGTATCAAAGCCCTGCCAAGCTTTCCTGTTGTGGTAAAAAAAAAAAAACACTCCTCCCCTCAAGGTTACAAGCAGCCAAGCTCTGTGCGGCAAATGAAATACTCAAGGAAGACATAAGTCTCATTAAGGCCTATAAAGGACATCCCTAATAAAATCCTCAGCCTGACAAGCAGGAGCTCTCCAGTGATGGCTGATTAATTGCTGGTGCAAATGAAAGCATGAGAGATAGCCGAGACTCTGTGGCGGTAATTTATCCTCTCCTGTCCTGTCTCGTCCTCGCTGCCCGGGGGAGATCGCCCGGGAAGACAGGAGATGGAGAGTGGGTGGCTGGTTTGGGGAGGAAGAAAAGCATGTTTCAGTGGCCGGTGAGATCATTTGTTTAGATTGTTTCAGTTATAACAAGCTGTATGGGTTGACATCTGGGAGGAAAAGCTTCCCCAGTGGGTCACACTGATAATGATGACTGCAACCCGGTCCGTGAGGAAATATGGCGGCTGCAAAGATGACCCAAAAATACATTCTGTGCAGTCATACATCAAGTAAAGACTGTGCTACTTTGTGACGTCTCGCTCTGTAATCCATCAATAACATAGTCTGGATTTATATTTCATCATTTCGTCATCTCCCTTTTGTCAGATTTCTGTTTGTGATTAATAGACAGTCTTTCAAAGCCAGGAGGCCATACTTGTCAAACATATGGCTAATGAGTGAGTAATTACGGCGATAAAATGCTTTGATGCTTTGTCTTTAATCATATCTGATTCACAATAAAGGGAATTAATCAGTGGGAAGGAAGGTTTAAAGAATAGATGGTGATGTTAGGGGCGGCTACAGCCAAGGTTATGAGACAGACATGGGGGTCCAAGGACAATCTGGGCCAAGATAATGCCCAGCTGGGGCCAGACACACACCTGCCCTCACACTGTAATAAGTGGAGGAGGAAACAAAGAAGAAAAAAAGAGACAAAAGGGAACAAAAGAGGACATAAACCTAAGGATCCTGCTGTCCTTGCTGTAGTTCAACATGTACATACAAGTCTTAACTTACAGAATAACCTGGTTTCACTCCCAGTCTAGAAACAAGGTGTTGTTTTTCATATTAAATCCTGGCATCTTGCACCCCTCTACTGTTACTATCAGGATCCACTGTTACTACTGAGAGGACCATTTCTGTTCCCAGTGTTCAAAGCTGGCAAACAAACATTTCACTGTTTGTTTTGAACTGGTAGACTGTGATTTCTGTAGTCATAGCACCTCAAGTAGAAATACATATTGTGTTAGTCGGTTTGTTTCACTGTTACACTCAGTGTCAGCATGACAAAGGTTTGTGTAATCAGCAAAATCTGTATTTCATCTCGAAATACAAGGAAGGCAATCCTCTGTTATTGGCAACTCGTAAAGAGACCAGAAACCACCTACAGTATGCAGTATGTGTATCAAAAATTCAATATTTCGACTTCTTTTCTCTGTCTTAGCCCCTAGATCCACTCGGATTTTTAGCAAATGCTACTCAAGCAGGAGTAAATACTGCCTTTTGGGGGGACTACTTTCAACGGCGGATTAATAATCATTTGGAGCTCAGGTGAGTCTCTTACAGCTATAGGACAGCATCAGTGACATTTAGTGAAAATCAACTACAGTACCCATATTCAAGGAAATAAGGAGATGTCTTTCAGTGCAGCAGTTGGACTCTTTCATGTTTTCTTCAGAAGCAGAATCTTTGATATTTTATTGGATAGGACAGCTGAAGAGAGACAGGAAATGTTAGGAGGAGAGAGTGGGGGGGTGACATGCAGAAAGAGCCGAGGTCGGATTCGAACCGACGGCCGCTGCGACTGCGACTATAGCCTCCGTACATGGGGAGCGCAACATAACTCTTTAGCGCACAGTATGTAAATTACACCGGCAGGGGGCTCTTAATCAAAACAATGACAAAAGATGACGTCGAGGCTGGCGGGGAATCATGGGAGTGATTCTCTCTGCTGCTGTAAAATTGAATAAACCTTTAGTTTTACTTGAGTTTGCTTGTGTGATCATTATGTCCTGGTGGTCAAAAGACTGTGACTAACAAATCCAGTCAGGCACTTTTGTAGCACGTCCCTCCTCCCTCCTCTCATTTCCTGTTTTGTCTTTACTGATGGCTGCAACACAAGACAAAAACAGCCTAAACAAAAAGACGCATAAAGAAAAAGTCAGATTGTTGATGTGATATCTGTCTGAAATGCCACTGTGGCGCATGTCAGTGTCTTTCCCATATTGTCACAATCAGAACAGTAGACAAAAGCAGAAATATGCTGCAGGTTTCCCCTTTGAATCTGACCAGCAGCTGGTTTCCTTGGCCTGTATAAATGTAGACAGCTGAGTGGCATCTGGACGAATAGCAGAATCAAAGCACTGTCAGATTCGGCAGTCTAACAAGCTGCTTCAAGCTGATTGAAGCCATGAAAAATTCAACTGGCCACATCACTGAAACAACAAGTAGGACCTAAAAGAAAAGAATAAAAAAAGCCTGCGGAAACATCTCCTAAACCTAACTGGCAGTTTAAGTGACGCTTAACACAACAGCCTGGAAGCGATAGCTTAATAACGGGAAACAGAAGCATCAAACGGCTGCTGAAACGAGGCTGCCAGACTCATTGTCACTGTCTGCTGGTGGTGCATTTGCCGCCGCTCTAACAGGTGATATATCATGTGAACGATCATACAGCCAGCTAGAGTGATGATGATTTAAAAGGCTGGGTGAGAGGAGACAGCTTGTCTGAAAGCCTTGTTTCACTGTGTCCGCGTCCCAGAGTCACCTTCAAATGCAACAACTCTTGACTGAAGGCTTGATGGCTCTCGTAAATAGCGATTGTAATTATGATCCAGCAGCAAACAAACCTCCATTTTTCAGGCCGTTCTGACAAGAGTAAGGGTAAACCGAGTAGGCCTTGCAGGCATTTTGCATATCTCGTCTGACTGATGTGTCATTGTGACGGTTTAATACTCCATAATTATGCCATTGTTGATGCCTGATGGCCGTGCCCGCTCTGTGCTGGCAATACATGCAGTGAAGAGTGAGATGTTTTGCCGCAAATTGCGTCCACGTTGATGACATAAGAGCTGATGAATATTCGGAGGTGACCTACTCAACGCAAAGAGCGACGGCTGCAGACAAAAACAAACATGCAGTTGGTTTGTCTGCTTGTGTTTTTCGAGTGAATTATTAAACATAATTATGCATAATCGCCGGACAAAAACATGTCAGCCATCATACTAATAGTTTGTTTACTACGGATATATCATCCCAAACTTTACACGGCGCAGAAGCACAAGGTGACAGCATTTCCCTAATAATGTCACTAACACTTACATGATAGTTTGAGAGACAGGTGCTTCCCCCGAGGGCCCGCCAGCTGTCAGTCAACAGTTTGTCAGCCATGGGCTCAATGTGTCATCCAGGTAACCATGAAAGTTCCCTCAGTGTTCGTTTCATCTGCCTGTGCTGCTAATCAACAAGTTATGAAGTCAGAGAGGAAAACAAATGTTTCTTTATTCTGCAGGAGTGACATCTACTGTACATTCACAGAGATGAAATACTTCTGTCAAAATCATTCTGTTCACACTTTTTGTTAACTTTCTTCCTTTAGAAAATCAAACCTCTCCACGTGTGTAGAATTATAAAAGGTTTCAGTCCCACATGTTGCACCACAGAAATATCATATATGTTTGCACCTTACCAACCGAACATTGTCATTCAGGTATTTTCTTCATGTTTTCCTCCTTTTTTGTTCAGGAGCAATTCAAAAGGTTAAAGAAACATGCTTGACTTTGTTGAGAGCATCGATATGACACTCATGTCTGTGTGTTAAGAAACTAAGCCAAAAGAAAGTTAGCTTAGCACAGAACAAAGATAGGGAACAGGGGAAAGTGCTAGTTTTGCTTTAGCTAAAATTTTTAATAATATATTTACCAGCAAATAAAACAACAACATCAGGGTTTTTTCCTGCTGTCAAAACTTAATTCTTACTACCACCGGCCCTGACGGGTGTTTTAATGGAGGACAGAGTTTTTTTAAAGTACAGCACCTGGTGAATTTGTCTTTTTCTTTTACGGCTGTGACGGCTAAAGTCCCAAACAACAACAAAAAAGGACGAAAAGTGAAAGAAGAAAAAAAGAAGAGGAAGATGAGCGTCTGTGTCACCTACTCAGATCTTCGACTGCATGTCCAGCAGCAAATGTCTGTTCATTTGAGACGGCTGTGACCGTTAGAGACTCCAGACTGCAGCAGATTTCACTGATAGACCCGAGAGTCACACAGAGTAACACAAGACTTCAGGATTAAATGTGCAGTTTTTATTTTGTGTCAGCACTCCTGTCCATATGCATACGCTCCCCGTCTCTCTTACTCTCTCTCACCGTCAGATTGTAGTATGTATTTACAGTATTTATTATTCAGTGCCGTTAGTCTTGGTTACAGCGTTATGGTGCGTGTGATCAAATAGCTTCTACATGCTGAGGTACTGTAGAAGTACCACAGAACAAAAATAACAGATAAAAACAAGTTCAAACTGCTTATTGTCATACATAACATTCATACTAGGACATAAAGAGAGACAAAGAGTTCATGATCTCAGTCAGGATCATGTCATGGAATCAGTTTGACATTTTACTGTTTTCCAGTCCTGGGGATGGTTTTAACACAGTAAACAATATATATATTGAAAGGGAATTGTGCTATAATCCAGCTAATTAGGGTGCCATTGGCGTTGTGGTTAGTACGCGCGCCCCTTGTACGGAGGCTGTAGTCCTCCAAGCGAGCAGCCAGGGTTCGAATCTGAGCTGTGGCTCCTTTGCCGCATGTCATTCCCCACTCTCTCTCTTCAAGATTTCCAACTCTATCTACTGTCCCGTCTGTTCAATAAAGGCATCAAAAGCCCCAAAATAAACCTTAAAAAAAAAAAAAAAAACGGCAAATTAAGAATTCTGTAAGGTGAGAAAACAGCTGAGTTGAAGAAGTAAACTTCTCTCTGTGACTTCCATGTTCATCAGCCTCCATGTGATGGATAACACTTTCAATCTGAGAGAGTGTGAAATTTGACATCCACCATGGCAATATTGGTGCACAAAAATGAACACGTTAGCTTTTATGTTGTAATGATTTTAATTATGAACAGGGCGCATTCATTTGTCAAATAAATGAGGTTTTAACGTGAGATTTATCCGTTCTTCAATTACACAATTAATAGAATTCTTATGTTGCTTGTAAACGTGTTGAGCCAGTATGCACGGTGCATTATGTACTGTATAAGGAAGCACTTGATCCTCCAACGCCTCATTTTGAGCCAGGAAAAACCCCTCAATATGACCTGTAAATGGGACCACAGATAAAAATCTGCCTTAAGCTAAGCTGGTACATTTAATAAAAAAGAAGAAATCTGCCTTTATAGGTGAATCATACAATATATCTCATTCCTGCAGGATTTATCAGGAGCTAATCAGCAGATGGTTTGCTCACAGCTATGACTGGCAGCACGGAGAACCTGCTAGTCTAGCTTGGCTCCAGCCCCAAACATCTCCATTTGACATGATCACACTCTGGTGGTTTTGTTCATAAAAAAAAGGTGTTGTATCATGTGTTTATAAGGGATTTGAAGATATACTGACTGTTTCTTCCTGATTCCAGTCTGTATGTTCAGTTTATCCAACCATCTCCTCACAAGTGTTTCGAAATTGGAGCGGTATCAATCTTCTCAAAGTCAAAATAAGCATATTGCCCAAAATGTCAAGCTTTTCCTAGAAAGTAAAGAGTTTTTCTTGAATTTTAACCAAGGTTCTAAAGATAAAGGCTGTTAAAAAATGACTTGTCTAATGGCCTTATATCAAAGACTGAATTAAAAAGTGTTTTTCCCTGCTTCATCAAGTCCAATTGGATTTGGTGCGAGGATGCTTTTCGTTCAATCAGCCGGGGAATGAAAAGACAAGGTTGTACTGTGGTTAAAACAAAGAGAAGGTCTTTGCATTCTGGCAAAGATAGATATTTTGTTTCTGAGTAAACACTATTGAAGTTGAAAGTAATCAACAGAATCCAGTTTTGATCGATCCAGCACCACAGACATGTGACTGAGAGTAAGGGTACAACTTTGACCTTAATAAGCTGAGGCACAGAAAAAAATACTGCAAATTCATTTTGCACTCCTGTGTCCCTAACAACACATTCCAACCTTGAGATTGGACAAAGAGAAGGACAAAAGCTGCTTTCCAGCTCCGTCATACGCACATGAAGTGGAGAGCTGAGATCTGTGTGAATGCGAGCTTCACATAGAAACATGTTGGACCCACTGGCAGCCTTGACTGAAGTCATTGAAGAGACATCTGTTGAAAAACATCCGCTTTGTTCTCTTCGATATTCAATCTTGCACGTTTTCACTGCGACAAATAGAATGTACACGAGTACGAGTTTTACACTTTTTTTGGAGAAAAAACTAGAGAATTTAAACTTATATCTAGAGTTTAAAAAAGTAGCTTTAACTTTCTGTCCACATGTATATGCCTTTGTTGTTCTAAATGTCAAATGATCAACTCTCAAATGTTGCATGCAGGATACAGTGAGGACTGATGCTTCCGTTGGGTACCGAAAAAGGCATCAACATGGACAAAAAAAAATTCTGTCATATACGATTTGTCCAAAAATGAGACGCTACCCCTTTAAAGCTTTGTCATGTATTATTTAAAATTCTATAAAGATGGCCCCTGTTTTTTTTCCCACTTGAAAGATACAATAACATTATCATAATCATTTATTGTTTACGAACTCCCTATACAGCACCAACCAACAAAATACCAAGGCTTAAAGGAAAGGCACAAAAGGAAAGTCAAGCAAAATCAATATCAGGATCTACATTTATGACTGAATAAAATGGCTATGTGTTAAACAACTCCTTTTGTTTCTTGTCTGTTTTAATTACGTTTGAATTTAGTATGAAAATTAGATAATTGTCAAAGTATAATAACACTTCTTGCACACACAAAAAATGCCTGACTGAGAACGTGAAAGTGTGAATACGGTCTCCGTCTTAGAGTTCTATTATTGACTGTACCACACCTTTCAAGCAGCGGAAGCGTCCTGTTTAAAGAATTGTTTTTCAGAGCCAGCTGTGCTCAGATTTGAAGGTGTTAATATGAAACGCTGACAATTTTTACTTTCGGCTCTTTTAAATAAAGATGCAATCAAGACTTCAACTTCTTTATTCAATGTTTCAGTCCCAGTCATCACAAAAATACATTTCTGTTCCCCTTATAATAAGCTAACCTCTCTTTCTTTCACAGATATACTGGAATAAAATGAATGCACGGCTTTTTGATGCACACTGGAGGCTTATAAAAGAAAAAGAAAAAATCCTGGCTAATATAAAATCGGCTTCAGTTCATCGCTGAGATGATTTAGCGCCGTATTTATCCATAGATGTTTTGATATTTTTGTGTTCTCTACAATATGAAAACTTCCAGCAGCTCCTACACAAATATCTGACGCCTGAACACGAGCTACACGAGGCTGCTTTCTGATGATTCAAATAATTCAAACTCCTCTCTTCAAATGGAACATTTTGATGGATTATGCAGTGTCAACCTTCAGCGCACTGAGCACATTTGAATAAATGTAGATTTGAGATTTACTGAAAGATGAGGCCATCGTGTCAGCAAGATACACAACTGCATGCAAATGCTCTCTGCTTTGAAGCTGGAGCACTTCAAATATTTAGTGAGGAATTTTACAAAACTTCAAAATTCAAAAAATTATTTTCAGGCTCACTTGATTTATTCCGGCTTTGGTCGCACCACATATTGCATTGTGTCATTTTTGCACTGACGGGCAGTAGTGACATTAATAGCGGCTTGGTCTGTGCTCTGATTTCTATTGTATAAACTGTCCTCATTACAGAAAAAGTTTTCGATTTCCATCATATCATTAAAAAAAAAACTCAATGAAAAGAATTTTAAATGCGAAGAGGTTTAGTTCAATTGGCCTGAACGTTCAATTTAAAAAGGCAGGGAGAATAAAAAAAGACAATTTGTGCACTCAGTGAGAAACAATCAGCGTAAATCTTATAAGATGTGACATTTGGGCTCAAGTGACAAAAAGAAATCTTGTACAACAAGCTCATTACACATGCATGCCATTTGACAACCCTTAAGTCTACTGATATTTGAAGCAGAATAATCCACGTCGTGCAGGTCCGGCCTACTTATTCATGCGCGTTTCTCCCAGGCTCGGGGAAATCAGCTTTAGCCTTTGTCACACTCATACTTCCCTGCCCTCTCTAACTACGCTATCTCCCTGCCTGTTCAAGCAAAACTTTATGCTAAGTAAATCATTTACATCTCCCAAGCAGCCTATCTGCATTTTCCAATAAAACCCTAAATTGATGGATGTCATCTTAGTGCTCACAGGCAATAACTCCTGCTGCTTTGGAAATAACAATATGTGTTGGGTTTTATGAGGTCTAGACATGCTATTCTTTTTAATGACATCCCTAGGCCAGCCCTGTTTACATTTAATGAAATCTGTTTAAAAGAGCAGCTCTTTCACCTCTGACGTTTTCCCTCGACTTAAACTAACAAAAGTATGTTTTGAGCACTGAGCGAAGTAAACATATTTTGTCTCATATTTCTTGAAGAAGCCTTTTTTTCTGGTATCAAACACATTGACACTAAATATTCAAATTCAACAAAGACGAATGCCAACCAACCACTTTGTTCATGCTGCTGATAACCCTTTAAAAACTCAGATTTGCATCGAGCAAATAAATGGAACGAATGCTTGTCAAATGTAATTTATCATTTTAATTTATATGAAAATGACCGAGGTCGTCTAATTGTCAGGGAGACATGGAGCTGTTTCAAGTTACATTGTACACATCAATATATAATCAACTAACTATTGCTGCAAGCTAAATGTAACAGGCCCTCATACTGTATCTTGTGCAAAATTGGCATTTAGATATGTGTAGAGGGACACTTTCATCAAATATGTTCATCTGACTTAGTTTGGACCCAGTACATTTATGTTACAGCCACTTCCTATGTCATGGCAAGTCAACCCATGGAAATGGCAAACAAATCTCTGCTTTTGACTGTCAGGTTAAAATGGCACTGTCCTTGGGGAGTGGTAGTGGTTGGTGAGCCTCATCTATGGATACTGGTTCTGCAAGCAGGTGGCTCGATGTTCGAATCCGACCTGTTGCTCCTTTCCCACATGTCATTCCCTACTCTCTCTCTCCCCGATTTCTATCCACTATCCTATCTGCAAATAAAGGCATGAAAACCCATAATAAACCTTTGAAGAAAAGGACAATGTCTCTAGGTTAGGCTTTTTTGTATACAGTACCTGTATGGTTCGTAGGCCTGCCAAATTTCATAATTTTAGGTTTCATTCTGCCAGGGCTGGCTATTTGGAATTTTGTGAGGGGATCACTGAGCCATACAAAACCTGTATATGGTTTCATGGTTGTACAGGTATTTTAAGGCCCTCAAAAACAACTTCCTATTTCATAGTTTAAAAAATGACAAGGCTTTGAATTTTTGTCTTTCAATTTTCTACCGAGATTAATGATTATTATTATTATAAGGACCTATCAATTAGATCTTGGTGAGTCTGCGTGCAACATATCCCCAGCTGCTAGACTAGCAGTAAAACATTGTGGTAGCATTAAAAGGGTGATTTCAAGTAATTACCTTGTTTATGACTCAAATAGTGACAATCTTGTTTATCAAGTGCCACAGTGCCTCAAGGGAATAAGAGTGCAAGTTGTGCTTTGTGTTGTGGCTGCATGAATACTAGATCCCTTGAGTAAATGGCACAGACTTATTTACATGTATCCGCTGTACCTCCATTAAGCAGACTGACAGCTCTCACAAGACAGCGAGCAACACTGAAACAAGTAAAAAAAAAATCCATACATGATTCATACGCAACATGAGCGACATAGCAAAGTTCAGTCTGAGCAAACAAAGGTTCAGCTGTGTCTGTACATCTCACTTCATACTGTTACTGTTGTGTCATTTATGTGCACACTAAAAGCAAGAAGTCAGACATGTGCAGACTTTTTTGTAAACTAGCTTTGTGCTAATGAGCGCTGCCATGTGTTCTGCCTCGGAGGTTTGCAGAGAAACCGATTGGAATGCAGTTTTACGACCACCAATTAAATGTATGCGAGTATCATTGGATGTCGGAACTAAATGAGGCCTGATTGCAGAAAAGAGCACTGAATGCAGTGACTTTTCTTGTACCGTCAGCTTGTGTATACTGTCGACAAAAATAAAGGCCCGTGTTGCTCAGAAGCTGTCACTTCTTAACTTGCAATAAGTGTGTACTGAGCTGCAGAAGTGCCAATGTTCTGTCATTTAGCTGACCTTTTCCATGCACACATTTTATCTTTCTGCTTCTTCCGAGTTTGTCATGAATAGTGCTGCTGTAGCATCTAATACGGACATTCACTACAGAGACAAACAGCAAGCACTGCAACTGCCAACTAGAGTAGCTAGAAGTTCTTAAGAGAAGGGACAGTTTAGGGATAAATGCCCATCGTACTTGGGAAATCAGGGAAAACTTCATATTAGACATGGATGTGAAGCTGAAAGGCATCTATGTCCTGATTAAAAAAAAAAGAGGATTTCTAAAAAGTAACAATTTTAACAATCTTAAAGAGGACTCATGGTCATGTGTGATTTTGCTCTTCCTGTTTTACTTTTTTTTTATTGTATGATAAGTTTCTCTCCTTTACTGTTCTGTCTTTTCATTGTTGTGCTTGTTTGGTACAGTTTTTGGTGCACCTGTTGTTCAGTTTTATGTATTTTAAAGGCCCATTTAGGGACCGGCATTGCAAATTAGCTTAAAGGCTGTAAATGCTGTAGTGTGTGGCAACGGTTTTCTTGCTCCACACTTGTCCCTATACAAATAAACCTTAAATAATAAAGAATAATAATAACTAAAATGGTGTCATAATAGACATAACGTGTGTTGTTGGTGGGTGTGGCCTTCTACAATTAGACACAAAACTTCAGAGCGGATCATCAAAGCAGCGTCAGAAAACAGTTCACTTTTGAGTATATATTTATATATGCAAATATGACTCCTCGTCTGGATTCTTTTTTCTTCTTCCACAGAGTTGTTACACTGGTGGAACAAAGAACAAAGCACAGATGAAAGAATTAACTCGGAGTGAAAATCTGACATGTGGAATCGGCTTATCTTGACAAATGAATAGCATTAATGAAGGTCTGCCACTGAGATCCGTCCAATGTGAGTACTTCTAACAGTAGAACTATTTCTTTTTTCTCGATATAAATTGTAACAGATTAAATAGGGAAGTTATAAAGTGGTGTAAAGACGAAGAAACAAAACAAACATCAACTCACATAATGATGAAGAAAAAAGTTGCATTGTTGACTCCATTAAGGCCCACAGCTCATTAACAGAGATTCAACATACCCCGTCACTTCTACTAAACCCAGTGGGGGGAAAAAAACAGAAGAGAGAGAAGAGAATAACAATAAATAGCAATTCCCAATGGAAGCAAAAACAAAAGCTAAATACAATATTATTGGATTAATGAAGAAAGACGTTTAAAAAGGAGAATCAAAAGTTTGACATCAAACTGCTTTAAATGCGGCTTTGGTTGTAGCGTTTTGTTCCCCTCTTAAAGGTACAGTATGTAGAATTGCATGCTAATGTTTACATTATAATATCTAACTTAAATTAAAAATGGACTAAACCCATGTTATATATATTTTTTAGTTGAGTACTTACATCACCTCAAATATTTCCAAAAGTTATCAAAGCCAGAGAAATCCGTAATTTTATAGTTGTTACGTGCAGTGTCTTGTAGGCGGCCGCCATGATGAGCCGCCACCATTGACAGGAAATGTTGATCGTTGTCAAGGAAACACCGGATGTTACGTCAAAGACCGCTGCATAAGCTAGCGCTAGCTGCTACTGAAAGCTGCCGTTCTGTCGCTGTATGTGCTGCTGTGATATAAAACGTCATGTGAATTATACTTGGATACATCGTCAGTACACATATTGTCTTTCTCAGGTCGGTTTCGCCCGTTCGTATTGATTCATTCGTTTTTATTCCCATAATACACTGCAAGCCTCGACGTCATCTTTTGTTATTGTTTTGATTGAGAGCCCCCTAGCGGTGGATTTTACATACTGTACGTTTAAAGTCTGAATTTATCACAATTAATAAGTAAAATTATTTGATATGTACAAGCAATGCCTTCTTACTTAGAATGTATACATTTTAATCGTTGGGTACAGCACGGATGATGGTCATGCTTTACACCATTTTGATGTTGGATGCAGTCAGATGAAGCTAAAACTACCTTCAGATTAATTAGAGGCAAACAAGTGGTGAATAAAATACTTTTTTCATGCATACTTTGAATTCAGGAGGGACATGTTGCAAACATAGGCATTGTGTAAAACATAAAGAAAAAGCTTTGCGGTTGAGCTAATATGCGGTCTTTAATATTAATTTTAGTCAGGAACAATCTCGTCATAAATTTAACCACTTTATTGCAAAAAATCGAAAGACAGTTGTGCTTGGCATTGAAGGCTCTGCTCGAAGGATGCTCCCTAGGTTAGCTGAGCAGCATACCACATCTTTCCAGGGAGCACAGAGCTGAACCCCTACATGGGTGAACCAAAGGCTTGAGGCAGAAAGCAGGCGGCTGAGGTGGTGGAGGCAAAGCCTTGCCAGCAGCAGCGGAGTGTGTGCAGCATTGATGTAGCCGAGATCAGTGGGATGGAAGTTGTGTTTAAATGGACCGCCTTGATGTGAGAATGAGCTGTGATTGGTGTATGGGTAATTAGAAGCAATTATAGCTGGGTTGTATGACTTCCATGTTTTGCATGAACTAACGCAAAGCTTCATTAAATACCAATATTAAACAATGTAATAGCACATTGAGTATTTTCCTCATATCGTGCAGGCATGATGGCTGCCAATCCATGTCCAGTATTTACATTATGCATTGAATCACCAAAGCCATCAACAAAGCCAGACTATTTGCAACCCCAGATAAAAAGATAATAACAGAACGAGTGTGAGTAACTGTGAATCAAGAGGGGCGCCGGGTAGCCTAGCAGTTATGCGCAGAACTGGAAAGCTGCTGTGCTGCAAACTCAACATCTGAACCTCAGCTCATGGTGTGGCAGCACAAGGTTAAGCCACTTCCCTTGTTAGCTGCAGACAGACTGCTATTTGGAAGCCAATAGATCAAGGCCATATTTCCCCCTGAATACATTTCCCTGTCATCTCAGATGTAAACAATGTGACTTTGAGTTTCCCTCTTTCATTAGCTCTATTGCCTCCCATGTCGCTCTGCAGTGCAATGTCTCAAGTATGAGCAGTAATCAATAGGCTACTGGTTTGGGTGAATGAGTCTTAGTGCTCGCTTTGCACACTGTTGATCAGCCTGACAATGACAGATTATAGGGCTGTATCTGAGAGTAATTAAGATGGGTCTATTGTCTTGCTGATAACTCAAGATCATGATGCCCCTGAGGCAGAAAGCACCAACCTGTCAGACAGCAGCGCCCTTCTGTAAACACCTTGAAAATGTTCTGATGATTCACCTTGAGAGGCAGCTCTGCATCTACTGCCAATCCTCCAACAATTACCTTAGCTTTTGTGTTCTTTCTTAAGAGTACTACTTCTGCTACAAGGTTTTTCCTTAAAATACCTCTCAAGCTCTCCATTCAGATTATTAACTACTACCTGGAGTAAATTAAGATGTAAAAGAGCCATTTATCTAAATCCATACTGGATCAAAACAAACCAAAATGAGTTTTCTATTTTCCAATATCCCAATCCAGTTTAAGAGGTAGCGTTTTTTTTTTTCTTCTTGTGTGGAGTTAACTGAAAATGGATACCACTCTAATGTCTCAGCTCATAACAAGCAGCAAGGTAAAATAAAGTCATAGCAAGTGATGCATCAATACAACTTTTTACATACCTGCGCTTTGGGTTTTGTTCAAGATCAAGTACCAATTTAATACCATTGTTAAACTACAGTAATAGGCTGAATATGTGGATAGGACTGGGATATATATTGTTAATCTGGAATCACAAGTAGCTGGCAAAAAATAGTTTGGCTCATTTTATTCTGTTTAATACAAAAAAAAATCTAACAGTAAAAGCAGAACTTGGGCAGGTTATGTGGGGTACTGTGCCAGACTACTTTTAGGTCAGGAGCATCTCTGTCTGGGTTATAAGATAAAGAAATAATGTGTAACTTTGTGATCTTAAGAAGAGCTCTCGGCAGAATTTCTTTTCTCAGCAGTTTTCCCGTTTCCACTTTTCAAGCTAAGCTAGGCTAACCGGCTAACCGGCTTGGGATCTTTCCATTTACCTCTCAGCATAAACACGTAAGCATACTTGTGAAAATATTAAACTATTCATCCAGTGTTCTATAGTTCTAAGTGTTATCATATTGGCTTGCATTCATTTTACGGTGAATATCATATAATGCATCTCTATGTGTTTAAAAACATTGAAGGAATTAAATATATGCACAACCAATTTAAATACAGACATTAAAATCAGGTCTTCTCCACAAAAACAGCCAAAGCAGTAATTCTACAATTTTTAGACAGACAACACATTATTCAACCTATACAAACTACTTAATTGTATGTTTGTTTAGATTTTCCCTATTTGATGTCACTTAAAGTGTTGAGTATGTGTGGATTTTTGGCTGTTGGTCCGACTACACTGGGCATTATTCTCTTTAATTGATGGATCAGTTAGTTAAAAAGTTAGCATTTCGTTAAAAGTTGTTTATAGTTTATAGTATTGTTCAAATAAAATTGGAGGAACATTAGCATGCAATGGAGGCTTTGCTGAAAAGAAACATAGAAAGTTGGAAGGACCGGGCTATTCTAATGTTGTCCCCGAGTCTCTCGCTCCATCCTGCTGTGTAAGGGAATAATATTTCATTCAGGCTGCATAAATGCATTTGCAAACAGCTCTCTGACAAGAAAGGAAGGGAGTGATTCCAGGAGGCTGTTAAGCAAGTACGATACCTGTCCTAATATGACACTGTGTATAGGAAAAAGCTGGGGAAATTAGATTTTTTTTAAATATTTTTACAGCATCAGCATCACATTGCCTTTCTATAAGCAATGCGAAATTTATTAATTAGTGTGGTGTTTGCATTTTGTTGGCACCGACTTATTCGGCGTCCGTGTACTTTGGATTTTCTGCAGCGGCATTGCATTACCTCCACCTGTGTGCAGCTGCTTACACAGGTCTCTAGGTACACAGTCTTTATTTTATCTGGCCGAGATCTGCCCAAACAAGCCCGGAGAGGAGATGGAGAGACACCGCTGCTCTCCTGTTGTCTGCTGCTGAGATGCCACCGAGAGAAAAAAAGAAAAAAGCTCTCGCCTTCAGATTTCCATGCGAATGAAAGGCTTGCCATCAATCCACAGTGGACACAGCAGATTGGATTGGTCCAAAAGGGGACTTGGGACGGCCAAACAGCCCCCAACTCAATATCTCCAAAGGTGACCAAAACAAAAGGCTTTATAATGATAAGCCCACTCTTAGTAAACCAGACAAACACTGTGCGGAGCAAAAGAACCTTTTCCATTTCAATTCGAGCAGTGGATTAGAGAGAGCTCGATAACTGAATGTATCGATCAGAGTTTCAGTCTTCTGTCTCAGAAAGAGTCTTTTCTCATCCCCATTGATCAGCTATTATTTGGTCTTAATGTTTTGAGTTGTGCTCTGAGACTTATCTAATCTTGGAAGACTCCTACTGTTCAATGTCTCTTTAGCTGGGACAGGACAGTTTCTTTAAAACAGTTTTGGTACTGTGCATAAAAATTCAAAGACATAAGGCAACAGTTAGTGGAAGATCAGTCAGGACTATCCTCAGTCAGTCAAATGGGTTGCCTAAATTTAGGCTGTGATTGTGGTCCATCTATGGTGTCAAAAGAGCAGCATTCAAAGCTGCAATGCCCAAATGACATACTTTGTTATCTAATATTTATGAGAATGTGATCATTGGGGTCTCAGATATTGCACATGACACATGCATGAGTGAACAAATTATGAAGAGCGCCCCATTGGGCTGATCAGTGTAATTTTGGATAATGTGAGCTGCATCCTCAAAAACAGACAGAATCCTACAAGAGGATTTTATGAACATTACGCTAATGTGCATGACAAGACCTACGGCCGATCTATGACGCACAATAGTTAAGCAGATGGAAGAAATAATCATTTGGTAAAGTTATTGAGATTATGCTATATGACAAGGTAAAAATGGCAGCTAAATTGTGAACATACGTACTTCATATGCCTGATGTTTACATGCTTATAATAAATTACAGGTCCAGCGGTCAAAAAGTCAAAATGACAGGTAAAAAAATCAGAAAGTCTGTTCTTGAGCTCTGAGCTGAAAGTTAACATTTACCTGTTGTAATATTTACTACTACCATCACAATGCTTTAAACAAGATTAACTGCACCTACAGTACCAGATGGCTAGAAAGTGCATCATTATTTACAGCACCAGGAAGCAGTTCTGCTAAAATAAAAAGATATCAATATACAATTGCAGCTAACAGCTAACAGCTAGGGATGTTCCTAGCTGACTGTTTTCCTATTCCGTTAAACAGTCGTTTAAATTCACTTTTTTGATTAAAAATTATTTTGGGGCTTTTTGGGCTTTTAATTTAGAGATAGGACAGTGGATAGAGTCAGAAATCAGGGAGAGAGCATAAACCACTACGCTTCTGGCGCCCCCTTAATGCACATTTTTGACAAGATTCTGTGATGTAAGGAGCAGAGGACCGTGCAGCAGTGAGAGTGACTCAGCAGCAGATGGATTTTCCCACCAGTCCCTGCAACTTGATTTTGAAATTATTTGGCATTCTAAAACACTGGAGTAATATTTGAGGAAAAATATTGGTACAATTTTTTGATCTCATCCAGCAGCAAAAAACAAACAATGCGACATTGGTACATCCAAAATGCAGAGGATGTCACTCTAATAAGGCACCAATAGCCCCCCATAAAATATCTATAAAATAAATAAATAAAATGGTAACTTTGAATTTGCCAGTGTGAGAAAAAGTGTAGGTGAGGATGATCTTCAAAACTTTTCCCAACATCTTCCAGGACACACATCCAGGGTTAAAAAGGGGACAACGTCAATCCACTTCTTTTAAACTAGATTCTCATATGTTTAAACCATAGTTTGAATCATGTTGAGTTCTTGTTTTACAAAGCATATCTGCCCAATACATGTCTTCATTTAGAAAGTACAGTGCTTCTAATGCTGCACAGCCTTAATGGAGGCTTGTAATTGCTCCATCACCCGTACTAATGTGCACTCTCTGCCCTTTTCCAAACAAAAACATTACATTTGCTGGGGGTTTTTTTCTTCATTGTGGGCTTGATTGTCATTGCTAAGCATGGTATCCAATAAAGTGAGGTCTCTCAGATTCAGGGAACACAGAGAACAATGTCATATTCATAAGGAGAGACATCAGCTCTCCTCCTCATTACCACAGCAGCGTCATGAATGGAAGCTTCTGTCCTCACCATCATGAAAGAACCTGTCATCTGTCTGTTTCTCCTAATTGACTGTTTACTACATTTCCACACAGACGGATGGACAGAGACGCATATTTCTGATCTTCAGTGATCGCTTGCTTGGAAGAAGACAAAAATCCTCTTATTTTTTTAAAACATCTTTCAAAGTGATAAAAATGTCTAAAGCAGTGCTCCTGTGACCTCGACAAAACTAGCAGATACAGTGTTTACTCCAAGGTCCCACTATGTGGAGAAAAACCCTTGTACCAAGCACCCAAGGTGATGTTCCTGAGAGGAGATTGGACCCTTTCAGAAGCAGAAAAAGTGTATTAAGTCAAGGATAAAAAGAGAGTTTTCTTTTTTCCCCACCAACATTGACCTCCACAACCAACTTCTCTCAGGCTAACTTGCTGCAGCCTTTGACCTGTATGGACAAACACTCATCTGCTATTCACTTCGAACTGCAAGGACCCTCTGCTTTCACATCCTGTTCATAAGAAATCTCAAAAAGTGAAAAGCATGATCGCGAACACAGTGGTAATGGTTTGAATACATTCAATTTAACAGCAAGACTTTCACACACGCAAAAAGCAGAAAACCCAGAGCCTGGAGGTGTGGAAAGATATCCGCATGGCCTCCATTGTTACATCTGAAACCAGTGGCTAAATTCCTTCCATGCATCAGCTGCCAATTCTCTGCAAGCCCCTCGCTTTTTAACGGTATGATTAGCTGCCACCACATAAAGTAGTGCCATGTATTATCTTGCAATTAGAGTGGGGCTTATTAAGCAGAGTTTAATGTAAATTTAATGAGCAATAAATTCAATTTCTTTAAATAGAAGAGTTTATTATTCTTACAAATGATGTACTGTGCTGATCTCAATGTACAGGCGATGAAATACTTCACGAGCGGGGCACATATCAATGGGCCATTAAGTGGGGTATTAAATTTATCCTGAAACATGGTACAGCACGGTGAGAGCTATTTTACAGAGATGGAGGAGAGAGATGACTTTGGTTTGCTACAGGGGGAGTGCTGATGTGCTGTAACAATTACATTATTAATTCATTCGTATATCTGGATCCAAGAAAGACAAATGTCCTATTTTCTCTACCTCATGTAACGGTAAAAAGTTGAAGTTCGACTGAAATTTGACAGAATCAACTCAGCTTTCAGAAATGGGATTTTATTTTTGACATACTACAGATTTCCAGATTATTTACAAATGTCTTTTTCACACAAAACCTCTGAAAAAGATCCTGAAGCTTTTGTAGCTCATATGGAGCTATCAGTATTCAATTCAAGTCTTTTCAGTAACCAGTTAAAACTCCTAACAGGTGCTTTAAGTATGAATTGCTTCTTTTTAATTTGGGTATTTGACTTGAATGCAATATTTCTACACCGCTGCTTTGCTACTTTTACTCCTGTAGGATCTACATTATTAATTTAATGAGCCTTTGTTATTTGCTTTTTGTAATAAATCTATCTTCAACAAGCAACTGAAGTGCACATAGAGGTATAAATGTACTTCTTTTGGACACAAGTAAAGTCTTCAAATACTAACAATGTTCATTGTAATTTTGTTTATTTAACAGGGACACATGCAGTGAACATTGCTTCCAAACCAAACTGTAAAATGATTATTCTAAGAGGAATCGGTCAGTGCTCAAAAACTTGCTTCAGTTTCAGCCACTGTTTTACTTCTGTCTTAAAAACCTTGAACTCTGTCAGTTTTTTAATTTCAGATGGTAATGTGTTCCTGAGGTATGTTCCTCTTACTGAAAAAGAAGACTGACCAAATGTAGTTCTGCGTTTTGGTGCTCTACAGTTTCCACCTGATGTAGCCCTTGTTCTGATTACGTTGTTCGGCTCGCTTAATAGCTGACAGATTGTTTCTGGAGCGAGGTTGTTTACATATTTAAAAATCGGATTTAAAAAAGAAAAGTTTACGAAAACTGTCAAAACTCAGTATATTGTATTTCTTTATAATGAGTCAATGGTGCCATCTGACTGATTTCTGATCCATTATTTTCATGTCTCACAGAACTAAACCTTGGCATCTACATGGCACTGGCCTCAAGAACAACTCCAATGTAAACCCCTCTGCATCATTATTAGATGCTCAGAGCACCTGCTCAGAGTGACATGGCCTTAAAGAAACAAAGATCAAGTGTGCCAAATTTAGCGTGACACCAAAAATCTATCAAGGTATCAATTTAACTTGAATTTCAGTCTTTTTTCTTAGCCTAATCAGGTCGTTTTTTCACTATAAACTCAACAAACAGGCAGTTTCACATTAACATGAAAGTCAGAAAACAGAATATCCTGTGTGTCTGTTTGTATGGGAAGCTAAGGGCCAGGAAAGGAGCATCAGTATTCGAACACCTGGGATGAGAACATGTTGGCACCACTGACATAAAAAAAAAGCAGCTCAACAGTTGAATGATAACTGAGGAAATAAACACTTCCAACCACCAGAACACACACACTCACACACACACAGTGCAGGAAAACACAAATTGAGGGCAGAGCAGCATGCTGCTCGCAGATTTGAGCGGTATCTGTTTCAAAGCCAGAGCCCACCGTAAGCAGCAAGAGATCTTCAATTACTCATCGAGTCACGTGCCAGCTGGCAACCAAGAGACCCGTAACAACTGTACGTTTCCTTTTGTTTCTCTGAGATGCCGTCCTTCAGCGGCGCCTTGAGGCTTCATGACAGCTCGTATTGATCCACTTCACCATCACTCAGCCCTGACGAATGACTGTAAGCTGGCACAGAGCAGGATTATGCAACCTTCTGAAATTTGACCATCTGATCTGCTACAACAGGCCGAGCCCTGGGAGAAGCAGGGGAGCGGAGAACTGCTAGACAGATTCTTTTTGTTCAGATGCAAAGTGTTTCAGGGTTTCATAACAGGATGCACAAAAGAGAGGTATCACTCCCACTGCATGCTTTAAGAACAACAAACCCAAATCTTTCTCTTTTCTTTTATTAACACGCTTTCCTCTGTATCCTTAGACTAAACTAAACACCACTTGTGTCAAGCAGCATCCAGTTAGTGGGACTCTTCCCCTCTGAGCAGACAAATCGGATTCTGGAGCATTAACAAAGAAAAATTGGAGGCTGTCAAAAAGCAGACTGTCAGCACTTCACAAAACAACAGCCGGGGCACTTCCTTTCTTTGCTCCAGGCAGCATCTGGCACAAACACAATCAAACAAATGAAAAACCTGAGGTCAGATCATCATCTCCTGTTTGGGGATTTCAAATGCTGCATCAATTTTACTGAAGGTGCACCTCTCTGTGCTCTGAGTTTGAGGTTATTGTGCATTCAAGATGGATTCTTTTATTTGACTGAGAGGTTAATTAACTTAATGTGACAAGGAGGTGCAAGACAATGCTGTAAATGTCATTCAACTGCTATTCAACACCAGCCTGTAATAAATTCAATAACTGGGAAATAAAAGCAGGAAGCTGGTGGAGCAGGTTACCAATCTTACACCCACTACACAGACTCATACAAACACACATCAGACCTGTTGATGGCTGATGCAGATACCACTATTGTAAGCTACACTGCTTGGCATCATCGAGAAGAGAAATGAAACCGCCAAGAAGTCCCAACTCAAGGAAGTGTAAACCTGTCATCACAACTGTTGCTTGCCGTTATTTTTATAACCCGGAGGAATAACAACACAACTACATATCCATCTTACTCACTGGGAGGGATTTAAAGCGGCTGCAAAGTGACATTTAACCGCTTCACGTGCGTCAGTTATTGACAACAAAAACGTTTTCCAGGAAAAAAAAAAAAAAAAAGAGGGAGAAACACTGACGCATGCAACTGATGCAACCGCGGAGGGATAACAGAGAGGGAAAATGCAATGGTCCTGGTTTATCATGCAGCAGATTTACATCTCTGACAGGAGGAGAAGTGAAGACTGCGGACTGGAACGCACACACACACACTCTCTGCTATCGGAGGCTGCGGTTGTGCGGACAGAGGACACTGTGCGAGACTAGAGCTGCAATGCGTGTTTTTGCTCCAAAGATGCACGTGAAGCTCACACTTGAGAGATTTGGAGTCATTGTTGATGAGTTAGGAATATTATGCGGAATCATCACTAATGGAAAGGAGTGCGTTTGAGTCGTGTTGTGTCATTTAAAAGGCACGTTTGCACGTGTGCAATGCATTTAACTTAGCCCTATAGGTTATACTGTACGTACATTTCACACGATTATTCCTGGTGATACTTTAACTGCGCATTTGCAATTGTGAAGCATTAACATTACTTTTTTACAGCTAGCCTATACATGAGGTTTACTCCTTAGCCTATAATGTAGTAACAAATCCAATAAATGTGCGCTAATACCGCGAGATAAATAGCCCAACAGTCCCGAGAACCAGCGTGGAAATTGTGGAGTTCAAAGCGATAGAAAGTGATGCTGAGATTTGTGGGGAAGCTTGTGCGCATCCAGCGCACAAACGCACCACAACTTCTCCCCGCTATACTCTCCCGGCTTTACGCTGTGGAAAGAGGAGGAAATGCTGAATCCCAGACCCTAAAAATAAAGCTTTAAACTCTTACCTTTTTGCAGAAACGCCGCTAAAATCACGAAAACAGAGAGAGAAATAGCGAGAGATCCGCTCCCCGTGATCGCCATGTTGGACACCTGCTTGAGACTGGCGGCGCTAAATCACCTAGAGACGGCCATGGGATGAAAATGTAGACACATGAGAGGAGGAGGAGGGAGGGCTCAAGCAGGGAGCTTGCGATCATATTGGGCTGCATTATGTTGCAATGACATCTAGGCCTATAAAATGATATAGGAATATTACAGTGGCATTGGGAAGAATAAAAAAGAAATGTCAGAAGTGTAATAGATTGCCACTGAGCACAAAAGACGCGCAATAATTCCCACTAGGAGTATAGAAGGAATATTACTGTGATACCATGGGAAGTGTAAAATACACTGGAGCGCGGTGAGGTAACCATAAACTCACCACCGAGAACCACACACACTTTATAGGAATATTAGAGCCATTTTATTTTATGGTTATAGGCTGTTAGTTCATGTGAGTGAGACCAACCATACACTCAACTCGCTGCACTGAGGTTTTTTACAGCTTGAGCACAAATAATTCTGTGATGAAACCGCATTTAGTTTGTGTGTATTACACAGTTGTGAGGCCAATATCGATGTAAAGGTGCTGTTTGTTAAATAGAGTGTGTATTGCAGTCGCTTTGAGGCTGCAGGTTAAGAAAAGGTGCGCCTGTTTCACACGTGTTAAAAACACACATTTACGCACTTGCTCAGTTAAACTGTAACAACAGGTATTCAGGGGGCTTTGTGGTATTTGAAAAATCACTAAAAATGTGTGCTTAAATGTGCTAAGGGAGACTTGATTTCCTTGAAGGTATAGTCAGTAAAGTTTTGTGAAACTCTCTGAATCCACTGTGCTCAAGCCTACTCAAAGAGCGCCCCCGTTGGCTTGAACGGGGTATTGCAGCTTGTAATTGTAGCTGACACGTGCTCAAAAGGTGACATGCTTCTAAAAAATTGAAATGAAGAAGAAATTCACATGCTTAAACAAAACACCTCCTGACTGGAAATGAAATAGAGGAGATTATTAATAAGTGTGACCAGATGAAGTGTCTCTGTACCTTGTCATGTTTAAGCTTCCCTTACTTATTCTCACCTGGAACAGTACATTTGGAATATCTTCTGGGAATTTTGCAGGGCTACAGAGGAGCAGTGCATGACAACGTTGAATCTCATTTCCCTCCTTCATTGTGTCAAAACAGCACAAAGGCTGCTAATTGCACAATCTATTCTCTGAGCCTGCGTGTCAGTCCTCATTCCATGGATGAGTAGATAGCATTTAGAGCTTCACTCCAATGCTTCGGCCGTCCCCATCGCTACAGATTGAATTCCACACATCAAATTTATTTCAGATGTTATTATCTGTGGCAGCTTGCCAGTTCTGCCTGCCACTCACACAATGTCTCCACAAGGTGTTTTCCCCTCACAGCGCCGGCCTGGGCTGCTTTATTTTCAGACGACATAGCATCGCTCTGCACCTGGTGGAGACATGCTCAATAAGTTATACTTCCAGGTTTTGTCGCTCCCCTTTCTCAAATTTGTAACTTTTCTTTTGCAGATTTGTGATAATTCTGTCTACTGAATTCATTTCTTTACAGTCCAAACTTTTGTTATTTGTCACTCTCTCGTGAATCGCTCCACCATACTGCATGGTATTTCCTTTGCTCAGGAGAATAGATGGGGTTCCTGGGTGTCTCTGAGAAGAGAGGCCCAGCGTCCCTGTCTCCCCAAGCGGGATGAATAATGGATGGAAATGGATCAGATGACTGAACTGCTTCATCTGGATCCTCTGTAGTAATGCCCAGTCATATGTCTGTGTATGGCAGGAATGTGTGTGTGTGTGTGTGTGTGTGTGTGTGTGTGTGTGTGTGTGTGTGTGTGTGTAGTCTGTGTATAATGTGAGGAATGTGCATGCTGCTGGAAAATGGTATTTATTGTGGAGATCTGGTCACATACTGAACACTGGCGGTGCCATTGAAAGAGGGCGGCCGTCAGCATTTTCTATTTAAATTAGCGGGGAAAACTGGTAATAAAGGATTCTCGCCCGGCCTCTTTCTCAGCTAATGTTTGATTAGAAATGCAATGGTTTTAAATTAAGATTTCTTTCTCCCCCTTGGTATGAAATCAATCAAATTAACGGAAATTGAATTATTTGAGATGGTAATCTATTTAAGCAAACCGCTCACCATGAAAATGTTTTCCTCCTGTTGTGAACGGAGGAATAATTGAATCAGACCCCGGTAAGTGACCCCCAATGGCTGAGCAAGAACAAGGCTTATTGAAATGAAATGTAGATTTTTCTCATGCTTGGACCTTGTAAACGAGCACAGAGCGGTATGTAAGATGCAATTTATCTCACATACAGAGAATCACGTGTGTATGAAATGGAACAGAGTAGGACCGAACTATAGCGCAGAATAATGGACTGTAATCATGTGTGCAGAGATGTGTTCATGCAAGCTTCTGACCTTATCTGTGCACATTTTTTATATGTAAAAAAAAAATGTAATTATAAAATAATGCTGCACATTTCCGTCTATTTTCTCCCCATAGCAAATTATAAGGAAATTATTTTCCAAATATATCACCACAGATCATCAATCCTACATGCCTTCAACGGATGAGACATGTGCACACAACTGGTTCCATGCTGTTTTTCTGTGACACACTAACATACAAAGAAGCAGCTTGGACAGCTCATATTGAGAATGAAAATCCTATATCTGCTGCAGATACATGTTATTTAAAGGTTATTATAGGTTATTATATTGGACTGATTCAATGATTAATCAACGTTAACTACCTTCTTTGCTGAAAAAGGCAGAAAGCAGACTTGCAAAATGACGTACTGTATTCCGAGTATGTCTATTTAACTCAGCAGTGTTCAGGGTTTTTCAAATCTTAATCAACGCAGTACAGTAATGATCTCCATCATCCTCTGTCTCCTCCCCAACAGTAAACATGTATATTCTGGATTGTAAGACACATGCTACACTTTTTTTTTTTAACCAGTCATTGCATGCAGAGGCAATTTTGCATCCCACTGAACCTGCAGACATTCAGCTGGTGTTTTGTAATAAATCATAAGTCACATGGTACCTTACAGAGGCTTAATGGTTATACATTTATCAGGGTAGAGTGTATATCAAGTTGACTGGATGGTGTGTGTTTTTTTTTTATCACAATATGTATGGAAGAGAAATATTGTTTATATAAGTTTGAACTCTGGAACACTTGTACTCTGCATTTTTCTTCAACCCTGTGCTGTGTCTGAAAGGATGCCATTGACCCTCTTTCACCTTTTTATCTGCTTTAAGTGTCTATTCAACAGAACACACCGACGGGCATCTTTTTCTGTCTGAAGTCGCCCATAGAATTTATGCAGTCAAAGGTAAGTGCACCTGGAGGACAGCATTACGTGAGTATTTGAATCAAATAAAAAACACATTTTATTTACTCATTTACTCAACTGATTGTGTGTGTGTATAACTGTAATAATTAAGGCTAACGCTATCAAGCAGAAGATCAATGTTTCAACCGTGCCTTTTGTTGCTTTTAGCCAGGATTCCAATCATGTATCTAAAGACGGTTTAAAGGTGACTTGTCCATCTGTTTTTAACATGAACCTTTTCTCTTCTTCACCGTTTGATCCGTTTTTCAATCTTTTAAGGCAAGTCAACTCAAGTGTATTTATATATCAACAAGGCAATTCAAAGTGCTTCACACAAGAAATCGATGATTCTTAAGGGACTCAAAAACGAAGATGTATGAGCAAAGTCACAATAAAAAAAATGTTGCTTTCAAACTCTTGTACGCTGTCTAACTTGCAACAAGACATTTATTGGCAGAAGTCCAGATTAGATTGAACTGTTTACCAATTTTGTTTCTTTTTTGACCAATCACATTATCTTCTTATTTAAACAGTTTAACCACAGTTTATTTCAATCATTGAACCATTTATCAATCATCCTGCATTACACTGAGTCTAACTTGTTATATTTGAACTTGTAGTTTTTTAACTGGTTTGATTGTCTGCTGGTTTTTACAAAATCTTATAACTGTGGTTTTAAAGTGAGCTGACTGTTTTTGATTTTTATACCATTTTGTTTCCCCTCGAGAACATAATAGTGCCTGCCTTTATTGGAGCCGTGTGCAAATGCAGGATTACACCTTAAAAATACTATATTTACCTTATACATATTAAACCAGAGTATAAGCAGAGATCTGTTTAAAGGCAATCCACTGAGGGTAAGATTACAGAGTTTCAAATGGATTATCAAGGAAAATGGATTGACTCCTGGGATAATACAATATTAATGCACAAAGATATGATCATAATTATGGGTAGAGGACAATACCTCACCGGGGATTGTTACCCCTTACAACCCAGGACCAAACATGTGTTCAGCACAAAAGCTTGTGACTAAAAAGGAGGAAAGAACAAACGTTATGGTTATGCGTTGCCATAGAAACTGTTGATACATGGCTAGCTAAGCTTAACTGGAATTATTAGCACAGTGTGAATGCTTGGCCTGGAAATACATAGGCCTACATAAGGTTGAGTGATCAGTGTAATGCTGGGCCAGCATCATTAGCATCACACTGTCCATGAATATTTCTGCTGGGAGCCAAAACGGCGGCTTGCTACCTGCTGTGAATGAAGAACACCAAGCCTGCTATTACCCACATTAGATCAGGAGGGACGTTAATGAAATTAAAGCAGTAATAATGTCATACTGATATGTAAGGAGCCTCTTGTATAGCAAATAAAAACCCTGTTGGACACTAAAGACTGCAGCAGACCATTTCATTTACAAGGGGTGTCACAGTGAAATGTAAACGGAGAGTTGCTTTTTCACAAGATTCAAGTCGGTTTCAGGATATTTCAGCATTTCCTCCAAATACTTTTGATTCTCAGGAGGATTACAGCATATTTGCATATTAATTAGGCAGAAGAATCTCATAAACAAAGCATGCAGGAATGATTTGGCACACATGCCATATTGATTTACTAGACAACTGGTTTTACAGAGGCCATTTCATTTTTAATAGTACTACAGCACATATAGGTTCAAATCCATGTCATCAGCAGACACACAGAATTAAATCCCCACGTCCCAGAAGTACTGTTCAAAGAGCTAAACCAGCCCTGAGATTTCAGATCAGGACTCTGAATCCTGAAGTGGCTCTGCAAGGCCGTGGATCATTTCATAACAGGCAATTCAAATTCAACAACTAAATGTAATCAAGTCAATTTTATAAAATGTGTAACTACCTAACAGTCTTATAACACCACTATTCCCCCCCCTGCTCTGTGCTTACACACTGTAAAAATATAAACTAACAACCAACTGAGCTGGAATCAGACCTCAGAAAATCCAATAAAATGCTCTAACCTTGACAGTGCATGTAGCAATCATCTCTAATCCTATTGGACGCGCAAATTAGTCTCTAAGACTGAGCCTCAACACGTCAAAATAATTTCATTTTCAATTACTGAAATCAAAGACACAGTAATATGGCTTAGGGATACCCAATCATGTCTTAATAAAACATTTTTTTTTTAAATGCAAATGTTGTGGAAACACAGGAAGGTCAATATCTTTCAACCTGTTTAATGGGACCAGTTTATATGACAACAGACTGCCTCATTTCAAGCAGTTTAAAGTGCTCTTCATTAAATTCTCCTTTATAAAGTCAGAGAACAGTTTGTACTTGCTGCATATGCTTAAAGAAATGAGAGGCTTTCAATTGTAACAGACAAAAAAAGATGGTATCGTTTGATCTACTCCACTGGCCTGTCGTTGAAGGTTTTTATTGACTGCTACGACTGTTTGACCCCCAGACTACATTACAGCGATAATTGAACTCTCAGATCCAAAGAGCTCTCTGCGAGGTCTCCCAGCCTTCATTAAAGACAAAGGTGGCTGAGAATGTGGCTCTAAAAGACCCTGAAACTAAAGAAAACATCTAAGACCACCAAGCAGCGTATTCTCATCAGTGCAATCTTTTGAACGAATCAAAGTTGAGCTGAAATCTTTGGTTTCTTTACATTTTGCTGAGTAAGCCTTAAGGGAGAAGGAGTCTGAGTTATTATTTCAGCTTTAATTTGATGGTTTAATTAGATAGTTAGTGGCCTGTAAACTGTTAAGTGGGTTTTATAGTGTCCTAATTTGTATGTAAATTTGCATTGTTATGATAATAAAAAAACGACACTGTCTTATGCTGCCTCTGTTATGCTGAGCAGGCCTTAAAGGGGGGCTGGAATTAAAGGCTCTTTTGTGTTTGATATACAGTATGTACTACTTCAATCTTATTTAGAGATTTTTTTTAATTCTGTTCAACGTTCAGTAACAATGTGACTACTGTACTGTATCTATTGATTTCTGCATCCTACTTTTTGTGTTCTATTTGAAGTCCCAACATCTCCTGTCATTTCAGTCACAGCCCTCAAGTCACTCCTGGCTTCTTGAATGGCACTACCCATGCTTATTACACACCTGTCCCTGATTACATCATTAGTCAACCCTGTTTTAATACGCCTATGTCTCCATCCTCCGTTTGCTGATGGTCTTTACGAGTTCATCACTTTCCTGCTACCTCTTAGTTTTGTTGTCTTCACTTTTTGTGCCTGCCCTAGTTTCATAATACCTTTTTTTTTTTTTTAGCTGTTTTGGATTGACCTCATGTGTATGATGACCTTTTTCAAGCTGAGACTATTTTTCAATTCCCTCTTCTCTTGTACTTCTCTGTGTACTGTATGTGTCTCAGACTCCTCTGGTACAACTTTAATTTCTCTTCTTTATTCTAATATTGGAATCATCAAGGTTGAGTCAAGCTTTTTTTTGGGGGGGGGTTGTGCTTTTACTGTAGAGATAGGACGGTGGATAGAGTCCAATATCAGGGAGAGAGAGAGAGAGAGAGCAGGGAGTGACATGCGGGAAATGACCCACAGGTTGGATTCAAACCCAGGCTGCCCGTTTGAAGTACTACAACAACTACGCTACTGGCGCCCGAATCAAGTCACTTTTATGCAGCATTTCACTTTTATACAGCATTTTTTTCTGTGTGTGGGAGGGGGGGGGGCTTTTTATGCCTCTTTTATAGCGATAGGACAGTGAAAGGAGTCGGTAATCAGGGACAGAGATGGGGAATAACATGCGGGAAAGGAGCCATGGGTCGCACCTAAACTTGGGCCGCTCGCTTCGAGGACCTCAGCCTCCGCACATGGGGTGCACGCTCCAACCACTCGCCCACCGGCACCTCTATACAGCATATTTTTAAAGCAAAAAGAGTTGACAGGGAACATTGGTTAAAGTCTGCCTCACTGCAGATTACATGGCATAAAGAACGGCACATTATAAGGAAATCTTACCTAATGTAGAGAAGGCAAGCATTGAAATAACACCTTTGATAAAAACTGAATAAAAAAGAGGAAGGGAATTTAAATAATAAGACCAGAGAGGATAAAGTCATGTACACACACTTTGTCTCACATAAGACTGTTTTTGTACCTGCAAATGAGCTTCAGCCCTGCCATAGAACTGTTGCACTCCCTGTAACAATACAATAACAATATACCATCCAGTAGCAATAATTCATCCCATACTACAAGGCGACTGTAATTCACTTTTTAAATCAGTCCTCTGTGTGGAGGACACAGCTCATCGAGCAACAGTCTAGGCATTACAGATTAGTTTTCCTCCCCTGTGTTTAAAAAGTTCCCTTATTTAATAAGTGAATGGGAGCTGCAGAGAGAGGCTTTTTATGGAAGCAGACAGGATTTCATCAGGTGTGAAAAGTAGTGTTTTAGCCCAGCTTAATTGGGTCTCATATTTTTTATTTCTCTCTTTCTCCCTCGGTTGGCATGAAAGGTTCAAAAGGCAAGTTTCAGCTAGTTAAGTGTAATCATTTATTTTCTATTTTTTGCTTTTTCAAATCTGTAAACACTGTCATACAGCTGCATTTTTACTCCACAGTGGAGTGTTTTCTTTGTTATACTGATTCTATTTCATTTATTGATCCCCTTTACATCCATATGTCCCTTTATCTTTACACACTGCTGGTCCACTCTCACGTTGTCTTTAACTCTAAGTTACCTTCTTTTCAACCCACATCTGTATTTACATTTTATGTTTTGTCAAAGTTTCACTGTCATTGTGTCACCGAATCATTTTTGGGGGATTTTGTCCTTCATGATTTCAACTGAATATAAATGAGACAACCTGAATGACAAAAATATGTTTCATCTTGTATTCATCAAAATCACTAAAGAGTAGATTTGAAAACAGCCTGAAGGTCAAACCAAAACATGTAAGTTAACATTTTTCTGTCAAAACCTTGCACTTGTTTAATTTGTGCAAATGTTTGAACAAAATAAATGTGTCCAACTATGATTGTGAGTAGGTTGTAAGTAATTGGTTTTAAAGAGCAGTCAGTGGATTTTGAATTGCAAATACTGCGAGGTTAAAGACGAGGCTGCCGGTATTAAAACTGCTATTTGATTTCCTAAAACAGATGTCGTCGGATCTTTCTGTTTGTTATAAAAGTCTAAAGGGCTGGAGATGAGGTTGAAAGTAGTTTGGTGATGTTGGATTGAATTAAATAAGGATGAATGAATCTAACCCCTAATTTTTGAATTTTCCAATCTATCTTCTATTTCTTAAAAGCAACTAAGACTGACTGTAAAACGATCTCTTCAGATCTTAGACTGATTTTAAAATCTATACTAAAAAGTGCATTATGAGCTGGCATTAGATTTTTTCTTCGAGGCGTATATTTGATTTGTCAGTGTAAGTTTGGTCGGTTACAAAGAAGCAAGTCCACATTTTGAAAGGCATGTAGTGTAGCTCGTACAACACTAACATGGTTTTTAAAATCTCAAGGCCACTGAAGCAACCACTACTCTTTTTGCACAGTGTCCTTTTCAGCATTTAAAAAACACACAGTATGTGTGTGCTGAAGTGTTAACTTTGTTTCCTAATCGAAGGACTCCTCTCTGTCTTCACCAAGGACACATTTTGGATGCGGTTCTATTATCAGCATAACAGCAACCATTTTCTACCTAAGGCAACTCAGAGCCAACACTTATTTTAAATACCAAAGATTGGCCACAGTTGTTTCTGACAATATAAACACAAATTAATTGTCATGTCTTCTAAAAGGTTATGTTTTTCACAAGTCTTCAAACTTGTTTGCACTCAAGGTGATGAATCTCCAATAAAATAATCATTTCTAGTTTCTATAGCTTCACACAATGCAAGAGGACAGTGTGAGTCATTGTCCATGAGAATGAGGCCAGTTATATAAAAGACCTTTATTCCTTCACACTGTAGAAGCTCAAGAGTTTTCCCCTTTAAAAGAAATAGGTTTAAACAGAGGGGTGAGGCATGAAGTGCCACTGCTCTGTGTCCTTGATGTAAAGCTCCAAACAGGGAGAGCACAACTTATAGTCACAGCACTACTGTTGTCTCTCCATAGGCAGAGCCCTGCAGTGTTGCGTGTCATTAGGCCTGAAGTGCACTGCAAAGATGCAAGTGACACAAGCAAAGAGGATGAGCACCAGTGAGCAGCCCAAAGGCAACAGCGAAATGTAGTGAATGAGTCAGTCCCCTCGGCTGTACTCTCGTCGTAACAGAACAGAGGACAGAGTCTTTGCAAATGTCACTTAATATTTTATAATGCACATGAACAGGGCCTTCCTGTTATGTACGTACAACTGCTCACTATGTAGAGTTACTGGATCATGACCACCTGCAATAAGTTTCAAATATCAGAAGTACATTATTACCTGCTCATAATGACTCACAGTGTAATGAAGCAGACAGAAAATGACTGTAAATTAAAAGAGGCCAAGTTTGAAATGAGACAGTATGAAGACTGAGGCGGTGCGATTGGTTTCATTAACTAATTTACACACTGAATTATTCAAATCCCAAGGGGGGGGGGGGTGGTGTGTGTGGGGGGTAGACTGACGGACTGTGTTTACATGCTGACCCTAATTATCAAAATACTTCATTAGGAACATGCTCTGTCCTGGTATGCTGGCCTCATAATGTCCATCATGTCTGCGAAAATAAACACTAGTGAGGCTTATCAGAATAACAACATGTATAATGAGCCAGTGTTTCACTGAGCACATACTCACATATTTCCAGTATTCCCAAACCTCCGGATTTGGTCTTAATCACCTGGACATCCACATCATGTTGCTTTGAACACACACAAAGCAACACATGAATGAAAACATGTGTAGTGGCTCAGTAGCTCAGTCTGTAGGGACTTGGGTTGGGAATGGGAGGTCCCACTGTTCAAGTCCCAACATGGACCAAGTCTGGAAGTTGGGCTGGTTGCTGGAGAGGTGCCAGCTCACATCCTGAGCACTGCTGAGGTGCTGCTGAGCAACGCACAAAATCCTCCCCATTGCTCGGGCGCTCGTTCATGTGTGCAGCCCCCTCACTGACATCTCTCCATATGAACATGTTTGTGTATTTCAGCCTATGTGTGTGTGTAGCATGTTGAACAACAGAATTAAAGCATTTGATTTGCCCTCAGGGATTAATAAAGTGTATCTTCTCCTTCTATTTAATCCTCTAAAGAATATTTGTCAGACTTAATGTCTATCGAACAGACATCAAATGAAATCAAATCAGCAATTAGCAGATTAACTTTCTACATTTCACAATATTGACAAGTCTTTTACTTTAATCTTATTGGACTGCTTTACCTGCAAAGATTGAAGGTTGAATACAAAAGAAAAAAGAAGACGGAAAAAAAGAAAATATTTCAGTAAAAACTTCTTGACCAAACATAAGGTAAGGCCATCTGTATTGTCATGGTGAGCCGAGCAGGCCTCGGCTTAGATCTCTGCTGTGCTCTCATCCTCTGACTGGCCCCTGATACTGACTTTCTCATCCTTAACCTGACCTTTGGTTTGATGTCCTCCAGCTGGATGTCCAGTGGGAGGCTTTAAAGGTGAGATAAAGAAGTGGATTCTGCTGCCGGGTATGAATTGGCTTTTGCTTTAATGCTGAATTTGCACTAGCCCTAATTGCAATAGTTTGATGGCGCTTTGTACAATTTTTCCTTTCAATAGTTTCACATGGCTATCCTTAATCAAATGGTTAATTAGATAATTATTGCTGAGGTTCAAAAATACACTTCTCCTGTCATGCTGTTTTGGTAAAGCTGAAGAAAAGTCGGCATGATCTCAAGTCAAACTGATTGAATTCAAATATGTATGATGAGACTGTTGCTGGTTTAAAAACTAAATAAACTGCTGCTTCAGAAGCACAGACTTTTAGCTTCTAATTTCCAAAAACAGCTCAAATGTTCGGTTTAATTAAAGGAAATAGAGTCAGACTGCACAATTCTTCAAACTGGTTTAATGGTCAACAAAGTGTCCTTAGCACTACTCAGTATAAGCATGAAGAGAAAAGGAAATACACATTAAGTGATGTGAAAAATTAAGACGAAGAATTTGGATTGCGAGTGGACAATAAAATGACCTCACACATGTACCTCCCCATTCTCTCTTTCTGAGTCTCCATCCCCCAAGGCCACGGATTTTAGTTAGTTATTTTATCCTTTGTGTTTTAAAAAAATACGTGTTGCACTTTTCATTTTGATGCAGTCAGATGAATGTAAAGCTAGCTATCATCTACACGTAGATTCATTAGTGCCAATTTAGTGGTGTAAAAAATGCTTGAAAGATTAAGGACCTGTAGGAAACAGGTATTGTTTAGAACGAGAGCGATATAGAAACTGTGAGTTATAGTTTAAATGCACTCTTTGACAGATTTGATCCCTATCACAATATTGAACGATGTATTTTGCACATAATGATAGTCATTTTTTCCTACATCATGCAAGCTAAGTCATGAGCATGAAAATATTTTACATGCTTAACACATTATATTAGCATGTTAGCATACAAATATTGCCTAATTACAACCTAAACTAATGGGAATGTCTGTAGTGTTTCTTGTGTTCGCTCTTTTTCGAAAGTGTTCAACAACAAAAACAGACCAAAGAATTAAAGCCCGACCGATAAATCGGGCAGATATGCGCCCATATTACTAGATGTATTCACCTGTGAAATAGCATTTTCACAGGTATTATTTAATTTAATTTGCAGCTCTCTTTCACCAGCAGAGTGCGCTATATGGATTACAACAAGAAGTATCACTCTCCAGAGTGTTAAGCAGTGATGCACGTACATGAGCAGCTACTTTCCAGTTCAGTGGCCATCTTGTCTTCATTATATATCTTTTCCACAAGTGTTTGATAACTGCATTTGAGGGATCAATGCATTAAATGTGTGTATCTATCTCTACAGATTGAAGATGGATCTAAGAAAGATATCAGTCAGTATATCGGTGTCTGATTTTTTGTATTCCAAACATTGGTATCTGCCCCAAAAATCCCATATCAGTCAGGCCCTTCAAAGAGTCATATACAATTTCAAATCAGCCAATTGGTTCTGAGGTGGGCAATACTGAATGTACCAAGAATTCATTGAAGTCCATTTACCAATCATTGAGATACAACAGTGAAAACCACAAAACACATCCACATTGTGTTACAAGAGAAAAGGTCAGGGGATCCCAACAGTAGTAAGGATTCACCCTCTGGTGACCAGGAATCTGTGCACAATCTGTGTCATAGAATTTAAACCTGAAAGTTGTTTCTGGACCAAAGTGGTAAACCAACAAAAAAAAAAGATATCATGACAGACAATAATCAGCACTGCCAGCATGTCTAAAACTCTTTTAACTGAACAGAGAACATTGCATTTCCCTCGCCAAGCTTTGTTTCTAAAATTATTCGAGATTTATGCGTCTGCATTTGACGGCGAGAAAATGAGCTAACCTGTTCTAATCTACACTAAGTGAGGAAATGAAATTGAATTAAATATGCTCTTCCCTCTTCAGTGGAACTTAATAAAACCCATCATAGCTCACACGCCATCAATGAATGTTCAGCTGGGGATGCATTTGGTTTTATATTTCCTCTGTGTGAGATAACAGGTCACTCGGAGAAATAATGAGGAGTCTAAGACATCCATTTTGTTCTCTGCTTAAACCTCTGCTCGTCTGTGTTGGTTCACCGATGAGTGATATGATACAACTCCTCAACGTCTGCCTTTAAATATTATTGTGTGTACTATAAATCACTGTAACTGTTTTTATCGACGATCTCAGCAGCAAGATGAGATATTCAGATCGTATAGGTTTATGTATAGACAATTTAAAATATTACACATAATATGCCACACTCTATATTCCTTCAGGGACAAGCCACGCAAGCTCTCAGAAGTATCTTCAAATCCCCAAAAGTACTCAAAGACGCTTTGTAATACTTTACAAATCAAACTGTGGCTTGACAAGATGACACAGGCAGATACACTGCTTCATTCAATAATACAACCAGATCCGAAAAAGTTGTGTTACTTCTCCCCTAATTAGACGTCTCTGTCCCAAGATAGATCTGAGATAACATGTTCAGAATAAAATAGTATTTCTCTTTATAAAATATCACATTTTCTTTTGACTTTTCTCTCACTTTTTTCCCCTTTCTTGAGAAAAACTGAATTTTTCCTCTTCAGGTCTCTAAGAAAATCCCTTTTTTTTAAGAAGATTTTTGAAACTGGGGAGAGGGCTAGCAAGACTCTGTCCAAAGCCATAGAAATATACCTACCAACAGCTTTTAAAGTCAGGAATAAGCACAATATAACTGGCTGCTGAATCCTCACTAAACTGCAGTGTAAATAAAAGGACAATGCTGTCCTGTCTCTTTTACACTTGTTTAGCCTTTATGCTACGCTAAGATAACTGCTACTTGCTCCTACATAACAAAATCTTACTAACAAAAATCCGCAAAATCCTTTCACTTATCAAATAAAAAAAAATCAAACTACTCTTTTAGGTCCTAACAAGCAAAATATGTGTTACAATCAGTGTGGTATTTAGATGCTGTAGTTCAATCAGGTTTGTTAAAATAGTTGTACACAAGAACATGTCTTGGCCCACACATGTCCATACGATTCAACATCTGGGCTGATGTGCGCATGAGTGGTACAGCAGCAGAGCCCTTACCTGATTACAGCAGCAGAGACCACGGTCCAGCTTCTTGTTTCTGCAGGTGCAGTAGTTCCAGTTGTTCCAAACACAGCGAGAAGTTATTGCTTGCTTGTCCATCTACGAATGTGAAAATATCAACAATATATGAAAACAATACTGCTGTATAATTGTATTAATGTATATTTCATGAATGTCCCACAAACATATTTTACTGGATCAGCTTTATTAATCACATAAGATGTTTAAGGTGTATTTTGTCTGTTTTCCCACAGGATTACAAAAAATATCCAGGCGAAATGTTCATGAAACTTTGTGGAAGAGTGAAGACGGGCAAAAGACAGCACCCTTTGAATGTTTAGATGATCTCATTTTACACGTTTAACCCAGAAACAAGCCATTTACGCAGATTTAACTCACAAATAGGCAAAAAATAGACTGTATCAGATAAGTGGACATAGCTTATTGGTTTCAAAGTGCCTAAAATGCCTTAAACCAGTATTCTTACAAATGGCGAATAGGGGATGACTCCAATCTACTCCCACCTGGCCTGGGAAGACCGTTGGTTTGAAAGAGGTGTCAAAGAAGCCATCTATGTTAAGTTGGAAAACCCATTTCTTAACTGAGGTGGTGGTCTGAGACACCATCTTTCAGCAACCTACAATGCTGTTTTGAATTCTCTCCCAAAAACAACTGGAGCCCCAGTCCCACCTTGGAACATGTGACTCCAACGACCCACAGACGACTAGGGGTTGGAAACGACTCCAGGCGAAACTAGGTTAACAACTCAGCTAACAACTCTGATGTGAGTCATCCTTGATCATTAGCATGCTAATGATCCACAGAGGCTTACATTTCTAGCTCCGTCAGCCAGATAGTTTAGAACTGAAGAAGCCTTTCGGAGGAGAGGCGAAACGTCTTCAAGATCTTCAACAAGTCCAGTTGCCCTCGGATCAAGCTTTGAATATACTCTCTCAGGTTTTATTGTTTATAACAAGCTGCTGCATTCATGTTCTACTTTAAGTCCAAAGCATTAAGAATGTGTACATGGATGATATAGTGTTTTATGCTTTTTTACAATAGTTAGTTCTGTAAATACTACACATTTAGAATTATATAAAAGTGCAAAGCTGAGCTACCTACACTTCATCTAGGCCATGAAGTTCATGAACACCTGTATAACATTATTCTTGTGGAGGAAATATACTTTGCAGTGTTTTTTCTTGCAGATATGCTCATCATAAGGGACTGGACCTTTGGCCTTGGCCGATGTGTGGTGTCTCCAAGGGCCCTTTCTAGGTTAATATAGGACTAGATAAAATGTATTTTGCTGCAAATGTAACTGAACCAGAATTATATTTCATGTATAATAGCAAAAGAATGAATATTCCAGCTCATTCATCCATTACAAAGGTGCTTGCAACAGACTGCAGATATAATCACAATATCTGGAAAGCTGAATAGGGATTAATATGAGATATCTGTATTACAACATGTCCAGCTCCACAATCCAGCACCTGTCTATTTAACAGTCACATGCTGTTCATTAAGTCTGCCTTTTCTCTGTCACTCATATCTCACCATGGCCGTAACTCAGCTGGGGACACGGCTGATAACAGCACCATCACAGGCCTTTTCAATTAGTTTCTGAGATGAAAAATATATAATCCTCATCCTTCATGCCAGGATGCTTTTCCAGATTACAACACAGTCTGTATTAATCATAAAATTTATGAAGTCTGTGCTTGCATAGGCACTGCCAGTCATGTTGTCTGGCTCTGGGCACTGATAACTACTCATGCAGGCAGAACAAAGACAATTAGAAGTTGAAGTGTTTGTTTACGTTCACTTATTGTGGTGTTTTATTCTTAATAACATACTAAAAAATGACTCATAGCACTTTAAAGTCTTGGGGCTGTTGGCTAGACACTTGCAGAAAATAAGAAGCTTCATGATGTTTGTCTGTGTTTATTAATCTTCACCCATTCAGCCTAAAGAAAAGGAACTTGAATAGACACAACTACAAAGACCAACGTGTGTTTTTTTGTAATTTTGGGTATTTCTTTTCAATGCATTTGTGGTTATATTCATGAAACTCAAATTAAAGCATAGGCAAACATCATTAGCCTAACGTGCAGCCATTAACTTGCTAATTCATTTTAAAAGACAATGCTCACAGAACTAGCCTAACACTTCAAAAGCATAAATCATCATACCAAGTCCATAATGTGTATCAACCATGTCCTGTGGGCTTTATATGCAAGCTGATAAGGACACACAGAATGCATGGATCAGGAAAGCACATACCCTTTTGATTCATTAAAATTGCAATGATGCCATCTCATACTGTAGGTGCAGTATGAAATTCCATAGGCTACTACAGCTGCTCATACTGCCCTCACCTTCTCTTGCACATTTTCACACCACAGCAGTAGAGGGGAAACCTCCTGCAGGTGAGAGGGACAGGTGCATACTGGTGCTCTAAAACCAGAGAGTAAGTTATTTTTGTCTGGTCCACAAATGTGGCCTGCTTATCCACATGCATTTGGAGCAGTTACACACTGCTCATGGAACCAAGAGGCTAATTAAGGTACACTTTTGATGCCATATTATATATACATCTTTGTAGATGTTTATGTCTATGTTGTTGTGTTTGTAGCCTGTTCTGTGCACAGATACGGGAATGCTTATGTGTAAATGTAGGCCGTTATCTGATAGCAATGCAAATTCATTGACCAACATACGAAACCATCCACTCCGACATGCTCCGGGGTTTCCAAAGTGTCCCCTCGCTAGATACCTTTACCTTGCTACCTGTAGTTAGCTCGCTTATGCTATCAGTTTATTGCACTTCATTGCACCTGCTGCAAAACATATTTCACAAACCGGAAAGGGTATGCCCATACTACTTGTTTGTGATTGGTTTGAAGTCACGTTAGTACAAACATTTGACTCTCTTCTGCTGTACTGTCTCTGGTGTGTCGTCTACAGTGCTATGTTTTAGATGTGCATGTGTTAATGTTAGCTTAGCATGACTAGCAACGAGTACTTTGTGTGAATAACTTCTGATGAATCTTAAGAATAACTCATTGACAAATGACTTCAAACACTGTATTTTAAACCAAAAGAAAACACACATTGACTATTTTTACATTAAAACATTTTATTCATTGTTACACATCAAATATATCTTGTTAGTCACCTGTTGCTCCACAGCCTTGCTTGCACTCCTCTTTCTCAACCAGGAAGTGTCAAACAGAGCTGAACCCAGCCTTGGGTTTATATGGGGGTGTGTCAAGAGGAAGGTGCCATGTTTGGTAGAAGTGGAGGGGTGTTTAAATTGTTGAGATTAAAAATGTTATTTAAAAGGCTGTTTAAGTATTTACTTAACTGAAATGTATTTTGACATGCTTTTAGCCTTATTGCAGATAGTATGTGTTGTTTGTAGAACAGGTAATACTCACCTGAGAGTAAATTGATTTCCAACCCCTTTTGGTAGGTGCCAGCTCCTATATAAGAGGAGGCTTAAGGGCCTCTTAGGTACTTGGAGGTTGGAGTTGGAGTGGCACAGAGCTGGAGAGTTTCAACAATTTATCAAAGAGTGTACAGAGCTGCAAGGGCCCAGACTGGCATTGTTTAGAGCTCAGTCTCTTCTTTTGTTTGGCACTTTTTACATTGTTATTTTTTCTTGCAAGTTTTATTTTTCATTTTTACATTTCTTCCAGGCCTGCACTGTACATATTGCTGCACTTGATTTATTTCACTGTAAATTAATTATAGGCATATTTCTTATAATTTGGTTTGTAAACTTGGATTTCTATTTTTGGGTAAAATAAAAACTGTCTTGTGCATTACTGCTTATAATTGATGGCAGTGGTGGGATCATTCAGTGAAACACACTGGATTTTTTTTTTCTCTTCAACTTTTGGATTTTTTTGGTTTTCTACCCTGTTCCCCCTGAAAAGAAGTCGAATGCATCGTGGCGGGAAAAGTTGAAGGAACAAAGGAGGGCCTACCGGCCCAGTGAATACCCAGGAAAGGCAAGCCAGCAGAGGTGTAAGAGTACTAAAATATTCTACTCAAGTAAAAGTACTGTTACTTTAAAAACGTTTCACTTAAGTACCAGTATAGAAATGTACTCAAGTAAAAGTAAAAAGTAGCTCATTGAAAATTTAAATATAGACATTAAAAAAGATTTCCCCCATTTTTTTAAACAGCAGTATGTTTTAATGATGGATAATTTAATAATCAAGGCTTATAATGTTCAAGTAATTGGCTGTTTTATGAAGGGAAATGTTTAAACTATTCAAAATAAAAGCATGTAAAAGAGATGGCAATAAGGGACTTTCATTGTGAAAAACTTTCCGGAATTAAATGTGTTTATCGCTCTGAGCTTTCGTGGAGCTGCAGAAAGAGCATTCACAGCCAACTTATTTTAATCATCTTGGACTTAAGACATGAGTGAGATGAGACATCTACACACCTTTAGCAGGTAGACCCGCTGTGATGGAGGTGCTTATCCTTCCTGCATTAGCTTAAGGTGCACCGAGACAAGAAAAGGGTCTCTGCTTTTCGTTCTTCTGCTGCGATGACGTAAATCATTCATAGTAGGCCTATTTTTTTTTTACTCGGTAACGGATGAGATTTAAAATGTAGCAAATTACAATACTTAACAGAAAACCTACTTAAGTAAAAGTACAGATTTTAAAAACTACTTCAAAAAGTACAAGTACACAGAAAAACTACTCAATTACAGTAACGTGAGTAAATGTAATTCATTACTTTACAACTCTGCAAGCCAGCAATGAAGAGGAAGACAATGGAGCTTCTGGGACTGTAGGAAGCACCGAGGGTGAAGGTAAGGAGCAAACTCTGTCATACCTGATGTCCATTCTCCAAGCCCACATGGGTCAGCAAGAGGCCCGGGAGGCTAAGCATAATGAGCTAACTGCAAGGCAAGAACAGCGCTTTAAAGCACTTCAACATCAGTTTCAGCTTCTGCAGTTAGAAGTTCAGGCCAGAACAACTCCAGTACCTGATCCTCAGTTTTCAGACTCTGACCCATCAAATGTGGAGGCTCCATTGACTATCATGCACTATCCTTCCGCCCAAGCTGAGGCCTCTGCAGGTTTTTTTTTATATTTTTGGATTTATTCATATTGTGATATTTATGATTTGGTTTTATTGTTTGCCGTTGTTGTGTTTTTTATTAATACTCTTGCTTTTATGCATGTTTTTAGATGAGTTAACTTTCTGCCTTGGTGTGACTAATGACAGATTACCTGCACCTGTATAGCTTTGTTTGATTTAATGGACAGTTTTTCTGCTAAATGAGGAGCCAGAACAGTGCGTGAGCCCTCAGGGGCCCCCTACTGGTCTAGGGCCCCAAGCAGTTGCCTGCCTTGCCTGTTGGCAAGCAGCGCCTCTGCATGCAGCGGCAGAGTGAGGAGCTCTGCCAACAGTGTCAGTATCTCTTTGGGACAGTAGTTACACTCTGGTTTTAGAAGTACGGCGATTGTGTGTGTGTAGGCACAATACTGGTGGTATTTTCTTGTTTCTGCAGTGCTTGTCCTGCAGCCTGTGTACTTGCTGAGTGACTTGAGGAGACCCTACAAAGGAAGCAGCAGGCGTGGTCAGTCGCAGAAGATCGTGACAAATTACTCATTGTTTTATTTTGTTGGAGCAGAGTGATTTTTTAGCTTCTTACATTTTAAGTGGTGGACTTTTAGCTCTCCTTTGTATCCCTTGTTTTACCTGACTTTTATTCCTGTTTTAGCCAACTTTTAGCAAAGACATTTTAGGACAATTTTATTGTTTTATTTATTTTAATTTGGTGCAGTTTAAGGACAACCTAGCTCATAAATAAATCTGTTTTGCACCAGGACATCATTGTTTTAAGTCTCTTGATTACCCTGTTAATATTCAATTCATTATTCTTTTGAAATTACCATATTCCACCCCGTTTACAGTACTTTACAGAAGAAGTTATTGAAATGATCATCCTTGTACAATACTTGAGAATGTTGTCCCTTGAGCTTCAGGTATGGATCAAAGAGCATGACCCAGATTCAGCAACGGAGGCTGCCAAGCTGGCCCATGTCTTTGTGGCGGCATGGAAAAAGGGTCAACGATGGAGGACGACGGACAGCCACAAACCAGCCCAACAGTTCCAACAGGGGGCAGCAACCAGTGCAGGTAAGTCTGTCATGTGGGAGGGCCAGCCAGCTAGCAGGCCAACAAAACCCTCTAGCAAAAAGCTAATTTGTTATCTATGTGGACTTTAAGGCCATACTTAACCCATGTACCCGAAAAACTCGACTAAGATTACAACTGTTATAGTTAACCAACAGTTGGAGGTTTTGCGTACAACCTTAAAATTACGCATCCATTCAAGACGTTTTCAGGATTCAGGGAAAATCTCACGTGAGTCCTTCAAATCTGGGATCTGAAGGAGGTAGAAAAAATGCCAAGGAATGTCCAAATGGTTCTTCTCTGGGATTGTGAATTGTTTGTTTTAGTGATTTTTAAATTTTCTATTTTAATATTTCTTTTTTTTCTTTTTCTCTCTGTCATGATGCTTTTGATGTCATGTAAAGCACTTTGAATTGCCTTGTTGTTGAAATCTATTAAAATGCAAAACATTGAAGTTAAACGTACAGTATGTAAAATCCGCTGCTCTTGTGACAAATTACATCATTGTTGATTTACAAGAGCTCCACTTCAACCACTACCCATTATTGGCACCCCATTTGAGCAACTTGGGATGGACATTGTTGGTCCCGTAGAGAGAAGCAAAGCAGGAAACCGTTAAATGCTGGTTATAACAGACTATTCCACCAAGTATCCAGAAGTCTTTTAACTGAAATCTATAAAGGTAAAAGCAGTTGCTTTCTGTTTGGTACAATTCTTTTTAAGGGTGGGCTTCCCTTGTGAAATATTAACCTCTCAGGGAACTAACTTTATGTCTACTCTGCTGAAACAGGTGTACCAGTTACTTGGTATCAGGAGACTCAGGACCACACCATATCATCCTTAAATGGATAGGCTAATGGAGCACTTTAACCAGACCAAGTTTGTAAACAACACTGGTACAGACTGGAATCAATGGCTGCCCTACCTCCTCTTTGCATACAGAGAAGTATCACAATCCTCCACTAGTTTCTCTCCTTTTGTATGGACATGAAGTTTGGGACCCGTTTGCACTGTTGAGAGAGATCTGAGAGGGAGGCAAGGGGAGGGTGGGATCTGTTAACGTTGTTTCCTATGTCATCCAGATGAGAGAGCGGCTGGAGAAAATGGGCAAGCTGGCCAAATTGCACATGGTGGAAGCCCAGCAGCAACAGAAGTCCTGGTACGACAAGTCAGCCAGGCAGAGAACCTTCGACCCAGGACAGAAAGTGATGGTGCTCCTACCTAGTGATAGAAGTGATGCTTATAAGAAGTGTGCTGGATGAAGAAGTGGATGAGCAATACTTACCTCTCTAGTGACCTGGTAGACCATGATCTCAGACGGCCAACGGCTTCAGGTGAGATCTATCTGTAATTAAGAAGTTTTCCAGGAGAATCCTGGGAGAACAAATATTGTTGAACATGACATTGTTGTGAGAGAAGGTGCGAAGATGAGAGGTGAGAAGATTAAGTTACAGGATCCCTGAGTGCCTGCTGGCCTCACTGAGGAGGGAGGTTGACCTAATGCTGTCCCTGGGGATTATCGAGGCTTTAAAGAGCGAGTGGTGTAACCCAGTGGTGCTCGTACCAAAGAAGGATGGAAGCATAAGGTTCTGCATTGATGTCAGGTACGTGAATTCAGTTTCTCAATTTGATTTCACCTTGTTGATTTAGTGTATTAAATTGACCTCTTTTATATGTCTAGTTCTTATAATTTGGTTTTTAAACTTGGTTTTCTATTTTTGGGTAAAATAAAAACCCACCTTTTCTTTAAACTTACTCCTGTGTCTCGTCCCTTACTGCTTTGGCCCCCGCAAGAGGATCCTTCTCATCTCGGTAAGAGTTTTTATAAGGCACACTACAAGTGAAGGCCTGTGTCTGGCCATGAAATGTTTGTCTGATTTCACCTATTGCTTCGATTATGTCACTAGTTGTAATAATAATAATCCCAATGGATTTCATTACCTACATTAAGATGTGGGTTCCTCTTTTTTAAGGCTTTTGTAGAGAAGCCATCCAGTGGCGACGAGAAAACGTACGGCTATCTCCTCACACAGAAAGACGAGGGATCTGAAGGTAAACTTTTTATATGATTCTGAGGAAACTCTGTACCAATTTTTTTGTTTGAAAAACTGTGCAATGTAACACTGGAGAATTAAGAATCTGATCCGTCTGTGTTTCAGGATTATTCTGAGTCGTTGCTCTGCACAGCTGTGTTGGTGTGACGTAATGGTAATACGTGTTATTGTTTTTGTCAACAGCGATATACAATGCATTTCTACTCATAAGGGCGGGTTTTTCCACATTTCAAACCTTGCATTGGCAAAGATCAAGACGGGTATCACAGAGATTTTAGATTTTATCGTAGCTTCATTGTTGACTAAATGAAACATTAAATCCTCTTTTTGTCATCGCAGCCGTATAAATAACGGATTTAGGCTCTTTGAAAGAGGTTAGTTGAGACCCTCTTTCGTGCTAATTTTTATTTTCTGATAAGCAGAATTTTAATTCCACCTCTCCACACACTCAGCTCCAGTCTCAAATGAACATAAAGACTGCTGCTCAGCCAAGGATTACCACGACGAGGGCTGCAGTAAAGCGGTGATGTTCAGTCTGGGCCATTAAATCCACTTGGTGATCCGGGTCAGTGTCTTTTCCCTCCTGTGATTATGATACATTGGGTAAAAGTGAGTTACTGTGTTATTAGTGCATGTTGTGTGTGTATTTCAGCCTGTGTGTAACATGTCTCAGTAATGGAGTGAAAAAGTAATTTCCCCCTGTGGGATTAATAAAGGATATCTTCTTGTTCTTACAATGATTGTTTCTGATAACTATATTATATACTGTTTATATATTCCTCAAATCGACACATGTAAGCCAAATTCATGTGTATGCCAACTGAAAGTAAAAAAACATTTTTTGATAAAGGAGCTAGTGCAACATTTCACACATAAATACAGCAGAATTCCAGTCTCTTTAAATGTCTCTGAGTCATGACTGTCTACAATGAGTGAGAAGGACCAAGTGTCCTGTTGTCGCAGTCGTGTTTACATGGACGGGGAGGCCTTGCATATAAAGTTGTTTTAGTCAGGGACTAAAGAAAAGAAGAATAACATAGCCTACTCACTGCTTATTCAGATGTTACGTAAGTGTGTTTAGATCACGCTCATTCTGTGTCAATTTATGTTCAATGTGAAGCTATGAGTTAACAGAGTGTGCTAACATTAGCCTGCTAACACAACAATGCAGACCACGGGCAATTGCTGCTCAATCAAAGGACAATTTTGTCCGCCACTTGCTTTAAATGGTGTTTAATCACGGTGCGTTTTAATTGATAACTCCTTTGTGTGACCGCGAGTGGAGAGGGGTTTGGAGGTGTGTTTGTTTTGGTTTAATGCTGGTGCTCAAGGGGGCGACATCTACTGGATCAAAAAGTCACACATTCTTCCTTAAATTCTTATAAATTAATCTAAATGTATGCTTTTAAGTAAAATCTTTCTTAGAAATGTTTGACAGATTGAAAACCATCCTGTATTTCTTGGTGTAGATTTTTGTAACACTGTTCTCTTCACAGGGTGATAAAGAAAGTTCTGACTCACTGATGATGGACCCTCATCAGGCCAAGATACGTCTCGCTCACTCTGTCAGCGATGGCTTAATTCCAGTCAGCTCTTGTTTACTATTACTGTGCAGTATTCGAGGTGAATTCTCCGGATAATATCCTGCTGTGATCTCACTCTGACTTGCTGCGGAAAAAATACTAGGGGTCTGGCAGGACAAACTCCAGGTGAAGTCCAACTGAAAAATGTGGCCCTTTGCGTTCACACATTCAGTTTTTCTGGCAAATATCAGGAGTTTTTCAGGAGTTTTCTGCAAGTGTGAAAGCCCTGTGTCATCTTGTTTATTGCTACATTGTTTTTTTTGTTTTAGGGTTTTATTGAGACATTATTTTTGTGTATTGTCAGGATTAGTACGTTATGTAAAGAACTTTGTAGCGTTGGTTTTTGGTAAGTGCTCTGTAAACAAAGCTAATGGGTAAAAGAGAAAGTAAAACAAATAGAAACAGTTGCACAAAGTTAAAAGGCCTGTTGGAAAAGATTGTGTGACGATTGTTTAATATTTTCTCCTTATATATTTGCTTTAAAGGATCGAGGAAGATAGTGGTGGAGGAAAATCTCCAATATGATCCTTACAATGAGGTGAGTTCTGTGCTCTCACTTGAAGCTTTGATACACCTCTGGACAAGTATATAAGCCTTTTTGTGTTGTCTTTTCTTCTGCTTAAGGATACCCTGAGTCTTTGGGACCTTCACTTCCTTGTCATGATTTACTGTTGGCCCGATCTGGTCGTTCATGACTTTGAACTCACCACATTGAGTGCGGCTCTGCCTCCATGGTGGCGTATGTATCAGTGTTTTAAAACATACTACAGCTGTGATTTATACAGAGGAATGGGACTCAAGTAATGATGATATATCTGTTTCACAGCCAAGACAAAAGCAGCATGAAGATGATTACACTGACCAAAATGGACAACTGTCAGGTATTTGTACAAATCCTTTTAAAGAACTTTGATATGTGATTTTCACGAGGCTGTTCTGAATTCAACATAAAGCTTTATTATTTTTCAGATCAACTCACTGCAAATACAATTCCTGCCCTCGATGGCTGTACTCTCTGGATGTATCTTCAGTCTCCTGTCTCGTCCAGACAAAAATGAACATGGTAAACAAACAACACTTATCACAGTGCTAAATGGATCTTGCATGCATTAAATAAATATATGTCTGCAAATTTAAGTTACATATTTTACTCTTTCTGATTTCAGGATACCATTTATTTAGTTGACAGCATTTGTGATAACCCAGAAAGGAAGGATATGTTTTATTTTTGATGTGCTGCTTGATAACGATGAAAAATCAAGAAAGACACATCCCTCAGTGGGTGCTGGATCCAAAATAAAAAATAGGTAAGGAAAGCAAAACAAGATCTGCACACCAAGAAGCTCCCTTTTGAAGGATTAATTAAGTTATGTTTTGTTTTGCTTCCTTGCCCCCCCCAATAACTACTAAAGAAAATGATAAAAGTTTTAAAATAGTAAGGTCTTTGTTTTTCTTTTGTTTCTCAACAGATAGTCGAGGAGAGCCGATTTCTTCTGTCGTCAGATGCTTCAGAGAGGCTTTATGTATATACATTTATATCCTGTTTTGTGTTCTTTCTAAATGCTTTGTTGAATTGTTTTTGTTCTATTTAATACTATATAAAACAGGAGAAAATGATCAAAATAAAGTTTCAATAATAAAAAATCCTAAAATGTCTTTCTTCCCAGAATCACACATTAATATATATTTTATTGGTGTACAATAAGGCTGAGAGACAGGCGGAGAGTCATCCAGACACTTAACTCTAAATTCAGCTCAAATGTAATGGCAAGACTTTTCAGCCTCTTGAAATGTGTTTGTAAAGAAGTCTGCACAGTCTGTATGTAAACATGCTGAGTGAGAAAGCATTGCTTGTCCTTATCAAAAATTGTTACTGTTTGTGATGAATTCTGACTATTGCGATGTTTGTTGCAAATCATTTTATTGGAGTAACGATGAAAGTGCAGTTACTTTGGCATTCTATTACCTACCCTGACCTATGTTTTAATGTTGTTCTTTTAAAGGAGGATAATTATGGTTCTCAAGGAGGCATGAGGGAGATTTCGTCTGTCGTCGTCAGATGCTTCAGAGAGACTTTGCATGAGAACAGGTACGTAACTTTATTTGGATGCATTTCTTTCTTCCATTTTTTAAAAACATATTTACTTTGCAAGGCTATCATACATGTCACAATAAACGGATTAAATGAAAAACACAAAATGCTTCTATTATTTTCAGTGTTTTGTCAACGGTTGCATTCCCACTACCATTCAAGAGGTAGGCCTCCTTTAGGACATTTTATTTTACTTGTTTTTTTTTAACAGTTTAGATATTATGCCCAGTTGGAAGTGTATTCACTTGTGCGTGTGAACACACACTTTTCCAAATGGGCATGATATCTAAACTGTTAAGAAGAAACAAGTAAATTAAAATGTCTTTATATTTGTATAAATATTTCAAAAGCAATTTTTTTTCATTTTTCCCTTTAAACCGGTAGTCGGAAAGAGGGAAAGAGGGAAAGAGGGAAAGAGGGAAAGAGGGAAAGAGGGAAAGAGGGAAAGAGGGAAAGAGGGAAAGAGGGAAAGAGGGAAAGAGGGAAAGAGGGAAAGAGGGAAAGAGGGAAAGAGGGAAAGAGGGAAAGAGGGAAAGAGGGAAAGAGGGAAAGAGGGAAAGAGGGAAAGAGGGAAAGAGGGAAAGAGGGAAAGAGGGAAAGAGGGAAAGAGGGAAAGAGGGAAAGAGGGAAAGAGGGAAAGAGGGAAAGAGGGAAAGATCCGGGGGGAGACTGGGAGTCAGGGCGGGTTCGCGGGAGATCGCGCGAGCTCTCGCTCCCCGCCTGCTCTCCTCCGGGGGGAGACTGGGAGTCAGGGCGGGTTCGCGGGAGATCGCGCGAGCTCTCGCTCCCCGCCTGCTCTCCTCCGGGGGGAGACTGGGAGTCAGGGCGGGTTCGCGGGAGATCGCGCGAGCTCTCGCTCCCCGCCTGCTCTCCTCCGGGGGGAGACTGGGAGTCAGGGCGGGTTCGCGGGAGATCGCGCGAGCTCTCGCTCCCCGCCTGCTCTCCTCCGGGGGGAGACTGGGAGTCAGGGCGGGTTCGCGGGAGATCGCGCGAGCTCTCGCTCCCCGCCTGCTCTCCTCCGGGGGGAGACTGGGAGTCAGGGCGGGTTCGCGGGAGATCGCGCGAGCTCTCGCTCCCCGCCTGCTCTCCTCCGGGGGGAGACTGGGAGTCAGGGCGGGTTCGCGGGAGATCGCGCGAGCTCTCGCTCCCCGCCTGCTCTCCTCCGGGGGGAGACTGGGAGTCAGGGCGGGTTCGCGGGAGATCGCGCGAGCTCTCGCTCCCCGCCTGCTCTCCTCCGGGGGGAGACTGGGAGTCAGGGCGGGTTCGCGGGAGATCGCGCGAGCTCTCGCTCCCCGCCTGCTCTCCTCCGGGGGGAGACTGGGAGTCAGGGCGGGTTCGCGGGAGATCGCGCGAGCTCTCGCTCCCCGCCTGCTCTCCTCCGGGGGGAGACTGGGAGTCAGGGCGGGTTCGCGGGAGATCGCGCGAGCTCTCGCTCCCCGCCTGCTCTCCTCCGGGGGGAGACTGGGAGTCAGGGCGGGTTCGCGGGAGATCGCGCGAGCTCTCGCTCCCCGCCTGCTCTCCTCCGGGGGGAGACTGGGAGTCAGGGCGGGTTCGCGGGAGATCGCGCGAGCTCTCGCTCCCCGCCTGCTCTCCTCCGGGGGGAGACTGGGAGTCAGGGCGGGTTCGCGGGAGATCGCGCGAGCTCTCGCTCCCCGCCTGCTCTCCTCCGGGGGGAGACTGGGAGTCAGGGCGGGTTCGCGGGAGATCGCGCGAGCTCTCGCTCCCCGCCTGCTCTCCTCCGGGGGGAGACTGGGAGTCAGGGCGGGTTCGCGGGAGATCGCGCGAGCTCTCGCTCCCCGCCTGCTCTCCTCCGGGGGGAGACTGGGAGTCAGGGCGGGTTCGCGGGAGATCGCGCGAGCTCTCGCTCCCCGCCTGCTCTCCTCCGGGGGGAGACTGGGAGTCAGGGCGGGTTCGCGGGAGATCGCGCGAGCTCTCGCTCCCCGCCTGCTCTCCTCCGGGGGGAGACTGGGAGTCAGGGCGGGTTCGCGGGAGATCGCGCGAGCTCTCGCTCCCCGCCTGCTCTCCTCCGGGGGGAGACTGGGAGTCAGGGCGGGTTCGCGGGAGATCGCGCGAGCTCTCGCTCCCCGCCTGCTCTCCTCCGGGGGGAGACTGGGAGTCAGGGCGGGTTCGCGGGAGATCGCGCGAGCTCTCGCTCCCCGCCTGCTCTCCTCCGGGGGGAGACTGGGAGTCAGGGCGGGTTCGCGGGAGATCGCGCGAGCTCTCGCTCCCCGCCTGCTCTCCTCCGGGGGGAGACTGGGAGTCAGGGCGGGTTCGCGGGAGATCGCGCGAGCTCTCGCTCCCCGCCTGCTCTCCTCCGGGGGGAGACTGGGAGTCAGGGCGGGTTCGCGGGAGATCGCGCGAGCTCTCGCTCCCCGCCTGCTCTCCTCCGGGGGGAGACTGGGAGTCAGGGCGGGTTCGCGGGAGATCGCGCGAGCTCTCGCTCCCCGCCTGCTCTCCTCCGGGGGGAGACTGGGAGTCAGGGCGGGTTCGCGGGAGATCGCGCGAGCTCTCGCTCCCCGCCTGCTCTCCTCCGGGGGGAGACTGGGAGTCAGGGCGGGTTCGCGGGAGATCGCGCGAGCTCTCGCTCCCCGCCTGCTCTCCTCCGGGGGGAGACTGGGAGTCAGGGCGGGTTCGCGGGAGATCGCGCGAGCTCTCGCTCCCCGCCTGCTCTCCTCCGGGGGGAGACTGGGAGTCAGGGCGGGTTCGCGGGAGATCGCGCGAGCTCTCGCTCCCCGCCTGCTCTCCTCCGGGGGGAGACTGGGAGTCAGGGCGGGTTCGCGGGAGATCGCGCGAGCTCTCGCTCCCCGCCTGCTCTCCTCCGGGGGGAGACTGGGAGTCAGGGCGGGTTCGCGGGAGATCGCCGAAAAAAAATGGGTGGGAATAAAGAGGAAAACAAATAAACATAAAAAAATGTAATTAAAATAATTTCACTTGTTATAGCAATGATACTAATATTCGTCCACAATATCATCATCATTATTGCCACTATCATCATTACTACAATTAGTAACAATTAATGGTTTTATGATATGATATATTGATATGGTGAATGGCGACGGGGAATCTTTAATTCTGGATTGACTCAGTCCACAGCGACCATGGTCAGTACCCAAAGACTGTTGATCGCTACGATCAACATTTTTGCAAGAAAATTTTTAACAGGTCTGCAGTTAATATTTTTTCTGGAACATATTTTGGCACGTCCACATATTTTCATGAAAATGATCAACAGGTCCGCGGTCAACATATTTTCATGAAAATTTTCAACAGGTCTGCGGTCAACCTTTTTTCATGAACATTTTCAACATGTCCATGGTCAACATTTATTCATGACAATTATAAACAGGTCTGCAATTAATATTTTCTCTTGAAATTTTTTAACAGGCCTGCAGTTAATATCTATGCATAAACATTTTTAACAGGTCCGCGGTCAACATTTTTTCATGAACATTTTTGACAGGTCCGCGGCCAACATTTTTTTATGAACATTTTTGACAGGTCCGCGGTCAACATTTTTTCATGAAATTTTCGATAGGTCCGTGGTCTGCATTTTTTCATGAAAATTTAAGACATGTCCGCAGTCAAAAAAAATTTTCATGGAAATTTTCGATGGGTCCGCGGTCAGCATTTTTTCCCCAAAATTTTCAACAGGTCAACATTTTTTCATGAACATTTTTGAAAGGTCCGCTATCAATATTTTTGCACCTTTTTCATGAACATTTTCAACAGATCTGCGGTCAACATTTTGTTATGAAAATTTTCAACAGGTCCGTTGTCAACATTTTTTCATGAAAATTTTCGATAGGTCAGTGGTCAGCATTTTTTCTTGAACATTTTTGACAGGTGAACATTTTTTCATAAAAAATTTTTGGCAGGTCCGCAGTCAACATTTTTTCATGAAAATTTTCGATAGGTCCGTGGGCAGAATTTTTTTTTTGAACATTTTTGACAGGTCAACATTTTTTCATAAAAATTTAAGACAGGTCCGAGGTCTACATTTTTTCATGATAGTTTTTAACACGTCCGCGGTCAACATTTTTTCTTGAAAATTTTCAACAGGTCCGCGGTCAACATTCTTCCTTGAAAATTTCCGACAGGTCCGCAGTCAACATTTTTTCATGAAAATTTTCGATGGGTCCGCGGTCAGCATTTTTTCTCCAAAGTTTTCAACAGGTCAACATTTTTTCATTAACATTTTTGAAAGGCCCTCTATCAATATTTTTGCACCTTTTTCATGAACATTTTCAACAAGTCTGCGGTCAACATTTTGTTATAAAAATTTTCAACAGGTCCGTGGTCAACATTTTTCATGAACATTTTTGAAAGGTCCGCGGTCAACATCTTTTAATGAAAATTTTCGATAGGTCCGCGGTCAGCATTTTTTCTTGAACATTTTCGACAGGTCAGCATTTTTTCATAAAAATGTTCGACAGGTACGCGGTCAACATTTTTTCATGAAAATTTTCAACAGGTCTGCGGTCAACCTTTTTTCATGAACATTTTCAACAGGTCCATGGTCAACATTTATTCATGACAATTATAAACAGGTCTGCAATTAATATTTTCTCTTGAAATTTTTTGACAGGTCAACATTTTTTCATGAAAATTTTTAACAGGCCTGCAGTTAATATTTATGCATAAACATTTTTAACAGGTCCGCGGTCAACATTTTTTCATGAACATTTTTGACAGGTCCGCGGCCAACATTTTTTTATGAACATTTTTGACAGGTCCGCGGTCAACATTTTTTCATGAAATTTTCGATAGGTCCGTGGTCTGCATTTTTTCATGAAAATTTAAGACATGTCCGCAGTCAAAAAATTTTCTTTAAAATTTTCAACAGGTCCGCGGTCAACATTCTTCCTTGTAAATTTCTGACAGGTCCACGGTCAACATTTTTCATTAAAATTTTTGAAAGGTCCGCAGTCAACATCTTTTCATGAAAATTTTCCACAGGTCCGCAGTCAACATTTTTTCATGAAAATTTTCGATGGGTCCGCGGTCAGCATTTTTTCCCCAAAATTTTCAACAGGTCAACATTTTTTCATGAACATTTTTGAAAGGTCCGCTATCAATATTTTTGCACCTTTTTCATGAACATTTTCAACAAGTCTGCGGTCAACATTTTGTTATGAAAATTTTCAACAGGTCCGTTGTCAACATTTTTTCATGAAACTTTTCGATAGGTCAGTGGTCAGCATTTTTTCTTGAACATTTATGACAGGTGAACATTTTTTCATAAAAATTTTTTGGCAGGTCAACATTTTTTCATGAAAATTTTCGATAGGTCCGTGGGCAGAATTTTTTTTTGAACATTTTTGACAGGTCAACATTTTTTCATAAAAATTTAAGACAGGTCCGAGGTCTACATTTTTTCATGATAGTTTTTAACACGTCCGCGGTCAACATTTTTTCTTGAAAATTTTCAACAGGTCCGCGGTCAACATTCTTCCTTGAAAATTTCCGACAGGTCCGCAGTCAACATTTTTTCATGAAAATTTTTGATGGGTCCGCGGTCAGCATTTTTTCTCCAAAGTTTTCAACAGGTCAACATTTTTTCATTAACATTTTTGAAAGGCCCGCTATCAATATTTTTGCATCTTTTTCATGAACATTTTCAACAAGTCTGCGGTCAACATTTTGTTATAAAAATTTTCAACAGGTCCGTGGTCAACATTTTTCATGAACATTTTTGAAAGGTCCGCGGTCAACATCTTTTAATGAAAATTTTCGATAGGTCCGCGGTCAGCATTTTTTCTTGAACATTTTCGACAGGTCAGCATTTTTTCATAAAAATGTTCGACAGGTACGCGGTCAACATTTTTTCATGAAAAATTTCAACAGGTCCACGGTCAATATTTTTCATGAACATTTTTGAAAGGTCCGCAGTCAACATTTTGTCATAAAAATTTAAGAAAGGTCCGCGGTCAACATCTTTTAATGAAAATTTTCGATAGGTCCGTGGTCAGCATTTTTTCTTGAACATTTTCGACAGGTCAACATTTTTTCATAAAAATTTTCGACGGGTCCGTTGCCAACATTTTTTCATGAAAATTTCCGATAGGTCTGTGGTCAGCATTTGTTCTTGAACATTTTTGACAGGTCAACATTTTTTCATAAAAATTTAAGACAGGTCCGCGGTCTACATTTTTTCATGAAAATTTTCAACATGCCGCGGTCAACATTTTTTCTTAAAAATTTAAGACAGGTCCGTTATCTACAGTTTTTCATGAAAAACTTCAACAGGTCCACGGTCAACATTTTTCATGAACATTTTTGAAAGGTCCGCGGTCAACATTTTTTCTTGAAAATTTTCAACAGGTCGACGGTCAACATTTTTTCATGAAAAATTTCAACAGGTCCGCAGTCAACATTTTCTCATGAAAATTTTCAACATGCCGCGGTCAACATTTTTTCTTAAAAATTTAAGACAGGTCAACATTTTTCATGAACATTTTTGAAAGGTCCGCAGTCAACATCTTTTCATGAAAATTTTCCACAGGTCCGCAGTCAACATTTTTTCATGAAAATTTTCGATGGGTCCGCGGTCAGCATTTTTTCCCCAAAATTTTCAACATGTCAACATTTTTTCATGAACATTTTTGAAAGGTCCGCTATCAATATTTTTGCACCTTTTTCATGAACATTTTCAACAAGTCTGCGGTCAACATTTTGTTATGAAAATTTTCAACAGGTCCGTTGTCAACATTTTTTCATGAAAATTTTCGATAGGTCAGTGGTCAGCATTTTTTCTTGAACATTTTTGACAGGTGAACATTTTTTCATAAAAATTTTTTGGCAGGTCAACATTTTTTCATGAAAATTTTCGATAGGTCCGTGGGCAGAATTTTTTTTTGAACATTTCTGACAGGTCAACATTTTTTCTTGAAAATTTTCAACAAGTCTGCGGTCAACATTTTGTTATAAAAATTTTCAACAGGTCCGTGGTCAACATTTTTCATGAACATTTTTGAAAGGTCCGCGGTCAACATCTTTTAATGAAAATTTTTGATAGGTCCGCGGTCAGCATTTTTTCTTGAACATTTTCGACAGGTCAGCATTTTTTTCATAAAAATGTTCGACAGGTACGCGGTCAACATTTTTTTCATGAAAAATTTCAACAGGTCCACGGTCAATATTTTTCATGAAAATTTCTGACAGGTCCGCGGTCAACATTTTTTCATGAAAAATTTCAACAGGTCCACGGTCAGCATTTTTCATGAACATTTTTGAAAGGTCCGCAGTCAACATTTTTTCATGAAAATTTTCGATGGGTCCGCGGTCAATATTTTTGCACCTTTTTCATGAACATTTTCAACAGGTCTGCGGTCAACATTTTGTTATGAAAATTTTCAACAGGTCCGTGGTCAACATTTTTCATGAACATTTTTGAAAGGTCCGCGGTCAACATCTTTTAATGAAAACTTTGAATAGGTCCAAGGACAGCATTTTTTCTTGAACATTTTCGACAGGTCAACTTTTTTTCATTTTTGCACCTTTTTTTCATGAAAATTTTCAACAGGTCCGTCTTCAACCTTTTTTCATAAAACATTTCAACAGGTCCGCGGTCAACATTTTTTTATGAGAATTTTTGAAAGGTCAGCTATCCGGGAGGAATGAGGGAGGCAGGCGGGTTCTGTGAGAGATCGTGCGACCTCTCCCTCCCCGCCGGCTCTCCGGGAGGAATGAGGGAGGCAGTGTGTATGGTCTACAGACTTTTAATAGTGTCTGCTTCTGATTGTTGACCCCTCTCACTCACACACACAGGCTGGATTAGTGAGCTAACGTTAGCTAGCTAACTCACAATATGATATTACAGTCACAGTTGAACATCTTAGTGTGTCATCATGTCAGCAACAGACCTTGTATTTAGTAATCAGTGTTTACTTACTTTTAAAGTTAGCTCCATGTGAAAAGCTCCACTTTGTGTCCTCGCTGCTCCATCTGTTGGTGGACGTTAGCTACTGTACGTCATTGTTTACAACGGCTAGGCTTGATTTTCCCTCGGTCGTATATCCCCCCCCCCCCCAAACTCCAGGTAAACCTTAATTTCAAATACAGCCAGCTGTTGTCATAAATTTACTGAAATAAACTGATAGCATAAGCGAGCTAACTACAGGTAGCAAGGTAAAGGTATCTAGTGAGGGGACACTCTGGCAACCCCAGAGCACATCGGGCCCTGATTGGATGGTCAATAGCCGGCTCAAATCCAGCGTCGCCATTGGCTGATACTAAAGAGCGAAAAGTCTCTGTGGATGTAGGCTTTTAAGTACATGTAGAAGTGCATGTAAAAGCTGATGTCCATGTCGAAGTGGATGGTTCGTACGTTGGTCAATGAATGTGCATTGCTATCAGATAACGGCCTACATTTACACATAAGCATTTACTTATCCGTGCACAGAACAGGCTACAAACACAACGATATAGACATAAACATCTACAAAGATTAAGAGCCTATCCGTCCGCCATACCATGAATGTCCGGTTCCTAAAATCATCACGTTTCATAGTTTTCTTTAGTGTCACATAACTCCAGTGATAATTGTCTGTACATTGACGAATGCAATGCAAACAACAGTTGCTGTTTGTCCATTCGGAACACTTTTGACGGGGCTAGCTTGCTAGTAAGCAGTTATAGGCTAAAAAAAACAAACGGGAGTCAACTTCCTGTTTTAGCCCTAAAAGTATCATGGGAACTGAATTTGATGCTGTGTCTCATCTAGAGATGTAATTTTAGTTTAAAAGTTGGCCTAATATGTCTGCTTCAGAGCAAGTAGTAAATATTGGCAAATAATGTCATAGCCTAAAAGACTAGTAGGCCATTTATTTATGCCAAAAAAAGGTGCATTAAATTTGGGATAGCTGGTGAGGTTTCCAATAAGAACCTGCTATAAATAGGCTAACACTTACAGTATTTTCACTCATTTTCAATAGGCTATAGTATAGCTGGTTGAAAACTAGTGTTATTAGGGCCTGAAGCACTGATAAGTGCGTAGGACCCTATTGTTCTTCTAAGGATTATTCTTTTTGTTATTATTTTACCTGAATCTTTGCGCGCATTTTTGACGGCTTGAACGTGCATGAAAACTCACCAAAATTTCCCCAAAATTCAGCCTCGCGAGAAATTCACGTATGAAAGTGGTTCGGGTTACCTATTTGAACGAACTCCTTCAAAAGTGTTCATCCGATTGACGCAAACTCAGTGTCAGTGTGTTCTACACATGTTGAAGATCTCCCGTTGTGCTCTGTATGTTATTTCGTCAAAGGGCGTGGCCGTGGCGTGCGGTCAAACTCTGATGTCTCGTCGTGCCACTTTTAACCTTTCCAAAAGGCCCCCCCATAGACATTTTTTTCTCCTACATGCGTAACAATTTTTATGCACATTAACCATGTCAGGACCTACATAAAATCCTCTTACACCCATAGTCAAAACATTACAGGAAGTCCGCCATATTTTTTTGAATGCAAGAAAACTGGCTCAAATTCGCATTTCACAGGTTACCTATTTGAACGAACTCCTGCAAAAGCGTTCATCCGATTGACGCAAACTCAGTGTCAGTGTGTTCTACACATGTTGAAGATCTCCCGTTGTGCTCTGTACGTTATTTCGTCAAAGGGCGTGGCCGTGGCGTGCGGTCAAACTTTGATGTCTCGTCGCGCCACTTTTAACCTTTCCAAAAGGCCCCCCCATAGACATTTTTTTCTCCTACATGCGTAACAATTTTTATGCACATTAACCATGTCAGGACCTACATAAAATCCTCTGGCACCCATATTCAAAACCCAACAGGTAGTCCGCCATAATTTTTTGTTTATGTAAAAAAATGGCTCAATTTCGCGTTTCACAGGCTACGTATTTGAACGAAATTGCCCGATGGCTTTCATCCGATCATCGCAAACTCAGTGTCAGTGTGTTCTAGACATGTTGAAGATCTCCCGTTGTGTTCCACACGATGTTACATAAAAGGGCGTAGCCACGGCGTACCGTCAAACTTTGATGTCTCGTCGTGCCACTTTTAACCATTCAAAAATGCCTCCACATAGAGTTTTTTTTTTCCTACATACATGACCATTTTTATGTAAGTTAACCATGTCAGGACCTACAAAAAATCATCTTGCACCCATAGTCAGAACCCAAAAGGAAGCCAGCCATCATTGTTTGAATTTCCAAATAATTGCCCAATTTTGCATTTGACAGGCTACCTATTTGAATGTATTTTCCCGAGGCACCGTTTATCCGATCATCACGAACTTAGTGTCAGTGTGTTCTAGACATGTTGAAAATCTCCTGTTGTGTTCCGCACAATGCTACATAAAAGGGCGTGGCCTCGGTGTACTGTCAAACTTTGACTTTTACACAAATCAAACTGTAAGGCCTGCTGCTTGGCCACATCTCGCCGTTGCACTCCCGCGGTCGCGACACACCCCGACATGCACAGGGGTGCTTCGGGCCCTTCATCACCGCTTGCGGTTTTAATTTTATGTTTGTATTGTTGTGTTTCTACAAAATGAACTTGTAAGAAAGTCGTCTGAAGTGGACATGTTGACCGTGACTAGCTCTTATCATGACAGCTCTGGTAACCTTGCAAAGGTTGTCTTGCATGGTCAGATTGGCCTTTTCTTTCATGAAAAAGAGACACTTGTGTGAGTGATGGGCAGCGCACAACAATGAAATGGCTAAACTTAGGCCTGTCAGCTGGGTTATTTTTCACTTGACATATTTCATGTCACTCATTGTTCTCATGTGTATTAACAGGACTCAAACATAACTATCTGACAGGAAGTGCCCAGTGTCGAAGTGTGTTCTATTTCTCATGTGATGAATTCTCAGATAGAAATATGAGGCCAGGATTGAACTGACAGGACTTCACACCATCATCACATACGCTAACTAAAGGAGCTTTGGATTGACTTGCTTTTAAATGGGTCATTTATTTTTTTATTAAAAAAAAGGCAATTTAATAGCGTAATGAAGGCAATCCATTTAAAGAAATGTCATCAGGATGAATTGAGAAGTATATGTCCTGACATTTTTAATTGTGGAAATGGGGCGAAAATCCGCTCTCTGAATTGAAAGTTAATGGACCAGGTGGATACATGCGGACAGCTGAGTCATCACGGTTTAATTAATTAGCCAGCATCATTTGCATTTCTTTTTCCTCTCAGTGAGAAAAACATAACTCAAGGACATTGGCAGTGTAAAAAAATAATAGGAAGACAGGCATCACTAACACTGCCATTGTCATTAAGCACTATTTGTATTGGATGATGGTGTTTCATTGATTCCTATCTTGTCACAACATTGTATACAAGAAAAGCTCTAATTCTTTGTATGAGCAACCCAAAAATAGAGTAATATAACTATCTGTGACCATGCTCTTGTGATATTGGTTCTGGTTTACAAAGGATGTGGATAACTTGTAAATTGGCTCTGACATGTGGAGGTGTATCTGCTCGACTGAGCCAAATTAGCGGTTACTGCTTGTTTCAAATATGAGCTAAACTAAGTTAGCCTTCTGCTGCCTTTAGCTTCATATTGTTATTGTATCGTGTCATATCCTTTGGACATGTACATTTTTGATGAGGTGCACGTATGGCTACGTACGTAGGTTTCTGCATGGGTACAGGGCTTCGCAAACCTAAGGTGTAGCAGAGGACTATTTTTGGAGGGGGGGGGGATACAAAAGAACGCAGGAAATGACGATATTGACTCTAAATCTCTCATAGGAGGATCTTGACACATCCCATTTATAGTGATAAGTGTCCCTTAATGTTAAAATAACATTGCCCTTTATTGCACCTTATGCCGCTGCTCAAGAGAAGCACAAAGCATTCGTGATTTATACGATATGTAGGGGAAGTATTGGGTCGAGTTTCTCTCTCATGTTCATCCCTGTGAGGCAGGAAGCTTATACAATGTGAGATTCTTCTCAGCCATCACTCAACTAAGTTCAGACTGTAGTGCACATATAAAGACTTTCACCCTGTCTGAAATGGATGTTGTTAATCTACATCTATATATCTTTTTTTCACTAGTGTTATTTTGCACTTTTTTTAATAGAAGTTCAGAACAATTTCAAAGTTCCTCTCAGTCCCTGTCAAACCGTCTGTAATTATCTGAGTGAGTCACCCTTCTCACCAGAAATACCAAACCAAATGATGAAACATGAATAGCTCTTGGAACTCTCTCAGTAAGATAAAAAAAAAAAAATCCTGGCTGCCAATTGCCAATCATTCTTGGATAAAACACTTTTTCCAATTTCCCAAACTGGAAAACTTAATATACACACTATACAATAGAAAATGGACTATTCAGATCAATAGAGATTTCCTTCAATCCAGACTGAGAAAAACGTTGTGCCTTACCTTTATGCAAAAATGTACACACATAAAGGACATCTATTTTGCCATTTAAAATGTAATTATATGCCTTTCAATTACATTTTTGGGGTATTTTTTAATGTATTTTTTTGCTTGTTATCCTTTTAAAAGCTATAGTGAATTCTTAAACATGATACGCCGGCTTAACATTAACATGTTAGCATTGAATTACAATGCTGACATTAGCATTTAGCTTAAAGCACATGGCTATTTATAGCCTCACAGAGAAATGTTTCTGTTTTTGTTATTATGTAAGATCTGAATTAAAGATGACAATTTACTGCAGTGTAATTTGTATTCAGACACGTAAGACCAATTCAACTGATGATTTGTTCATAAGAACAAACATAAATTAACTGGTCCCCGTGCATTCAAACACATACATGAAACACAAGATTTAAGGGGGATTCAGAGATAAATTTAAGTGATTGTATAAGATGGGAAAAAAAATGAAGATACTATCAGCATGAGCATCATAGGAAAGATATTTATCTGGAAATACTTTTGTAAGGTACCTCTTTCCCCAACGCACGATAGAGGTTGTAATAAAGAATGGCATGAACATTTGATGGGTTCACTTCAAAGATGGCATTATGCCATCATGATTTCAAATGTTTCCCAGATAGGTGGGGAATTGATAGGATTGATATATGTGTGAGTGTGTGTACACATTTAAGTCTAATAGGCTATTTTCACAAAAGCTCACTGTTTTGATCATGTACACACCTGATTACCTTTTTACTGGTTGTTGTTGACAGGTCTCCTGCTTAGCGCTTCCAACATGAACTGTGAAAGTGATTACAAGAAATTCAGTAACATTGAGACATATCTGACCTTAGATTAAGGTCTTTGAGCAAAGTTGTCCAGGTTGTCAGTTTACTTATAGATGAAAAGAAAAGACAAGACATGATTGAAAGGCTTTGGATTGTGAGCGAGGTCAAAGGAAATGAGCAACAGGCAAAAATTCTTTGTTCTTATCTTTCTCACACAATCAATCGAGGTGGAAAAGGGGGGGGGTAAAAATGAACATCTCCCCTTCAAAGTCCACCTTATTCTGTTTGAAGTCCATATACTTCAAAATCAGGTACCTCTCTGCCCTTAGCTCCTGTTTGACTTGGAGTCAGAGTGATGCAAAATGGTATTACACGAAGAAATGTGCTTTTAAAAGAAAAGAGAAAACAGAATCCTATCTGTCTACCATGGTCATTATATGATTTATTACTATATTTACCATTTATTTAAAAAAAAACAACTAGAACCATATAAAGTCATTTGATATAGATGACAAGGTGAGTTGCGCAGGTATTCTAAAAGTATTTATTGCTATAATACATTCATGTTGCAAAGTGTAGCTCCTTTCTTTGAAAGTGTGTTTTGCTAGCTTAAATGACTGAACATGCTATTGTTCCCATGTGTCTCTGTCATCTCTGTCTTTCATGCAGCAGCCTCGAAACTAATGAGCAGTCCACTTTTGAGCCTTTAAATCTGAACTCATTAGCATTCCTGAGCCCTGATTCCCTTTAGCTAAAAGAAAAATTAGGATATGAATGGAATTTAGTGGAAGTGTCTTAAATTGGAAATATCTTTAAAGATATACATCTGACATTTTGGGAAATATGCTTATTCGCCCTTAGCTGAAAAGGTAGATGAGGAGATTTATATGCTACCACTCTCATAAAGTGTGTGATATGTTACAGCCTAGAGACAGTTGGCTTAGCACAAAGGCTGTAAAAAGGCACAGATGGGTAGCCTGGCTCTGTCCAGATGAAAGTAAACCAGCACCGCTTATTAACACATTTCATTTATTTATTTAACTCATATAGAAACGTAAAATATTAGTTAATCTTTTTGTAAGGGGACTATTTCTTTGCAGTGTTCAGTGACTCCCTGGATTTTTAATTTATTGCCTAACTATAATCCAACACATACTGTATTGACCTGTGAAACAGCAAACTCTTTTTTTTACAGGTTTAATTTTGGGCTTTTTATTATTTAGAGATAGGACAGTGGATAGAGTCAGAAATCTGGGAGAGAGACAGAGTGGGGAATGACCGGCAGGAAAGGTGCCACAGGTTGGATTCGAACCTGGGTCGCCAACCACACGCTACCGGTGTCCCAACAGCAAAAAAACACACATAAATAAGACAAAAAAGGTTTAGAACACCACTACGCTATTGCACAACCCATGAAGCCTGCACAACTCATTCAGCCTCAATCGAAAGAGGCAGAAAGCAGCACCAGAGAGTCCGGGATGCAAGCAGAGCAGCTCCACCGTTAGTTTGTCACAAGGTAAAGCCTAGCAAGGTGTTTTTGTGCTTAGAAGCTAATTGGCCACTGGTAAAATACAAAATAACTAAACCACTTAATACGACTCAGATTTCTTGCTATGAACAAATATGGATGTCTAAATCTTTTTTTTTTTTTTTATTCAGTTCATATTTTGTAGGATGTACCTCTAACTTGTTTTTTTTTTACAGTTTATCTTTCAAGATAAAGAGTGACTTGCATAGTGTTGTTTGCATGTGGATGACCGCTGGTGACAGAGATTCAACCTCACTTTTAACTGGTGTCTGCTTGTGTTTAACACAAACCTTATTTTCAGCACCAATCTGAAGGCACATTGAAAACCCCACTAGACTTATAGGGGAGGACTGCAGCCAACGAACCATGGCAGAGGTAACTTCCAGGTTGGCTTGCAGGAAATCAGCCCTGCTGGACTCGAGAGGCTTGCCAGGCCATAACATTATTCACATAAACACTGCACATTGGAAAACCTGTTAAAGTCAAACTGAATTGACAAACACTCTCAGGCCAGCTCTCATTCGTGAGCTCCTATTGGGCACCGAATAACAACGATATTCCCTGAGCAGTTACTACATATAGTGGAAATAACACTGCTCTTAAGGTGTAGCACAAAGAGGTGAGCCGATGACCTTTTTCAGTTTAAAACCAATTTAACCAATCAACTATATTTCCTGTAACCTGCTGAGGTTCAATTATTGTGTATCTTTGTTTTCAAATTATTTTTGTTGCTCTAATACTACACTTTGTGATCAGTTACAGATTGGCATTTCTCATGCATCCCTCATCTTTTCACGTGAACGTTCCTCTGTGTTTAGTATGGCAGAGAGCATCTTGAAGGCAGCTTGATGACTGAGAGCCGTGTTCTGCATAGCCCAGGGTTTGAAATGGAGTTAGAGTATGTAAGAAGCTTGTCATACATCTTGAGTGAGATTCAAAGGGACAGGCTTCTTGAAAGGCCGAGGATCTGATGTAAACTGACACTGCACCTTACTGAAGCTGGTGCATTCTGAGACCGGTCTAGGGGATGTTTGAACAGTCGGTGGTTAATGTCTCAAAATCAAAACATTACTCTAATTGTTAATACCCTGGAGAAATAACGACGAAGTGTATTTGGAAGCGAGGCTGTATTCTTGTTTTGGTTTTATAACACCAAGTAGCTCTTTGCCACCTGTTTAGAGGAAACATCTGTGTTGAACTCATTATATATCATTATCAGATGTAATTTAGGTGTTTTCCAGGCACTTATTAATGCAATTTGTCTGTTGATATTGTGTTCAACTGAGAGTGTGTGTGTGTGTGTGTGTGTGTGTGTGTGTGTGTGTGTGTGTGTGTGTGTGTGTGTGTGTGTGTGTGTGTGTGTGTGTGTGTGTGTGTGTGTGTGTGTGTGTGTGTGTGTGTGTGTGTGTGTGGACAATTAAGTCTGTTTTTAGAGCAAATTATATCATTCCTAAGTCACCAAAAAATAGAGTTAATGTTAACGTCACTATTTGAGGTGATTCACACGTTTTCATTGCTTTAAATTACCAATATGTTAACATTGTAATAAAACTCTGTCCTGTTGCTGAGGAGAGTTTTAATGGTAAAAGGGGGTAAGGTTTATGCCTCTCTTCAGCTCCCCTAAAACTTCAAACAGAGGCCACTGTTTTTGCCTACCAAGCCCCCAGGAAGTGAGGCGACTGTGAAAACATTTTACATGGGGGCCGAACCTGCTATTGCAGCATCACTTTGGGCCCAAAAACACTAGGAAAGAGACGACTGTAAATCAGCAATGATTTTTTTTTAGGTTCATCAACTTCCTGATATGGACACTTAAAATAACCCTTTTTAAAATCATTAGGTCCTAAAAGCTGTAAAATACAATTAAAGTTGAATTCAGAGATATTTTGATGACATAATGAAAGTGCATCAGAGTCATGTGACTGCGCCTTCAAGTGCAAATGCTCTATGGGCCCAGTAACGCAGCAGATCCGGGTCCTTTTAGTGCGTAAGTCTGAATTGTTTTAAATTGATGCGCCACTGAGCAGCTTTCATAGGAATGAACGGGGCTCCGCCTCCAATGCTGTTTCCACTTCTATAAAAGGGCTCAATAGTTTGGTTCCGGAAGTAAAAATCCCATTAATTTTATCCCTAGCCGATTTGATTGTTAGCCATAATGTCATAACTATCCAAGGTAGACTCACCACGAGCTACCATACCATCGAGTATAGGGGTAGCTGGTTGTCTTAATTCCAGGCGTCATTCTCAAGATTCAAGATATAAGGATTTTGTGAAATGTCAATGAAGGATGTGAATGGGAACTAGAGCCGCCGGAAAAGTGGGACGTTTTTAGATTAACTAAAGTCTTCCCGCCCAAACAGTATTATATGTGATCAGGACTGGAGGAAAATGGTCTACTTCTAGCTGATACTTCAGCAGATATTTTGACTCTGCGACAGACATTCTGTTGGCTTTTTGGCTAATGATAGCTAAGCTTACTCAGACAAATGATTAATTAGAAAATATTGTCTTGTTTTGATCCACTAATTCCATCCCGACTCATAGGGCTGACCTGGCTGGTAATTTGGCACATTTGCAATTTGCAAAACATTTTATAAGCAAACGTTATTGAACAAACAATGCCAGATGCTTGATTGTGTGATTTTGTTAATCCTAGCTGGCTAAATTAGCCAATCAGCTGCCCCTAATAATGATTTTTCCCCAAAAAAATCAGAAAATTGAACTTTTAGACCTGCATGAAGGAAAAATTTGCCCTAAAAAGCCTCATGTACCACTGCTTTGAGCTTAGGTTTAGTTTAATGTATCTGCATAGTTGGACACATCAACGCGTGAAAAAACAAGACAAACACAAAATTAACACAGAAAAAAAAGATTCAAATTGCCCAGCTGTGGGGGTGAGATTTAAAAAAAAAAAGAAACAAGTGTACACAAAATCCCTAGAACAACAAAATAAACATTAAAGAAAAAAAACAACAACACCAAATGCAATAAATAACACTGCAGCAGCACCAGCCTGTGCACTAAACCATCCAGCTGGACAATCAGGTTGGGGCCAGACACCATGGGGCACACCATGAAAATCTATTATCCTCCATTTTCCCAATTACACCGCTTTTACAGTAGAAAAGTGATCAGCATTAGTTCTCATTAAGTCTTAATTACATGTGTACACTGTCCATGCATGAATTAAAAAAGCAGGGATGAAATCTGGAAAGAGTTTGCCTTTTTAAGTGGAGGCATGCTGCCCTCTTACGCCAGAAAGACCTCATTACATGTGTAGTAAATGGATGTGCTGCTATATTCAAAAGGCTCCATTTACATGCTGTGATAGGTTATATCTCTAGGTGGCAGCAGATATCCATAACATATTTTTGATGTCATCTTTTGCTTTTGTTTGGTTTGACTCAGATTGTGTTTTGTTTTCAATGAGCATGCTTACATTCCTCCATGCATCTATTTAAACCTAAAGCAGGACCTAGGAAACATGCAGAAGTCCAGTGCAGGAGATACAGTTAATCGCAGCTTAATGTTAACATCACAGGACAAACAATGGAAAATGAATGACATGGATTTATTTAACTGTATAATGAAAATGTCTCAGAGGTGTTTTTTCAACCTTACTTTGTGATGCTGCAGTTCATTGTTTTCTTTGTATTCGACTGCATTATTTCCTTCCTAAGTTAAATGTGTAGTCCTATATTCGAAGAACTTTGCAGTTTGTCTCCACTGGAAGACATAGTCAAAATAACAAAGAGTCCATTTAGACAGTTTAAACAGCTCTGATTTGGAGCTTTGCTTGAATTTTATAACTCAAATGAACCTTTTGTGTGACTGGGTTCACTCTGTCACAATGTGGCCACAGAATATTTGTCCTGCATTCTGGGTTACGCTGATGAAGCCGAGGTGATGTGTTGTCACTCCTCTGGCAGTCACACACTGAACCATCAGTGGAACTAAGCCTTCTTTGTACTTGCTGATGATGAGAGTTTGTTGGAGCATTACAATGACATCTGGCAACGGCACCTTACGTCTGCAGCGGCGAGGACAGGGTTACAGCAGTCTGAATGTGTTGTGTAAATCATGTGAAAAGAATGAAATCTTTATGACGGGGAAGCTGTGTGCTACTGGACACTACATCCTCTCTTTTTTGCTGTTACATAATGAATATGCATATGGCTGGGTCTGTGTGTGTCTCTGTGTGTGCTGATGTGTGTGGTTGTATGTGAGCTTAGTCAGACTCCTCCAGATCTCTGCCTCCACAGATTAATATCTGCACTCCACAAAGGAGCCCTGTGTGCCTTGCAGGACAGACTTTCAGGACAATGAATCCACTGTCTGACAACACCATCTCCCACTCTAAGTTAACTGATACCAAGCCCTTAGTCCCGAGATTAGAGGACGCTTAGTCTTCCTGCACTAAAGGTGATAATTGAAAGACAGATCCATGCTCTGAGCCTTCTCCAAGCTCTTCACAGAGTCATGCATCTTGACTGCACGACATTGAATTAGACGAACCTATAGCTTTGGCACTGAGCGTCTGGCTATTTTTTTAACTTCATGGAATGAAATTAAAGACCATTACTAAAATTATCGTTTAATAGATATACACAGTGCAGCAAAACAGCGAAAGAAAATGAAAAGCATTCAATGATACAATTAAAATATCTTGTGTGCCAAGCCATGATGCAGCATTTCCAACACCACAGAGGGTTTTTGTTTGACTTTCCTTTCCTTCGCCTGATTAAAACGGTAATTGATTACGTAATAAATACTGAAAGAGTCAGAAAGAGGGAGAGGGTCTTCTTAAAAACACAAAGCTACCCAGTCATTATAGCTTCCCTATTTTTTATCATTAGTGACACTCATATGCACTAAACAGAGAATTTATTCCCCTCCGTGTGCAACTGACCTCTGCCTGACCTGGAAACGAATGTTCATAGCAGAACTGTATGTGGCCTTCTGTTACAGTAGTGGAGGAGGGAAGAGGAGCTATTTTAAAACCTACAGTGGAGGAGGCTCACATGTATCCTCCCCGGGAAATATGCTGACAGTTCAGCCAACAAAGACACATTAAATGATAGATACTGCAGATAGATTAATAGATTGAAGATTGAGTATTAAATACAGTAAAATTAGATCTAAATGTAGTGTATGTGTGTTTTTATCGTAAGTGTGAGCACAGAGGAGTGTGCGTGTGTTCATGGCTGTAATGGGTGTGAGAGGATGAGAGGAGGCAGGAGAAAGAGGGGGAGACATACAGAGAGAAACAGAGTGATAGAAGAAAACACAAAATAACTTCAGGCAGCCTGCTGGGTAATGAAACGAGCGTTTGAAGTATCACAGGGTTGTACATGTTTTTTTAAATGACTGAACACTCACTCCAGTGCTTCTCTGCGCCAAACTAAAGGGAAAATGAAACGAAAGAAGGATTATGTTTACCAGCATTTACAGTCTGCTACCAATAACATGACTACTATATGTGATTGAACGTGAGACATAAAGCCAAGGAGGTGTTGGCCAAGTTTTCAAAGGGAGACTTAAGTGGAACAAAGAGTGTTGTATCTTTACTTCAACACAAATGGACAGCATATGGAGGTAATGGCTCACATTAGATTTTTTTTTTTAGTAAACTATTTATATATTTATGGAGATGACAAGGTGGTGTGGCATTCCAAGCTACTCCTACACAAAAGTTGAGAGTAATACAAAGAAGACTGTAATTGTAAATTGGTAGCTAAAGCCTTTAAAGTACTGGCTGAAATAATCCAGTACTGAGGATTGGAACTGCGCCTGTCAAATAAAACCTGCATTTGTTTTTTTTTCCTAAAGTAAGAATGTGTGACATTTTGCACATAAATGTAGCAGAAATCAAGTATATCCTATGTAAATGTCTCTCTGAGTTATGACTGTCTACAATGAGTGAGAAGTGTGAGTCCCGCTGGCTGTGTTGTCGTCAGTGCTGTGTTTACATTAGGTTTACATGGACGGAATGACTGGCTCCTCCCCTTGCGTATTTTAGTCATGGACGAGAGAAAAGAAGAATAACATTCTCACTGCTTATTTGAATGTCATGTAAGCCTTTTTAGATCACAGTCTTTCCGTGCAAATTGACATGCAATGCAAAGCTACGAGCTAACTAAAGGACAAGCCAAGGACAATTTCGTACGCCCCTTGCCCTTAACTTGCCGCTAACTCCTTTATGCAAAAACATGAGTGGAGGGTGTGAGGAGGTGTGTTGCTGGATGAAAGTGGAGGCTTCAGTATGGCAGAGGTGTCGCCAAACAGCAGTTTGTTTTGGTTTCATGCTGGTGCTCAAGGGCGACATCTACTGGATCAAAAAGTCACACATTTTTCCTTTTTTTTCCATTTTATATTGTTTTGCATTATGACGATTACTGCAGGCGTCTTTTAATGAGTGCAGCCTGTAATTGACCCACTATACAGCCACTGCAGGACAGATTTTTTTCCACAAATATTATAAGTATATGAACACTGTTTTTTAAATACATGTCTTTCAAAATCCTGTTGACTAGGAGGGGTGGAGGCATTTTACATGATAAAATGCCTCCATTCAAATGATAGGTACTCAGTGAAGTAATAAAAAGTACCAAATAAATTAGCCTGCTTAATTAGTAGTAGCATAACTTCAATACTGTTATTTGTTTTTGTAGATGGTGCTGCACACAGTTATGTGAAATTGTTGGACAGATTACCCAAATGATATGTTTTATTAAGTCTTCTTTATGACATATTGAAAATGATGTTACCAGTTAAGGAATTTGGCTATTGGGACTTGTTAGATTTAATAAACTTAAATAATTCCACTTGATTTTTCATACATCCTCATATTTTTCCTCCAAAAGCAACCCCTTGAAAATTTCATGTGAATTAAAAATGTTAGTGAACTGCAACTAAACTAAAAGGAAAACCAAAACATATATATATAAAAAAAGAAGCAACATCAGCTTTTCAACCTGAGTGCACACTGAATAAAACAGCACAGTATTTCAGAGGGCATTTATGCATGAGTCATCAGATGAGTCATACTATTCCTCTCTGTGATGCTGAGGCAAGATACGTGGGTTTAGGCCACTGTGTCCCCTCCACTGTGGCCTAATCCCACCCAGCTAACCTTGTATGCACCCCCTCTCTCCCCTGGCTATTTTTTTTAGGCAGACAAGGGGTTAAAACAGGACTGGAGGAAAGGAGAGTCCGGGGACATTTTTGGGGCCACACTCCCTGCGGTGGTATGTTTGGAGGGAAGTGCTGTAGGTCGGGTTGCAGTAAAAGTGCAAGATTTGACCACCATTTATATTCTCATCCAGCCCACAGATTGATTTGGCTTTATTAAATTTTTGGCAGATTTCATCTCTCCTCTGGCCAGCAGTGCAAATCAAAGGCAGAAAGGCTCTCTGAGGGTGCCAAACACACTTCCTCCCTGCTGTGCAAGCAAACAAGCCTCTCTTCCGTTACGTCTCTTGTTCTCTCAGGTACCATTCACTTTACAGCCATAAATAAAATTGTTGCATAAGGCTCTTTTTGGTCATCCGGGGGGTTAGGGGGGGTCAGAGGGAGTGCTTGACTCATAGCATTGCTTTTACAAAAATATGAAGAGGCACAAACTGTGGTTTTACATTCTGTGTCTACAATATGGTTCCACTCTTTTGCAGTATTTTGATAAAAGCAAAGCATTCTTAGTGCAGAACAAGATAAATATAACCTGAAAATCTATCAAGAGAATGTTAGGCAGATGGAGAAAATACTTGCAACTTTGTTCTGATGGCGCCCTTTACAGTTAATGATTGGAAAAAGAATTTATTTATTTATTTATTTTTGTTACAGCTAATAGCGTTTGTGCTCATTGCCATAGCTGTCTTTGAGGTCACAGGGGTTACGTTTAATTATCTCAGGGGGTTGTGATGGTTTTAATCATTCATCTGTGAAGGAATTGTAGATTTGTCTGTATGTGGGGGGGGGGGGGGGGGGGGAAATAAACAAATCATTTAATTACAACAAATATGTGCGTTTATTGTCAAGAAATGTGGGATTGTCATTAAAACTGCCTTGGGTCCATCATGTTTGAAGGTCAAATTTGTAAGAAACATGACTGATGTGAATAAATCTGGAAAAGTACATCGTGTTTACAACGCTTTCATTTTTTATAATTGGCTACATTGTATGATCTATTCTAAACTGATGACCTCTGCATTTTTAAAATCCAGATCTCCTTCAGAGTTTAATTTCTAATGACAAAAATGGGTCCAACTAATCGGTAATAAATTATTCATTATTAACTATAAATTCGTAAAATGTTGTCTTGCAGGGCTGTAAAATACCCTCTTAGTTTTGTTTCTTCCTAATTGTTAATAACGCAGTTTCAAATGTTAGTAATCTGTGAAATAGGATATTATAAGATGCTTCACCAGTTTTTCATTGATATAGTGGGTTCATGTCTTGCTACAGTTCCTTTCTAAAAGGTTAATTGCTATAGTTACTTTTAAATCTATCTTTTCACAAACTGGCAACCACCAATTGAACTAAAGATCACCAATAAATCTGCAGATTATTTCCTCAATCAGTATCTCACTTGGTCAATAAAAAAACAGTGAAGGTTTAATCAATACCTATAGGATGATTTTAAATTGCTTCTTTTTCCAAGCAACAAATAAAAGACCAAAACTATAATATTAATAATATATAATAATTAATATTTTATCACTTAAGGCAGGAAAAGCAAATGCTCACAAATCACAATCTGTGCCTGGAGACAGCTTGACATTAAGGATAAAAAAAATGACTGATATATTAATTATGAGAATCCTTGCCAATTACTTGAATGTCACTTGAACTATTGATTAATTGACTGATTGTTAAAACTCTACCAGCAATTAGTTTTTAATTGAAGCTTTAGAAAATCCAAATCAATTATTAAACACATTATTTTAAACTCAAAGTGTGATTCGTTTTAAATTGTAAAATTACCCTCTATTATCTTGTTTAAAGACATTAATGTTTTTAACCTCTTCAGGTTTTTTTTTTTGCTCATGAGGCGTTGACACCATGAACCGTTTTAAATAGGCTAAACATTATTGTCACAAATAAACAGCTTTACATATCTTTCTTGAGCTGTAAGGCGAATTACATTTTTATTTTGAGTGCTTTAAAAAATATAGTATAATCTCAAACATTAAACGAACTATCTTTTAGTTTTCTGCATTATCAGAATTATGGTGGGGATTTCCCAATGACACTGGTTTCCCTTTGAGATCCGCGCACTATTTCCCACTAGGTCCGTTTATTTCGCTTGTGCGGATTAATCCACGTGTGTGAGAAGGCTCTGCTTGTCAGTCAGACTTTGAACAGAGCACTGGCGCTCATCATCTCTGCTAATCTCTGGCCGCTGCCTGTCATCAGCGACGCTGCTGCTGTTCCTGCTGACAGTTATCACCGACCAGCTCAGATTTCTACGTAGATTAGGATGAACAGTTATTAAGAGAAAAACAGGCAGGAAACCGGAGGGCAGCACCGCAGGGACCGAGCGGAGAATAGACGTTAGCTTCGCCGTTTAACGTTTACTCGGGAGTTGCGATGGTCCAGTCAAGGGATATTTTTCTAGCCTTGCTTCTCGTGGGCTGTACAGGTAAGACTCTTAATGATTCAACTCTCATTCGCTTCTTTAAACTACAAATGTTGATATATGTATATTTTTCCCCCTTCATTTAATTTCCCTGCCCTTTATTAGTGGTCAGGCATCCCCTCTCCTCCCTGGTCGTCCCCCTCCCTCCGCCCGCACGCGCTCCGTGTAGCAGGTGCAACGGTAACGGTGCTGCGACTGCTGCTAATTAGCTTACAGGCGACGAGCTAGGGGGATGTGTGTTTAAAGTAAAGACAGCTTGCTGCTAATGTGTGAGGGTACCATTTTCTCCGGACACTCAAAAGCATCCAGTGCACCACATAACGTTGCTCCTTGCGTGACCAGACTGTGCGCTGACTTGGCGTTATAGTACATTAAATAAAACATGATGCTGCTCAGTAAGGACAAGGTATTTATTTTAAATTGGGTTTTAATGAGGTCATTCGTATGGAATTTGTGAAAAAGGGGATTTGTGTTTTTGTCCTTTTTTGTAGTCGTGTATTTGGTCTCATCTTGGCTGGGACGTGTGTTGTTGTTGACGGGGGAGTGATTCTAGGCTCCCTACACACATAAATACATACACACACATACACACACATCCTCCTGGGGTTTAGTCACGGTCTCCCAGTTAAAGGGACATTGTGCACGAATAAAACAAAACACGTGGTATTTTGAAGTGTAACCTTTTTAATGACTACAGGTGCAATTGCATTAAAGATGAGTCTTTGACTATGGATGCTTTTCATAAGAATATACACTGGGCTTTTTTCCCCTGGACTGTGTTGGTTTATTGTGTGCGTCTGGCACACTGGTACACAGCAAGCACAATTTCTACTCTGAATCATCTGTTACGTAATCTGATACCACGATAAAGGCTTTGTAACGAGATCCTCTAAGTTGGTATAAAATGTGTCCTTATGTAAGTCCAAATGTGGGGGAGGTGTGTCAAATTACATTTTTAATAGCCATTGCACGCCCTTTAAAAAAATTGGTGAATACAGTCATTTGACATGTGCTCATGGTTGGAGTAGTCCTCTCCGGTATGGCTCTGGCTTTTTCGTGGGATAGCCTTTTAATCCTTTATGTACAATCCAGTGCAGGGGTGTCCCTCAGGCAGGAGAGGGAGTGGAGCCCTCCCTGCATTGTAATGATAATGCAGTTTCTTTTGGGGTTAATAGAATATTTGATGTAGAAATGTCAATTTGCAAAGACCCTCATAATTTGATTCAGTCTACTCTATTCTTGTGCTGTACTTTATTATAGGCCTGTTCAATCTATGCATTTGATGTGCACTCCTTATTTTGTTAGTAATGTACTCAACTAAACTATTATGTATAGAGCTCAGAATTGTTTGTTGTTTCTTGAAGATTTTAAATTCATGGAGAACTTTTGAATCGCTATGGCCTCATTCTGTTTGAGAGGGAATATCTTTTTGAAGTTAAAGTTTGTCATCTTTTTTCAGAACATCTGCAGATAGGACACGTGTGTTAACACTCTAAGTAGAGGACTTGGTACTGAAACCTTTGGGCAGATATTGTTACAAGAAAGTTGAAGCATGTGACTTTAAATTACCAATATTCAATTATATTTAACCAAAAACATGCACACAATCAAATGGCTGTCTTTTTTTATCTTGAATTTTGCTTGAATATCTAATCAGTGGTACATTTGTAGTTGGAAAAATGTACTTTTCCATTATGGAGAAATGTCAACTTGGGCTTTAGAAAACAGTGATTGACATTTTTACCCATCATTCCATAGACCTAAAAACCAACCAGCAATTATACATCATATAAACATATAACAGGGATAAGACTGCATCAGTCCTGTGTTGTTGAGTCCACAGCACATCATCCCCATTTTGTTCTAAAAGCAGACTACCTTTCATAAACAGATCATTCTTTTCTCACGATTTATGACCCCCTCACTGAACCTTAAATATTTGTCCTGTTTTCCTTCACTTAATCTAAATATGTAGTGGTAGTAGTAATATTCTGCACAGATGTCCATAATAGATTATTTTTTTGAATGTATGTTCAGTTAAATGGAAATGAAAGACGTCTTTTAATAGATGATATGGTGTATAACTGAGCTGAGATTAGGAGGGATTAACTATCTGTCTCCTCTCTGACGGCTGCATGCTGTTGAGCCCCTTGACATAATTATTAATTGATACTCCTTAAAACTGAAACCTGGAAGATGAGAGAACTTCCAAACTGCCTCTGACAAGAAGAACATGTAACCTCCTGAAATCAAAGTATGAAGTAAACCTGCGAAAGGTGAGGGACGAGTTCCAATGTCCTCAGCCTTTATGATGAATAGCATCTCCCCCTTTGGCTCTCTTAAACAGCAACGCGTGGCTCTCTTGTTTACAGTAAGATTGTTTCACTTAGTGTGTTACATCATCAGTTAGGTCATGTGGACATGATGACGTAGCTTAATGCTGCTCCACTTACAGAGCAAGATGGAAGCGCGGCTGACCGCAGGGCAACCTACAAGAGAAGCTCGAGACTTCTTTAAATCTCAGTATGCCTCATGAGGATGCAAAACCATGACTGCAAGTCTGATTTAAGATAGCTACTGTATATTTTCTGAATAGAGGTGGAAACAAATCTAGTATGTAAGGTGCAGCCACAGCCAATCGGTTTACATAATTAAAAAGCTTGAATCAGTGCTGAGACCTTTACCGTTCGTCCTGAGCCTAATAAGACCAGTACTGTCTCAATTCAACAATGTCCAACTTAGATAAGCCTCTGTGAAAATGCGTATGATTAAGGCTGCTGCTAATATTATGTCAAGGATTATTGAACTCCTTGTTTTAAGTATCTGGTTTAAATAAGTCTGTACATGGTGAGAAATTATTTTATCTTTTTGCATGTAACTTTCCTTGAATGGTTATTTCTTTTTTTTCCTTTTTTAAGATTTATTTTTGGACATGTTGTGCCTTTATTGGAGAGATAGGACAGTGGATAGAGTCGGAAATCAGGGAGAGAGAGAGAGAGAGTGGGGAAAGGACTTGGAGAACTACAGCCTCTGTACATGGGGCGCGCTCACTAACCACTGCTCCACCAGCACCACCTAGGTTATTTCTACAAACTGAAGATTGAAGTTTAATCAAACAAAGACTTGGCTTGTTCTCCCGATTTACAAGTCAGACAACTACTTTGTGTTGGTCACTTTGTCCTTTCAGCACTACAAATCTTCACGGCTTGGCATGTTCACACAGGCTGCACTTTGTGCTCTGTATTAGACCAACAATTCAAAATATTGAATAGAAAGTCTGAGTGTTGTTGTGGGAATCAGAAGTAATCTGTTATAAACCAAAGCAGCAACCGTGATGATACTGTCAAGTGGATTTGTGCAAACTTGACTACGAGCGTAGAGCAGCACTCTGTGAAATCGTATTAAAAGGAGACAGACACGCGCACGTTTGGGGAAAGGTCCATTAGGGAAAATCCTGCCAAAGCAGGTACAAGGCTAGGCCTAGTGCCTTTTTTCTTTGTCTTTCTGTGGTTTTTGTTTTGTCTTATCAAATAACTGAAGCTGCCAAGAAGAGAGTATGTGCTGACAGGCTGCTGCTAAGCTTTAGGGCCTGTTTATTGAACCAGAATGTGTTTCAGAATGGAACTGACGATGGGAAAAGAAAACTACTGGATTTGGACACAGTTTATGGGAAACAACTGTCAGCCATGAATGCTTTAGGTGTCGTGTCTATTCAGACTAGTAGATTCCACAAATTCACGTTATCTTAACCGTGAAACAGTCAGAGAAAAACCTCTTTGGATCAGACTGTAGTTTTCAAGCTCCCATAGCTCTTGCACATCTATTTTTATTTTATCACACAGATGCCAGTGTTTTCTTGCAGTATTCGGACAGAGAAGCAAGGGAGGGGATGGTTTTGTTGTAGCTAGGACTGCTTGGCTCTTTAATGATGGGGAGTGGATCAGACAGATCCAGGTCTGAGAGACTTGAGAGGAGATGCATTGCCTAAGGACGGTTAAAAGATGACATTACACGTGCACGTGACCCCGTGAAGTACTGTGGGAGGAACATAAACATCCTCTCCTGAGGGTTTTTCACAGAATAGGCGCAGGCTGTGGGTTTATTAGCTGCTTTTTTTGCAGAGATCATCATCTGTTGTGGTAGCCTCATTATGCCTTCCCTGTGAGAAAGCTTTTTTTTTTATGAGGGATTTTTGTAGGATTAATATTAATCAGACTTAATTTAAGAGTACCAAACAGGTTCAACTCAGAAGCACTTAAAAAGAGGCTTGGGAGATGACTTTGTGGTGTATCTTGTTACAACTGTTCAACGGTTGCAGTCCTACTTGCTTATACCACAGTACGAGTTTAAGGTCTTGGAGCTATCAGGAAATGAAGAAACTTTGTCCTTGTCATTCATCAAATTAAAGAAAAAAGAGGTCAGCACCGTGAGCATTGGATCCCTGTGGACGTGTAACCCTAGATTGTCAAACCTTTAGAGAGCTAAATGGACTCTCTCAACTTTGAAACTTCAGCTCTGTCAAACAAGAGAAACCGATGACAGGCTGTTGCAGTCTTCACGTTTTGTGCAGTGTCCAGACGTTGAGGTCTTATAATGATTAGTTGGTAAACAACTATGTTTGATTTGGACCTCAATATTTGGCACCTCAGGGTACCATGTCCACCAGCTTCCAGTAATATCCACCTGACTTGTTTCTGTTTAATTCTCATTTCACATGATCATTAATGTGTGTGTAGGAATGGGCGATCCTCTTATATGTTATATTTATATGTTATATTTTTATTCTATACAACACGAGACAACAAATGAGCTATAAACCCCAAGTATTAGTAGTAGTTGAATAAAAGTCTTAAAGCTTAAAGGTTTCTGTTAACTGTTTCATTTAAACGTTACATCAGGCCCATGCAGAGGGGCAGGTGCTCAAAGTGAAACTAGGGGCACGCACATGGAACTACATCAACAGAAAATAGTAGATAAATCGATAGGTCGGTCGAAAACTGTTTTGGTGAATGATTAATTTAAGCCATATGGAATCGATTCTTTGTGTCAGTCATTTTTAAAAAGAATGCTTCAGATATTTGCTGGTTCTGCAGTTTCCTAAATGTAAGGATTCGCTGCTTTTTCGTCTTTGTCTTGAGCAGCTTTAATTCCGAATTCTAAATTTCGCAAATGCTTTTTTTGAAATGGCATGCCATTAGATTAAAAGAAAATTGAAATCCTATTACTTTTAGATATCATTTCCTCTATTAAGATGCCATGAGTCCGGTAATGTGGGCGTGATGGTGTTGACAGTGACCAATCATAAGAGGGACAGAGCCAGCCTTGGTCTCCGCATCCAAATGTCAAAACTTTTTGCTCCGTGCGAGCACAACTTCACCTCGAGCGAGCGGAGCCTCACCTCGAGGGAAGAGCGAGAGAGCAGCTGCAGTCCCGCGCGTGCATAGCAGACAGTGAAATTCTTTGCCGTCACCTGTGTTGTATTTCACCCTCGCAGCTGCCACTGCAAGTTTTATTATGTGTGTGGCAGTTAATATCTGAAACAATATATTTGCTCATGGGTGTGTTAAGTTGCTCGCTCTAGTTTTTGACATAAATCTGATTCCATACAGCTGACCTGGATCAAAGGTTATCTTGTGACTCAAACTATTGGCTGCCAGTTCTTTTTATCTATAGCCAATAGGGGTGTAACGGTTCACAGAGGTCACGGTTCGGATCACACGTCGCTTTTGGGGTCACGGTTCGGTAGGAATTCGGTTCAACTGGAAAAAAGCAACAAAAAATCCTGCATGCATATTTCTATGTCTCTCTAATTTATTTAGAAATGACAGTCATGAAAGTTACAGTTTGTTCCAACGAGTGTTGTTAAGAACTACCTGTGATTGTTGGTACAGCCTGTAGTGTTTTAAACATTTAACAAAAGAAGAGGAAAACAAAATAAAGAGCAACATAGAGATAATGTAATATTTATATGAAATTAATGACTTCACAACACCTGATTTGATTTGTCTAATACAGTATGACAAAATAAAATGTGTCTCTGGGAGCGATGTATCATCTTTGTGATTTTTTAACATTTTTTTAAATGACATTGGATCCCCATTAACAACTATTCTTCCTGTGGTCCATACAAAGAAAACAAGACGCAAAAAAAGATCAATCAAGATCACAATATTAATTCACAGTATCTATGAAGTGTGCAGTCACATAGACCTAGTTGTTATCACCACGTGTATGACAGTAAGGGACCACAGACTTGCTTATGTGTACACAGGCTGGAACATTGACACGAGGACTGAACACTTTTAATACACACTTGAGACCGGGGTCGTCTACTTGTGCATTTAAACGCAGAAAAATAGTTGAAGCTTCGATAGTCTTCGACACTCTGCTTTCCCACCCAGCAGCTTGTTAAAACAGCGGGGATGGCCTGTTGGACACCTTTTACATAGCTCCGGTGATCGGCCCCTCCAGGTGATGTCGTCTTATATTCATTATAATGTTCGGCGTGTTCGACCGCACTGTGAACCCAAACTGTCCCCACACAACTGTTTAGAAGAACAGTGTACACTTGTAGCTCCACCTTGTCATGATGCTACTGCTATGTTACTCTTCTTCATGTATTTAGTTGAGTCTACGAGTTCCTTCTTCTTCATTTGTTGTTTAATAACGGTTAGCAAACAGTCAACGAGAAGACTACCGCCACCTGGATTGGGGTGTGAATACAGCTATGTGCGATTGCCTTTTATCTCCACTTAGACGTAATCATCATGTGACTACACATTTGTTTTTTCTGATAGGGGCAATAAACAGGCATTCATACCCACCCCTTAAAAAAAAAAAGCCTGAACAAGGGGCACTTTGGATTTCAGGGGTAAAAGGGCAGGTTCTCAACCACACTTAGCTTCTCCCCTTCGCCTGAATTGCATATTTTAAGGGATGCAGGTAGGAAGTCTCCTTGTGCTCCATCATTACAACTTCACGCTCCATTTCCATATCTGTCCCCATCATGATACCTTGAAAGGCAACTGTTAGCCAGATTGTTAGCTTCTTTGAGAATCACAAGAAATCCAAAATTTCACTCTAGAGCAAATGAGGGTAAAGACCACTGGTCTCAGACCTGCAGCTTTTCATTTGTGCATTCATGAACAGATGCTTCTAACGTTTCTACTCCTCTTATCATTGTTTCTAATTTTTATAAACTGTAATTAAACAAAATATGTTAAAAATAAATGTATATAAGATCACTTGAATCTCTGGCCAAGGGGTAGGTAAACTTAGTCCTTGGGGCTACCAGGCTTGCAATAGATGGTGGAAACCCTGACAAAGTCATGCAAGAAGCACTTGATTGACCATAACCTGGCCTTTATAACTCTGGCAGTGAAAAGGTACTACCAAATCTCTACTGCTAGACTAACTTCTACCATTGCATGATGAAAACGTCATATCACACATCACACCGGTGGCTTTAACTGCTTGGTGCACATTGCAAAGTGTTTCTCCATAGGCCTATTCACTTGCAAATAAATACTGATTTTTCATTTTTCTCTGATCTTTTATGAACTGAGAGCACCTGCAGGCTCCCTTTCTGCCCTTCAAAGTCTTATTAGGGACTGAGAGAAGCAAGCAAAAAGGGGACCCAAACTCTGTCATCACAGCCTTATTTGTGGCCCAAAGTGGCGCCTACAAGAGGAAATAAGCTTAATCAGCATTACACTACCAATGCTGGAAGGAACTGTGTACCAATTCAGATAGAGATGAGTCTTCTGAAGTCAACCTCCTAAAAGCTAAGTTACAGTTTGTCTGAATTAAAAACGAGTCCATGCCTCATCTGATCATAATAAAGCAGTATGCTGTTGGCTAGGATTTAGCTCTCATCTTCCTTTTAGTGTAAAGCGAGGCAGTGTGTGCCTATCTCCTCATGCACGCATGGTGCATTCATTATTAAAACACTATATGATGCATTACCATGCACGGACCAGGGCAAATTTGTATTGCTTTGCCTGAGGCTTTCTTTTTATTCGCTCACCATAATGTGTCACTATTTTCAACATTATACTCCTCTCACAGGCTTAGTCATTACAAGACAACTTTGAGATACCTACTTTTCACACAAAGTCATGACATGCATTAATAGTATCCTGTAAAAAAAAAAAAATCAATAACTGCAGAAGTGGAGTGGCACTCATTCAGGAAAAAAGCTGTTATTTTTAATCTCTAATTAGATCACACTAAGAAGGTGCTATCTCCAGAGGAGCTGAAGCAGCTTTAGCTGTTCTGATCCATTCAGCAGGCAGGATTCACTTTAAAATGATGTGAGTGATTCCCACAGATAAGCTATAGTTGCTCACCAGAAGTGTTATTACTGTATATTTTAACGTTTTTAACATTTTACCCCGGAAAAAAGTTTTTTTTAAATGTAATGCACAGCATTGAATAGAAGAACAAATACTGTATTTTATATGTAATCATGCACATTTCACTGAGGTAACTTCTAACGCACTACTCAAAGGCTCTTTAGTCACGCAAAATGTGCCTACTCATAGGCAAAGATAGCATAAAATAATCACCTTTTATAAATGTGTGAGCCTTAAGCTACAATGTTCTGTAAGTGTCACATTATTCCAAAGTTGAATGTGTTTTATGGGAACATGAAGGGATTTTTAGACGACTAGTAAAAAAGAAAAATTGAAATTGGATCACTGGAGATGGAGATTAACCTCATTCCATCCTCACTCATGCAGAGTCCTTCTCGAAGATAGCAAGAAACCTGCATAGCAACCAAAGGAACCTCTTGTTTTGTTGCACAAGTCCGTAGCTCCTCGCATGCATACGGATGGATCATGAATAAATGCTCATTCCATACTGTTATTGATCATTATTGCTTTAGTTTGCCAGTCATAGAGGGAAAACTTAACTAGTGCAGTGCTTGTATAGAACATGACCCTTTTGTGCTGGCAGATACAGTGTTGTGGTGGGGCATGTCTGTTTGGTGTTGTCCGTAGTTTGAGACATGTGCCAGTACTTGCAGCACATTGTCATACTGCTGATCCGATCAACTTCATACTTGACATTGTACAACGAGGGTTCTTCAGTAAAAACGTATCTTGACATTTCTGTGGGTAGATCTGTCCAACGTAGTCCGGTAAGAATTCAAGACTCTTGGCTCCAAAGTTACATGCTACAACATGAAGTTCTTTACCAGTGGCCCAGATTGCACCAAATCCAGTTTTAAACTCACTTGGGTTCTGAGTAATACATATGCCAAGTGTGACTCCAATTGGATCAACAGTTTTTGAGAAAGCTGAAGGACAAACAGTGGGGGAAAAAAGAGTTAGATTTGTGCAGCTTATTATTCTCCTGCTCTGATGAATAGACAAGATTGAGCTGTTCAGGGGTTTCCTTGGACATTTGTGATTCAAATTTGATCAGAATTTTACCAGTGTGATCATTTAGACGCAGTGCAATCTGAGACCTTGACATCCACTTTGACCTTTTTGTCTGGATAGCACAGGCAGGCCTGCGGTGATTGATCCCAATGAATAATGTATGAGTAATGGTTCGGTCATTACACCGTCCCTTACCAACAGTTGCCTCTGCAGCATGTGGACGAATATTGCTATTGTTAATGGCCTTCTAACAGATGGCATTGGGACATTAGTACTTTTTGCATGTCCTTTTTCCCATTTTGACAGCCCCTCTCATTTTAACTGATACATATGTTACTCCAAGCTGGAATGCATTTCCCTTAATACACATGGAGTCACAACAAACTTTTTTTCTCCAACAGAGAGAGGGCGGACCACACCAAACGAGTCACACTATTTCTACCACAGACCCCATCCCATTTCAAACACCCCAGCCAATCAGATTTAACCACTGAAGCCTGGGTGTGAAAGCAATTTTGAGAGGCAATAAAAGATAATTTGAAGGTGTTTTCAATGAGGCCACTGGATTGCTAACATTAACAGCCAATCTCATGGAGAGTTTAACAGAGCATTTAGCAGAATCCCAATTGACACACCCACTGGACAGGAGGTGTAGCTGGCAGATTGGAGGGGATTAGAGTCAATCTCTGAGTCAGAGGTCACTGGAGTACTACAGTTAACTCCTGAGTGGTAGAGTTTCTGTCAGTAAATGAGATTAGTTCTGAATTGCTGAAGCCTTTTTTGCACATTGTTCAAACTTTCCTTTTTAAGTGAGGGGCAAAGTTATTTTTCTAAAATGTGTATTCAAAATGTACAGTCTGTAGTTAAAGACACTGAAGTTTCAACTTTAACTACTGCCATCCCCTTAACCCAGCGATTAACTAAGTTGGTAATGTTACAGGTTTTCTCTGTAAATGTCAGACTAGCCTGCTCAAATAGATTTCTCTTTTGTTTGTTACTTTTCCATATCCGGTGTAAAACCCAACAGATTTGTTACGGCCCTGTTGCGGAATCCCACTCTTTTGTTTGTTACTTTTCCATATCCGGTGTAAAACCCAACAGAGCCGTAACAAATCTGTTGGGTTTTACACCGGATATGGAAAAGTAACAAACAAAAAGAGTGGGGTTCCGCAACAGGGCCGTAACAAATCTCCTCCATCATTACATTTTTGTACATTCGTAATATTGGTGTCCCAGTCGGAATTCACTTTGGGTTACGGCGAAGCACAATGTATAGGAAAAAACTGGAGTTCCTCATACATACACACACATACATACACACACACTCAAACATGTACACATACACAGCGCTGTTCCCTCCCGCTGGCTCCACTGGTCCAGTCTCGCCAATACCGTCTTGACCCTGTTACCTAAGAAGGCGACACTCATAGTGAAGACGAAACGCAACACAACAAATATCGCGGCTTGAAACGGCAGTCTGAATAGAGCTAATGATATCAATGCAAAAAGTCCTCCTCCTCACGCGCACTCTAACCAGGCCCTAACTAACTTTCTTATGAGATTATCAGTAGGTGAGGATGGGAAGGATTCAGACAGTCCCCTGCTGTGCGCTTAAAACAGCTTTACTCTAACAAAGTTTTCAACCTCCTGTCCCTGTTTACTAATTAAACTACAACACTTCAGGATGCGTGTGAAAAATGTGGTGCCAGAAAGGTTTACTGTTGAGTGAGAAACTACATGTTGGTGAAAGTAACAGGCCTGTGTCCTTGTTTTTGTCATGTGTCTAACAATTCACAATATGTAGTCCCGGCTTTATCGCCGTATTCCAACATGTTAGAGAATAAACTCCAGCCTAAAGTCGAACCGTACTGTCACCACTGTGTTAAACAGTTGGCCAACCTGGAGGCAAACTATTAAGGGGCCATGAGCATTTGTTATTCTAGCACTAAACAATATAACAGTGTTTCCTGTGTTATACAGGGTATCAGGAGGGTGGGGGGTCATTACAGTCATTCATTTTCTTTTAACCTCGAGCATGGTTTGACTTCTTGGCATGAAGTCACAATGATGCTGGCATTGAATCTCTGACAAGGGTTGACTTGTCACTTTTACTATGCATGACATCAATGGACAAAATTATCAAGGCAAAGTATTTAAGATAAAACATGATATAATTTAGTCTTCAAGAAAATAAATTATATTAACTGTTCATTCCTCAACTTTGTTGACAGGCTCGCAGTTGTATCTTCGGCTTGATTTGGTCATTCTAACAAACACAGTTCACCTGATCGCAGGTGGAAAGCTTGGGAGGACTTTGAGCCTCAACATTGTTCAAACCGATTGCTTGGGGTACCCTGCACATCAGTTCACCTGTCTGACTGCAGTTCTACAGAGGGCCACCACTGACATTCAAATGAGGAAGAACTACAATGCAGATGAAAATGACACCTGTGCACATTTCCTCTCATGCCAGTTCCATGTGTGCACAACTTTTTGCAGCTTGTTTGGCAGACTGAACAGATGACTCTCATAAATTATCAAGTATTTTTGTGGTGCAGCTGCACAAAACAAAAAGAGAAAGTCACGAAAAAACATTTTATTATATTTCCTATTTAAATGTAGAGACACCAAACAAGAGATACTCTTGTTACTATACTAAAAGTATACTTACCTATTTAGATGTCACCAAAATAATTGAATTATGTGGCTACAAAGAGTTATGTAATTTTAATATTTATTATTTACAGAATAGCACCTGTGCAGGATCCAAATAAACGAAAAAAGTGGTAAAATAAGCGACAAATACAATTTGACAAATCTCTTTCTCAATGGAAAGGCCAGGTCTTAGCTCTATACAAATAATGTTACAATTAAACCTGATTTATTCACAATGTATGAATACATAATAGTTTTATTTTAAGCTCAGTGAGTTGCTTAATCAACCTTTGCTTTTTAGAAGCAACAGACTGATATAAACATCTAAATAAACTTTTGATTCTAACTTTTTTGTGTACCCCGTATGTTTGGCATCTTGTCCATCTTAGTCTTTCTTACCATGTCTCTCACGCTCCTCCCTGAAGGATCTTGTCTCAGTATGACTCATTGACTTCCACTGCCTGAAAGCTGTCTTGCTCTTTCTGCCAGAAGAAGCCGGATGTGTCATGAACCCCATTGTGCATCTTTTCCATGGATGCCATAGTGTGCAAAGGCAGATGACAGGCCCTCTGAAGCATATGAAATTGTCAGACATGACCAGTCAAAGGCCAACGAAGGGGCACGGTTCCATGAGCCTTTTTGATATTTTATCCATTGGATGTGAGAACTACCAACAGGAACTTCTGCTTTATAAATACATGAATGTGATTATTATGAAGCTGTTACTTCATGCAAGTGGAGCATAGTCATGTTTATGGTTCTGGTTCAAATGCTCTATCTACCGTAAGCTAGTATCATATCATCATCTGAACTGTACCGCTTTTCTCACAGTGATCATCAACTGTATTCTCAATGGCGTAGTGGTGACTGAACCAACTCCCATTGGAGATCGCTTCACAAAAAGCCACCATTAGTAGTGAGAGGGCCTCTGCCTGTAAAAGGCTGTTTCTTGCCTTGTGACAGCACACGGTGTCTTTCTCTGCCTGAGTGGATACAGAAACACGCTGTTAAAACACAGTTTGACTGAACAGGGTCATGGCGCTCCTTATCCAGTGGATATAAGCCACCTTTCCAAAACATTAAGGCTGCAAGACATCCACTGTCGCAGACATCTGTGTCATTTGCCGGTCAACCTTGCACTATATTGGAAAATTTGTTCAGGTATATTGATACCATGGGGGCTGAGTCTTGTAAACAATGTGAAGTTCCTTGGCCAGCCCTGGCTTTCCATCCTGTGCTGCCACATTGGGTAGAAGCAAAGGCTGGGCATTATGAATAATGTTTCAAATGTTTGTATGGAATTTCTTTGAGTCGTTTCTTTCTAATTCTTTAGCAAAATCATTTGCTGTATGAAACTACTGTCACTGGCTACATTAAATGTACTGCATGTTATCTATCAAGACTAATGCCTACAGGTGTATGCTCTTAGACAGTGCCTCATTAATAATAAGAAACAAAGGAAATGTGTGTTTTTTATTGATTCGTCTTCCTGAAGGAGGCTAAAAGGCCTCTCAATCAACATAGCTGATCTACCATCACATAATGGCTGTACAAAACAAGCATTATACATTTAGTTGGATTGCAGTTAAGTCCAAATCATCATGTCGTGATGTCTTGTGGAAAAAAAAAGTTTTCAAACTTCATTTCTCTAGAACTTAATTAGAAAATCAGCTTGAAGGAATATTGTGTTGAAATTCTTCTGCAACATGAGACATATTGTTGGCCTCCATGTAGGAGCTGCTGTACTGCCATAGGGCCGAGATATTCACTCACTTACAGGGTGACATCTCTCACCACAATGCTTTCATAATGTGGGCTGAGGCAACTGTGGTGGTTAGTCGATTAATAGTATCTCAAAGAGATCTTGTTTGAATAACCAGAGGAGATTTCGAACGCTTAAAAAATCAGTGGCAAGAGCATAGAGGTGAAAATAAGCTGTAACTTACTTACCCTGAATCGGCTTAGTTCTTTTCTGGTTAACCTTTGATAGTCTGTTTGTCTGTATGTTGATGTTACCGTGCAGGTCTGAGTCAACAAACACAGAGTGGTAAGCATCTAAATCTACTTTGTTTGACACAGTTTCGAAGATGCAGTGACATTATTGAAGTTTTTACAGAATCTCTTATAGAGTTTGCCTACTGTATGCAACTTCCTAACAGAGACCCCACATATGTTTTAAATTGAATGCAAGGACTTGATGGAATGGTTAAATAGATGATTGAAGATGAATCTTAATGACGGAAGTACTTCGTCATGTCAAGGTCGAACTCTGTTTTTTTCCACCATTTCTCACTGATTCATAATCCTCCTGAATTTATTAGAACCTTCAGAGAAACAATTTATTTAAGTGTAAAGTTTAATGCTCATTTATTTTAATATTCCCACTGCATCTCGTCTCCGTCTACAGTTCACTCCCTGACTGTGATATCCCTCCTTTGCTTTGGTTTCACCCTCTTTGAAAATAAGTGTTTGACTTTGTGCGCAATGACATATCTGGAAATACGACCATGAAAACCTCAACTAAATGTTCTCCATCCCAATTTTAGAATAAAGATTACTTGAACTTTGCAAAAAAAAAAAAAGACTCTCTTAGATGACTTGAATTTCTGATTTCTAAATTCCCAAGATTTGTTGCTGCTGACATTTTTTTGCTCTAGTAGTGGAGCTCACAGGATTTGTAACAGAACACTTTATGAAATGCAGCCCAATGTGTGGTGTATGTGTCCTCAGATCTATCTCAGGCTGAATGAATTTGAAAGGGGGTTCATTTGTGGTGACCCAAAGCTAGACTAGGTGTTTGTTGTTTTGATCTGAAGGTCAAGTTAATAAAATCAACATCAGTATTAAAGTGATTAAAAACAATTCCAGGTGAATTTTCTCTCAAATCTATGTTTATCCATTTGTTATGAAATTATTCCCGGCCAGTACAAATATGAATTGAGAAGCCCATTACATGTAAATGAGCAGGCACACAACCATAGAAAGGCTTTATTTCCCTCTAATCCATATCTACCCCTTTATAAGTGCCTAGATTAATGGTGTGTTTTTGCGTGCCGTAGCTGTCTCAGGAGATTCTAGCCCGGAGGAATAGAGTAGTCAACTCTCTGGAGGCTAGCCCTGTCCTGGTGTCTATTTTTAAAGTCCATCCTCTGATTGGCCAACAAGGTGTGTGTGTGGAAGCTCTTGTTGTGTCATAAGGTGCCTCTGTGCCATCTGTCGTCCTCAGTGGAGTCGTTGTGAAGACAGACCACACCTAGTCAGTCCGTCTCAGAGAATGCAAAACACAACCTTGGGCTTTCCTCGCTCTTTATACAGACAGCTACATCAGGCACACGAGGGGAATACAGCATCCAGCTTGCCAATTAGTGCTTTTAATGAAACCAAAGCAACATCGAGTGAACGGATCTGCTTTTGTTGTTCTTTCAAGCAGAAAACTGTATGTGGTGCATTCAGGTGCACTGAATTTCATTGCTTCTTGAATGTGCAATGGATTTCTCGGGAAAGAAAGAACCAGTATGACATGCTAACTGTAAACATGAACAGATTTGCTTAGCAGGTGTAGTAACAGGTTGTATATGAGTCATTGCATGTCTAGATAAATTTGTTGTCTCACCAGAAGTGTTAAATGATTGAGTCATCACATTTCTGTTAACAGACTTGCCTGACAGAAAAATAACACGTAACACTATTCTTCATGAGATTGTCTGACCATGATTTGCCCTTACTGCCCTGCTGTTTAAACCTGTTAAGCCCCACATACAGCTTTAAACACCTTAGTAACCTGCCTGCCTCGATCTATTTTGGTGCTGTGGTACGCCTCTCCAAAATACAAAAGTTACTTGTAAGCTCTAAATTTCCCAAAGGTTAGTCTTCTTACATTGTGTGTATCCTGGCTCATGGGTTCATTGTCTGGAACATGTCCAGGCTGTATCTTTGCTTTTGTCAATGCATCAAAGGTGTTTGTTTTTTCTATGTAGTGTGAATTTGGAAAATAAAAATTAACTTCTAAAGCACATTCAAAACAATCTGAGCTGACCAAAGTTCTTAAATACTTACGTAATAGAAAAAAAGCAAATGGACAATGATGTGAATCATGCATATTAGGGGTGTGAATCTTTTAATACCTCACAGTTTAATAAGATTTGGATTCTCGGTTTCTTGAGTTCACGAGTCGATCGCAAAATGGTTTTCAATTTGGACCAATTCCTGATTGACGATACGTTCCCTATTTGTGACAAAGGGGTCGTTGTTTAAGGATTTACTGCAGTCCACTGTGCGTTAAGAAACTGCAAGTCATTCTTTGATATTAAAAAGCATAGTGAAATGTGTTCAAGATAGTGCAGCTTTTATATTTGAAACATTACTCAGGACAAAGGCAACTGATTAGTTTTAAAATAGATTTTTGGATATTTTAAATCGATTCTGATTTGTAGAAGTTGATTGTGATTCTGAAGTGAATTGAATTGTTTCCTCCACACTCCTAAAACCCTTGACAAGAGGATCAAGATAAAGACTACTGGTAGTATCCTACTGCAAAACTGACTAGTAATAGCAATATGTACTAAAAGTACTTTGGAAAGCAAAAGAAAAGAGACTTGCTTTGAGCTTTGCCTGAATGACTTGAGTCTAGTGCTGATCTGATGTGGGATGTTGGGGGTGTTGTTTTACAGACAGGGTCTGCATTTGAGAAAGTACAATCTGCCCTAAGAGTTCACTGTGCCCTCGGGACAACCAGAAGTAATTGATCAGAGGATCTGGATGGCCTGTAAGGGGATTTGGGAGGTCAGATATGTAAGCGATAGCCTGCATGGACTAATTTGAAAATATATAACATTTTGAAGTAATTTCTATAATTGACAAGGTGCTAGTTAAGGGCGGCAAGCAAATAGGAGGTATGCTCATGCTTGCTGGTACTTTTTTTCTGCACAAATGGCAGAGAGAGTAAAGACTGAATTACTCTGATGTGCAGGAGGCTACCTAAATAACGGCCAGCAAGAAAAAAAATCTCGAGTCTTGGCTGTTAAAAAATCTAAAACAAATTAAAGGCATGTGATACTTAGAAGTGTTGTGGTGAATAATGAGAGTTTGTCAAGATAAAATCCTAAATAGTTCTTATTTAGCTAGTCAGTTAATCTCTAAAGAGTCAAAACTGGAAATCGTTGGAGAGCACGCCGCTGTTACTTAAGATTGCAAATCAAAACATGTGGTAGGGATGAATGAGAGGCAACATGGATGGCCTTGGTCAACTTAAACATGGAAGTCGAGTACTCAGCAGCACGCTCTTGTCGGGCTGGCCATGATCGAAATCTGCCCTTCTCTTTTGAAGTGTTAGAAAAGTGATATACCAGAATTCAGAGCATTACCTTGAGCACAATCATATCATTTAAATCTGAGTTGTTTTTTTCAGAGCTATCATTTTCATATCAAGCTATACATGTAATAAACCTAATACTATTTAGTGATTTCTTTGTGTATAATGTATTTAGCTCTGCCACTTCATGGTTAATTGGGGTTAAGTTACCATAGTGGTCCTGCTTTTGCATGTGTTCCTCAGGATGTTCTGGCTTACACCCCTAAAGACATGCACAGTAGTTATCAGGACACTCGTGCTATTGCCCTGTGGCCAAGGTGCTGGCCTCAGAGCTGCAGCTGGTCCCCCAGGCACTGCAGTGTGGATGTCCATGGCTCCTAAATAGTGAGGACGGGTATGATTCAAAGGACAAATTTCCCCTTTGGGGGGACTAAAGTATAACTAATTTAAGATGGGATGAAACAAATAAGCTTCTTATTGGAGCATAGATGACTCTTGTGTTGATATCAAAGGGTTGTTTTCTGATTTTCCAGCTGGGTGATGCACTGCACGTACACATCAGAAAGATGAATTAAAATGAAGGCATTTGATGATGGCAGTTGTCTGGTTAGTGAGATAGCAAGAGATTCTATGCATATAAAGTCACTCAGCCAAAAGGCAGCACACTCCTCAGTCTATGAGAAGAAATTAGAAGGTTATTTGTTTGCAGGAAGCTGGCCATTAAGGCAATTATTTGGTTGTTGTTTGGGGTTTTGAAATTACAATTGATTTGAAATAGTCAATACAGCGCAAGTGCTGTTGTTTGCTTCACTTACTTGCAAATTAACTTTAAATACAACACATTCAAAAGAAGAATGCTTTGAAATAACTTTTATAACAGCACTACCTTAATAAGTAGCAAAAAATGTTTCAACAAATGTTCACCATCAGTTGACCCATGATAAAGCTCTTGTTTTAAATTCATTCGTCATGCATAAACAAGTTATTGTTTGCAGGACGTCTTAGGCTTCAGGTAAAAAGTGCTGCCGTTTCTAATTTTCTGTGTCCCATCTTGCCAGTCTGAGCTGCAACACCGACCTACACATCTTCAGGGCTGTTTCATGTTCTGTATTAAGGCAGGAACGTTGTGAAATATTCAGTATAGAGATGAGCAGATAGAGGCTTTGATTTCAAACGTACTCCCTCACATCTTTTCTTTAGCTTTCTCTTGTCTTTTTGCTTTTATAATGCTGTTTGTATGGGCTTCTTTGTAAACCAGTGTTCAGCTGGTAAACCATACATCCAAATGGGAAATAAAAGTTTAGCGGTTTCTTGTAGAGCCAGCATGAGAGGCAGCAATCACAAGCCCTGTTTGATGCACAGCCACTGTTATGCTTTGAATCGACTGGCTTATGGTTAGAGAAGGTGTTTGGCGGTCAGCAGGGATGTAATCTGTGGACAGGACACCACCAGCTGAGGCATCATCATGTTGGCCACTGTGGTGGGTGACCCTTGTTTATTTACTGGCGAAGACACATTTTACTGGCATTTGATACTTGGCAGGTGTTAATCTCAGACTCTGTTAGTATGGGAGGCGGGACATCAGTTTGTGATTGACTGTTGGTGGATGATGTCCAAAATGCTCAACTGTAGCCAACTGTTTCTATGCCAGCGAGAGAGGGAAAAGAGATGGCCAAGACGAACATTGCTCAACATTTCTCTGGTAAAATATAAGAAAGGTTTAGGCTCCTTTCAACCGTTTTTTCCACCTGTTATCATCGTCTCGCACATATATCTCCCTCAGCTTTATAACCTTGACAGAGACACACTCATGCCAGTTTTTTTATCTTCATTAGTGCTTTAATCCAATTACTGCATGATTCTCCATAATCTCTAATGGGTATGTGACTCCTTACTCCATTCATACATTACCCCAGAAGTGGCTGCACACACACTGTGTCATCCTACACAACATAATGAGTACTCAAGTGCTGCTCTGCCTCTCCGCCCTGCCCCTGGCTCTGTCTGGCTCTATCTGAAATGGTGCATTCCCTCTTATTGATCCTCTTCCTGCTGGAGTCACAGGCAGGCTTATCCGGCTCGTCCCAGCTTGTCTGCCTTGTGAATGGACACACAGAGAGAGCTGTGTGTGTGTGCCAGGGTTCGGGGTTCTGCGTAGTCCTGGGCAGCTTGTGGCTGAGTGGTCATTGTGGCTCCCTCCCTCCTGCCCTCCTGCCCTACCCAACCCCCCCATTTTGCTTCTTTGTTGCTACAGTAATTATTAGAGATGCATGAAATTCTGCCCCAGCACATCATCGGCTTATTATATTCTTCTAAACCTAAGTAGCTTTCCCACTAGTGACAGGAAGGCTGTTGCTTTGTGGGCTTTTTCACGAACGTGTGTCGTGACTAGCCCTAACAGGGGAGCCACTGGAGAACCACTGTTATGATTCATCTGAAAGAAAGAGTGTTATTTTGCGGCAGTCTGTGGTGATTCATTGTTCGCAGAGATGTTACCATTTCAGGCATTGTTCATGCATGTAGTTTACACACAGGATTCAAGCTGGGAAAAAATGGTTTGCACAGTCCCCAGAATTCATCCTCCAAGAAGCTTTCCATTTCACTGATTATGCATGTCTTTTTTAGACACAGCGACAGACTGCTCTCTTTCAGTCCTTGCACAGGTTGTAGCTCCACTGGAGCCTTTATCTGGATCAAAATAAAACTGGGATTTTTGGCCAAATTATTATTTCTCAGCATCACATATTTCTTATTTTATTATTTATTTATTTTTATTTTTTTTGGGGGGGGGGGGGTGACGTGTTTATCGTTGAGTGTTATAATCTGGGTTTGTGTTCATCAGAATTACTTAATAAGCCTTAATTAATCCCCTTCCTGAAAATTTCCAGAAGCTCTCTGTCCCCTATATTTTAAGCGTCCCCTCATGGAGCACAATGTCTGTCTTTTCCTCTGGCCTTGTTTTCAGCCTTCTAAATACTGACTCATTACAGGAGCACACAGCATGGCATGATAGGCCACAGACGCTCAGCTCCCCGCCTCTCTGGGCTTTTGTTGTGTGGTGCACAGCTGAGGCAGATGCTGAGGGGCACTCGCACTAAATTGCCTGAATGAGGGCGAATTCTGTTGGCCAGTGAAGTGGAGTGCACCGTAGCTCATTGAGTCACAGCTTATCTTCAGCAAAGAGAGGGAGAGGAATGTAGCCCAGACAAGCATATAGCCATTAGGCAGAGTTCAGTCTAACTCATATTTTGGCTTCAGTTTGAGTTATGATGGCACCGCAGAAATGTTCAATGTATCTCAGAGACTCAACCAAATACATTCACCACATCCCCAAATGGTTTGTGTGTTTTTGTATTTATCATATCTTCTTTTCGGTAGTCAGTAGAAGTGCAGTTGAAAGTGCCACGTCTGGTAGAATGGAGCATTCATGTGCAACTGCACGGACTGGATAGACATCTTCCCCTGACTGAGTTTAGCTGGTAAATACAATTTTGATGGTAAACATACTCTAGCGATGCGAATCCACACAACACCATGATTAAACTCTCTGGATGTGATGATAGATTAACTGACCTCTGTTGTAAAGAAATGACAAACTAGAGGCTTTATCCTCTTTACTGTACGCAAAATAACTAGTTGTTTCATGAATGAATGAGGCATCTATTCATATGTAATAGCATGATGCACAAAGTGGCTCATGTTGGTTGGAACTGATACTCTGTACTCTGATTTTAAGAAAAAATAATCTACTTAGTGCAAATAATTATTAATCAATCAGTAAAAGTGAGAAATAGGAGTTCAACATGAAATACATTCAATGTGCTGTCATGTAAGACAAAAGGAATAGCTGCCCAAAGATATTCTGTCCATGATGAGTATGTCAAAGACTAATCAAAGCTTCTCTCTTTCTTGGCAGTCACAATTTAGTCAACAAAGAAACAAAGCCAGGACTTCACTCTACGTAGAAAATGTTTACTTTTCAATGTTCTTCAAATCAAATTTTGTCGGGGCTGTCTCAAATGAACAGATATTGTTGGATCAACCCTTAGTTTATTTAAAGGCAGGGTTGGTCATTTTCTCCAGATACATTTTTTTAAGATTTTGGTTGAAATTATCTTTAGGTCCTGACCAGAAATGAATAATTCATGTGCTCTGAAAAAGGAACAAAGAAAATCGCAGTAGCAGTTGTAAGCCTGTAAAAACTTCGACCAATGTCTGCACTCCCGTTTTTATGAACCAATCACGTCTCCCTGTCTCCCTGTCTCCCTGCTCGTTCTCTACCCCATGCATGCACGAGCCCACACTCAAAGCATGAGCTGAGGTCCGCTTCTGGACCAATGGCGCTTGTGTATGTAAGTGAGGGGCGTGGCTTTTGAGGGAGCACAGAGGAGAAGGGGGTGGGTGCAGAAGCAGCACTGAGGGAATGCTACTTTTTAAATCATGCTAGTTTTCGAAAATTACCAACCCTGCCTTTAAACGTACAGTATGTAAAATCTGCCGCAAGGGGGCTCTCAATCAAAACAATAACAATAACCCCCCCCCCCCCCCCCCCCCCCGTGAAAACGAACGAACTCTGTGTTGAATCAATACGAACGGGCAAAACCGACCTGAGAAAGACAATATGTGTACTGACGATGTATCCAAATATAATTTACATGAAGTTTTTTATCACAGCAGCACATACAGCAACAGAACGGCAGCTTTCAGTAGCAGCTAGCGCTTAGCTAATACAGCGCCTACAAGACACGTCCCGTTACAACTATAAAATTACGGATTTCTCTGGCTTTGATAACTTTTGGAAATATTTGAGGTGATGTAAGTACTCAACTAAAAAATATATATAACATGGGTTTAGTCCATTTTTAATTGAAGTTAGATATTTTAATGTAAACATTAGCATGCAATCTTACATACTGTACCTTTAAGTGTGTGAAGAAAGTCAGGAATGTTTTTGATACGTTTTTTTGTTTTGTTTATTCTTTTGTTGAATTCCATCTAATAGTGTTGCACATCACACTACAGCACAGAACAAGAGAGGATCTACAGTATGGAACAGAAAGGATCCTTTTGGCTTATGACATAACGATATAGTTGATATATCATCAAGTATTACTGGTTTTATGATACCTCAGTATCACAGCCAAACACCTGTCAAACAGCCACTCTCCAACAACAGATAGCCGTCTGAATCATCTCAACTGTGGCAGCTCAGCTTCTGCTGCCTCGGCCTCTTATTCTAATGTGTGCTGCCCTATTATATAACTCATAAATATGACCATTACGTCAGAATTCAAGTGATATTTTTCGCCCATGTTACTTTCTGCTGCCGTCAAACATAATCCTGTTATTGCAGAAAAGAGCAATTTTTGGATTTAATTAAGCATTTATAACTTGCACTAACGGATTTAAATACATATGACTTGCATGTAAAGCCTATTTAAATGCTATAGATGTCATGGAAAAGAAGATTTGGGATTAAGATTAAGGTTTAACATGGGTAATTAGACTGAAAGCCTTGAAACAGATATATTTTAGAAGCAAGCAGTTTCTGTTTACCGGGTTTTCTTTCGGGTTGGCACACACCCATTTCTTTTAAACCTAATGCACAGAGATTGACTGTGAGCTTCCAGCCATCTGTTGTGCGGTCGTATTATGTTTAAAAAAGGAAATGCACAAATGAAGTGTCAAAAAAGCTGACAGATATAGTTGCCTTAGCCAGGGGCTATAATAAAGAGCATAGCACCAGCTGTGCAGGAAAAGGAGAAGGAGGAATTGTCCAAATTTTCACTATGAGCATCACATAATTTGACTAAATAATATTGTACACAGGGTTGAAATTGTAGCTATTTGTGTTTTTACAGTACTGGATAAATTGTGCAGATGTTGGAGTGTCATGGCTCCAGCCACTGAAGGCAATCACAGTGATCATCAGCTGAAGTTTGTGTGCTGTGTGTTGACAACCTCTTCAATGTAAATAGTCATTCCTCATAGGGTGCACTGCTTCATCCAATCAGACGAGAGAGAGAGAGAGAGAGAGAGAGAGAGAGACACAGAGAGAGAGAGAGAGCGAGAGCAGTGATGTCAAATATGGGGAGAGGGGAGCTGGGAAACACGTTTCCATAGAAACTGGTAGAAGTGAGTATAACTGTGGTTGAGAAGCATGAGCAGCAAGCAAATAGTTGCTTGTCCCTTTAAAAGTAGTGGGACCTGAATACTGTTTACATGTTTTCTTGATCATTTATGTAACAAAGAATCAGTATACCACTCATGAAGAATCAGAATGAATGTGCCAGAACACCTGAATGACATGCCTGACTGCTTCCTAATAATGTAGACCTTTTGTAGTTTGTACCCTTGAATAGTATTTCAGTTCACTCAGCTTGCCCCACTGACTAACTTCTTTCTCTGTTCCTGAGTTATCTGTTTGTTGTGATGAGTCTACACGATAAATTGGTCTGTGGGTGATTTATAGGCAGCTTCCCTCTCTTCCAGCTTGTGGGACAAATAGCTCGTGCTACATTATATTGTGAGATATTGTGAGTCAGTCCCTTGCAATACATTAACAACACAGTGGCAGCTCTCCTGAAGCAGAAATGAAGTATCTCTGCAGACTTTTGAACTTGAAAATCATTATATGTAGACACAAAACAACAACAAACAAATATCAAGTGTAAAAAAGTCCCATATATGGAGGCTACAGTCCTCAACGCGGGCGGCCCAGGTTCGAATCCGACCTGTGGCTCCTTTCCCGCATGTCAATCCCCACTCTCTCTCCCTGATTTCCATCTCTGTCCACTGTCCTATCTCTCCAATAAAGGCACAAAAAGCCCAAAAATACATGTTTAAAAAAAAACAACAACTTTCAATTGGAGTAGAAATCAGATTCTTTCCTCAACTACAGAGTACACAGTGTTTCCTGCAGTGCTTTAAAGTTTAGGCGACCACTTTAACAACACCTTCAACACGCGCCTTAACTACTGTTGTAGAACGGGGAAAAAAAACACATTGATCAAAATCCTCCTGCGTCTCATGTGTGATTCAACAGCAGCTCCATATTCTGTCTGATGCTCCATTCGGCTCAAACCCTGATGGTTCGGGCCACATGTGATCCGCGGAAAAACGCGGGCGGCCCAGGCTCGAATCCAACCTGTGGCTCCTTTTCCGAATGTAACTGCAGTTCTGTGAGTACGTAGCTCTCCAACAATTCGGTAACAATTACTCTTACTGAAATCATGCAGCTTTTCATATTACATTCGTTAGACTCAGATATCTCAAATAGACACACACAGCAACAAACAAGGAAACAACAACACACTCAATGGAGGGGTAAAACACAGACACACTAGGTAAGAGGAGGAGGCACAGCCGAGATCATGACAAAAGCAGAGGTTTAAAACTGTGACTGCTAATTTAGCAGCCTAAAAGTTGTGTGTGTGTGAGAGTATTTTACGCTGACAGAATAGATAATGAGCATAATCCCGCACGGCAAGTGAAGCCAATCATGGCTTGAATTGAGGCTTACTTAAACATCCGATAGCACGGACTATAGCACCGGAGGTGTTGTTCTGAGATAACCACAGAGGCCATAGGAAAGTTCTGCTTAAATTCTCATCTATATGGTGCCCTTGCGAACATGTTATCAGTTGTTTCCAACACTGGGGAAAAGTCAGTGTATTCCTGTGGGGGAAATTAAACTCAAGATACAACCTGGGTTTAGGCTTCTTAAGGCTATTTAAGGATCTCCAACTGCAAACACTGATTACTGGAGCCCCAGGACATGAATGTTCATCATTTTCATTCAAGAAACAACCCCCATACGACCATCACTACTCAGACCTTCACAGCCATGCACATGCAAGGTCATGCGTGTGCAGTGATGTGAAGTGCCACAGTGCCTCGTGGCTGAAATCATGAATATTGCACTGAAATACTAGAGCAGTTTCACTTTGAAAGGGCGCATCATTTGTGGTTCTGAGATTTAGTCACAACCACACAATATAAAAATAAAAAGCCTTTTTGTTACAATTTTGTGATCTTCATTCAGAAGCAGCAGAAAAAAGAACTCACCTTTCAAGAACAGAGAGACACAACGTGCTAGACAAAAGGATAATAGTGCTTTTACTTCATGTTGATATCAATTTAATGATTGCTCCATGACTGCAAACACTAAAGGTTTATTGATGACCTACAGAGACATGAATAATTGAGACTGCAAGCTGTCTCCTATAGTCACAATCAGTAGCATCCAAAACGACATTGCCCACAGCTACAGTAAATGTTACATCACAAGCGAACTGCCGACGTCAGAGTTCCAGTTCCTGTGTTGCATTCATATCCACCTTGTACTTTCCTGTCTAGTTGTAGACATACAGACCAACGTCTAGATTAACGGCTGGTGTTTCTTATTATTTCTTGTGGTTTCGTGGTAAAACTTAGGCGGACAATTCTGCTCTGTTTGTTGGCAGATGATTTTGGGGTTTTCAAACATATTCTGCATCCATAAATGTCTCAAAGGCAGATATTATTCAATGTAATTATCGTTTTTGGTTTCTGTATATCCCTTCTCTGAAGTCTTAAGAATGAATTGCACTTGAAAAGCACTTAAAGTTTCAGCCATAAGTCCTCTTTAATGTTTGAGGTCAGCCTCCAGACATTGGTTTGTTGGTGGAAAATTCCTTATGGTCATTTGTCCATATTTCTGAAAGTCTTGCAAGAGACCTTTGCACTCACATTCCTGGTTTCATTTCATGAACTGCAGTTGTTCAATAGAAACTAATTGTGCTTGTGGCTGGGAGGGATTTATGGCCTTATCAGTTTTTGTGGGTAAGCTCAGTCTTTGGATCAAGAGTCGAAGTTGGAATAGGTTTTTAAATTATGTTATTTAGTATGTCAAGTTTAATCGAGAGAGGTTGCCTGATTTAACAGAATAAGTTCCTCACAATCTTCCCAATTATTTATTTATCAACCAGTTGAATGTTTTTCCACCTCCTTAACTTTGTGCAGATTTCAGCATGATACTGGGTAACACTTGTAGACCCACGTTTTTCACATATCACCTTCTGAGCCTCTCTGGGCCATCTTCTCTTAACTTGTTCCAGTTTAAAAAAACTGTAATAGGTCAAATCTTTTATCTGGGAACATTGTTCCAACTCAGAACAAACCATACGTTTACAATAGTTACAGGGGTCTATGCATCGCAGTTCATCTTTTTAGCAACCATTGTGTGAACAGGAATTAATGTTAGTTTTTACGCAAAGGGGATTTATCAGAAAAGGCAGAAATGCATTATGCTTTAGAGGTGGGGAAAAAAAATCAATGAATGTAAAAATTGAGATTCTTATCTTCTGAGATGAAAAATTGATTCATAACTTCCTCAAATAGATTTTTTTGGCTAAACAGTCACTCCCTGCTAAGTGCTAAGGCTAGCTCTTTAACTCAGTTGAATGCCAAATAGAGCAGCAAGTAATTCAGCCAGTCTCACAGATGACTGGAGTAGGTCCTGAAGTACTAATTCATAAATAGACTTTGAATCCAGAATCGTTTTGAATTGAAAATCAATTCTGAATCGAATCGTGACCCCAATAATCTAATCGAAACCCAAAGATTCCCAGCCCTATTATGCTTCACTTTCTGCTCAACAAAGCAAAATGCAATGCATTTAGATTTTGAAAAAAATGAATAAAACAGCATCTGACAAATGAATTAAGTCTTAAAGTACAGTAAAGATAATTCTTCAGTTAATGTTATTTTCTTTTATCTACACTACATGCTCCTTTTAAAGCCTATGATGTTGAGATCCCAATGCAGTCTCAGCCTTACTCGGGCTTAAAACGGATTTGTCACCAGGGATTCACATGCAGATTAAATTTCTAGGACACACAGTTGCTTCTTGTAATTTGGTCACCGCCTGCTTTTAGAGAGCGTCTGCCTTAATGGATCTTGAGCTACAGGAGCTGGTTAGCCTTTTAATTTATAAAATGCTATAAAAAGTGAACTGTTAGTTGCAGAGCAATTATCTTGTCTTGTTCATAGCTATTTGCAACGAGGAGCCGTGGCTCTGCCTTCAATCTGCAAATAACCAATTAGTACTTGGGACACAGAATAGTACCATTTTTAAAACCTCTCAGAATGTGCAGGGGTGTGTTGTGTTTCAATCAATCAATTCATCTTTATTTGTATAGCGCCAATTCATAACAAATGTTATCTCAAGACACTTTACAAAAGAACAGGTAAAAGACCTTACTCTTTGTTATATTATCTACAAAGACCCAACGTTAACCCATCATGAGCATTGAGCACAGCACTAAGCAACATTAAGCAAAGTTACAGTGGCAGAAATCTTGGGCGAAACCATCTATCTACCAAGCTATCTACCGAAACTGTGCTGGGCTTGAAAAATGGGATAGAGGAAGATGAAAGAAGAAGGATAGGGACAAACAGAGGGAGGGGGCATAGCAGTAGGCCACCCCCACCAATGATCCAGAGGAACCTACAAGACAAGACAGCTCAGGAGGAGCTGTTTGTATTCTAATATTTCACACAGTAAGAAGAGAAACACTTTGTGAGAGACAGTGAAGAGGATGAAGAAACAGACACCTTCCTCCCTGTGAATGTCAGTTTTCTTGGAAGATATGAGAACGGTTTTGCATTGTTGGTTTTAATCTAGAAGAAGCTAGATGGTGAAGTTGAACTGACAGCTTTTATAATATGGCTCGCTGACCTTCTGACATGAATTCAATGCACACAATGGATCCAGTTGAGTTTTTGATGTCTCAAAAACACTCAAAGAGGATGACTTCCTACTGTGACTCTTCTTTGCAATGTTATTAATCAGTTACCAATTCATATTATCTGCTCTTCAAGGTTTGAGCCATGTCTGTTGTACATCCATTGAAGACTCAGATGTAAGTTGAATTGTAACACTCAGCTAACACTAATGCAGTCTTGTTTTGAATTGTGAATGGAGAGGTCATGTAATGTTTATTAATGTTTAGTCTACCTTCATTGATATAAATGAGTTAGCAGCTAGGTGCACCTAATCAACTCGCTACTTTGTGATTATACTCCATGTGGCATCAAATATTTCTGTTTTTTTTTTTTTAAATAAATGTACCTCTCAAACATAATGCGTGTGTAAGCATTAAATATATCCCTGCACAATTTAGCATGTCTGCATTTTTGTAACGTTACAGAAGCTACAGTAAATCCTGATCCATCCAGTCTCACCGGTGTCTGCAGTGTCTGTGGATCATCGCAGCAAAACTGTCAAAGGGGATAACTGTCTGAACAAAATGAGCTTACGCTTTTACGCTCCAGGACCACATCAAATGCACCAGAGAACCAAGCTATTTGTCCTTTGTGCTACTACACACTGACTCATCATCTGCCCCACATTTTACCCTTTTTCCTTACTGCCACTCCACCTATCTGGTCCCATGGGGACTGGAAAGCGCGAAACACTTACACTGAATCTGTTTAAGGACTTATCTAATGGAGCCTATTTCATTTGACCTTCATTTAACCCTTTTACTTGACTGTCGACACGTTAATGCCTTTATCAGTCACTGTGTTTCTGTTATCATTTTCTACTCTGGTTTAAACTGCTTTTTTAAGCCTCTTGCTATTTTTTTTTAGGATTTTTCCTGGTTTAGTCAGATAGCTCTGGCTGAAGGCTCTTTCAGACATTGAATGTGATTATGGGATGTACAAATACAATTCACTTGACTTGAATAATCATTATTATCATGCTTCCTCTGCAAATAAGTATCCTGTTTGTTAGACTAAATGAATACCAAGCGTACTTATTTCCTCGTCCAATTACAACAAAATCTTTTCCACAAAATTAGCACAAGATCATTTCAGTCATTAGTTTGTATGGAAATGAAATGAGCAGAATTTTGATGCCTGGTAAAAAATAAATTCTGCCGACAAAAATGAAACAAATTCGGTTCATTTGAATATAAACATTTCAAAGAGCTGAATAGCTTTCATGCTGGGAATTAATTATAGAGCTCTGTGTTTAGTATTGCTGTTTGTCGACTAAAATAGTATAATGTGACAGCATAGACGGTGCAATCTGCAGTGATTTCCCTTTATGTGTTTTCAACCTTCCAACTGGAATTCCAATGGGCTGAGCGATCAGAATAATACGCCTTCTTGATATCATTCTTTGAAGACATTTTAATTTATTTAAATTTTGGTCACATTCATATTTTTGTAAGGGTATCAACTAGTGAAAATGATCAGACGTGGAGGATTCTGCTTCGATGCAGGGACAGCTGACCATGGTTAGAAATGTTGTGCAGCGTCGAGTTAATTTGTTCAACCTTTCAGCCACAATGATGGGTAACCAAAAGCAACAAAGGCATATAATTTGTCCAGAAAAAAATGTAAATTGAATCCCAGTCCTGTGCTTGTTCCGCTCTGACTTCATGAGCAGAGCCAGGTGGTCCTACTGCACATATGCACCGCCCACAGGGCTCCACCGCCTCCTCGTGTCAGTGTTTACAGTAACAGGCTGGCACGGTTTCTCTTTAGCCGACCGCTGCACAGATTAGCATCACTATTACAGCAGGTCTACCTGCTGAAAGGTGTGTTTGAACTGATGTCTCGCTGTCTTAAGTCAAAGATGATAAAAAGAGGCGGGCTGTGGCTCTGACTCATGGTTAAAGGAGAGGCTTCGAATACTGTAACTCCCGACTGCATCACTGTAAATCACTGCTAAGTGTAGCTCAGCTAAAGCTATGATAAGCCCATTCTATTTCCAACAAGTTCTTCACAATAAAAGTTCCCTGCCTATCTGTCGTTGTAGTGCTTTTAATGTGAAACATTCATATCAGGAAACAGGGTGTTTTCGACTGTAGCAACTTAACACAATCGTCTGAAATACAAAGGCAAGAGAGAAACAAAAAAACCCTGAACCCTTTCTCTACTCTAATAAACTAAACATACAGTGACCTATAATTACAACCTATACACTACCAAAATGTATTTATCTATGATATCGAATCGTTGACAGGATAATCGAATCATGAGACCAGTGAAGATGTCAAGCCCTAGTATCAACTCAGCCATTTGTTGAATTCCCGGATCTAATAATTGGCCAATGCACTTTAAGTATCAGCTGTGGTCAATCAGCTGTTTGCAACTCAAGTTAGAATCATCAATCACTGTAATTTCCAGAATATGTTCACTCCTAGTTTTCCACCTTGCAATGGTTATTGTAAGGGCCCAGTTGTTGTAATAAGTAAACAAAGGCCAAAGGGAATTGAAGAAAAGGGGTTTGGCTCATGTTCATTAACATTTTGCTTTATTATGATTAAAGTTCAGATCTTTTGTTGATATTTACATGAAGGAATGTCACTAAAGGAAACTGATTTGGCAAAATAAATCAATATTTATCTGTTCACTTCATGTGCAGGCGGGACAGAAAATCTTTCTTCCTATTCTCTTCCACGCTGTCTTCACTAGATATCATCTGCTCTCACCATGTCCCCTTCACAGCTATGTGCCCACTCTTTCCCAGAACCTGTGTGTGTGTGTGTGCGTGCGTGCGTGCGTGTGTGTATTTCTGTGTGTATATGCGTGTGTATGCGTGTGTTTGTGTTCACACTGATGGTAGTAAACACACATTCAGCCAATGTACCTCATGCATAATATAGAGCTGGATTTGGGGCCTTTTTAGTCACACTTCTTAGTCAACCACAGGGACCCTTGACTGTCCCCTTGGGAGACTCCGTAGGAAACAAGTGAAGCTTTGTTCTAATTAAGCACTGAAACGTTTAAGGCTATACTTTTGTCTGCTAAAAAAAACAACACGCTGTCTTTTTCATTATGTCTTTGGTCAAATGCACTGATGGCTAGTGCATTTAGTTCTCTGAACAGACAGCATGATTTCATAACAAGTGTATGAGGAAACTTGATCGTAGTTTATTTAGGGTACATTGGCAGTCCGACTTTGGTTCTTACTAACTGCTGAATGTTAATGTGAACAGTCCAAGAGCTGGCTGGGTGTTATTTCTCTTTAAAGTGCAGAATGACTGCAGGCGAAAGAGGAGAGAGAAACATGTTTCTGGTTACATGGCTGCCAAATTGGCATTGTCTATTTTGATGTTTATGGTCATTGATTTCTGCAGATTTCCTGCCTTGTCAATTTCAGAAATAATGTTTCGATATGTGCAAAGATGTGGATCGAACTCTTACAGGAAAAACCTTCATGCTCAAAATAAAGTTCCTGTTGCTGCTGTTGTGTTTGTGTATTCAAAGTTTGGCATAGCATGTCTTAAGTTTTTTTGCTGGAATAGTTTTAAAGATATTTACAATTTAAACAGTGCTTCTTCTACTATGTTTCTAGTCATTTTCTGATTTGGATTGTTTCTGTTTTTTGTCTGTTGTAGTTTCCCTGGAGGTGCAGATCACACCCAGTCAGGGTGAAATTAGCCTTGGAGAATCCAAATTCTTCATGTGTGAAGGTAAGTTGACCAACTTGCTGTTTTTCAGATTTTGACTCACATTTGAAATGATTTACATTATTTTGTATATATTAAGTGTCTATGCTCTTTGACATTATTCATCAGCAGAACGCTGAAGACGCTCAAATAGGATTACTCGCGTTTTGAAATGTTTCACTCGATATCCCGTTATCACATCAGGTGATCCGTGTAGGAGGAGGCTTATTGATGATGACGCGTATCACAACAAACATCCTGAACTAAGACTGCATGACGGCGTCAGCAGCAAGCAGCTGCAAAAAAAGGACAAAGACATGAGAAGCATTGCATCTCAGTCGGTGCCATTACAGGAGGGACATTCAGACCTCTCTCTGTCTCTTTGTAGCTCTCTTGTGCGCGTGGACAATTTATGAATGAATAAAAAAAAAAGCACTCTGCCTATAAACCGGTAGAGTTCACTCACCAATCAGAGGAAGGAGAACCAGAAATCACATAATAAGATCCATTCCTGAATGTACCACCCAGAGGCTCCTCTCTATAAGCGTGATCACAATAGTGTGAAGCATCAATTGACTTTCTCAAGCTAAATATATAAAAAGTTGACAGTGACACCCGAGAGCTATGACAGTGCACACAATTCACCTGTCAGGTTTAGGATCTGTGCAAGGCAATGTTTTTTTTTATACATCAATTTACATGAATCATCGTGGTTATATTTGTCAAACAATGAGAACGTTTCATCTATTTTTCCCACATCTGTGCAAGATAAAAGAAAATTGGAAAGTTGATTAAAGTGACATTAAGTTTTATTTAAACTACTAAAATGAAAAACCCAAAGATGGAAGTCCATACGGGTACATCAATGACTATATTCAGTTTGCAGGCAGTGGTTAAAATCACTGATGTGAATTATTGTTACGATGTTAATTATTTTCATTAAAGATAACTTTCCCTCTCTTACTGTGCTCTCAGTTCTAGGCGTTACCAAGCAAATAGACTGGTTTGGACCAAGTGGAGACAGGATAGAACCGAATCGACCAGACATAACAGTAACCCGTAATGATGAGTCATCCTCCACCCTCACGTTGTATAAAGCTGGCACTGAGAATGCGGGGACATACAAGTGTGTCGCAACCAATGGAGACCAGCAAGCGGAGGCTACTGTCAAAGTGAAAATCTTTCGTAAGTATTCTCTTCACCCCAAACGCTCCACGTTATTGAGTGCTACGAGCAGAGAAGAAGAAGAAGAAAAAAAAATCTTGTTCATTGAACTCGCAGTATTTTATTGACTGCTCAAGGGCAACACATTACTCTTTTTCTTTTCAAGTGAGGATGGATTTTTCATCAGTTCAATAAACGGTCGGAAGACCATTAGAGGGCTGCTTAATGATCCTGTCTGTTGTGCAGTTCTTGTGAGTAATGGCTTTTATTTTCCATGAATGCCAAGCATCAGCAATTGTCCATCAGACATGAAATCCTTTCCAAACACAACATTCTTGTTAATTCAGCACCTGTTTTGGGTTCATATTAGAGCTGGTCACCCATTTAAATCTTGCATATGGAAAAACAAGATTGCAGTTTCATTTGTTGCTTTGAAGTTTCTGAAGATAAGCATTTGTCCTGGCTCAGTTAATGTTAAGAACTTAATGAAGCTTTCGAACATTACTCAGAGAAGTTAGACACGTGACAACTTTCTGCCATCAACAGAAACGGAAAGAATGGCAGATTACAGATAAGCAATGCAACGTCACCTGCATTCAAAAGCAGTTGTTATTTCATCACTTGTTCCCCTTGGGTTCAACAAGTGTTAAAAGTTGCTTTCCAGGTGGATGTGTGTGTGCGTGTGTGTGTGTGTGTGTGTGTGTGTTTGTGTGTGTTACATTTAAGAAATGTAGAACTTTGCACAAGACATGAGCTGCACAGAATGTCTTCATATGTTAAGCCCTGTTGTCTTAAAGTGTCCTTGAGTCTAAAAAGTTTGATGCTATTCTATAAATTTGGCCCTGAGTCTTCTCTGAAAAGAACATTCTTGTAACCAAACTGCTCGGTTGAGAAACAACTGTAAATAAGAACTGGTTCTGTTTACAGAGACCTTACTGAAAGTGATAGCTGATGGTAAGAAAATCCTCATCAGCCACTACAAAACAGCTGGTTGGTTGTAAAGAGTTCAGGATTGGATGTTTTGAATATAGAAAAGTCCGATTATTGGGAAAATTGCCAAGCACTTTTCGAGTTTTTGACTTGAGAATTACAGGGATATTGTATTATATTTTTAATTTCTAGTATTTAAGAACAAATGCTTAATCAATGTTTATGTCGGCAGCAGTGTTTAATCCAGATGTGTTCCTTCAAACGATCAAGGTGAAGAGCTGGAGTTTAGATGAGACTCTTGCTTTTCTACTGATGAGTAAAAAGTGATTCACCTGTTTAATTCCAGAAAAAGTCACCTTCACGAATGCACCTTCACCCCAAGAGTTTACCGAAGGAGACAACGCCAACATTGTTTGTGATGTCACCAGTTCGCCTCCGCCAACCGTCCTCTGGAAATACAAGGGAGCGAAAATACAGATGGAAAAAGACGGTGAGAGTTCTCTGAACAGCATGGGGATCAAATTTATATCTCACTTGATTTGATTGTAAGCTCTTGTCATCTGTTTTAACACAACACATTCCTATTATTCATGAGTTGCCTTGACAACACGTTACCCGATGAATGTAGATTATTTAAACAATGTTTATTATTCCGTTTGCATGATCAAGTTTGCAGTGTGGTTTGCATTAAATCCATGTCAATCGTTCTTATGAGAAAGAATCCAAATAATCCAGAAAGCTGTCATCACTTAATGTCGAGTTCTTGTTGAATTCCTTTCACACTTTTAAAGATGTGCTTCTGAGAGTAGAAATCAGACAGGTATGAGTAGTAGTACACTTTGATGAATAATACCTCATAATAGTCAACATAAATCATTCTCTTAAACAAATTACAGCCAAATTAAATCCCAAACTGTGAGCGATTCATTGTTACTGGGTTGCAAAAAGGACCTCTCCACTGCAATGTAACACTCCTAAAATAAGCCGAACCGCTCAGATTGACCAGTGTGAGAGACTTGAAACTGCTCGTCCTCTGCTTTTGTTGCCGTCCTCCTCCAGGGTGTATCCTGTGCTTTGGAAGGAAAAATTAATTTGGTTTTGAATTTGAAAATACAATCGAATCTCTGCTCTTCACCCTCCCCTGACACGGAGCAATATCACTTTGTGTATGGTTTTGCTGGTATTGCTCATTGGGAAAATAATAACACAGGCTCGTGCGTGGGTTGTAATAGTCTTTAAAATAACCACATGATTAAATTTATTCTGTTCACATTTCATCTCAGACTGAGGGGGTTCTTGTGGGCTTTGGCCATGTTTCTCTTCTTTTTTTTTTCGGGAGCTGGTGAAGTTGGGGCATGTTCAGAGATATGAATTTGACAGAGTGGAAATGCTTTTAATCTGGGTCCTAAATAAAAGGGATTCTTCTTATGTTCAGTACGGTTTCCCCCTACTCAGACACAAATATTACATATTACTATGACTAATGGAGCTAGACTTAACTCAGCATTAATGTTAAAATGTGGTAAGTTGTCAGACAGATACATCTAAGGAAGGGTTTGCCATGGTTGACAAACAGTTTTCTTTACATATGAAGCTTCATCTGATCAGTATGAATCCTTCTTGATGTCACTGCAGCTGTTTATCATCAAATCCAGTGAGTGACTTCTGCCTCATTTCAACTAGAATACACATCACACCTGACAGTTTATTTGTCTTCTGCTTCCTTTTAGTTCGCTTCAAAGTACTGAGCAACAATCACCTTCAGATCCGCGGCATAAAGAAGACAGATGAGGGCTCGTATACCTGCGAGGGTCGCCTCATGGCCCGCGGCGAGATTGATCTGCGGGTCATCAAGGTCGTCGTGAATGGTTAGCAGCCCTCTCTCCCTCCCAGTGTTTCCTCTTCCTTTTTTGTTCCTGAGTGCATGTTCTTATATGGCAGGTGTCCCCATGACGCTTAAATAAGCTGTGGATCCTCAGAGGGGACCCGGCTCAGCACCAGAGTGGAAACTGTTGCCCAGAGCAACCGCGTATCAAAGATGTTCCATGCTAATGAAGTCTGTTTCCTGCAACTTCTGAGCCTACCAAATGAGTGTGCCTAAAATAAGTGTTCTGAATTTGTCACTGCCTCTGCCTGTTTTCCCTCCCACTATCTATTTAGGTGGCTATGTATGATCTCTATCTACGAATGTATTCCTCTATTTATTTGATTATTCCTCTCTCACGTCTCAGTGCTCCCCACAATCAGGGTATGGCAGTCAGAGGTGAATGCCACAGCAGAGGTCGGCCAGCCTGCCATGTTAACCTGTGCTGTTGATGGCTATCCTGAACCCATGGTGACTTGGACAAGGTAAAACTCTGCTAGCAACTGCAGGGACAAATGCTTTTCACATTTTGTGCTGTACTTGTCAGTTGTACATCATCCTAATAATTCCTAGTAAGGAACATTTTTAAGGTATTAAACCCAAACAGATTAACTAAACATTTTCAGTTAAAACAATAGTAATTATTGACTCTGTGTAGTAGTAAATATTACGCCTCATTTCACAGTCTGGCTGCAAGGGAATGCTGGATGGTGGTAGCACAGAATGTTAAATATAGTTCTAATGGTTGTTGAAACGTATTCACCACTCAAGTAAAAAACTGGCAGCAACAGACTAAAGAGAGATGGCTAATAAAAAATAATGGGTTGTACTTGTAAAATGAAATATTTAAAATGTTGAATGAGGAAATATTTCTCCTTCGTGTTTATTCCCCATTGGTAGTATTCAAAGTTGTTTTTGAATTGCCTCATTGCAAATAATCAATTTCTTCCTGCATAAGATGTCAGAGTCTGACTTTCATTCTAGCTTATTAAACCTGTGTGTACTATGTTGTTTTGTTTCTGTAATTCAGCAAGTCTGCTAGAAAGTGAGATTAAACTCCCTGCCTCTAACAAGTCACAATTACAGCCAGCTTTGCAATATTTACACTTCTGAGTTCTGATATAACCTGCTTTAAGTTGTTTTAAAAACGGATAAATATGACTTCACATTGCCATTAAAAGTCATGCTTTAAGATAAAGGGGTCAACAGGAATGTTAACACTCCATATGTTAACACATATGGACACAGTCTCTCTCACACACATTTGGATTGGTTTTGGCCACGTGCACCAGTTTACTGCACGACACTCAAAGATATTATTGATACTCTTCAAACTGGTTTATTCATTGCAACAGGATACTTAATCACAGGGTATCAAAAGGTGCACGTAAACAGTGAAACCTGAAGACTAGAGTGTCATCAATAGACGCTTTATACTGTGCAGCTGAATACAGCCATTGATAGGCTCTGTCTTTGTTAAACTGTTCCTGTTCATCTGGTTTCCAAGACAGCAGTTAGCTGAGGAGAGCCTACATGGGGGGGGGGGGGAGCTACTTTTTCCCTTGTATTCTGATGCCCTTTGGATATTTTTTTCTCCTTGTGAGGACAGAGTTCAGATTGACTTGTTGAAAGCTGTTTTAAAACTCAAAAGCAGTAATATTAGATGGTCAGAGGCCGAGATGAATGATATGCTTTCAATGTCTGGCTATGGTGACAAAAAAAAAAAATTCAACCGTAGAAAATGAAAATACATGAGCTATTATTGTTTTGATTCCATAATGGCTGAAAAGTCTTTGAGAAGAAAAAAAAACACGGACACATTTTCTACTCATAGATTATCATCCATCAGCTCTGTTTGTCATTACTACACTTCTCCTTTATCACTTGATCTTTTTCAATTTGCCACTCATGTATCTCGAAACTACTGCTTCTTTTCCGTGGACCGAGGGACCCCTCTTAGGGAACAGTTGTGTTTTAAAGAGAAGCTTTTAAAGCAATGAAGACTGAAAATATGTTTACACTTGATTGGATTGAAAGACATTATGTTCCACACTCATGCTTCCCACAGGAGTGAAGGAGTTCTCGAGGCAGGAGAAAAGTACAGCTTTAATGAAGATGGCTCCGAAATGACAATAATGGACGTCGCCAAGTTGGATGAAGGAGAGTATACCTGCATCGCCAAGAACAAGGCCGGGGAGAGTGAGCAGGAGCTCAGTCTCAGAGTGTTCGGTAAGGGAAAACATTTAATGTACATACATGAAACACAGTGACAATATACATTATTCCAAGTGTGTGGGAATGTATATATACGATTATGTGGGCGCTGGAAGAACAATATAATGGTTATGTGTCTGTTTTTCTAACGGATACAAGACTAGGTGTTGTTTCAGTGGGTGGTGGTTGTTTCATGTAAGGCTGAAGCCTAAGGATTTCGAGAACAGGACAAGTGGGATGAGCTTAGCTCAGATACTCCATGTTTTTTTCTTTTTGTTTGTTTTGCTTTGGCCCACGAGGATGTTTTTCTTTGTTTTGTCACTGAATGATGTCCATAATTTCAGTCTCATGTAGTCAAGTCAATTAAATGTACAATGTTTGTACCGGTGCAGGTCATTCATTCTGAAAAAAAAACAACGGTAGCTAGGGTTTAGTTTAAGAGCTCAATGGGTAAGCGATTTCCATTCATTACTCAAGGCAGCTTTCAAGGCACACTGTTTACTTCTTTTTTTTTACCAAATTGTCTCAAAGATTTGCGTGCGTTCACAAACCTACGGTCTCCTAATCTTTGTCAATATGAAAGCTTTATTCATTTAAAGTGTTGTTTTTTTTGTTTTTTGGGCCTTTTTTCCGTTTTTTTTTTGGTTAGGACAGCTGAAAGATTCAAGATTCAAAAGATTCAAAAAACATTATTGTCTGTCACATCGTGACAGAAAATGACCTTTTGTTGAGGCTCAGTAACATAAAAACGTACAAACATTCACACTAAGACTCACATTAGGTCATAGATAGCTAAAAGTACCCTAGATGAGAAAGATAGAGACAGGAATTGTTGGGAGGAGAGAGGTGGGGATGACATGCAGCAAAGGGAAGAGGTCAGATTCGAACCCACAGCCGCTGCAACGAGGACTATAGCCTCTGTACATGGTGCACACAACATAACCGCTAAGGCTATCCCGGCTCCCTTTAATTCAAAGTGTCTTGACCATCGTATTTTTCTTAATCTCTCTGATTTGACTGAAGGTTGTGAACATTTAGTGCCTATATTGCTTCTTGCATATAACATCTTTTAATGCACAGTTAGCCTAAATTCTCCTGAGTACATGGTTTCCAATGTTCTCCAACAGGTAATGATTAAATGAGCAATAAGTAAAGGTAATAGGTGTGTGAAGATTCACTCAACTCCTGAGCTGAGACGACGCACGATGTTGGGTTCACAAGAACGAGGTGAAATTATGATTTTAAGTAAACTTCAAAGACGAAATATATGACAGAAGAAAAGAGTCGTTTATTTGATGAGCTGCAACATAAACGGTTTAAAAGTGGCGAGGCATTTTCTTTGGTAGTTTTCCAGAAGAGCAGCAGACTCATGATGGCTGCTGCTCTTCGTCTATGTACTCACATCGAGAGACAGTTTTCACCTCGACCAGAAATATCATCAGGTTTAAAGATCACGAGATCTCGTCACACCCCTAAAAGGTGAAGCATTTGAACCCCTTTTATTTATTTATTAATGGAAGGTTGAACGTTTTTGACTATACCTGAGCCAGTGAATTTAATCTTACTTTCATCTTCACTCTCTTTTAAACGGTAACATTTCTTTTAGGCTTTGAATTGTTTAAATAAGACATAAACATGACTGCTGACATCCCTATCCAAAGAGCCCCTCACACCTACTCTTTTTGGATTCCAGGAAGCGATCCACGCTTTGTAACTTCATTATGAGAGAAAACGAACGAAAGGTCCAACGTGTATTTTTCTATGATCTCTCAGCAAACTAATAAAGTGTATCCCTACATCGGTGATAATGATATCCTCCGATAGTGTGAATCAAATCACACTGTGTGATAGTAGTAGGCGTTTTTATGCTATGCTGTGAGAAGAGTTATATTTCAGAGAGGGGAGCAGGATTTTTTTTCTCAAATTTCCTTCATGAAGAGTCTTTGCCACGCGTCTCTATCTTCAACTCTCCCACGCTCCCCTGGGAGGCGGCTAATTTCCTGATGGTTAAAGTGCCGTGCAGAGCAATAAGTTAAATTACTGAGAAGCACCGTGAAAATGTAATTCCCCCAGCTCCTCTGTAATGTAAACTCTGTCTGAACGGGGCTTTCGGTTATCATTCATCAAGAGTTTAATGCACCTTCACCAGAATTGTGAGGGTGATATCTGATCTGTTTGATTAAAAGTACTGCTAATAACATCACATCCGTCATTTGATGAACATTTAAATGTTGCAGATTCTGATCGGTACGCTATGATGTGACAGGATTTTCTCCAGCTGCACCTCACCCACTACAAACCAGTGTGAGGGAGGAGCAGTATCTTTTTTAAAGAAGCGTGTTAGTACGTAGATCTAGCCAGAGAAAAGGTTCAGGCAGGATTTCTTTCTCTACTGCGTGAACAAAATACTGAAGTTTAAAGAATCGGTTCAGCAGCAGAAGCTTTTCAAAGGTGTCAGCCACTTCGAAACACTCAAAGCAGCTCTGCTCACTTCAGCTGCTGAAACACATCACCAGCTTACCTGTGTTCATTTGTTCACGCTGGCCCTGGAAGTGCTGCAATATTTGAATGATAAAAATAGATCCACCTTAACATAGCTAATAGGTTCTGTGAAAAAAAGATCAGCTGTGATTCAAATCCTTCTGATCAGTGATCAGTTTGTGACACCCCCAGCCGTTTATTTATTTAACAATTATCGGTTGAGATAAAATCATTTCAATGCAATGTTGCTATTGTTTTCTTTTGCCAAAAATGATCATATGCACAGTGTTAGCAGCAGCGTTAGCAGTAGTGCTAACACTGCAGCAGTGAAACAGCTTGCATTAAGCAAATATATTGCTTCCATCCAAGCATTCACTCTTCATGGGGTGCATGAAAAACATGAGAGTACAGAGTGTTGCTCCGCTCTTGCCTCAGTACCTCGATTAGACTTTCCTCAGCTGGTGTCACACTTTGGCTCCACTTTGTGCTTTCAGGTTAGCTAAGGTGTGCTGTTATGTGACAGTTTCCTTGACTTTAAACACAAGTGAAAACCGGCTTCTTTGAGATAGCGGCTACGTAAATGATTACATGAATGACATTTTGTGCCACACATGGTTATCACAACTTTGCTGCTGCTGCTGGGACTGGCAAAGCTTCAATACAAATTTTGCTGCCATAAAAAAAATCCCACTCAACTGTCAAGCTACTGATCCTCATCCCTTTCCCCTTTGAGCTCATCCTAAATCTGCAGAGTTGCTCTCGTACTTATTGTTCTTGTGCTGCCTAAACCACCTGGCTGTCATGTTGTGTTAGTGCGGTTCTGATGATGATGCGCGTTTGTGTCCACAGTCAAACCTAAGATCACATACATCGTAAACCAGAGCACGTCAGAGATGGAGGAGCAGGTAACTCTGACGTGTGAGGCATCAGGTGATCCAACTCCCACCATTAACTGGAGCTACAGGGATCAGGTCTTCACTGAAGGAGATCAGGTAAACAATAGAGCCTGTATGGGTGACTGTAGACACCCAAATATCTACAACCCGAGTTCTCGTGGGCAGGTGCCCTCCAGGGTTTTTTCATCCTGTAGGTAATAAACCACAACTATTGAAGAGTGCCGCTGTTGCTACATAAATCCTAACATTTAAGTACCTCGTACACACTGGGCATAAAAGAGAGAGAAACGCCCAATGATCGTCCCTTGTGGCAGCATATAAACGATTAATATAGAAATAGATCCATGGATGCATTTATTTTATTTCATTTCGATAGACTTGAATCATTTAATGCAACATGTGACACAAAATGTATATGCATGTATACACAAAATTACCTTCCCTTACATTCTTCAAGTACACTTTATAATTTGGACGTGTGGGCTGTAGAATTGGGTCACACTGACTAGTAACCACTGGGGAGGAACACAGACCTGCAGGACGCCGGTGTCTCAAGCAGAGGAATTGAATACCTTTAACCCGATTCAAGAGGAATATTGATCATGTGCAGGTGTGGGACTTGTGCTGTTTCATTGCCAAAACACTCTGAACAAGGTTTATTTGCCACTGATTATTTCCCCCTAAATTAGCAGCTCCTACACGACGGCCCAGTGGGCTTGATGTAATTAGCTCAGCCAAACTCCTGCCTGTAATTTGGAGCACTCTCAGATTTGACTTGAGTTTTCCCAAATGTCAAGGATATCTACGTCAGAAAACCCAATTATAACATCCCCATTATAAGCATGCAATTTGAGGCAATGATAGAACTTGTGTGATTCTTACTGTACGCTACACGCTAGAATGAGCGCTTGAGTGATCAAGTGTTTGTTTAGCCCTTTCAATCACTGTTATCATTATGCTGTTCATGCTGGTGATTGAAAACATCTTTCAATAAAATGCTATATTAGTTAAGATTATCAATAGATATTCTGCTACCATTTGTTAGAATTTGTTTTTGGATAATCCACATGCAAACCATCCAAAACAATGAATACCTGTGTGGTATTCTCGTGCATCTTATACCCACATGGTCCAGCTCCTCTAGGTCTTGGTGTCTTGCTACAGTTGGGATGTAATGAGGGGGAAAATGCTACGAAAGAGATTATGTCGCTCTTGGAGGAATTCTGGAGCCAGTCCATTACATGCACTACATTTTCTTCCTACAGGCACACCTAAACAGGATCTATCAGGTATGAAATACGCGTGGCACAGAAATGTACTGAAGTAATGTTGCAAAGTATGCCCCTAGATTTCACAAAAAAAAGAAACCCTCTGAAATCATATAATCCCTTTTTATTGGAAATTTCCCAGCTGTTTCCTGAAAAACCCCAAGGAATGATCTCATCAGAGTTCATGAAATTGATTCAACTGCTGCATGCTTCGCAAAAAAACCCCCAAAAAAGTAGCCTGAAAACTTCACTGATCTTGTGACAGAAAGTGTCTGGAGCTTACCTCATGAGATCAGATGAATACTTGGTTAATAACGTAATAAAGAGAAACACCATTTCTGTGTCGCTGTTGCCTGATCATTTCAAAACTTTCCATCACAGCATGAGGTTGCCTGGATTCAAGCCCAGCTCACTCTGCCTGTCATCTCCATAGCACTGTAGATTGTCTAACCTTTTTGTCAGTGTCACTTTAAAATAGAGGGTAAAAGTGCTCCACTTAAAATCTATCTTTTTGAAAATCACAGAAACACTCAACCCCAGCAGACATAAAAAGAGAATAAGATGGTTTGGAACATACTGATCAGAGAGGTGGCGAGTTGAGGGGTGGATTGGCTTCAAGGAGAGCTTTAATGGGCTTTTTTTTTCTAACCTTGAAAAGTGGAATCCATTGAAGGGGACATTATTTCAAGCAGATGACAGCCGCCGTGCTTTTTGAAAATGGAAAAAATAAAGATTTTTAAAGCCACCTGTCAAAGCCTGCAGGGCTGAGTGTTTGATATTCCCAAAAAGGGTTTTGAGTAGAGCATCACCTTTAGTGTAAAACATGCTACCACCATATGATGCACGTCACAACAGGACAATTTCTTTTCCTTTTTTGAACCAACAATGGCGGGGCACACATGATTGCGCCGCTCACTATCAGAACAGAACTCCCAGCTGCTGCTCCAACAACTTCCTCTTCTGTCCCTGTCGGCCTTTCTTCTTCTGTGGTCTTGTAGCTGTCATAGTGGATGAGCAGAGACTCATCAGGGGGCTAGAGTTAACACTCTGCAGATCTACATCCCACAGTCTCACCATTTGATCTCATAAAAGACATTGCCTGGTCAGCTGTACTCTGTGTGAAGACAGACTCTGCAGGTGTGTGCTGTTGAGAAAGTGAAAAACACACAGGCTTTTTTCTTATATACAAAGAAAAAGCAGCCTAAATGTACATTACCCACGCCACTTTTTACACTATGTAGTCCTGTAGACGTGCAGCACCATGGCATGTCCCCGTACCACATGTGATGTGACGCACAGCCGTGGTGGTGGCAGTGTATTTTACACCTTAGTGTGCAGTATGCTTCGTGATCTATGGCATCTCTTCACAGCTGTCTTCAAAGAAATGATTAGCAGCCTTACCACAGAAACAGTAGATTCAGATCGTCAGATATTCCTTGATAGTTCTGGTAATTAGTAGGGGGAATGATATCCACGAAGGGGCTACAATGAATGTGTAAGAAAACGGCTGCTAATTGTTTGTCTTGTTGTGTTTGTCCATCTGTGTATCATGCTTTCTGTAATCATCATACAGCTGAATTTCATCCAGGACGGGTGTGAAAATTGAAACAACATTCGTTTGGGGTGGACATGGTGATTTATAAATAATACAGCTGTTATTTTCTTGCCATATGCAGGATTTTTCTCATTACTATATTGATGTGAGAGTTTGCTGTCGATCGTACAGATGTGCATTTCTGCGGTTTCAAATGTGTGATGTGGACGAACAGATGGGACTCATTAGCAGTATATTTTCATGTGTTCAGTTCTTTGTGGCTGGTCAGACACTTTGATTTCTTGTCTGAATACTTCTGAGCATTCAGTACTTTTTAATAAAAGACTCTTTTTTTTTTCACACAGAACCTGACAATCCTAAAAGATGGAGTTTAATTCTTAGCTAGTACTCTACTTTATACAAGTGCATCATATCGTGCTGGCTGGTTCATTTGTCATTTGCCAAAGACAAGAGGAGTCGTGATATCATTGGGGATAAGGAGGCATGATATCCCAACATCATATAGATATGGCGTGTGGACATGTAAATGAAGCTGAAGTACAAGTTTTCAAATTTTTTCCCGCTGTGTATTTCAGTGCAAAGCAATGTATTTAGTTTTTGCATCCAACCTTAAATCACACGAGATGAAGAGTGTAAATAATATTTGAATCGTAACACAAGGAAGAAGTGGTAGTCTTTGTGTTAGGTGGAGAAATGATGTGCTGATATTGACATCTGCATTGGCAGTGTAAAAAAAATGTGTAGGAAAGTATTGGCGTTGACAAAAAACGTGTTTGTTTGTTTGAATATTGAATTATAGTGTATTTTAATGTATTTTTCAAATAAAATGTTAGTGGTTATGATCAAAACTGGCATCTAAAGGGTTAATTTTTAATGGTGATTAATGAAATCATGATATGAATCAAACAACAACCCCTTCATGAAAAGAAAGAAAAAAAAAATATGGAAAAATATTAATCTTTCATAATTTTTTAGCAGTTTAAAGTTCAAGCGGAAATTCTTGTAGTTAACAGTTCCAACGTAACAAAAACACCTCACACAGTCAAAATAAAGTTAAAATGGATGAAACTCAAAAATTCATTGAAAAACACACTTTCCTCCCAAATTTCATGGCTAGGGAACAATCACAGCCAAAATTACCCCAAAAAATGCACCCCCAATTACACAAATTTCCCTTAGCAGGGCATAAGGGTTAAACAATTGTTCATCGGAGCTGAACTGTAAGAAGATGAGTGGGAGTTACACAGCTGCTTTTGTGAAGGACAACATCTTTTCATGCTTCACGTCTCAGTCCAGATATATCAAAGAGTTCCAGCTTCAAAAAATCAGCGCCTCTGATACTAAGCAACAGAGAGCATTTGTTGATGTTTGTATTATTTTGGTTCTTCAAAGCTAGAAAGACAGAGCAAACCTGTAAAAGAAAACATCTGTTTAGTGTGTATTTAAAGGTGCCCAGTGGAGTATTCTTATGTAAACAAAGAATGTTTCTGTTTACGTTCAGCATTACTCACCATAACACCTCCTTTTCCCTGCAGTTAGGGATGAATTACCACCTCCTGTACATCAGTGGAACAGTGAAATCTTTGGAAGGAATGCGCAGACCTCACATGTGAGAACAAAACTGTGCGGCAAAAATAAGAAAAACTCTCTGGGGCTTAAAAAGAGAACATGAAATAACTAATAACACTAACAATGCAGTTCATGGAATGGCCACTTGAGGATTGCACAACAAATGTCTATCTCCATTGAGGTATATCAACTCAAGCAGAAAAAAAATACATTTAAAGCCTGGTAGAAAAAAGTAGAATACAATACATTCTTGATTGCTCATTAACCCGTTAATGAAAACTGTACCGTGTGTGAACTTTATTTATCTTACCTGTTTAGATCATATTCAATCTTAAAGTCGCTGTGGATCCCACTAGCTGTTCTCTTAGGTTATTCCAGTCACTGAACTTAAACGCTCAGCTCCTTATGGGAAGTTGTGGCCTTTGAAATAACTAACAAACCCTCCAAGAAGTGTGCAGATACTGGAATCTGTGCTCACTGTATCTGAACAGTGGGCTTGTTCAGTGTTTCTCAAACATTGATTTACACAAGTAGGTGTCACGATTGTTACTGGTTCGTACCAGATGACCAGACTGCAAGTAGTTACCAAGGTTATTATTATTGTTAACAAGAAGTAATAAAATAACGGAAACTAGATTGTAAAAAACATTTTTCGCTAACTGAAATAAAAATGAAAACGATGCTTTACCAACTAAAATAAAATACAATTATAGAGAAAATGTGTCTTGAGTCTTTGACACAGACTAGCCCTGTTCAGACTGCCGTTTCAAGGCGCCATATTAACGCCCCTGTGACGAATGTTGTGGCAGCCTAATGGGGGGATGACGTGATCTCCCCCATAGGTGATCGATCGGTCTGTACACTCTTCAGGTGACCAGAGAGAGATATCAACGATCTCTCTCTCTCTCTCTCTCTCTCTCTCTCTCTCTCTCTCTCTCTCTCTCTCTCTCTCTCTAGCGTCTTCACTGCATAACCATGTGTCACAGAAATTAATCACATTCTGGATTATGTTAAAAGTTTCATATTTTTTGCCATTCTTACAAGTGCATAAACAAAGCCAACTAATATCCTACTTAGATTTATATCAACATAGACTAGTTATATAAAGCTAAAGCTTGTATCCAAACAGGAAGTACCCTTAAATACAAATAATTGTTATAAAATAAAAGCTAAACTAACAAACATACATTCAAGAATTATTTCAAATTAAACTGATATCAAAAACAAAAACTCACAATGAAATGAAAATAAAAAAACTAATGAGAAACACAAAAATATTTTAACCTTGGTAGTGACACTGGTGATTAGCTGACTGTATCCTTTTGTTCTACCACTGCTTCCACTCCTGAACAGAGACATGTAAGCCAACTCCAACAACTCCAAAAACAACAACTGTCATTCACTATCTTCTCAGTAGCCAGCTACTGAATAGAACTTATACGGGCACCTCTGTTCCACAAAACAAACAAAAGAACAACATCAACATGGCAACAGCAATGCCAGGCTCCAAAACTGGCCACCTCTGTAGCCCTGAATCCACCTCTTAAAAACTGTCTATGCTGAGAACATTTATATGACAGTGCTTAAAGCAGTCCAACACTCCACAGTTCACCTTTAAGATAACATCTAGTACACTTTGAAACTTCTCTGTGACTTTAAGGTAGGCACTTCCAGTGCAGGGATTATACAAGGTTACAGGTATACTAGCTTATGCAGCAGGTAGAGGAGACAGACAGTGTAGCTTCAGATATTGAATTACACTTGAATGTTAGAGAAAAGATCCGGATTAGAGAATACGTACTACGTTTTGAATAGGTTGAGGCAAATCATGTCTGGCTTCTCCTCTGTTTGCTTAGGCCTTAGCTTTCAAAGGTTAACAAGGGAAGAGACAAATTCAGTTTGAATAACCTCCTACACAAAACCGTCAGTGTTTGCAGACAAAAGCATCGTCTGCTAACTGTGAGGAAAGGGGTGCACAATGTGAGGATGAGGGAGATTACCGTTTCATACAATAGGAAAGCCGTGATTCGTGTAGGTGTGTGCCTGCTTAAGAGTCGTGTTTGAAAATTCAAATTGGTTCTTATCTGGGCCTCATTTTGTTTTTTGTTTACACCGCTATTATAGTTAAGTGTTTATTTCCAAACTTTCATCAACTTTACGTGCAGCATTCGGTGGTTTCAGTCCTTTGAATGCATTTGCTGCGAGTCGCTTCAGATAAGTGAGTCTGTTTAATAACTGAAAATGTAAATGAAGTATTTATCCATGCTTTGTACATTATCTACATAATGAATGTTTTGCTTCTTTGAATACATATTAAACATTCCGCTCGTTGCACAGACTTTTTAAGATATAATTTCCTTTCTCTTTTTACTGAGGACTAATTACAAAACTTTAAAGCACATTCAAGTTTCTAGTCTTATTGTGTCAAAGCACTTCCCATCTTAAAAAAATATAAGGTTCAGACACATCTGCATTGAAGTCCTTCTCTGTCTCCACATCATAATTGCTAATTAGAAATTAAAGACCAAAGACATGCATGATTATTTCTGAAGTAATTTGATGCTTGAAAAAAATGTGTAATTAATGTTGTGTGGCAGCTGTTTAGGCAGAGCATCCGAGACAGAGGAATGCTTTTAGCGCTGCGTGCCAATGCAGAGAGAGCATTGTTTTGTCCCAGCACAAAAGGCTACTCATTTATAACAACAGGCCTGCTAGCTCAGTGGTGGGGTGATGTAAGGGTTTCTTTGCTAAAAATGCGTGTCCGTTTTGTTGTGATGTACTGGCAGCGTTTTGATACTCAGCAGTTAATGACACAGGACGATGACAGAATGCATAATCATCAGATTCAGTCAGGCGTCAACCCGTGAAGAAAGGCTTCTGTACATTTAGGTTTTTAGAGTATATATATCAGTATGTCTTTTCTCTTTTTGCGTTGTCCTCTTCACGCTGACATTGAAATTCCTGTCAGAACAAAGAGCAAATAGAATCCTCTATGGAAGGGAATAACAGTGGAGAGGAAAAATGATAAGTCCCAAGGGAACCATCACCATATTGTTCTCCTCATTTGCTCCAAGGAGTGATTGTGTTTTTGGTGTTTTCCGTTGTGCATGCTCGCATCTGCTGTTGTTCATTGAGCTTTTGTCTTAAACAAACACCTGTCAGGGACATGACAGCAATACTTGTCAGCTTGCTTACTGCAGAGGCAGTGCCTCAGACGAGTGTGGATGAGGTGGTGATGTTCCAGACTATTAGGCTGCTTGTTTTAATTGGCCTACCGTTCTCTCTCGGCACGGCGGTGATATGCAGCCAAACTGCTGTTTGTAATGATGTAAGGTGCACTGTGTTATGCTGTGGCAGAAGAGGACATACACAGCTCTTAAGAACAAAGTGAATTTCACCCAGGCAGGGAGCTTTGCATACGTTTTGTCCAATAAGTCTCCTATCGACTCCTCTTTCCGGCCTTCCTCATTTTTCTTCATGGTAAATTGTGAGGCAGGTTTTCCAGCAATAGAAAGTACTTGAATTCAAACAGCACATGTGCTCTCGCTGCTTGATTATGAGAAGATAATAAAAAAGTGATTTTTGATGTGCCGTAGTTGATGGTTTGATTCACTGTTTGGCCCTACAATTATTCCAGCCAATTACTCGCTGATGCACCTGATGAAATAGCTGTTTATCATTCTGCTTGGTACGCTTCAACATTTTCTTGCCATGTGGGTCTTTGCATCCCATTCTCATGCTTAACACGTGTTCCTCCGTATCATGAGATCCATAGAGCATGCTGTCCACAAAAGCTGTTTGTCTTTTTCAGCGTCGTCGTGATTCAACTTGACATGGCATGTTGTCGAGTTCAATTCAAAGGTTTTGTTTTCCAGACTTTTGATTTGATCTGTCATGACTCAAAATAATTCTGTATTGGGTTGGATGGAAGAAATGTCTGACATGGTTGTAATAATCACTCAGTGTGCTTGATATCTGTGCAACTATTTCCCCAGGAACTCTTAATAAAATGATAAAATGTTACATTTATATGTGACTCTTGTCAACTGTAGAATATGATTTACTATGACGTTCTATAAATATACAGTATGTGCAGTTATTTCAACTGTAACGTCATGAATAAGAGATGAAAGTGAATCGTGATGCCTCAGTCTAGGAATTTGTTCACTCCATGATTTGAATAATATCTACGGCTGTCAGTGAATTTAAAGTGCATCCAGTCTTATCATGCAGAAGTGAATCTTTTTTTGAACGGCCGAGCCTTTAGACCTTCAGTGAAGATATCTTCGATATACTGTATATAAACACCCTCTGACACGAGGAGGTGCCATCGTATCTGCGTCTTAAAGATGGAAACTAAAGTTAAAATTGTGGCTATTTTAGGGTTGTAATGTAATCAGAGCCTAACAATAGAGAGACGGCCATTTGAGACTGTAGGACAAGACTGTTTACACTCAGCGTACAACATCTGACTTGCAAAATAATTTCACTTAACACCTCAAGTCACCTGAAGACAAGGATTTATTTCCAGGTCTCACACGGGGTCCAGGGAGAGCAGCTTCAAAGAAGCCTTTCTAAATCCCTCATTGCTTATTGATACACTCGCTGTTCATGAGTTGATGACTTGGCTACTCACCGTTTCTTTGGTATAGAACAACAAAAACTATGGCAACTCTACTCGAGCAAATTCAGTCTTATTGGGTTGATATTCCTGTTACTGCTTTAAGCCTCACAAACGGATGTTGAGTCGATAATTGCTTCGCTTCTTTTACCAAATAGGCCGACATATCTCTGCCGCCGCAGTGTAATAGAGTCGCCTCTTCCTGATAAACCAATAGCCTTCTTATCTGTAAGCTTTAGCTCTTTCATGATGCCAGTAGACTTTCTTCTATGGGAGTTACCGGTCGAAGCAGCAATGTTTCAGGTTTGCAAGATTGAAAATAAAAAACAGCATAAAAATCCCCCCAAAAAAATTCACCTTTAAAAGAAAACCCTCATTGTCACATAATAGACTCCCCCAGGAGAGAAATCCGAAGCAATTTTGTTCCTGCAGACTGAAAGCTAAATCACAGATTCAGCTCAGGGACTGTGGATGTGTTGGAAATAAACTAGTCCCTTAATACTTGCATGCAATGTGCAGCATCCCAGCTTTGCCTGGATAAGGATTACTTTCTAAGCATTGCTTTGCCTTTTGTTTGCTGTTTTGTGTCTCTGTCCTCTACAGGCATCATGGACTCGGCCAGAGCTGCACAAGGTATTTTAAATGCATGACTTTCTCCTACACCAATCCATCTTTCATGTCAGTGGGGTATAATTTGATTCTGGATGGATGCAGATCAAAATTCTTGATCAATTAAGGGTCAGGAGAGAGTCCAAACCCTGAGAAAGATGCAGAAGCTAAAACAGGCCTGTCACTGCAGATCTATCCGTCTTTGTCTTTGAATTGTTTTCCCTGTTTGGTTTCCATATAAACTCAACATGCAGCTCGACCTTTCACCAAGCCGATAACGACATCATTCAATTGAAGAGCATCTGCCTGCTGAAATATGATTTTATACAATGACTTTTTGTTAATCATTTATAGATTTGATTCTCATTCTGATGCATGCCCTTTTTTTTAGTTTGTTTTCTGTCCAAGAAAAAAATCGATTTTCTTGGTAAAACTTTTCTCAGATCTCTCCGTCCTCACTCCTACATCTCACTTAATCCGCTGCCAATTCTTGTCTATTACATCAAAGTGTATTTTTGACATGAGAAAAGAGTTATCTACAGTTCAGATATGTGGACTTAAGATTAATGAAAATATATGCAAACTAAGAACACTGTGTTTGTACAGCAGCACAGAACGTAAGCCGACTGTAGTGAACAAAGTCGAACGGAGAGCTTACAACAGAAGCTTTCGTACACCTTACCGCATTGTTGGAAACGTGTCATAGATATGCGAGAGAATTTTTGAAACCTATACCGCTTTGTTACTGGTGAGTGCACTTTACTGCAGGATAGAGCAGCTAGATTCTTCTTGGCTTTCAACTGAACAGAAATGTGCGGCTATTGCTAAGTATGTCACAACAATCAGCCCATCACCATTTCAGGTGCGAGATCACACATTAGGGTTGCCAGTGTTATTTCTACTTACGTACCATTCGACAGGAAATGAATACGTATTTTTAGACGGTTTTGTTCCTCAAATAGCCCTGCTTTTTTATTTTTAAATTGCAGGGAGCTCTGCACAGCACGCAGAGTGGTCTTTTCCTTTGACTCCACTCTGTAATCGTTTTGAAGATGGTCTCCAAATATCGGCAACCTGACGTGCATTTTATTATTACCATTTTCGTCTGACAAACTCAAAAAAATGATGATTGCACACTGCTCACTATGGGAGGTGAGGAAGAACCTTTCTCTTCCAGTACATGCTAACACTGATGACAGTGTGTGTGTGTAAGTGTTACATATGGTGGATCCTGCATTTAACCCAGTAGCAATGCTTTGTTGTTGTTTTTTTTGTCTATGCTTACTTTTCTCTCTTACCCAGGAAGTCAGGGCCAAATGTTTTATTTTGAACATTTATATCGGTAATCAGCTCCACAACAATGACCCCAAAAAGCCAAATCAAAAGCTGCTTAGTGTCTCTGAGGGATAAAGATTACCCACAGAAAGAAACAAGAACAAACAGTTCTTTAAATCTGAATAAAGCCATGCTACTTAATATGAACTGTATTTTAGTGCTCTATTGTCTCACAAGATGCATCTCAGCAGCACATGTGTAGCACAGCCGAGGTTTCCAGAAGTGAGTGCATTGGATTACCTTAATGTATCAGACAGTTTTCATTTTCACTTTCTGACATAATGTTTTTGTTTCCAAGTCTACCTGCACTCTGAATTGATCAGCGTGCCTCTCTGCAAGACATTATAAACCGCACCGCACAGGGGAGGGCGTGTGAGCACCCAGCAGTTTGAGCATGCTGAGCGTGTGTTTTTTTATTTTTTGCAAATACGTAGGCAGCTTGGTGTTTATTTGACAAGGCAGGGATGGGTAGGTACATTTGTATGCTGGTCCAGTTTACATTTGGTGAGACGTAAGTTTAACATGTCCTCAGTGTATTCTCAATTTTATGCTCCGGTGTTCTAGCAGTGTGTCTCTCTCTCTTCTGCTGCTAAAGCTGCAGAAGCGGTTGCAGAGCTCTGCTGTCAGTTTGCTTTGATTTATTAGAGAAGCTTATGTCTGAAAGTCTTTATTTTCATCCCTCATCTGTGTTCCGTATCAGGTTTTCACAGACACGTAAAGTGGGCTTTGTTTCTATTTCTTAAAGGCGGTTAAGTCAACAAATCTTAAAAAATGCTTCAAATAGACGATCGATCCTCGTGCAATCATACTGAAAATCAATTGTTACAAAACATGAATGACTGCATACAGGCGTTTCCTCTTGCATATATAAATTATGGGCTTCATAAAGGGAACCAGTGGATGGATCGACATTAAAAGAGAGTCAATATTGAAGCATACTGACTAACATGCTTGTACATAGTGTGGCACAGATGCAGGAGTCAGGAGCAGCACCACAGGGGGGGTCGAGGGAGAATGCTTTCTGCACCGGGGTCAGAATAAAAGGGTACTGTGTTATGTAAGTGTCTCCCTGGTCCTGCTACCCGCTATGCATAATGAATGCCCCAGACATGCTTTGTCTATTGAATTTGAATACAAACTAACGAGGGTTTCTCTTACATGGCCGCCCAGACTGGGCCCTAATTCAATATGTGTAAAAGCATCCGTGCCATTGTTTTGCCTGCAGCTTGGACCAATGCCGTTAAAGCGGCCAATAGAGAGGCTTAGGTACTCATTCCTGCTGCACCTTGTTAAAGGAACAATACATAGAAAAAAACACAGCTTACGGTGTTGAAGGGGGGATTTTAAAACCCTGCATATCCAAAATCTATACATTTAAAAAGTACGATTTTAAATGTTAACAATATGAAAATGAGATATTTGGTATGTCTGAAACTGTGCACGTACAATTAAGTGTCACATGACAGCAGCAACGAAAAAACAACACAGAGTTGTTGACCCTGAAGGTCAGGAAGTTGTGGTCAGATGTTGTAGCTCTGCATATCGAGTTTAATGAAACCAGGTTTCACTACCGCAGGAAGGTCACTTACACATCTCATTAGCCAGCTGTCTGTTGTTATTTCATTTGAAGTTTGAGAACTTTGCTTCTACTTGAACCAAATATCACCGCAAGAGATTAACTTTCTGTCATTTAACCCCCCAAAAAATACAACACTAAGCCCTCAGTGCCTTCTTCAGTATAAAAATGCAAGCGTGGCATGTAAGGTAATGCTCTGATGTCTACCGTCATGCTTCAGCGTATTTCACGAGTTGCTAAGCCCTCCGTGTGAAAAGCTCGAGATGGTTTCTAGTGCGTTCTGTCATCTATTATTGATAAGCTCCCCTGTACTGTCAACTGTGTCCTTATGTTTCAAGGCATTACCTTGCAGTGTGTGGCTCTTTCCTTAAAGTCATGTCTGTTCTGCTCATTAAAGACAGGCTTTCTTAAGCTTTTCTTTTTTCAGGGCACACGTCCTTTCTGCAGAAATGAGCTGAGTATATGTAAATGAGCAATATGGCTGAACAGTTGTTGTTTTGTTTTTTTCTTCCTAACCACACTATTTTTCCTCTGCTCCTGTTTAGAGTCAGGATGGAAATGTGGTGGTGAGGAGTGATGCGCGTGTGTCCTCCCTCACTCTGAAGTATGTCAAGTACACGGACGCTGGTCAGTACGTCTGCACAGCACGCAGTGCCATTGGAGAGGATGAACAGACAGCATACCTGGAGGTCCGCTGTAAGTATCTCCTTCTCTTTTAATGTCTGTGTTTCAGCCTGCATAAAGTAGTTAAAGTGAAATTTCAACAGCATCCTCTGAAACCGAACAAAATAAGCAAGTCTTTATTATAAAAAGCTCTTAAACGCACTTTTGCCAACACAGCCTTTTTCAAACTCCAAGATCGGAAATGTTTTGGCATGAAATCTGTTTTTTTCCCCTCAACAGATTCCCCTAAGATTCACGGTGCCGTAGCAGTGTATACCTGGGAAAGAAATGCTGTCAACATCAGCTGCGAGGTCAAGGCTCATCCCAGTGATGTATCTATAGTGTGGCTAAGAGATGGACTGCAGCTCCCCAACTCCAACACCACAAACATTAAGATCTTTAGAACGCCATCATCGAGCTACCTTCAGGTAAACACACAAACATGTCAACACATAAAATGCATCTAAACATAGTATACACAGTGCTCTATGTGTACACATACAGTGTAACTGCTCTTTCATCAACGTTTTATGAGCATAGACTTGCAGTGAAGGGTTTTCTTTCAGCTCCATTGTGGGACGAGAAAAAAAAAAAATCTGATGAATTATTCAGTAGCAGGAAAGCTCACAGTAACAAATAAAAATAGTCCTCTCTAATGGACAAACAAAAAGGTCACCTTCACAGTGTTGGACACATATGTTTATTCATCTGTTTTGGTACACTGCCCTTCATTTATTTGCTTTTTGTGTCCTCCTCCAGATAACCCCTGAATCTGAAAATGACTTTGGGACCTATAACTGCACCGCTTCAAACGAGATGGGCACAGAGTCCAAGGAGTTCCTCCTCATTCAGGCCGGTCAGTTAGGATTCTGTGTGATTTGTAGCATTTGAATTGATTTCTTGTCTTAGGGCGATCAAAACTTGTAACAGGAAGATGTCTCCAGTGGAACTTAAAACGCTGATATGTGTGGTTTTAACAAACAGAAAAATCACTTAGATAAATTTCACTGTAGCAAACAAATTGAGTTGCAAGGACCGTGCAAGGCTCCAGGCTTCAGGAACACATTTTTCACCAATTTTCAAAACACATTAGACCAAAACATCGACCACAATGTGAGATTACACAGAGCAGTTCTTGTTGTAACATCAGATAATTTAATGTTCCTTCCCTCTGGTTGTTTAGAACGTACAAAGGCTCAGTGCAGTGTTGAAAGAAATGTAAAACAGCATACTTTATTGTGCACTTCAAAGCTTTTAGTGTGTGGATTATGGAATGAAAGAAAATTGATCAAAGTTGCATTTCCTTACATTTCATTCTGCAGCTTATACCATAAGCTGTATGCTCGTCAGCACATTAGACAAATGGGACAGAGAGTGCAGAGATAACTCATGCCACAATCTTAAAGGTGCACTATGGAGTTTTGGTAGAGAAATTTGAAAGTTAGAGAAGTGTACAGATTCTGTAGTATATGTTCATAACTCTATACACAAACTGTCCTCAGAGGAAAATGTGGTCCCTGGAACACTGTTTGAAGATAAAATGCTACACGAGAAGTTATGGTGACACCGTAACTCTCCTGGTAGCTCTTTAGTTCCAAACAGTGTTCCAGGGACCCATTTTTTCCTTTAAATAACGTTTTTTGATTTAGTTCAGAAAATATAGCATAGAATTGTTTCACTTCTTCAACTTTGAAATTTCACTACTAAATCTACATACTGCACCTTTAAGGAATCAAATTGAAACACCAAATTGTTCCCTAAGAGCAGAACACGTGAAACCACGGTGATCAGATCATGCATTTTCAATTAAAAGATCTTACAGATATAATACTTATCCACTGTGGTTTAAATTGTAAGTATCTTTGCATTTTCTGTAAATAAGAGTAGTGGTTTGTCAACCATCATTTTGGTTCTTTTAATCATTAAAATGGACTAAATGAAATCTAAATGAGGAAGTTTGGGGTACTCTACGGGACAGATACTTCCTCCCTCTGAGTCTGCCTTCTCACCGTAAACAATAGGGCATGGTGCCATAAGCCTAAGCGACCGAAGTCCCAGAGCGTGGTCAAACACAGCTCGATTTCATTTAAAGCTACAGACACGTAAACAGCCTTTCCTTAGAAGGGCTGAAGTAAAGGGGTTTATAGGCATGATAAAATACAGGATCAGAGTGGATTTTTGGCAAGAAACTTCACAGACATGTTTTGGGGAGCTCTGAGACTTATTTAGACTTGTTGAAAAGGAGTTTGATATCTGACCTTTAAAACTGCAGGGTATTTGAAATAAACATGAAACAAATAGGTTGTGCTTGGCTGACTGAGAAGTGTGTAAATGCATCTGAAATCTTTCTTTTTCCACCTCAAATGTTTATCAAAATGAAAAAAAAAGCAGCTCATTATTTTCTGTGGTTTTCTCTGTGCAATCATCATTTAAGGCCGACTATGAATTGACTTCAAATGGTAGCAGCAGAGGAGCATTTGAATGTCTTTCCTGCCCTTTGTTTTTTTCTTCCTGAAAAGATGAGGAGTATGCAGCATTCAGTGTCGGAGTAACAGCTCTAATGTCATAAACCACAGCTGTCTTACAAATCTGAATCACTTTAAGATGCATTTGGGAACCATTAGGAGTGTTGGGCTAAGTCTGTAAGTGTAAAGGAACAATGCAGTCTGACAGTGCCAGAGTGCTGCAATCTTAAAGCTTTAGTTGTAATCTCGCTGCTTTTCCTCCCTTTACCAGACGTGCCGTCAGCTCCATCCATCCTTGAGGTGAGACCCTTCTCCACCACAGCACAGATCCAGTTAGAGGATCCTGAATCCACTGGAGGCGTTCCTGTCCTGCAATACAAAGCGGAGTGGAGGACTCAGGGCAGGGGCAGCTGGGTACAGAAGGTCTTTGAGGTCCAAGATGGTGAGCACACAAACACAAGACAAACATTGAAGTGTTGTGTAGGGGTAATTGGATTTCTGAGGCAGAAAAGAAAAGAAAAAAACGACTGAGAATTTTCTGTGAGTTGTTATGAAGAGTTGAGGAGAAGAGTTTTTGTTGTTACTATGACTATTTTTGTTTTATGTTTAATGCACAACTGTGGATTCATTTTTTTAACTTGTATGATCATTTTAGACATGATTAAAACATATTGGCTATTTCTCGTTACGTGTGCAGATACTATGAATGTAATTACCACTGCTAAACAGAGATGGAGCTAAAACAAATGTCAAATGATGGCAAACACTAGAGCTCTAAATGTCATAAAGGCAGATATCATAGGAATATGATTTTAAAGTGAGATTAATGGAAAAAAAGTCATGTTCATTCCAAAAATAATCCATCCATAGAGGTTGATGCTGCGTAAGGACATCTTTGAAACAGCTGTCAGTGATTTGTGTTTCTGTATAGCTCTGGATTTAGACCTTTTGAGACCACCTCTAAATAGACTCATCTGTTGTTTACACATTGTCAGAATCAATCCAGAATCAAACTAATGGCTGTTTACTCGTGATGGGATTAATTAAGCATGTATTGTTTGAACTTGGGGCTGCGTAATCAAAACCATCAAGGTGTTCCCGTCGGGGTTGGCACTGCCTCTGATATGATGTTGTTACAGGCTCCATTGGCGAGTTGACCATCACAGGCCTGAAGCCAGAGACCAGCTACCAAGTGAAGATGTCAGCCATCAACGGCAAGGGCGAAGGCGAAAGCAGCCCCGCTGAGTTCTTCAAGACAGAGCCTGTCCGTAAGTGGCACATGCTGCACGCTTGACAGCACACCGTAGTGTTTCATCACACCTTTGCGACCTGTCTCCACAAACACTGTATCTGAGGTCCTCTCTTCGATATTTCAGAGTTAGAAAGTGTTCGCCCGTCACTGATCCATAGAAAGAGATGTTGTCAGCAGCTGGGCAGCAACCCACATGTCAGCTTTGAGTTTGTTTGTTCAGCGTTACTAAAGCCTCCGACAGTGTCTTTTCTTTCTGACTCTGTAGTCCTCTGTTGTCTTTTGTGTTTGTCCAGGAGTTAAAATGAGAACAGGAACTGACTAACTAACCTTGTTTAGTTGATTTTTCAAAAAGGGATATTTAAATCTAAAAACTCGGGAAACGTTTTTTTTATTTAGATCAGACTGCAATCATAAGATGGTTTTCTATTCTCATTATTGTCATACAGTCCTTTGCTCTTAAAAAAACAAGCTTTGCAGTCAATAGTGAGCCCATAGTTTAGTCTTTAGCGCCCCCTGTTGGTTTAGAATGCATGTTTTTGGAAGGCTAGACTGCCCCTCCCTGTTGGCTTCACATTTAAAATGCCTGCTGACTCATAATTGATCCCATTTTCATATTTGGACATGACTCTCTGTTGTTTGCATGCTGATCGTCTGCTCATAACTTCTGTTTATCTTTTTAATCATCTATTTTTTTTATCCATTTGCTCATCTGTGTGTTGTATCCATCAGGCCACACTTACAACAGTAAGTGCTTCATCTATGTTTTTCAATTCTCTGTTTTCAATCTGTCATGTCTCTCGGTTGATGTAATGAAAAAGATATTTTTACATTTGTTTTTCATCAGTAGGCCTGCCTGGCCCATTTCAGCATTGATTTTGATGTGTGTATCTCTGTGTTGTTCGTCTACTTGAACAGCCTATAGAGATCATCATTATAAAATGATCACAAGCATGATCAAACAGAAACCCATAGAAAGACGAAAAATCGGTTTTGTTATTTACAACTCGTTATTTATTGACTCCAAATTTTTTATGGTTTATTTTACTGCTAGACTAAGACAACACGCCACAGAAGGTGTTGCTACCATTTTTCTTGTAGTTTGTTAAGAGTCATCAAACCATCTGTGACGTCTGCTAAGTGACTAATTTCTTATTAGACTAACTAACCACAGTTCATTCGAGGAATATCTCCATGACTACACAACCTGTCACGTCACACAAGCGTTGAAGCTTTGTGGCTTCGAGCAGCCTTTCAGTCGAATGTGTGCTGCTTCTGTCTTATTGTAACCCTTACTGTTAAATAAATGTCTAATTATCTCCACCTCTCCTGCTTTATTCTGCAACAAAAATGAGTCATGCCTTAACTTCTCAATGAAGTGTTCTTAGGTAGTCATTTGTGCAGACAACTGATACTGATTGCCTGATGTCTTCTCTTTTATGTCCCTAGACGACATTTCCCATTTTTTCACTGAAGACACAGGTTTGTTCCGTAGTGAGGAGAATAGACAATCAGTTCTGATCACCGTAGCTCTTTCTATCCCTGCAGGATAAACCCATCATCCCTACTAATTAGCTGTATTTGTGATAACTTTGAAGATAGCAAATCATGTCAACGTTTTCTAGAAACTGACCTTGTTTATCCTGATCATCAATGCAAACCCCGTTCTGTTTGTCACCCGTAGATTCTATTTCAAACGTATCCAGCTGAATAAGAATATTAACCCCATTTTTTGATATCCCGCATGGAACTAATTGGCCAAATAACAGTATTATAAATAAACGACAAATCTCTGTTTTTCATAAGCTCATTTTCCCTCTGGCTGCAGCAATTTGGTGTTATTTGGGAACGTTAACGTTTGCATAAGGCTCATCAGCACTGATTAATTAGTTGCACTGCAAATTAAAAAAAAAGTCTCTAAAGTCAAGAGGATGAAGCTGTTAATGTCACTTTTAACATGATAACTCAAACAGAGGAATGTCTGAGCTTCTTTCTGTATTCATTTAAAGCTTTTTAATGGTTTTATGTCAGTATGTTTCTGTATCTGTGTTCTGTTGTCTTTTCTGTCTTCGATGTCCCTCTTCCTCTATCAACTGCTCACATGTGCCATGTCATGTTACTGTTATCTGTTTTGCATGGTCCTGATGATCCTCTTCCACTCTGCAGAAGGTAACTTACTGTTGCAGGTTTATGAAAGAAGATGTCTTACTGTAATGGGAGAATCCCCCAGTGACACAACACTTTAATTGCTTCTATGCATTCATGTAACATTTGTCTACCTAAACCCATTTAATCAGTCTCGTAGACATTCGCCTCAGCAGGATAAATGAGAGAGAGCCAGAGCCGCCTTCACGGTAATATGTAACAGTCAAGAGTGTTTAATATCACACTTGACACGGAGCCTATTGATAGCCCACCACCTAAAGGGATGTTACCTCTCCTCCTTATAGGATGTGTTCCTATAAATCAACTGTGTAATAAACACAGTTTCCTCTAATCACTGGAGAATCATAATCAATGTCCCACCAAAACTGCTCCAAGCAGCAGTTTGCTCTGGTTCTCAATCAAGAGTTTGAGTGTTCATTCATACTGAGAGCAATAACTCCCCTCAGCGTGTTCATCCACAGTGTCTATCATTTTTAACCTTAACCTGACTTCCATGCATTGAAGGCTTAATCAACTAACTTGAACCAATTGAATCCAGATGTTAAATGCAAACAATGTTTGAAGTCTGAGTATGACCACAACACCATCATGAACATATGTTACTTTCTGTTGTTAAGTAAGTATTCAATGAAGTGCTTAAATGAAAGACAAACATATGTTGGTAAAGAATCGAAACAAAAAGGTCTTGGAAAGATTTTTGTAGCAATCCTTTTTGCTGGTATGACCCAGAGAACGAGAGAGAGAGAGAGAGAGAGAGAGGTAATTAACCTTGGAGTCAGGACAACATGAGCTTGATCACCAAAAGTCCTCAACTTTGAGAGAAAAACAACCAGGAGTTTTTGTTCTGATAACTTGAGAGGTGTACTGGACCTCAGTGAGATCTGAAACTCATTGACATATGGTGGAGCCAAATTGTGAAAGTAATTGGAAGAATTTCAAGCGTAGATTTGACAGGACGCCAGTGTATTGCAGCTGGCACCATGGTCTGACTGTAGTTAGTAATCATGCAGCAGGATTCATTGTAGACAGGCTACAGCTTCTTGGCTTTAACAAAGATTCATTACATTACAATAGCCAAGACCAAAGAAGACAAACCAATGAATGTATTATCCAAGCTGTTGGAATCATAAAGTGGTGTACGTTGGCAGTGTTTCTTCATTACAAAAAGGACACCGTTGAATAACTGACTTTAGATGTTTCTTTTAAATTCAATTGGGAATTAAAAGTGACCCCAAGATATCTGGATACCAACTTGTAAATTAGATTACATAATTTCATTTAAAGCCATTGCACCAAGTAAAGTAATGAGACAACACAAGACAGTGTAGCACCAGAAGTGCAAAAAGCAATGTGCAGAGTATTCTATATGAACAGTATGCCCCCTTGTGGCTTTTTATTTCCTGTAGTATTCTGCACAAATCATCAGCAGCAGCTCCTTTAAGTTCTCTAAATCCCCTTTCACACTTGCCGTGCACTCCGGAAAATTCTCTGACATTATCCAGGTGGGGTGCATGTGTGGATGCAAACAGTCAGATCTGTTCATCCCCCCCCCGAGTAAGTTCAAGAAGTCTGCCTGAGCCATTGTGGGAACACAACAGGTAATAATCTGGAACATTCACCAGAAGTGAGTAGAAGTGGTGATGAAAATGGAGGTTTTGCTGCTTTATACTCTTGCCTGCTCTCAACAGATGGAAAATATAACATTTTCAACTCTGAGGTTTTTATCGGTCTTCATACAAGTTAAAGAAACAGTTACATCAGTTCTGTTGAATATCAGGGCCTGGATGTCATGGAATTATCTGAAAAATGTCAGCCATTCAAGTGTGAAAGGGGCATAAGTAAGGATCCTTTATGGATCTGACTCATTGTCTAGCATATACCGCAGATGCTCAATGGGATTGACATCTGGGGAATTTGAAGGACAAGTCTAAATATTGAACTCTTTTTTTGTATTCCTCTAACCTTTCCTCATCACATTTTGCAGTGTGGCAGGGTACATTGTCCTGTTAAAAGAGGCCTCTGTCATCAGGGAATATCTCTGGAATTAGGAACAATGTATTGTTTGCTGTATGTGTCAAAGTTACAACAACATGATTCCCAGTATACGTACAGTGCTCCAGGGACCAGGCCATCCTCATGATGTACTTGGTTCATTTGACCAGGACACGTACAGTTGTTACATTGCTCCATGGTCCAGTACTGATGCTAACATGTCTATTGTGAGCACTCTGATGGGTGGACATGGGTCAGCACAGGCAAGGCAAGGCAAGTTTCTTTATATAGCACATCTCAGCAACAAGGCAATTCAAAGTGCTTCACACACAACATCAAAAGCATCATGGAGGCAATCTGCATCATGACAGTCACTCTTCTAGCCATTTGTGCTACAGTAGCTGTTGTGAAGCATCTGGCCTGATGGGCTAAGCCTTTGCTACCTAAAAGCATCAGTGGGCATTAGGCACCCAGGACCTTGGTAGGTACCAATAACTGCTGAAAAAGTCTGAAAAAACCCCACAGGACCTACTCTTTGGCCCCCTGTTAATGTCATTCAGATTTTCAAGCTTATGTATTTGTCCTGCTTCCAATTCAACTACTCAAAGAACTAACTGTTCCCATCACTCATGTAGTATTTACGAATGAGTTTAAGAGTCTCGCTTGTGGTAAAGATCAGAAGGTATTTGCAATGGCATGGAGGCACTGTACTTGTAGAGTCAAAAGACTTTAAAGTTCTGCAGGTTCAAATGTCTACACATCTGGGAATCCTTAACGGAGCAGAGAAATAATGGCTAGCCTAGTCCTACTTGACCTGTGTTGTGTTTTATACATAGGTTGTTTAACATTGATTAAATAAATCAACTGCAGGCTATTTTAACAGGCTATTTTTGTTAATGCTATAAGATGCTAGAAAACCTGCAGTGACATTCCAGCCAGTGACAAATAACCCCTTCCCCTGTGGCCATGTATGACACTGGGGGGAATGTCACTCAGCATTTTTATACTGATTGAATATCACTCAACAACTCAGAGTGAATCAGATAAGCATGTGGCTGTGTGTCATTCGGTAATTAGTCTGAGTTCAGACGTACCATCGTGAGGCAAGCGATTAAGGAAGGGCAAGTGACTTAAAAGACAACAAAGAGGACAGTTTCCTGCTTCACACTCGTTTTTTTTTTTCATTCTTTATACATTTAAAGGTACTTGCTGGACTGACACAACTTTTTCCCAATAAAGTTAACCCCTCACCTTCATCATCTGTGAAATATGCCTTTAAATAATCCGAGTCTTGCTCTTGTGTGCCTGTAGGGAATCCCAATCCTCCAAAATTGGAAGGGATACTTCAGCCCCAAGGAAACTCCCTCAGAATCAGCTGGATCAAGCAGGATGATGGTGGTTCCCCCATTTTACATTATCTGGTCCGCTATAAACCAGTAAGTGTGACCATCAGCGCTGAAATTACTCCTTTTTTTTTTACACAATTTTCTTCAAAGATCTTGAAGCACAAAGGTCAATTAATGGATAAACAGAACATTAAGCAACTATTTCTACAACTATTAAGACAGGAGAGAGCATACATTGACGAGTAATGCTTCTTAAATGGGAGAAACAGAGAGCAGAGCATATACTGTTTGTCATGGTCCTGTACCATAGTTAAGTTTTGTTTTCTGATGATTTATAAATCAGAGTAACTGGGTTTAAAGACATTCATAAGCGGATGCATTGATGTCTTATAAGTAGCAGCTCTAGACGTATTAACCGTATTTTCTTTGTACCTATCATTAGCTTCAGGAGTCGGAGTGGAAGCCAGAGATCAGACTGCCCGCCGGCAGTGAGTACGTGGTTCTGAGCGGGTTAGAGTGGGACACTGACTACAATGTCTATGTGGTGGCAGAGAATCAGAAGGGAAAGTCCCAACCCGCATCGATGTCCTTCAGGACGTCTGCAGAACCAGAAGCTATCCCAGGTATCTTCCCTCAGGTCACTCACATTTAACTGGAACTAAACATCCAGAAAACTAAGGAGCCAAACTCAAAGCCTCAAAACCAGAGCGTCACATTCTATTTTTAATTCTCCAACTGAATGAATAAGAACTAAATACATCTACAGATTAAAAAAAAGAGATTCCTGGATGACGTTGAGCCAGGAAAGATTTTATGGATGATTTTTCTCACTTTAAGGATTTGACAGCCCATGTTAAATGAGCTTGAGTTTGTGCTCACAGAACTGGGACAGGCTCTTCCCACAGAGGATGAAATTTTAGTTTTTCTATACTTTTGTTCACTGTTAAAAAAGCAGACAGAATGATTAGTTTGTCCCTGTGTGGAGAAGCCTCTAAATTGGCCCTTGATAACCACTGATTAACTCGTACCTTGAGGTCTTAACTGCAACTGAAGGTTTTTACCAAATGTACAAAAAACAAACACACACAGCCTGTCAGATTTTTTTTTTAAGTGCTAGGCATCGCTGAGCGCTTTGCTGAAACATCACAACAAACCATCGTGTCATCCCTCACTACTTTTCTAATTCATTCTCCAATTTAAAGCATTTCCCACTCACCCATCACTGAGTCACCATCTAGCCAACACAGTGTAGTTTTCCCCTTTGTGCTGGGCTTCTGATTTGATGAGTTGCTGTGTTTTTTTTTATCCTCCCCAAATGCAAGAAATCAGTTTTTTTCCCCTCTTTTTTTTCACTTTTGGTTTCAGACCTGACTCATTTTCACTTTCTCTCTTCCTCTGTTTTCCCCACCCTTCTCTTTTTTCCCCTCTTTGTTTGTTTTCATCCCTCCCCTCTCTTTTCTTCCTTTACTCTTTTTTTTCTTCTTCTTTTCTCTCTTATCTCCTCTCTCAATGTTCCTGCTCTCTTGCCTGGTCCTGGACATTGGTGTGGTGGACCACGTGAACATTTCCGTCCCGACCTGTGTGCATTTTCGTGTGGTCCTCAGCCACTCAGGGCTGTTCATCTGTGACATGCACTTTGGTATCACTCATCTTGTCCCTCATCGCTGTACTCCTGCTCTCATAGTTTTTGTGGGGAATTCACACCATAACTGTCGAGGAGAGCTTGCCTTTCTCTGGCCTGGCTGTCTCTCTGGATGCTTTCACTCCTTTAAAAACAGACTTTGTCCATGACAGACCTGTCTCTGTTATGGGTGAGAAAAGGGTGCCATGTAGCTCCAGAATAGACCAGACAGACATAATGGACTAAAGGCATAGGAAATCCTCCACCTCCCACAGATCCACAGATTTCACTCTACACAGCATTAGCACAGCTAGTCATCAGTACAAGACAACAGAGAGAGGTGCCAGTTTACAGTAATGAAAAATAGTGGAATTGAATTGAAGTTGTATTAAAAAATAGCGCTTAGAAAAGAAAAGAGTGCCGGGCCTTTCCGTTTACATAAACCCTGTACTATACTCAAAAGATGATGCTCATATACTGTCAAGGTAACATTAACGTTTACATTGTTGAAAACAGAAACGCCTAACTGAAAATGTTTATAATAAGAATAATATGGTACAGTTTGACAAGCTGTAAACAGAAATATCACGAGGAAACTGTTTATTTTTGTGCTGTTTACTAAAGAAAATGTGAAGCTATTTCTCATGCATGTAATGTGTTTCAAATATTGGTCCAAAATACCCGTTTTTTTATACATTTATAGAGGAGGGTGCTTTACCACGCTGCAATTTATTCTCCAGCAGATTCATCACCTGCATCTAAAGAGTTAAATGAATCTGAAACAGAAGAGGGTCGGTGAGTTCTGCAGGGGTCAGCTATGATTAAGAAGCAGTTTACACAACCAGTGACCATTCAACAAAGCCTTGTGTGATATTTGGAAAAGTCTCATGTTCATTTTGTCCACATTATCTCTACATAACCAGCGATGCCGTATAAGCTTTGGTTTGCTCTTCTTTCTAATACAAAATAAAAAGGCCAAATATATGATGTGTCTCGTTGAAGAAAGCCTTTTGCACATGTCTCCCTCAACATGTATTGTATTTAAAGAGTAAGTCAGTTTACACAAACACACCACAGCGCATCATAATTCATGCTGAGACAACTAGATCGTAATGCTGCCCAAAGCAGGTGAGTTGTTTTTGTTTGTTTTTTTATGGAAGAATTTGTGGATCACAGAAGTATAGCAGCAGTTCATTCAGTTGTTCTTGGCAGTTTTTTATATTAAAAAAAAAACGTGTCATGCTACAGTTGTTCAGCTCTCCTGCTCTTGTCTCTTGTCTGGCAGATATGGGTGATGAGGCAGCGCTCTCTATGGGCATCATGCTCTGGGCAGGGATCCTTGTTGTAGTATTTATACTCCTGCTGCTCGCCGTGGACGTCACCTGTTACTTTGTCAACAAATGTGGACTCATCATGTGCCTCTGCGGAAAATCCGGCACAGGGACCAAAGGACACAACTTGGAGGAGGGCAAGGCAGCGTTCATGTGAGTACCACAGTGACAAGATGAATATGTAACTGTCTGAAACTGTGGCTTTTACCTTTGGCCAGATAAGAACAACAGGTTATTTAGACTGTTTCTTACTCAGTTCTTCATAAATGCATTTTCTTCTCACACAATGGCTGAATAATTACTGTGAGCGGTGCTCCTATTGAAAAAAAATGTGTAATGTAAAGTGGCTAGAGCAATGAAATAAACTGATAATCACATGTACTGTATGACCCCTCAGCAGTTTGAAGCTGTTGAGCATATTTGTTGTAACAGCCAACTTCTGGTTCTTTTCTTATTTATGTTGTCTTAGTTTAAATCCTACCTACCGATACATCGACCTCCTCTACTGGACTTATGCTTAAACTAATGATTTCCTACATTTCCCAGAAGGCTTATAGAGGACAAAGATGATTTCAAAGTTTTTGCTGAATGATGAATGTTTTAAGCTAGAAATAACTGGAAAGGAAATGTGAGAGCTGTGCCTCAAAATCCTTGCAACAGCAGCGCAGTACGGTCTGTTCACTCAGTCGCCACAGGAACGGGAAAAATACACTTACATTTAAAAAAAATGTGCCAATAAATGAAGTTCTAAGAATGGATTTGTCTTTCAGTGGAAATAGGAAAGACGCTTGGGTTAAGTGAAGAAATGAACAAATCCTCTAACGTGCACAATAAGGCAGCTTTGAATGAATTTGATTGGGAGGTCGCATCATGTATTGATTCGTAGAAGCTTCACTTAAATACAGCCACATGTACTTCTTCACTGGAGTTAGCTGACTCAGATATTGAGGCTTTGATCGAGTTGAAAAGATAATCCATTCACAGCTTGTATTGACATGATCACCGTCTACTGCTGTTGTAGTCTTACTGCTCATTGTAGAAGGACGTGATACTCGTTTGTGAGATAATATGTTGGGGCTTTAAAAAACAAAATTTGTCTCTCTGTGTTACAGCAAAGATGAATCCAAAGAGCCAATAGTGGAAGTCAGAACAGAGGACGAGTGCACAGCCAATCATAACGCAGCAGGACCAACAGAACCCAATGAAACCACACCTTTAACCGAGCCAGAGTGAGTCACAACAGACATACGTCACAGCCTACCGCTCAATTCTTTTCAGCTGTTGTACATTGCACTCCACATCAAAGAATAATGATCTTATTCAACAGCAAAAAATTTAGACCCTTGAAATGATTGAAAAAGTTCGACCATTCTTGAGTGGAGTCCACTGATGTGTTGCTTTTCTGTTTGTATTCCCTCTGAGAGGGATTACTGCACTTTGTGTTTTCTTCTCCAGCCTTTGGAGATTTCCTTTCTTGTTTTCTCAAGGTTGAAGCAATACCAGTTAAAGACACAGAAAGGCTTTTGTCCTCATGAGTGTGGTCAAGTTATTAGACGCCATTTGACAACCTTAGGAAGCCATCTCTCGTATCAGCAGTCTGGAAAAGTTAGATTTCCCAGTACGAGATTGTCACTGGTACTGTTTAACCCTTATAGGTGGTTCTTCGTGGTTCTGTAGTTTTCTGCAGGAAGACTGGTTCTTTTCTTAACTCCATTGGTTTTCCTAGTCAGTGTACTCGATGTTGGTGTGTGTATGGGACGTATCCTTTAATGTTCACTCACAGCATGACACCCTATCTTTTTTCTTTTTCTCACTAGGCTTAATAGTTTCTGTTTTTGAGTTGCTTTGTCTATGTTTGTGTTTGTTTCTAAAACCAACTAATCCCTCTGCATGCTCTCGTTCGAGCCACCCTTCCTCTGTCACAGTCACCCTGGTGTCTAGTCTGTGTGTCTCTGTTCTCTCCCTGCTCTCTCAGGCTGGCGGCTTTCACTGCTGCTCTGGCACTGGACACCCTCTCCTCCGTAGCCACCAACTCTGACACAGCCACAGCGACAGTTCAGGACAGCCCCTCTAGCGAGACCACTACTCTCACTTGTAGCCTGTCTACCCCTGCAAACGACCCCTCTGACCCCTCACCCACCACTGTCCCGGCCCCGGCCCCGACTCCAGAGTCAAACACAGCCCCGCCAACTCCCCCTTTCTCCACGTCTGCCGTCGAAGCTAAAATGGCACCATTAGTAGAACAAAGAGGGAGTAACACCCCAGAAGAAAATGAGAAAACAACCTCTCCACCTTGTACCCCTGAACGGACTAAAGCTCAAAAAGCTGTGACACCAATACCACCTAAGCGTAGGCATTCTCCTAAACTTGCCGCTCTGAATGCTAAAGGTAGCCCCCCTGTGTCTCCACTTGCTACGTCTTCCCCTTCGTTCTCTCCCACCTTCGACACCAAGAAACGTGCTCCGAGACCTCCCGTCACACAGCTCAACACACCGCCACACACTGTAGCCTTAAACTCAGAGATACCAGTACAAACTGCCTCCACTCTTGAAACTACTGCCCCTCTGAAACAAGAGCCTTTTTTAGATACTACAGCCCCTGATGCCAGTGTGCGCAGCCTTGCTACGTTTGACACTAACAATAAACGCACTGACCAAAATGTAGATAAGAACATGATCACTGCCAAAGATGCTGCAGCTAGCCCTCCTTCAGTGATCCAAGGTGCTCATAAAGTCCAAGATGCAGAAAAAACTGCTACTCCAGGAACAGACTTCTCTTCTCCTTTACCCATCACTCCTATTACTTCCTCTGTCGCACCCACTGCCCTTGAGGCGCCGATTTTAAATGATTTCTTCACTTCCCCCTCTAACACATACGACTTACTAACCCCTGACTTTGGACCCAAAAATGCAGATTTAGAATTAGAGTTGACAAACGGGACAGAAAGATCTTTTGCGCCACCCGCAGACCTTATAAGCTTAGACAGCCCGCCCTCTCTGACCAATGGTGACGGAGCAGACCCCCCATCAGGCCCAGTTCTGGAGGCATCAGAGACTCTGGCCAAGACTGCTCCTCCTGTCAACGATGAGTACGGCTCCCTCTAGAGGTTTATCTGTGTGTTTGTGTGTGTGCGAGTGTGTGTGTGTGTGTAATTTGTATGCCCATTCATTCACCACCGCATCTTGCCATTGACCACACAATATGAAATATTGTAATGGTAAACTGTGGTAATGACATTGGGTTTGTTATAAGCTAGATGTTTTGGATTGTTAGACGAGTGATATGACGTTTAGTATGGTTGTGTGTGACTCTCTTCCATTGTGGAAGTCCATTGCCTCTTCTTTTTTTTACATCCACAAGAATATTAATGCCCCTCTCAGACCCTGCTACATATATGTGACAGAAATGTAACATTTCAGTCATATATAAATAAGTATAGAGTCAGAATGACAACATTACTAGGTTGTGAAAATATAAAACCACAGAGACATAGTGCAGATGTGGATTTAGGCCCAGAATGAGTCTTCAGAAGAACTTCAGGCATTCAGAGGTTCCTACTCAGTGATGTCACTACTCCCTTTTGTGCACCAGATGGCAGTATCGCACAAGAATTGCGTCTTTCATGTTGCACTTGAGTAACGCTGTGACAAACACCTGTGTGTTTCTGAACTAAACAACATCACCTATACCACAAGATGAAATATCTGTAATGTTACAAATTCCATGTCTGAAAGGGGGGCTTTCTTTTAATGGCGGACTCTTTTGTCTCAGGCTGCTGAATGTTGCTTCACTGACTCTGCAGCTTGACATGAGAGAACAGGGGCTACACGGTGTTTGTTTTCCTGCTCTGAACTGCAGAAGGGAGGCGTGGAGCTACAGGCAGGATCTAGATTCTGTGCCTCACTGCTCTAAGATTAACATTAGTATCACATAGCACAAGCCCCGGGCTCATTTACTGTGCAATCAAAGTCTCTTTGAAGTAGAAATAAACTGATTCATAGATAATATTCAGTAAACACTGTTTTGGAACAGGAAGGTTAATAGAAACAGGATGAATTATGTGGGTATGTCATCTGTTTAATTTATCTGACTGTTGTCAAGGTGGTGAAGAACTATGTAAAAAGACCTCTAAATACATACAATGTCTTTTTACATATTGGGCGAAGACATCATGGAGAGTAAATGGTTTACATTGTCGTCAACTCGAGTGTTTTTTAACGGACAATATTTTTCCCCTCAGCTAAGAAGACCGTGTTCCTAATTTTGGGCATTCTCTCTTCCCCATTGCAGGAAGAGTTTTTCTGATGAGAAAAGCAAACTGGAGGAGGCAGAGCTCTCAAAGACCCTGACAGAGATCCCTGCAGAACACAACAGTGTCATACAGACAAAATCCAGCGAGAGCAAAGCATGATGGGAAGGGGAAACCCCAACCCCTATCCAAAACATTTTTTGCAGAAGCAACGTTCGAGAAACACTGCAGGAGTTTTGTTTTCCAGTGCCCTTAACGACATATTTAAAAGAACACACACACACACACACACTCCAGTCTATAGGTTAGAGCGGACTTTGGCTGTGCTTTGATTTCTGGTTTCCTTCATCAAATGTTTACTACACCCAAGGAATTAATCTTTAGGTCATAAGAGATTTATTTTATTTTTTTATTGTTATTTTATTTCACCAGTCAGGATGATTAAGAATAATCCCTTATTATAATGATTGCTTGGTACAGATGTGGAATAGATTCCTTTTTATTGTGCTTACAGTTTGTAATGCCATCGCACACAAGTATTGGATTATTATGAGAAATGTAAAAAGAAAAACTAAAAAAAAAAAAAACTGACTATATACAGAAATTATTTTTCTTATTTTCATGTTCAACTGTTAAAATGTAAAACTGTTGCATTTGTTTTTAGAATGGATTCTTACCTTGTGGGCTAGTCTCATTAAATAGCTTGTCCTGCATGTCTGACCTGCAAGTGGTTGTGAAGTTTTGTTTACAAGGTTAATGGTTTCACTTTGTCTGTTACAGGGATGTGTCATCTCGCACAGATGCGCTGGCATTGATTAAACATAGGCCCCAGTTCAGTGTTTGGATAATAAGCAGATTTGTTATGGTTACAAAAATACAGGATCAACCCACAACCAGCTGCAGGGGAAAGAGACTGACATACACGGTGACAGTGTGCACCATCAGATTAGATTTGGCCCATTTAATGAGAATGTGTATTCAGGCTGTCACTGCCTTGCCAACAGTGTACGTTAATATATTCAATCACACACATATATTTGATTCAACAGGCTCTTCCTTGAACACTTAAGTGTAGAGAAAGAGAAAAACAATGCCAGCAGAGCTGCCGGTTCTCAGCCAAGGATTTAGGAACTCCAAGCTACGATCTTGTGCTAAATATACGCCATCTATCTGTTTGGGGAGCAACAACGATTGCAGATCAAAGGTCTAGCTTCCTACTTTGAGTTGTGCATTTGAAACAAAAGATAAATAAATGAATAAAAACATTTTTGTACTATTTAAAAACTACAAAGATTTCTTTTCCATTTCCTGCCTGCAAGCTTGTGCACTGTGCCTGTGTGTCAATAGATTGTCTTGTCATCAGTTTCTATGATAATCTGCATAGCTTTGTCGTGAGAGATTTAGCCTATTCTTTTAATTTGATATATTGTATTATTAGAAGAAAAGTATGATCAATGGACTAATGTGGTCTTTATAACACGTGTAGTGTATAAAACTGTCCGTCTCTGGTCACAGCACTATATATTGCCAGTTATATTGAAGGAAGGTGTTTTGAACCTTGGCATGAACTCAGTCAGTACTTCATAACATTTAACTACATGCAGATAGACCTGCCGATGTCTGTATGAGGGGAGAAAATCTCATATGGAGTTAATGAGTGTTACCTTTGGGGCTTGTTCTGGCAAAAAATACACATCTGTTTTTATTTCTCTCCCCCCAAACGTTGTAATTCAAGTGTTCTGTAAAGTGGATTTTGAATATTTTTTTTTTAATTTCTTTTGGGAAGTTTTATCGTCTTTTTGTACAAAAGTCACTCACCAAGAGCGACGGCTTGACAAGCTGGCAGGAAGCAGGGTGGTCCACTCAAGACAGAAGAACAAACTTATTTTAAAAGCTTCACATAACAAGCTTCAGATGCTTTCAGATGTATGGTATATTAGAGCAAGAAAAGCTTTACTCACCTTGTGCCCACCTACTGATACCAGACCACCTTGCTCCCTTTTGTCTCTGGATGCTCCTTTTGGTTTTATTGGGTCAAACTCAGAAAATATCTGTTGTGTACAGTCTGAGTGCTTACCCATTTACAAAATAAAAAAATGGTTTCCAAATGTAATTGTGTACTGGCCCGTTGTGTTATTCTTTCAATTACTTTTCCTTGTTAGTATACTATATTCAACTCAGAGGCCTGCAGCAACATACTTCTGACACAAGATGGCAGTAAGTACATATTTATGGATTCCCTTTTGTTTTCGCCATGTCATGGACACACAGGACTATTTACAGAAAGGTTACAGTGCAAACAGGTTATATTAGGATGGAAATGTCTTCTTGTCCAGATAGATGAGGGGGAGCAAATAAACACGTGTTACATAATACATGTTGATGCAGGAGTAAAGTTAATACTTCCAGGCTAGGATGTCAAAATACTATGTACCAGTGAGGGCTTGATATTTTGGGCTGAGGTATTCTTCCCCCTCGGTCCCTCTTGTGTGACATGACCCCACAAACTGGAGCTATGTCACCAGAGTGTCAACAACCACGACGGCCCGCTTTGACCTGGTATGACATCCTGTTTCACTCCGACACACTCTTACCTCATTTTACTTCCAAGAGTGAGTTATTAAAATGGCAAACTGGTTAGATGCTAATAACATTCACAAGTTTCTGCTCTTGTTTCAGGATAACACTCTGGTCCTGACCTGTCAGGCTGTCAGTAGTTGAGATGCCCTGTAGATGTCTCTGATCGCAGCCTTGATGGAGAGACGAGGAGCAGAGGGCGATCATTCAGAGCCGTGACGTCGCCCTGGTGATTTGCAGCCAGTCAAGTCAGCAGCAGGTAGCCATGATGAAACCGGAAGAGACATGATATGGCCTTTCAAGCAAAATGAAGAGAAAAATATATAGTTAAATGGGACAACCTTTAGGCTTTCCAAAATAATGTGAGTTGTAAAGAATATTTCAGGTTTGAAGATAGGCTAGTTTACTGAAGTAATATGCCAACCAATCTAGAGGTGCCTTTACTTCTTCTTATTACCTACTCCATTACATTTCAGAGAAAATATTTGTTTTATTCACATTTTTGGATGATCTTACTCTCTAGTTTCAGATAAAACACCAAAAAATACAACAATTAAATATCATGATGTGCTATTTTATTCATAAGAATGTAGCCTCAAAGCTAATGTACATACCCCACAAATAAGATATTCTATATTAATCCTTAATATCCCATATTGTTGTCTCTTTAGATATCAATACGCTTTTCTTTACATCTTGTTCATTTGGTAGTAGAAGTTGTACAATGAAAACAAAGTTAAATAATAACTTTATTTGTATAGCACTTTTAAAAAACAAGGGTTTAAAAGGTGCTTTGAAACATGCAGGAGCATAACAAAGCATAAGCACCCAACAACAACAACAACAACAACACAGCAACCCATGGAAGAGACACCCAACCAACAACAACAAAACCCCAACTGTGAAAGAACCCAAACAGAAACCTTACCAACATCAGAACCTGAACATCATCAGCAACATAATCGCTCATAATAACTCAGGCAACGCAGAAAGCCAGGCAACTTAGGTAGAGACCAAGAGGACTGAAGATGTAAGAAGATAAGTAAGCAATTAAGAGAGATAGAAACAATAAACAGTGGCTAGAAGCTATAAACGAGATAAGAGAAATCTTAAAAAAGATTCAAGATTAGATCAAAATGATTAGAGGGGGATTTTAGCTATAGAATGAAATAAACAATAACAACAGCTGAAGCATTAAATAGATTAAATCTAATGAATCTACACTAAACTGATCCCAGAAGTAAATCATTATAATATTTATTTTATTTAACCTTTATTTAACCAGGTTGGTACCATTGAGATTAAGAACCTATTTTCCAAGGGAGAGCTGGCCAGGACAGGCAGCAGCAAAAACACAAAGTTACAGACAGAGACACAAAGTACAATTTACAAAACAGAACCATCTATGAGTCAAATCTGGGAGTCAGTAATTCAAGCAGTCAAGCTAAAAGCATTGACATCTTATAGAATCTGCTTCCAAGTCAAGTTCATTTTGGATTTAAAAACATTTAAGGACACCAGCTCCTTGAGTTTCAAGTCATTCTGCAACAGATTCCAGACTGAGGGGGCAGAATACCCAAAAGCCTGTTTCCCAATTTGTCTTTGAGGGTTTGGGGACAGACAGCATAAAGAGGTCCTGAGAACGCAAGGAAAACTGTCCGGTACTTTTCTGCATGATTAAAACACATAGATAGTGTGAATGCAGACCAAGAACTGCCCTATAACGGTGTACCAGTTTAAGAGCCTATACGGGTCACCAGAGCAGTACAACTCACAATGGTGAGTCAGAGCTGTACAGCTTGTTATGAGCCTCAAGGACGCATGGTAGGCTGTATCAACCATATGGAGACACTGAGCAGAGGCGTGCATGTACAAAAGGTCACCATAGTCTAAAACATGTATAAAAGTTGCAGCGACAAGACGCTTCTTTACATTAAAAGAAAAAATTGCTTCTAAAATAAAAACCCAGTTTTAGCCTCAGCTTTTTCACCATGCACAGCACAGAATAATATAGAGCAATCTATGAGTACATTCAAATACAATGCATATTTAATATTATTATTGTAATTATAATTTATTGTAATTTTAATTTAGTAATATAATTTATATCATATGATACTTCAGAAATCTTACATGAGGATCATTTTGGAATTCTGACTTAAATTCAGGACTTCCACTTGTTGCCCAAACCTTGAGGCGATTTCCCTGTAATTTAATCCGTTTATTTTTAGGAGTTTATTCTAGTGGTTAAAGTGTTCAATAGATTAACTCAAGAAAAAAATGCTACAACACTAGAGCACTTATCACAATGTAATAAGTCATATTGGACTCCATTAAAACAGATTTACTCAAGTAAAGAAGGAATATCCAGAAATTGTCATTTTTAACCGCTGTACTCTACTATTTAAAATACAAACATATGGTGTGTATTTTATAGGATGACCACAGTCATTGATACGTTTCAATTGTCTTGCTTTTTTTCAATATTAGAGAAAAATGAAAAAGAAGTCACACAGTACTGACCCACCAGGGATGGATTACAGGATGGAAAATGCTGAACACAGTTTCACTTACATTATCTCAATATTCTCTGGTCAGTCACATGTTTAAGTTATGTCACCCCCAAGCCCCCCTCCAGTAGATCAGCATTTTTTCACAGCAAAGAACTACCCCCACATGTTTTGTAGACTCATAAACAAAAGTATATTCAACTACGTTTCTCAATATTTTGATTCTCTGCACTTTCTTTTTATGTTTTTTTTTTTCAACAAGTCTGACTGTAGAAATATGTTAATCTGATTATAGACCTTGAACTCACCATTAACAGTTCAACTAAATTCTCTGCCATCAGTTTAGTGGAAATTTGCATCCAAATAAAATAAATCAACACAACATATTAAGGTCCAGATGGTATTTTTTGGCTTTGTCCACCAAGGTCCAGTCCACTGTGATTTGAAAATATGCAACAAAACCAGCATGTCTGGATGTATTTTCAAATCTCTCAGAATAATGTTCAAGTATGTTGTAATATGGGCTTTATAGTCTTATCTGTGCATTTATTTAAGTACATCAATAGAAATCAAGAACACGGTAAACCAATTTAATAACTTGGTCATGAGAGGGATCCAGTATTGGATCAGCACACTGATAAAAATCACTTAAACACATCTCCTTTCTGGAGGTAATAACCTATACTGTCACCTTCACAGATTTAAGTATTGTAACACCTGATTTGAACTGTCCCATTGTATTCGTTTTTTAATTGTTTCTTTTGTTTTTTGTTTTTTTGGTATTTCCAAGTCGACTTTGAAAACTATCTTCATTTATTTTATGACCTCATTCTTATGACAACATCAAGTTCTCCAAAACCAAATGTGAAAATAATTGTAATTCTTAGCAAAATAAGTTAGGCTATTTAATGCCCATTTCATCTGTAATCAGTCAACCATTCTGTTCATCTCGGGAACTTTTTTCTTCCCACTTCAGAAGCCTCTGCTGCTAACGAGACACATTTTAACACGTGGCTCTGAAGCTGAAGACGGATTTTATTTTGAAAGTTCTCTCCGGATGTGTAGTTTCCCCCCCTGCTCGCTTGACTGTCGCGGCTCGGTGATGATTTGCTTACTTGGAGCAGGACTGAGTTTGGAGCGGGTACTGTGAAATGTGTAACCATGATGTTACCCGGATAATCAGCGGAGGACGTTAGGAGACAGAGGTAAGAACAACTGTGACAGCTGACACTTTTATTATTATTTCATATGATTATTTTATTCCTGTAATTCTGCTCCGATGAACTACTTTTCTGTCTCAGACTTATTCAACAATTTAGACATTTTAAATAGTTCTGGTCTTGTGGCGGGTTTTTTGATATAATTTCGTTTTAGAGCAGTCATGTGGAAATCGTCCTAAGTTTGGCTGCAGCCTGATTCATGATTTCACAAACTTGATTAAGCACGGACTCTATCGCTGACAGACATCTTCTGACTATTTGGGATAAATTGGGTTGTTTTTTTGTCTTCGCACAGCACGCGGCTGTTTCTCCAAACAGTGCACACAGTTAATACGCGCGTGGAGAGGGTTAATTTGTCGCAATGTGTTTCGATAATAAAGGTGGATTTGTGCGTGTGCACCTGATGCGCTCTGATGTTGCGGTTAGTTGAGGATGCCTGCCTGTCACAGCATCAGTCGAGGTGCTGCTGAGTGATCCGACAGCACTACTCATCATACAGAGCATTTTCATCACTCACTCTGTCATTTAGGGTATTTAATGTTTGTGAGAAAATGTGCATCCGTGCGCAGGCTCGCTCTTCATTTGCATGCGTCCATCGTCTGGATAGTTTGATAACTTATTCAAGGATTTTCAGAAGAGCGGGTTAATTGTCTTCAACGCTTCTAATCATGAACGTGCGCAGCCTGAATGAACTAATCAGCCCTTAAAGGCGTTTGTCAATAGCAGTCCTACCTGTTGAGGGCACCGATGTGTGTGTGTGTGTGTGTGTGTGTGTGTGTGTGTGTGTGTGTGTGTGTGTGTGTGTGTGTGTGTGTGTGTGTGTGTGTGTGTGTGTGTGAGGAGCTTGATAAATTGGACCGTCACCTCTCAGTATGCAGACGTTATTACAGCGACGTGACCGCTCTCAACGAGACCTTAGACTAATCACCTGCAATGGAAACTGTTGCTTTGCTTATCGACCTGTTGTCTCCTTTGGTTCTTGATTAAAATGAATAATCATGTTGAGGGTATCAAATAAAAAAAAAACCCTGAAGTGATCAAGCAGTGGTTTATTTTTCTCATAGAGTATATTTAATTTATTATTTTCTGATTCATGTTATATTAAAAATACTCATTCTGACTGATAATTAACTGTCTTTTAGATCACATTGTAAGCCTGACAGACACTAATGATTCTCCTCCCTCCCTCTTTACCAAAATCACAGACCTACAACTAGCTGAAGGCAGGTGCAGCAGGCAGGACAGCCACAACTCATGCGCGGGCTCAGCAAAGGTCCGAGTGGATACGGGTCTGACAAACATGGGTGTCCTCCAGCTCCACAACCCTACTCACCCCAGCACGCTTCTGCAGCGAGCCAACCAGATGCGTCTCACTGGCACTTTGTGTGATGTCATCATCACAGTGGATGGCCAGGAGTTCCCAGCGCATCGCACCATCCTGGCATGCACCAGCAAAATGTTTGAGATTTTGTTCCACCGCAGCAGCCTGCGCTACGCCCTGGACTTCCTGTCCCCCAAGACCTTCCAGCAGATACTAGAGTATGCCTACACCGCCTCGCTTCAGGCCACAGCTGAGGACCTGGATGACCTGCTGTACGCCGCCGAGATCCTGGAGATCGAATACCTGGAGGAGCAGTGCCTGAAGGTGCTTGAAACCATCCAGGCAGAGGAGAGTGAGGAGGTGGCGGTGAGGAATCACAGCTCCGGAGAGCACAGTGACCACAGCAGGGCCCGGCACTGGAGGCACATGTTGATGTCCAAGAAGCATTCCATACAGGACGGACCCACCCGGACCACTCCCACTGCTCTGCACCACTTGGCACTCTACCACATGACGGAGAGGAGCTCACCTGGTCCAGAGTCTGTGGTGGCACCTGAAATAAGCCCCAAACTGGACATGGAGGTGGACATGGAGAGTTCCCAGCAGCGCCAGCACAGCAGCACAGAGTCTCAGGCTGCATCTCTGGATCCAGCCAGAAGTATTAAATCAGAGAGCATGCAGGTGGACGATGCCAACGGCTGTGAGGGCCGGTCCTCCAGCACCGGGGAGGGAAGCTGCGTGTCAGACCAGCCCAGAGATGAGGGCCCGGGTACGCCTCTGAGGGGCAGTGTGATAACCAGCGCCCGAGAGCTGCACAACAGCCCCGAGGATGGAGGACAAGCTGTGGGAAATGCTCTGGACTGTTTCCCCGGGATCGCTGAGAAACATCTGGCCTCCATATACTCTATGCCCTCCAACCATACAGGGGAGGGGATGCTGCCGGTGTCCGTCTCAGTGGCCCCGTCACTGGGTGTGCCACTTGACCCAAGGGCCTACGGCGGCCTGCTGCATCAGGGTCTCCTGCACAGGGAGCTTCTGAACAGACTGGGCCAGTTTGCAGCAGGGATGAGGCACGAGGGCCAGACTCAAGGCCAGCAGTGCTGTGGAGAGTGTGGGCTTCAGCTGCACAGCCGGCAGGCCATGGAGCAGCACAGGTAGCACTCACAAAACATCCATCAACACCACTTTTTCAATCCAATAGCAGCTTTTCCCAATATATTTTACATTAATTTTACAATCTGAAGGAAAAAGTTAAAAAAATATATTTGTGTGTCCAGTTGGGATCCAAAATCTTATACACACTTGTTAAAGCCAAATGAAGTGTTTTTAGTCCCTTTGACATTTTGCTGAAAAAGTAAACAACAGTGCTTCACATTTGAACTGAGAAATGTGCAGAGTCTTATAAAAGATGTGAGGGATGTGCTGGTGTATCTGTGCTTTGATGAATTTGAGCTCAAGAGTTGGCAACGCGGTTAGGACAAGTATTGGACATGTGTATCCCTAATTGAACGGGGTTTTTTTTGAGCGTCAGGATTGTCTTCCCCATCATGTTAAAATCCTTTGGAGTTAAAAGCTGGAAGAAGCAACAGCAAAAATGTAAATTTATTCTCAGGGACACCTGCACTCATGTCTTAACAGTGAGGCGTCTCGGGAAGCTTTTGAATCGGGTCTTTGTAAAGGATTTGATATAAAGAGGCCTTGGTGTCACATTAAGCTGTTATTTACAAAGCCTTATTTTCTCAATTCTGTTTGATTATTTGTGCAGAAGCGTGCCTCACACAACAGGCTGTCTCGCAGGCTATTTGATATGCATTCCTTTGCATCAGCCGAGAGGAGCCTCTCAGCGGGGACCGGGGTTGGCCGCTTCAGATACATGATGGATAACTTCTGCTTAACGACACGCTCTGTTGTTATTTCTTCAGTCCTCCTTTATTTACGAGCTTGTCAGTTTAGATTTGTCGTTCTACACAGAAAGTTACAGACTAGCTCAGTGACCACTCTCATTAATTCGACTGCAGATGTTGATAATTGTGCGTGTTTGACAGTGTTTGACTCATCACTAATCATTAGAAACAAGACAATCTGGGAGCCTAAAGTCCTAATATTGTGCAGCTAATCTGTGATTAGGATCATAGTCCTTCCCTATCCGAGACCCGTGGCTGACATTTCAGCCTTTGTGCCGCTCCAGAGTTAAGGTGACACGGCCTGGGGAAACCAGCATCCTGTGGGATAGTTAGTGATGTACGTTTCTTACTCACAGAGACAGGCGGATGTCCACAGGTAGAAGGAGTTTCATAAGTGGCAGTGCTTGAGGATGGAATGAATTTGCTGTAGGTCTGTAACCAGGTCACTGAGCATATACCTGGTCTCCAGATTGACATTTTGTGGTGATGTTAAAACAGTATCTCCTGGCTCTGCTCTAGAATGAAAAATGTTACAAAAAAAAAAAGGTTTTGAATGTTTGTACATTAGTCTCAGTGGAAGCAAAGTTACAGAAACGGAGAAAATGCATTCACTAAATAGGAAAATGCAAATTTTTTCCAAGGTGACGCCTTTAGTGAGTCTGACATTACCAGTGAGTCTAAGGTAATATTTATAATATTAGATTATTGCAACCTATAAAAATAATAATAAAAAGAATTAAAGCGATAATATGAGGAAATAATTAACTTTAAATACAGTATAAAACTCAACACAGATCTCTTGTGGACTGACATTTTTGCATAGTTGTGATTACACGTTCTTCACGTTAAACCTTTGGCCATTTTTTTTTCACCCTATATCAAAAGATTTAAATGGCAGAGAAAACAAAGGTCATAAATCATGCTTGAGTGATTGTGCACAAAAAACAAAGTAAACGCTTTTTTTATCTCTCACTTGAATGCTCAAGTAAATGATAATTTTCAGGAAAATGGAATATCTTCACATCTGTATCATAAAAGCGCCCCCCCAAAAAACCCATGACTGTTCTTGAGCATGAGGCTCAAAAAAAAACTGACAAGACCCCCTCACTGTGCCACTCTTGATTTCATGTGTGTGCTAAACGTCATCTCAGGACTCATTTATCCTGACCACAGAGTGTTTAGCTGTGGACTCTTCTGAGGCCATTTTTCCTCTGCTGTTAGCGGGGTGATATAAGGATAACAGTACAGATGCCTTGCATGCTTGGATGTGTGTGATATGATATGATAGGTTTTGCTCTCGGCGCAGCTTCAGCGAATCATCTTCTTTTCTCCTTTTCATTGCGGTTACAGGAGAAGTGTACGAGTGTGCGTGTTATACTGGGATGTGAGTTTGAGTGCATGTAATTGGTGTGTGTGTAAATATGTGTGTGTGTGTGTGTGTATTTGTGTGCATGCCCAGTGTCTTGCAGTGCTGGCGGGTGGAGGCACGCGTATGTCTGCACTCTGAAATTAGCCAGATATCCTATTGTCTGTGTTCTTTTAGCATTCATGCGTTGTGATTCACAACTCCAAGGGCCTCTTACACTAATGATGTTGCATTCAGCGAGTGATTCTTGCCTGAATTAAAACATGCTCCTCTTGTTACAAGGACAATGATGCTTCTGGGTTTGGGAGACCTTACAGAAAGAAAAGGCGCAGAAACGAGATACCTTTATTATCACAAGTCCGTCTCTCGCTCTGTTCTCCTCTGTGTTAACACGCTCACATCAATGTTTGTCTTTCCGCAGGAGGCTGCATAATGAGGAGAAGGGCCACGGCTGCGAGTACTGTGGCAAACACTTCCAGGACAGCATGCGTCTGAGGATGCACATGCTGTCTCACACAGGTACTTAGTAACTCTCACACTCTCATCTTAGAGTATTCAGTGCTTATGAGGCCTCTTGATAGTGCGGCCTTTCAAATGCACCTGTTCATACTACAGACCCCCCCCCCCCCAACCGGTTAGTGCTGCTCCGAATATTTGGATCATGCTTTCTTTTCCATGCTTTGGTCTGTGTACCTCTCCCTCCCCTCTCCTCTCCTTTCCTCTCCTCTCTGTCTCTCTCTAGTCTCTCTCCGTTTGAATCGTTTCTGTGTTTTTTGGGAGACTCTGGCAGCTCGCCAGCTCTGCCCCTTCTGAGTGATGACATCATCAGCTGCCGGCAGGCCTGGGTGTTCTGCCAGTGTTCCGAAGCGTGTGTGATGGCTCGCTCGCAGATGTGTGTCCAGGAACACACTGTACCCAAATGCAGACTTAATCAGACCTGACTGCTCTCCCAGCTACTTTATCCAAAATAGAGAAAGAGGAGAGGGGGGGGGGGGACAGATCAGAGACTAAAAATGAAACTAAAACACAAACCTCAGATGGAATTTGTGTAAAGACAAGGCAAGATCCCTGTCCTCTCCGCCTGCTTTTTGAGGATTGTTCTGGAATGACATACTGCTGACAGAAGAGAGAGAATCTGTTTCTTTAAACTTCACCTGAGTCGTCCCCTTTTTCCGTCCTCTGAACCTGCATTAACCCTAAACACACGTGCTGTCTTGAAATACTCCCAGACCTCGACAACATGCTTTAATTTTCAATTGGCAGTGACATTCACAACAGCAGCACCTTTAACCTAATTTGAATTTTTGCATAAACTCTCCACATCCCAATGTGTCAGCCTATAATACTACAAAAAAAAAAGAGAGATGTGGATCTCATTTCTTTGTCACTGTGTATTTCGGTATAGCAGCCTTAGATCCCGCTGGTTGCTAAGGAGCGAGTGCTCCACTGCTCTAATGGGCTGATTTGGTATTCAGCTCGATGCTGGCTCTTATTTTGGTATGCCAGACAAAGTGTTTTGATGGAGGACGATTGCAGCCGCGTCTGGAGACAGTTTGATGGTTTATGGATGAGAGCACACTCCGTGCCTTTGACTGCACAAGACAATGCACTATGTTCTCTTCTTCCCTTATCACACAATCTCACACAAAACAACACACCACACTGGACAGCGTCACACAACATCAGCATCTACAACATTGCTCCTGTGTTACTACTTTTCAAGACTACTTGCTACCAAGTTTTATTTTTGCTCCAAACAGTAACAGTTTGTTTACAAAAATTGATGTTTTTAGAAATGAAGAGATTGAGGCCTTTTTTTTGTTTGTTATTTGTGTGTAGCATTGGGAACAGTGGCACGGTGTCTGCGAACAGAGGCATCGTAAGAGTTGAAAGAGGACCACATTTAGGCTGTAGCGCTCAGAGTTCCCAAAGCTTGTGGGTGTTTTAATGAGTCATTTTAACTTCATTTAAAGCCAGCTGAGCAGAAAATAGATCAGTGAATGAGCCCTGGGCCAGTATGGATCTGCAACCGATTTACATCTCTGTGAGAGCCAACCCACATCCAAACAGCTGTGTGTGCACGTATGTGTGTGCGTGCATGTGTTTGTGTGTGCATATCTGTCCCTGTGTGTCTGTCTGTGCAGGTGTGAGGTGAGTGCAGAACAAGGATTGAACATTTCTGCAAGCAGTCTGCATACTTGTCTCTTTCATGTCCTCATCACAATAGACAAGGGCATTACAAAGGTGAACTGGGAGCTGTAGTTACACTGTATATGATGGGATTTAGGGTGTTGACTTTTTTTTTTTTTTTTTTTTGATAAAGGGATGTACCGTAGGCGGGAAGCGTCTGCTGTAGAGAGAACACCCAGTCCTTCTGTGGCCTCTCAGGCAGACAGTCTGCTCACTGTTCAGAGACTGATAACAGGGCACGGTAAATAAAACTCTTCAGCTTGGCTCTTTTTGTCAAGAAGAAGAAGGACCGTTGCACCCTGTCTGGTCCTTTTGTTTGTCCTGCGTTGTGTTTTTACGGTGCTTTCCTTCGCTCCTTTGTACTCCAGGCATTTGCTTCCTCGTGTTAACACCTGAAATGCACAAGTGTGTGACAAGCACGGGTCTTTGGTGACTTTTGAAATAGGGCGCCTTTGTTCCTCTCTTGTTACTTTCTCCACTGCTCTCTTCAAATGCTAAATTAACTGACTTGCTCTGCAATTACAAACACACATGTTTACTGTCTGATCAAGAAACCTTCTTGTAAATTTGATTTTATCTACAGCTCCCGCAGAGGCGCTGGTGTGTGATCAGTGTGGAGCAACTTTCTCCTCAGAAGATGCTCTGGAAGCCCACAGGCAAACACACACAGGTACCTATAAATATGTGCATGCACACGCACACACGCACATATTCAGTTTAGCTTGGCCAGCATGTATTGAGCTGTTGAGTAAGCCGTGACTACAGGACTTGTGATCATGGCTCTAAACTTGCCTGTCATGCTGGCTGGGTTAAACTGTTCCTGTCATGATGCTCCATAATTTATCATCAGGGAGGTGGGAGGCCCTCTCACATATCACCCACTAATATCTCTTGGCATCCAAACCCACTGCATGCCACTTTGCCACAGCAGTCCTTTACAGTGCCAGCATCACGGACATACAATCCTCACAATGTCCTGCCTAAGAGCACCTGTGGGATTATTTACCTCTACCTCACAACAAGATGAACATCTTTTGTTTTTTTACTATCTCAAATAGAAAAAATAATTCCATTTCAAGCTTTTCTCTCTGGAAATGTCCTGAATTAACAGCTGGCAACAGCATGAAACCAATTTTTCTTTTCTTAAAAGTTGTGGTTCTCGTTAATGTCGACATGTGATTAAGAATCCGGGCTCTAAATAGTTTGGAACAATCTGCCTGAGGAGCTGGAGTTGTTTTGAACTTTTAAATCACTTCTCAAAAGCCACATTCCCAGACTTGTGTATTAATAGTAACAAGTGTCCTAACTTAATAAATATCAAAGTTATTTATAGTTGAAAGGAAAGGAAGACAACTTTATAAAAGACAAGAGTACAAAAACAAAATGTTAGACGGCGGCGTGGTGACCAAGTGGTTAGTTCTCGTGCCCCGAGTACAGAGGCTCCAGTTTAAATTGGACCTGTGGCTCCTTTGCCACGTGTCATTCCCCTCTCTCTCCCTCTGATTTCCGGCTCTCTCCACTCTCCTGTATCTCTAATGAAAGCATAAAAAGACCAAAAAAACACATCTTCAACAATAGTCAATATCAGTAAAAATCTGCAGACTTCATATGTAGACAAGTTCCAGGTTTAATCTTCTGTGCCTCCATTTCAGCATTGTTTTGTTGTATATATTCTGTGACAGCACAACTTGTGTTGACACTTTAAAGTGACAGTTAGTACTTATTTTATAATGTCTCGCTTTAGGCTGCTTAGTTTGCTTTCTAATGAAGCTAAAAAAAAAAAAGGAAAACAATTGATTAGTTGAATGACAACATTTAATTGAACACTACGAATTGATTATTTTTGGACTGTTGAAGACGTTTACTGCTTTAAGCCTCTCAGTGAATGTTCTTTTTAATTCATTTATAAAAGAAAATGGAATCCCTTTAGTAGAGGTGGGGGAAAAATTGATTTATGTAAAAATCGAGATTCTTCTCTTCTAAGATTTAAAACCGATTCATAACTTCCAAAAATCGATTTTTAAAAAAATGTATTTTATTTTTAATTTTATTTATTTTTAGCTCTTTAACTCAGTAGAAGCCAAATAGAGCAGCAAGAAATTCAGCCAGTCTCACAGATGACTGGAGTACATCCTGAAGTACGTACTAATTCATAAATAGACTCCATGGATCAATGAATCCAGAATCATTTTGAATCGAAAATCGATTCTGAATCGAATCGTGACCCCAAGAATCGAATCAAATCGTGAGACACCCAAAGATTCCCAGCCCTACCCTTTAGGTTAAGACTCTGGCTTGAAAATTGTACGTTTTTACTATCAGCTAACATTTAATAGGCCACAGAGAACAATGGTTAATGGAAGCCTTATTTTGAAGCTTGTGATCCATTTGTTCAACTTCCTGATAATGTGTTGTAATCACCAACTGACCTGTCATTCCATTAACACAATCCATGACTAAATACGGTCGCTTTCTTCTGTGACAGCATCAACGTCATTGTGATTACTTGTGATTGAATCGATACGTAACATTAAAGCTGAAAAACATTAAACAAAGAAAAAGATGAAAGCTCTTGTGAGGAGTTTTTTAGCTTTTTATTAAAGCAAACTGAAATGATTACTGATGCCTCGATCTGACTTTCAATAATGGAAGAGACCATCAGCAGAAGTCTGGCTTTCTAGGGTGTTTTTAGTGCCTGATAAAGATGCTACTGGGTTTACCATGGAAAAGATGCATGATACTTACAACTGTTAAAGGACAGCAAGATAAGATTTTCACATTTAAAAAAAAAATAATACGGAGTATGGATACAGGACAAAATCGGCAAAGAGATAAGAGATACCACGTTGGTCCCCAAGAGCTACACTAAATGAAAGTTCCTTACAAAAAGTTGTAGACTTTTAAGGACTGTTAAATGTGCTGGGTGCGACCCGTATCAGGCACACTATGTTCACACAGTGTTAAGACTTACCATGACAAAAACTGGGCTTGGGAGAAAAAAGAAAATATTTTGGCAGCTTAATACTGACAAAGGGTTTAAAGACACTAATAATGTCATTATTGACCATCTTTAAAGTGAAATGAAGAAGCACTTAAAGGAACAATGTGTAACTTTTCCACCTTAAAATAGAAGTTTCAATGGTTGATTTAAGAGTACAATGACTTTTAACAGGTGAGAATGGCGTCTCTCTAATGTCCACAGTGCGACCCGATCGCCAGTTTACTGCAGTGTGTAACTTTGGCAGCAGGTCGAGGTCATACTGCGGGAAGTGCGTACAGCTTTACGGCACCGTAGTTCACACACTGGCCTTCAGTTATAAAAGTAAGCCAGTTAGCCCATCTCTGTGTGGTTTGATACAATGGCTGAGGCTAAGAGGAAGAGGACCATGAGGGAGGAAGCTAAGAAGAGAAAAAGAGTGAGCGAGCAAGAAGCAGAGTGTACATTCCTGCAGATATTATCCATAACACATTTTGACTTAACATTAGGCTGTATCATTATTGTTGTTATTGTTGCCAACCCAAGATATGTCTCAGGTTTGCATACAAATATATAAATCTTTACTAGTCGATCTTCAACTAGCATTCCCCTTTAACCCAAAGCCCATAGATATCATGACAACAGTTGAAAACAAATACACATGCAAACAGTTTTCAAACGACGGGCTTAAGACGCCTGCAAAATCCTGTAATATTACCGTTATTTGTCAGTCGTCATGGTTTAACTTCTCACAAGGTATTTGCCGGCTTCGCTTCATCTGCTTGTAAACAAATGCAAGTTGTATTAAGTGGGGGTAGGCGTAACAGCACTATGTGTGTCCGATGGCAGTGCAGTTGCACTCAGGGATCTTCGGTAGGCACCAAACCAAATTCCTACATACAATATAAGCCCCATTCAGACTGAGGTGACAGAGGCAGAGGTAACAGAGGTGTTACAGGTGCAAGAGGGGATCAGCGGAGCCAGTTGGGAAGAACAACACTGTATGTGTGCATGTGGAGCTCCCACTGTGCGGTGCTATCTCACGCTTCCACAATGCCGTTATGCAAAGTGAGTTCCCAGACTGGCACACCAAAATAATTGCTGTTGTGGAATTAATACCAATGTCTTAAGGCGTAATGATGAGCTACTTTACGACACTTTTGCAGAATTGCACTGTGAAAAGGGCTTGTTGCTTTAACTATTTATAATAAAACTGTTATCTGGAAGTGAGAAATACTTCACAACAAGTGTAGTCAAACCTGTCCTCTATTGTCATTAAAGGTTACATATGCCTGACAGTGTCTGAATCCACACCTTTTCTGCTACTGTCAGAGAAAGGTGATCACCCTCTCAGGAGCATTGGCATGTAACTGTAACTCCAGGTGGCACACACAGTATGAATACTTAATGGTTGTGGACATGGAGGGGTGTCAACGATGCCCAGAAGTTTCTACCCTCATCTCTCCAACTTGTAAACACCCAGAGCTCGGTTTCAGCTTGGCAGTGTATCCAGAGCTAGGTACAGAAGGGCTTTACTCTCACATTTTGTCGTGATCTCAGCTCGGCCTGCTGTGACGCATGACCCTATTTACTGACTCATATTGTAGCCCAAACCTTCATGGGCCACAGGTAATTTATCAGCTGTTTTGAGGTTATGTGGGGAAATTGTAATATTGCTCAACTCAATGCAATGATTTACATTTAATAAATATTTAACCTGGATTCTATTCCTCCTCAAACACAGGGTCTTTCCGTGCTTCAGTGCCGACTAGGCAGCCTGGGCTTTAATTTGCCATGTGGCATATCTAGTGAGCCAAATTAGTTTTCTTTTAGCAGATTAACACTTGCCAGACCTCAGCAGCTGCAGCACTGCTGTCCACCTCCTCAGGAGGGGAAATAATACCACTTTTGGGAGATCTTACTCTGAAGCAATTTGGCAACACTAACTACAGTTAAAGGCTCTTTAGCCAGTTTGATATGTCAGAGGTGAATGGGTGGGTTGCTTAAGTTGGAGATCAAAGGGGGTTGGTTGGGGGCGGGTAGGACTGTGGGAAGGGAAGGGGGGAAGGGAGTATGTAAGGACTTCCTGGGGGCAGGAGGATTGCTGCTGGTGTTGGATGCCAGCACTGAAAGGAAAACAACATCATGTGCTGCTGTTTACTCCTCACCACAGCACTGTCATAGTCTCCTCTGACCTACTTGTCAGTGCCCAAAATAAAAGAATGGATCTGTCTCCGAACCGCTCTCACAACAAAGGGGTTTGTTTCATCAGAGCAAGTCAAGGCTCAGGGGCAATGAGCGTTCAATTTTTGGAAAACCCCAAGACTGTCGCTTATCTACCGCACACACTGAAATTGACCGTATATGCTTCGAAACCATGCTGGCAGACCATTTTGCCACCTTGCCTTCAAGGCAAAGGCCATAAGAGGGCTGCCTTTGTGTACTCACAGCAGCTGCACTGTTTCCACACATTACAGGCTGCTTCGTCAAGTGAATAATATTACCTTCTGTCCAAGCTCTAATTAAACAGTCCCGTAGTCCATTCACATACAGCCCAGGCTTTACAATGCAGCCCTCTTAATGTAGACCTTTTAGCTCGCCTAACTGCATGTCCGTCATCAAACTGCTCTCTCCTGTTGATACCCAGTTGTAATTCGTACAAGCCCTAAACTGAATTGACCGTCTGTTTGAACATTGTGCCCACAGTATTGATTTGCATTGACAGTCATTACACTTAATGCCCCAGGATGCCCTGTCATTTACTGTACAGTGAATTCTAGCAGATAGAGGAAAAATTGTAAACATTCCAGGAACCGTGGCAAATGAAACAGTGCGTGACCTAAATGAACCGATCCATTGGATGGTGGTTAAACACGAGCAACGCATCTCTTGTTGCATTAATTATTAAGTCGCTTGTTCCTCTCTCGGGTAGATTAGCAGTCTACTGATGAGTGCCCGGGGTTGTTTAAGGTACTGTAGCGTTTGTTCCTCTCACAGCGCTGCCACATCACAGCCGCGTCTGCATGAGCACATACAGTAGCATGAATGCACAGGGTCATGTGAGGTCCGGCACATAATGTAAGCTGCATGACTGTGTGTGTTTAACTGGGGGATATCAGTGAGACAGCAGACGGTGAGCGCACTGTACTGAGCACGGCCTGAGGACAGAGTTTAGAGCGACTTCACATTGCATTCTTTAGCAGATGTAAATAGGGGTGATTTAAAATGAACATTATGTAATCTGTGTGAAACGTTTTGCCCTTTTGATGATATTTATTCAGCTTTGATTTTGCTGTCATCACAATTACCAAATCAAATATTGGCAAAGATGAAATTCTAAGTATGTGTTATAATAAAAGGACAATAATTAGCTGATTCACAGATAAAGGTTAGTGTTTCTCCATGAGTAGCAGCAAAATATAAAGACAAATAAATCAGTTTAATTATATAGCTCCGGACACTGGAGTTAAGATGAACACAGAAGAAATTATACAGATTTGCGGTCGTTACTGAATACAAACTCTTGTTCAATTTGCAGTGGGTTTACTCCCAGATTCTCAGGGTGGGAAAACTTTTGTTTGGCGCTTGAAAAGAAACAGGCTGCGCTTATTTGTGAATGAAGGGATTAGCTTGAACACTTCACCCCAACAAGGACCATGATCCTATCTGGTTGCCTAGACACATGGTTTTGTTTCTTAGGCAGCGTGAGAGCGTGGCTGGCTCCCACCTCTGCTGCGATGGATAAGTGGCAGATGTATGAAGGCAGACCATGTTAAATCACATGAGCGTACACATCGTCTTACTGGAGATATGTTGAAATGGCACAACAAACTGAAAACCGTCCTGATTTACCGACCTAATTGTGCATCTGGCAGGCAGCTCGGTAATATAACACGCACAGTAAATGTTTGTATTTTCTGCTTCGTGCAGAATGTCTTAAGTAACTCATTATTCTCACAGTTAAGGCTCCCTCCCACTGAACACAATGCCCAGTCAACTCTGCAGTCTTTGAGGAATACCATTGATTACATGGTATTTACCCCATTGAGGACCAAGGGTCAGGGGTCATCCTGTGCCTTAAAACCCAAATCCCAGGCCCATTGTCTGGTTAAGGGTGAGAAAGCAGGGGGCAATGACAGCCAACTTTAGGGCTTATTCTCTCATAAAGAAGCTCCTCTGCACTTATTACCAAAGCTTACTGGAAAACTCTACAACTGCAAATCCTTTTTGTTTGAAAAGTTAACAGAGTGCAGCGAGGCGAAATGCCACCACTAACGCACACACAACACTTCCTCGGCTCCAAAGGTTTTTTTGTTTACACTTCAAGATATTATTTGTTATTTTTATTTTCAGCACCGCTTGCGCAGAATAAAACCAAAAACGACTCCTGAGCTGTTGTCACTGCGTGTCAACCTGAGATCAAGAGTGAGATGCTTGTGACAGAATATTTGTCACATTTCTTTACTCAAGTTTCCGTATTGTTGGTGACAGAAGGATCAGGATATACATCTGTGAGAGTCTGCCAGTGTGTCAGGGAGTTAAGGTTTACCTGCACAAAGAGAAAGTGTGTTGTTCAACTTTCAGAGCAGACGGTACAAAGTATGCAGGCTGCATTACAACCTGAATTTACAATATATGATATTTAAGAAAGACAGAGTGGTGAATTGATGATTAAAGCAGCTTTGAAGTCTCTACCAGGTGGATCTTATGTTATTCAGTTTGTTGAGGGTTTTCTGCCTGCAGCTTAACTAACCTGGACACATTGGAACAGAAAGTACTCCCCCTGCTGGCTGCAGAAAATATTACCAAACAAACTACTTAATGTAGAGACTGAAATTTGTGCTTTGTTATGTCTTCAGCCATTTTTTCCAGATAGATCATTATACAGACTCTTGTGTTGCTCAGTGCATAGAGAACTTACTTCAGTTAAGACTGACTCAGGCAGAAAGTGAAGCTGGGTAAACAGTGAAAGGATTTCCTCTATGGTCAGCGGATAAGGGGAGAGGGGAGGGGGCAGAGGTGTTGAGAACGGAGCATCTTTTGTCTCCAACTAAAATATTGTGATCTGTGGGTGAGAAAGGGCTTTGGTCATTAGGTGACAGCATAAAGACAGGGATTGCAGGAGTTGCATGAGGACCCTATGACTAATGGGCTTGGTCAATGAGGGCCAGGACCCTATTGTTTGCCCTTTGTGCTAAAGTCCGTAGGCTAAAGCCTCTGAACAGGTGCAGTTCATTCCAGCAGATCGCCCCCATGCAGGATTGTTAAGATCAGGGAATGCCTTTCATCCTGTCTTCTTTTTGTTAATTATTAGAAATGATCAGCTCTATTAGTGTCAGGAGGATTTCAAATCTGGGTCCGAAAAAAAAAAAGCACAATAATTTCAAAGAGGAGACTCTAATGCATCTATGCCAAATATTACTTACCCGTGAAATGTGAAGTCTAAAAACAGCGCCTTGCTTTGTTTGAGCAAATTGTGATATGTGGATTAGTACACAATACACAGTGGATGTCTCTGATTTATCCATGAAAATGTGAATTTGCTTCATTTGTTTCCCTTTCTCTCCGCTCTCAACAGGCTTGTCTGTTTACTTGATCGAACCTATAGCAAGTGTCTGACACTCTTCCCTCTTAGTATGAGTGTGCTGTATCCCTTTCCCTGCGTTAATTCCAATTTAATTGCCAGTTGCCTCAAGGCACTTCAATAACAGTAACAAATGATTTGATTTAGTGGACCTCATCAGACTGCATTTTAAATGCGACACAGCAACCCCACTTGAATTCCAATGAAGTGCTGGCACAGTCCTCTGTTTACTAATGATCCTCCGCTGGAGATGTCTGATTGAATCTGAGTCAGAAGCAATGGGACCTGCTAGCATTGTAAATGATCTGCAACCTGAGCAGACATAGAACTAAGGAGCTCATAATCTCACATTTAAGCCTCACTCTGTAGGACATGCACATTATGTCCAATACGGCTGATTAACTAGTCCCTCTGTCGCACCACAAATATGAATATACATCGATTGAACGCCAGAGCAGATTTGAGAGCTGGCGTCCACAGCCTGTAGATCAAGTGTTGACTGTATGACAGCCAATGGATCTTCTTCACATACCCATTTTGACTTGAGCTACACTGCCAGCGTCTCCCTATCTGTATTCCTCCCCACACTTTGTGCAACAGGAAAGCAGCCCCAAAGAGATGCCAGGTCACACACAGGATTAAACTGGATTGTGTTTTTTCCTGCAGTCCTGCCTTTAATGGCTTGATATCACTACTTAACATTCTGCACAGAGCGCATAGTGTAGGCATCATTTAGGGTGGAGCTACTATCAGCCGCTCTTTGAGCATACAGACAGAGGACTTCACAGGCTGGAGCTGACTCCTGATGGGGAATGAAGAGAATAATTACACATCTAACACACCAGGAAGGAGCCATTGATTGTGTGATTGGCATGCTGTGCATTGTGTGGGAAATTCTTAAAGAAAACAATGACTTTCATGGTTTAAAATAGAACGTATAAAGACTCACAGTTGAAAGTGCCTCTGGGCTTTTAGGGGAGTTAGTTTAGGTAGAGGCACTTGCTCTTTGAAAGAAGCTTTTCCCTCAGAGGACTCACACAAAGTTGAAGTGACCCAGTTTCCCCACTTAAGGCCCTGTCTGTGTATGGTACTGAAATAACTGTGTCTGTGTCTTGTGCGTTCTCCAGGGACTGACATGGCGGTGTTCTGTCTGCTGTGTGCGAAGCGCTTCCAGACCCAGAAGGCCCTGCAGCAGCACATGGAGGTCCATGCAGGCATGCACAGCTACATCTGTAGCCACTGTGAGCGCCCCTTCCCCAGCCACACCACCCTCAAAAGACACTTGCGCTCGCACACGGGTGAGAGACAAATCAAATGCAGTATCATCGAAGTCTGTGGTGTTATTTCCTGTCGTAAAACATAGACGTGTGGTGTTAAACGCATGAATATATTAGAGGAATGCTCTATTTAGAAATGGCTGTATTTATTTTGGTATATGGGTTAATTTCCTTAGGTAACTGGCTTTAAGGTCTTAGTCAATTTGCATGCATCCTCTCCCACCCTCTGTTCCCCTTCTCTATAAGATGACTCACCTCTCTGATGACAGCACTGTACCGTTATGGCCGGTGCATATTTTGGGCAATTTCATCCTGTTTATATTTTGGGTTCTTAGACAGCCTTTGGGCTTCTGCAATTCACGGCTGTCAGTTCTAGTGTGGTTCACCCAAAATGATAGAGGAAACCCAAATAAATATTGAAGGAAAAGCAAATGGAAATGACTTGTCTGTGTGTTCTACCGAGGGTGAGTCTTAGAGCCGCGGGAGACGGAGAGATATTTACTGAAAAGATGTCCCCCTTTCTTCCTTTACCTTAAATAACACTCCCAGCTGTCACGACGGCTTGATGTCTAGACAGGAGAAATACATAATTGATGTGAAGAGACAGAAGTGAAGGGAGTTTTGGCCATGGCAGCGTATCTTGTTTGTATGCCATTCTGCTTGGAAGTAACATTTTGTAAATGTCATCTGCTCCACAGTGGGGTGGGGGGATTGGGGAGAATCGGCCTGTAATGAGGAGAGCAATGTATCCTCTGACTTGGCTGTTGCTGTGGACACTGAGATAATGAGGCACATAGGTCATTGGAGATGAGTCAAATCCTCAGCCTAGGAGAGAAATAGATTAACTACTGTATAGAGAACAGAGCAGCACATGGCTGGCGGACTTTTATTAGCTATTAGCGGACAGCCAAGAGGAGTGTCCTCGTGTCATAACATTAGCAACATCTGAAATCACATCATTTTCCCGCTTGATATGCTTGTGACTATTTGACCTATGCAGCTTCATATCCAAACCCTGTCGTGACAAGGATAAAATAAGCTTGTAATGCCACATCATGGTAACGGGCTGCGTTGGCTTTTGTTTTGACACGACTTTGTTTTCAGGCGATCACCCGTTTGAGTGTGAATTCTGCGGGAGCTGTTTCAGAGACGACGGCACGCTGAGGGGCCATAAACGCATCCACACAGGAGAGAAGCCTTACGAGTGCAACGGCTGTGGGAAGAGGTTCAGCCTCAAACACCAGCTAGAAACACACTACCGAGTACACACAGGTAAGGGTTCAGAGTCAAAAACACACAGAGACAAATGGAAGAACAGGGTCTTATAGATAATGAAATAAAAATAGATAGGGCGGGTCTTTTTTTTTTTTTTACTTTCAAGAAATCCCTTGAAGGAAACAAAGCAGCAATGAAGTGATCCTAATGACAGGTGTCCCATGTGCAGCCAAAGTCTTCTTCCCATAGATAACCAACACCGTAGCACTGGCCATAATATTTGTTATGATGAGCACAGACACAGTAGTTCATTTTGACTCAATGGCAGACACTCTGTCATCCTGTTTCAATATTTTCTAGATATCTATTTATGTACAGCTGTAAATAGTCCCTTTTCATTTCCCTATTACTGCTGTTTTAGTAACATGCTAAAACAATACTGTCCAGATGTGTAAGTCAATGTGTTTCTCCTTATGTATTTGAGGACGGATTTAAATAAAAAACAAGTGACTGGCTTAGGGCTTAAATGATTGTGTAGAAAAGTCAGAAAATTGTTCGAGTCTGAATAACGTATAAACAGTTAATAGATACATTTTAAACAATACATTTAATAAAAAAAATAAATAAAAAAAAATTAACGTATAAACAGTTAATAGATACATTTTAAGATAGTTTTTAGGCTACATTTTCCCCAAAGTGTGAATTTTGGAGTCAAGAAACTCGATTTATGACAAAGTGCTTTTTTTAAATTAAACTGAGATTAAATACATGTAATCATTACCAAAAGAAGAAGTCGTTTAGCGCCTTCTTTAAACACGTTTTTATAAAAGAGGAAACTAACAGAGAGCCAATAAGAGAACTTTATATCTAAAATTAAAAAGATCACTAAATATGCTCTTTGCTGTGGTCAGACAGAATCCTTGTATTTGTGGTGGATGACACTGACAAACCAATATCGGTCTAATCCTCTAACACACACAAACACACACACACACACACACACACACACACACACACACACACACACACACACACACACACACACACACAACAGCACGCAGCACCACAACAAGAACAGTGGACTGTTATAGGGGTGAATCCTGTGTCACATGGCAGGCCTCTGGCTTCAGGTCTACAAGGTTAATGCTACATTGTTGAATTTTTCAGGTGAGAAGCCATTCGAGTGTAAGCTGTGTCACCAACGGTCCCGAGACTACTCGGCCATGATCAAGCACCTGCGCACACACAACGGAGCGTCTCCGTACCAGTGCACCATCTGCCAGGACTTCTGCCCTAGCCTGGCCGCCATGCAGAAGCACATGAAGGGCCACAAACCCGAGGATGTGCCGGCCGACTGGAGGATAGAAAAGACTTACCTGTACGTCTGTTACGTCTGAGCAGGACTTGGACTTGAGCACAGTGCGACACACAGGACCACTGCTGGGTGAAAACCTCGTAACTCCGGTGTCCCTGATTTTTCAAGCTGAAAGATTACAAATGTTTGTCTGTGGGTTTAAAAAAGTACATCAGACTATTTTTGTTCAACTTAAAAAAATGCATTGTGGGCTATTGCTGAAGTTGTCATTCTGGGAGATACAAGGTCTCTCTTGACAGCAGAGACATGCAAGCAAGAATAAATGTTGACACTAGGGCTGCACCAGTTTCTTTATCAATTAGATTATTTTTACTACTTAGTGATTCATCTGAAAAATGTCAGAAAACAGTCACATGTTTGTGTCAAGGTGTCATCTTCAAATTGCTATTTTTGTCGCACCAACAGTCCAGCCCAAAGAGATTCAGCTTACAATGATATAAAACAGAGAGAAGCAGCGAAATCTCACATGTTAAGAAACAGGAAACTCAAAATATGTCGAATATGATTGACAGACAACAACGGTTTCCTAAGAAACACACGGTCTCCCTGCCTCACATGCACAGTTTGAATAAAACTGTAACTCTAATGGTTCCACTGTGGTAAGATTTCAAGCCACAATGGCTGCGCCTGCTGACCTGTACGTGTTTTTGATTGATTGATTGCTAAAGCTGACAACATGAGTCACCTCAGTGATTGTGCGCTAGATGTTGAAAATAATTCCATGAAGGCTTGACTGGCTGAACTTTGCAACACTTTATCTCCTAAATTCTTGTGACTTCTCAGTTTGTTTGATTTTTTCCACTGTTGGGCTTTTTTCATTTTGAAGTTGTTTACTTTCTGCATGTTTTACTTGAACGGCTGCCACGTTTTGACCTCATAAGCTTGATCTCTTTAATTGCCTTGTCTTTTCTTGCAGTGGGTGATACTATTTCAAGGTAGCTGGCTTACAATTTGAGTTTTTCTCCTGCAATCTAAGAGGTCTTGCTATTTATATGTTGTTTATTTGTTACCAAATACGTGCTGGTTTTTTCATCACACACTTGTGTGTGTCTCTCTCGGGGTTGATTTCTAGTAGAGCGAGCTCTACCTCCTCACTCCTCACTGTTTGTTTAACCTACTGCAAAGTATTCATCCATCTGTTTTTTTTATTTTCAAGCAGATAAGTCATGATTATATGGTCAAACGGTGTGTAAAAAAAAAAAAAAAAAAAAGCCTCAACATGGCTTGTATGTGTAGTTTTGTATCTTTAACTATATATAGATGTCTTATAAAATCACAAAATCAGAATTTTCTAGGAGAAAATTGAAGAAAAAATGAAAAGATTTTTTTGTTTTTTACAAAAGCTGAGAAGAAAATTCTGACATTGAATCACTATGAGCAGGTTATTGTCAGTTATAGTGTAGCTGTAATGTACAAACTGTCATTGTATGTTATTCCCTTATGTGAGCCTAATACGGGCCTTATAGAACAAAACATGTTGTATTTTTGTATTACAGTAATTTGCTATCTGTTTACATTTGGTATGATTTGAGAAACATCTTAATGTGTGTGTTTTATAAGTCTGATTTGATCAAGATCCCTCCCTCGTGCCTCTTTTATAAGTAGAGCATTGATGTGCTTGAGTACATGGGTCTGTGCTATTGGTAGTCGTTTCTGGGTGTTTGTTTCTCGTTACTCACGTAATTAAAGATTAACTGCCATGTACATCCACTTTGTCTGAACATGCAACTGGAGGCAACATACTGTGATAGTGGCTGGTACTCTGAGACAAGTGTGTACTCTTACAGCGAAATCTCGTGGAACTTGCATCAATTTGTTCCCTTCGAAGTGACAATGGCCTCGGATCTTTGGATAAAAAATAATAAAAAAAGTGTGTATAGCAAATTTTGGCATCTGTGGGCTTTAACAATGCCTTCTTATGAAGCCAACAACGCTCAGTGCCATGAAAACACACATTCACTGTATCTACTCTACATGAACATGCACTATAAATGGATTTCCTTGGTGGACCAAAAGAAATAGAGCACTTTTGTTTGAAAAGGGTTTTTTCTTTGATCTTTCTATGTTGTGATAATGCAGATGTCCTTTTATTTGATGTGTCCTAGAACGATGTGATTAGCATTGTTTAGATTATGTCAATGTCTGTCTACCTCAGGGCCAGATCAAAGCTCGACCTGGTATCCAATCAGGGTTGTTCTTCTTGCCATGTGTGCAGTAAAATCCCTCTTCATTACAGCTTTGTAACACAGTGTGTGAAAGTGTTTTTCTCAGTGTGGATTCAGGCACAACTCTGTATGCGTCAGTGTTCGGTGGCATGGTTTAAAAAAAGAATAAAACAAGTTACTATTTTATGCATCCTGTCTCATTTGCCTCCTGATTCTGCTGTTTGCGTTCAATAATGAAATCCTGTTTGACAGAGGTTCTCAACCTGTTTCTGTTAGACGTGCTCCCACAGCCCCCTACTGACCAAATCCCTACACTGAAGCAAACCATCGATGGTAGAAATGTCTGCATTCAATTTGATGTGTCATTGAATGTAACTGGACTCAACTGATAATTAAAAAAAATGGTATTGAACCTTTATTTAACCAACTGATGAACCCAATGAGATCCAGATCTCTTTCACAACGGTAACCTGGCCAAGAGCATGCAGCAGCACACGTCATGATAAATAAGACCTGATTAAGAAACAAGTTCAGAGCACACGACAATTAAAATGTGCAAAACGGTTCGCAGATAAACTTAATAATTTAAATAATTAAAATGTCACAATAATTCAAAGAAATAATCAGTGTGTAGCGTAGGAAAAGTATTGGGCGCTGGCAGGAACACAACTTTTTTTTTACAACATTTTGTACACATTTAAAAACACATTTTTAATGAATACATTTCTTTAAGCCAGCTGCTTCAAACATTTATCCAACATTTTTTAACTATTTCATTTATTATTATTACTGTTACTTCTATTTTTGATATTATAAATAATTAATTTCTAAACCCAAGGTTACAACGTGCTTCACTACAACCAGATCAACATTGTGGATAGATCAAATAAAAAAATTAAACAAGAAAAGTATAATGATTGATAAGCAGACAATAGAATTCAAAAGTGTGATGTACTCGATCCAAAAGCGATTGAATGCATTCACAAATAATTGTATTTATCATCCATCACTTAAAGGAAAATCATTTCATCTGTTGGTCCAGATCATTCATGGAAGAGTTTCAAAGCGTTCATCATTATATTTATATATATATATATATATATATATATATATATATATATATATATATATATATATATATATATATATATATATATATATATATATATATATATATATATATATATATATATATATATATATATATATATATATATATATATATATAACAGTTTACTGTGTTTATCAAGGAGTTCATGTTAGTCACTTGGACTAGTCTTCACTTTTAGCTCAACATTTGAACCATAAGTGTAAACCTTGAGGATAACAGTTTTTACATTTAGTCCTTAACTTGAAGCTAACTATTTCAAACATATAACTTCTATTTAATTTTAATATTCCAATTTCTCTGTATCTATTTCCACTGTTTATCTTAAACTTCACCACCTACAACAATTGTGACTCTATTACTTTTAGCTAATTTTTTCAACCATATTTCTATTAGCTTAAGCTAACCATTCCCACCATTAATGCACCACTTTTAGCTTTTCATTTAAAACAAATTAACCATTACAAATTTTAACCCATTATCTTCCAACAACCATGACCCTACATTTAGCTTGAGTTCATTAATGTATCGTTCAGCTAAAAAAATCAAGCAATCTCCCATTTTTTCTTGCTACCCTGACCGTTATCTTTGTCAACTATTTTCCCACAACATTTATCCCTTATTATTCCCTTTACATCCGTGTACTTCAAACAAACTCTCTCACCCATACATCCTTTAGTTTAAGCAAACCATTTAAATTCTTTATTCAGTTATTTGGCAAACTACCTCTATAAATGTTTGCTAACCTCTTCAACCCTTTTTCTGTTTATTTAGATAACCTCTGTCGTCCCTGCTGCCTACTAGCTACTTTTCAAGCAAATAAAATAGCAACTCATGGTTTTCAGGCTTCACAGCTGAAACAATAGAAGGGTCATTGTAGTTTCTAGCGTTTCAAATTAGTCGAGTTTTTCGACATACAGAAAGACAAAGACAAAGGGATATCTCTGTGAGTCCGTTGTGTATTTTTTAACTTAATGGTCCTAAATCAACCGTCACATTTTACTTTTACAGCCCTGCTGTAGCCCGCCATCGTCTGGACAAAGATAATACTGCTGATCCCTCTTAACGGTTTATTGGCTCCTGCCACAAACCTTCACAGTCTTAAGCTGTTTATAGAGTTTATGTGTCATCTGGGCTACGAGCAAACAGCTGGATTTACTCCAGGCTCATGTGGTGACCTGTGATGGTTCTCTGCCAGAGACGCAGCTGGCCTGTGTTTTATCCCAGATATAAAAGCAGCTAAGAAACAGAGTATCAGGTCTGCTGCTGCACCCTGCACTACACAGTGAAAGTGAAACTCTTAATTATAAGCACTGGCAGCATTTACTGTACACTCCTTTGATGTCAGGTTTTTTTTTATGTTTGCCTAATGCCGTTGGGATTCAGCAGGTTATCATGCGGGTGCAATGTGTTCCTTTACTTTTCTTTCCCATCGTCTTTATCTAACCATAAAGTTTCCCCTGAGTACACCGTGAATGTTTTATTGTCTAATCTATTTTCTAGCTGTATGACTTAAACCATGTCAGCTAAATTCCAGCCTGCAGGCTTTACAGTTTCTCTCCGCAATGATCGAGCTTGCGTGTTTGTTATTGCTCTGTTGTTCAGGCTCACAGGTTTGCCTCAGTGATCGTTTACAGTATATGACTGTGTTCAATCTTGCTACTACTGAACAACAGTGTAAACATTGTGAATGTGTAAAGTATAACTGAAGCCTGGAGGGATATCATGAAAGTGACTTTCTTGTATGTTTGGGGACATAAGGGCAAAAGGCACAAATAAAACCATTTTGTACACTGATGTTACAGTATGTATGTTTGCAGTTTTCTAGTTGAATGTTGAATAATATTACCAGTTTGATTCTCTAAAAGAATGTAAATCAAAAACCCTAACAAGGAGAGAATAGCTTGTTTGATTTTGTGACTTTGTATTCATTAGACAAAGTTCAGCACAGACATATTCCAGTTATTACTTTTTTAAATAACGTTATACCAATTTTGTCCCAAAACCAGAAAGTAAAAAAAAAAGTGATTTCATCTTTTGCTCAACAGATTAAACAGAAAGAAAAAGCTTTCTGTAGTTCTCACACGTTGCATAGCCTACATGTTGATATGTGGTTGTCCGGTCTCTGATTTTTAAAGAAGTCACATGTTCGCTAAAAGAGGCAGGAGATACAGGCTGCCAAAGTCAAACTCCTGAAAAAAAGATTCTCTTTAGCCATCTTCGAAGTTGCAGCTTCAGAATTGACAGAATATAAATATAAAGTTTGACACAACGACTTAGGTTGCTAAATTGATGATGTGAGAGACTACGAGTGAAAAAGAAAAGTACATCAGACTGCAATTTCAGAAGAAATAGCCTGTTTCATTTCTTTAAAAATACAAGCTATTATAAATCTGTGATTGTCAATACTGGTTTCCTTTTTGGAAAACATCTCAGAATCTAGAACGCTGATCCTGTCGCTGATCACTGTAAGATGATTATTATGTGATTAAAGAAATGTTACATACAGGCCTAGGTGAACTCAAACGTGCAGATTTATGCTTTTGCAGATAAAAAATAGAAAAATGTAGGATAACAATAAACATACCACATGAATGAGCTTTTTAGATTACGTCTTTTTGTTCTCCTTTTAGTCATGCATTAACTAAATATTCACTTATAGGCAGAGACGAGATATAAACAGAGATTAGTTCATTTGCAAATTTGTCATTTTATTATATATTAATGAATTGTTTTCAAAGCACTAGTAAGATTTTGGAGTATATTATAACTTCAGTATTCAGTATCAGTTCCTCCCTGTTCAAGGACACTGACAAAGTCAACAGCAAATTTGAAGTGCGCTCCAAAGGCCCGCACATTTCCCCAACTATCTGATCTGAAGTAAATCTTTCCAAACCCTTCCTTCTTTAATTCCCTTACAAATGAATTTCATTAAGCTTTGAGGTGAATTGTAATTTTGTCTCTGCCAAAAACTGACAATCACCTCTGTAACCCCTGCACCTCTGATCACCCACCCCGCCCTGTGTGCACGGCCATGCTCAGTGGAGGAGCAGATTGAGCAGGAGCTGGTGTTAATGTAATCTCCTCTGTTTAATTAGAGGGAGCATGGTGGGCAGCTAAAGCAAACCACATTACCCACCATCTGCTGGGGAGCCGCTCTGCTCTTACCCTCCCTCTCACTATCATTAGCCTCTACAAGACAAGACAGCAACACATACATGACAGCTATTTATTCATCCTGCCACTTCCAATACAGACACCACTGCAGCACTTTACCGTTTACTGCTACGAGGAGGCCTCGCTCGGGTTTAAACCTGTCACAAATGTATTGTGGTGTAATTACAATATGCTGCACGTCAAAACGCAAATTAAAATAGTTGTAAAAGAATTAGACAATAAAAGCTACAGACAGCTAACATAGGGGAACAATGAAACAGCCAGTTCTGCTTTAATAATTACGACACTGCAACACATTCGAGATAATGGAGAAAATATGAATAAGTAATAATTCAATATTTTGTGTTTAAAACTTGCTGAGCAGCTTTTCCATTGATAACTTTCAACTGCTGTCAGACTCAAGCACACATACATTACAACACAACACATTATCGTCCCCCAGGGAGACATCTGCCTTTACAGCCTTGCACGGATGGTACACAGGTATCCATATATAAGCATGTAACACAGGAAGAACCACATAACCAACAGGAAGAAACACATAAACAATCAAAGCAGCCAGTCAGCGTGGAAGCTTATTAAGAGCCGACGCAATAAAGCTCTTTTTAAAGCGTGCCCTTCCAGGTCAGAGTCCTGTAGCTGTCATGTCTCACTCAATACATGACAGCTACTTAGCACTCATTTCTCAGGTGGCAGTCTTTATTTCCACCACAAGAGGGCAGCATGCAACCACAGCTAGCACTCTTCTCAGTCTGCAGGAGGACATGAGCTAGAGGATATCTGTGTGCGTGTGCATATGTGTGCGTGTGTGTGTGTGTGCGTGCGTGCTGAGATAGGGGATTGATTATTGGCTCCTGCCCTCACCCCGCCCCTCTATCCTGACCTGGACATTTTACATTTACCTCCTGAAATGCTGATTGTGTTGCAGCACTACACACCTACACACACGCACACGCACACGCACACGCACACACACACACACACACACACACACACACACACACACACACACACACACACACACACACACACACACACACACACACACACACACACACACACACACACACACACACACACACACACACACACACACACACACACACACACACACACACACACACACACACACACACACACAGCTAACAACCTCGGCCGTTCTTTGGTAAAGTTAAAGATCAATTGAGTAATACTGGCACATATAAATGCAGTTCAACCACACAGCAGTGGAGTTCAGCTTTTTGTTCAAAAGCAGCATTTAACTGAGCCATATGGTTTGTATCAGCATATGTGAGGAGGATTATCTCTGAACACACAGACATGATATGCATCATTTTAGATAAATATTCATGGCACTTTTCATGGTGAATAAATGAACATAAACTCCCTTTAAACTTCAGAAAAGATACTGTACTTGTTATAACCCCAGACATGCATAAGAATCATCAGATCATGAAGTAAGCTTCATCTTAGTAATACAGTGATACACATGCACATCCCTGGGTTCCATGTAAACAGGCTCTGGCAATCTTTTCTGGCCTTTTCAAAATTGGAGGAATATCAATTTTCCTTTTGATTTTCTGCTATTTGATATACATCTTTGATTGTAATGAGGCCATCTGTGCATCTGTGTGGAAATATAGACATATTTATGGATTTGTTTACAGTCCAACTGATGCAGACAAGCCTTGCACTGCATCAGAAAACATTAATATATTTCACTTGTTGATAATCTGCCACCCTATAATACCTGTCAATCACTTGTGTAATGATTGATGACAGCTTTTTTTAGTTTTTCCGGGGGGTATTTCTACAATAGCACAAAAAAAACGACACAAGTAAGTTTAGAAAATATGTGTGAAGCTGATATTTATTTTATTTGTGTCACAATTACTAAAGGCTTCCAGAAAACAGTAAAATATACATTTTATAATTTGAAAAGTTTGAAATGCGATAACTTCTTACACAGAGTGAGTTAATATGTGTTTTGCATATGGAGGTAGAGCTAACCTAGTTCAACTTTAAAGCTAGAAACAGCAAGATCTGCTATCCAAATGTCAAACATAAAATAACACTTTTCAGCTCTGGGTTGGTAAAGATTTTATACGGCCTAATAAAACATGACGATAAGTAGGTGAGCATCACTGGCAGGGCCAGGATAGCTGTTAAGCTAAACCAACAGGCTCGACAAATATGAGAGTAATTCCAAATTTTGGTCAGAAAGGGAAGTGTTTTTCCCACATTGTTGATAGTTTGAAATGAGTTCAACATTAAAACACATTCACAACATGATTGGAGATTAGTTATTACTGCTGGTAGGAGTGAAAAAAAGAGATTGGGGAACAATTTGGATCATGTCTTTAACATGCTCCTCTCTGCTCTGCAGCTATGGGCTAATGGCCGCCTCTGCTGAGAAGTCACGACCAACAGCATCAAACAGCCCAACTCTCAGGAAGGCCCACACATGGGTGAATCAGATTGAAATGACTTGGTGGGCTTGACTTTAGAAAAAGTACAACGCTCTACACACTTTAAAAAGAAGCTTCCCTCTCTTGTGTTCAGTTCGGCCCAGACTGTGGGGTTTCACAGTACTGACTCAGAGACTGCATCTGATGCTCAAGGCTTGGATGCTGAGAGAGGCACATGCTCCGGGGCTGAGATAAGAGATGAGCTGATCAAATCTCACAACACCAAACTGTGAGAGCGCTTCTCCCTCAGAGCAGAAAGAGATAGAAGCAGCTCCAAACTGAGCTGCTGCCAGCCTCTTCACAGCGGAGCCCGGGCTGTGCTGCATGAATACATGAATGAAAGTAGTGCACAGTGAGGCGTCTGTGTGTGTCCCCCTGTGTGAGGTGACAGACTGGTATTGTTGTGGTCACGTTTGCAGGCATGACTCATGAAATTCAAATTTCCAATGAGGGGGTGACGACAGGCCAAAGTTTCTTAAGTTACTCATTTGGATGCAGTACTTAACTTAAGTGCTAGTTAAGTGGTCTTGATGGTTTTCTGATTGTATGTTGTATTTTTGGTAAAATATGCTCCATGACTAAAGCTCACTAAAACTGCTGCAGTCTTCTAGCCCTGCCAAAATCCTTTCTTTATGAAGCTTTCATTTTCAAGTGTTACCTTGGTGAAATAGGTGTTAATGCTACATTTAGACGGTAGTTTGTGGTGTTGCTGTGTGTTGCTTTCTTTTGTTTATCTGTATTTTGTCCACCTATTTATATCAGTTGGAAGTCTCAAAATCAATATATGGAGGACTGTTATTACTTATTATTTCATCATTATTTGAAAATCATGTATTCAATGCCTGATAATCAAGTTAAAAGTCATTGGTTAAGTCAATAACAAGGCCCAACAGCCACAGTTGACATCTTATTTAATTTCCATTTTCTTTCCGATCAGATATGTAATTTATGTTATATGTGTAAGTGACAGCTACACAACACATATCCTCTTATTAGGAAGCCAGAAACAGAAAACATTTGGCTTGGTTTGCTTGATAAATGCTTGTTTGGCAGTGATGTTGGCAGTGATGTCCCGTCAATCATTTCAGCCCTGAATGTGACACAAAAACAAAAAACGGCACCACAAACCACACAGCCTAAAACAATTTGTATTAAGTTCAATCAACAATTTTCTCTCACAGTTAGTCATTTAAAACAATTATAAAAGCTGGATTTATTTATGAGGCTGCATATGCTTCAGCCTGATAAACGGACTACTGATTTAAAATGAGTAAATATATAATTCATGGACACATAGTTACAAGTGAGAGCAAGATGTTTTCCCTTAAAATCATAACACAGGGGGGCAGCCTGCAGTGGACTTGTGGTTGGTACGTGCGCCCCATGAATGGAGGCTGTGGTCCTTCGGACGGGCGGCCCAGGTTCAACTCCGGCCTGTGGCTCTTTTCCTGCATGCCTTTCCCAACTCTCTCTCTCTCTCTCCCTGATTTCTGACTCTGTCCACTTTCCTGTCTCCATACAAAAGGCATAAAAAACCCAAAAATTAACCTTAAAAAAAAATCATAAAAAAAGGGAGGAAAATGCAACAGGAAGTGACCATGAACCTGAAAAGAAAACGTCTTCATGGTTTTCCTTTGTGCATAGACCCACTGATAAATAACTACTGGAAACTTAATAAAGTCCTTTGCACCAGAAGTTACACGTTGTGTCTTAAAGTCAACCAAGGCTCTGCCCTATTAACTTCATTTGATCAAATTATCAAAGATGTAACTGTGGACGTGTATTGGATTGTTTTGGTTTCTTTATATAATTGCATCTTTTTATAGTGTATTTTGTTTTGCTGTAATCTGTGTATTGTTTAAAGTTTATGAAAAAGCATGACTAGGGACAAGAGTTAAAAAGTAGAAGTAGCTCCAAATTCTTCATGTAGATCAGTTTAATGCTTTTTATCGGAGCAATCGCACTACAATAAACTCAACATTTGAGTTATATTGTAATTTTTTACAACATGCATATCCCTGAATAAAAAACAGCGTGATTCATTTTCCTCAAAAGGAATTCTAACACAGAAAATCATCTGAATGGTAGAAATGTAAATCACTGTTTACCCTGCTGTCTGAGAAAACTAATGTGACCAGAAGAGGGAGACATCAAATCCCTGTGAAGACGCCCAAACAGCGTCGCTGTCCTCCTCCTCCTCCTCCTCCTCCTCGCTGCTCTGTTTGTCTCTGCTGCAGAACAATTGGACCTAATACTAATATTGTCAAACATTATTAACCTCACAATGCTGGTGATAGAAAAATTCAGCAATTGGCTCCATCACAAGCGATTTCCACCACTGCTGCAATGCTCATTACTGTGTGTTTGATTTCCAAATAATTCCTTATGACACCTGTTAGATGAGCCAAATAGATGTGGGGCCATTTCTTGGAGTCGGACCTGACAGTCAGACAAGGAGGAATTTTCTTCCTGGCAGGTTGTTCCCTTCACCTGCTCTCTGTCTAATCCCACATCACACAAGCGGGAAAAATACATAAATAACCTTTGTATCGATGTTCTTTTACCTAAAGGGATTGAATTAGTCAGTTAGTTTCAATGAAAATTCATTTTTTTGCCTCTGAGTGCTGACGTGAAGACATTCTTTCATCTCTTTTAAGCAGTTTTCTCACCATTTCCAAAGAGTATGCCCTTCCTGGTTAATTATTCTTTCTATTTTTAGAGCTAATGATACCTTCATGAAAGCACCAAAGCCACCTTTTCCACAGAAATGATCAAAAAGAAGCTATTTAAAATGAAAAACATTCTGACTGTGACCTGGCTGAAAGAGCGCGTATAGAGGAGAAAGTCTCGTCTTTCAGCAGCAGAGAGAGCAGACTTCATTTTGTTCCTGAGTGTTGAGAGATGATAGCTTTGGATTCCAAATGACGGGGATCGACGTGACGTGAGGCTTTTCAACAATCTGCAATAATGACCTTTTCTCAGAAGCTACAAACTGTCAGGTAATAACACGTCTCAGGCTAAAAAAAAAAATGGACACTCTTTTGGCACAGGTAAAAAGTGTTACCTGGCAACCTGCAGTGTCCTATCAGTATTCAGTGAGGAGATACTCTGGAGATGCTCGTCCTACCTACAAAGACCTGGTTCAGCCTGCTTTCTACAGGCCCCATGACCCCCCTGCACAAACAACAGCCTCATTCTCTGCACCTCTGCTGACCTCATTGTCTCTTTGTGAAGGGAAAGTCCAGAGTTGCATTCTGTTAAATGGCAAATGGTGCATCAACGGCGAGCGGGACAGACCTCTCTACCTCTGGCACAGGCCTACAGATGAGCACGGACACTGCTGCCTTTTCCTCAGGACTGTACGAAAGGAAAACATGGTAAATACTCACTACACCTCGCTCTAGCTGTCTAGCATATGCAAAGACACTTAATCTCATCATTTCACCTTCACTTGCACCCTTCAAACGTTCAGTAACAGCTGCTCTTTACACCTGACAAACTTGTTTTACAAATATATCTGTCACATTTACAGTTTGTTTTTTGCTGTGCATCTTGTGAACTTTGCTACACAGCTGTATGCATTTCAAGATTGCTTTTTACAATATGCAACTCATTCCTATTCACAGTCTAAAATGACATGTTTAGCTACACTGGAGCACTGCAGTAACACAAGAGAGAGCAGATGGCATAGCATTTATTTTGATGGATTTTTATACTTCTATTGTATAATACCAAGTCTGCATTTCACAGTTACGGAGGGCTTTATTATAATTACTGTAATGCTCTACAATATGTTGCTTATAGAAGCAGCTGCTCCTTGGAGAAGTAAGCCTCTGAGGAGGACACAAACACACACAAACACACACACACACACACACACACACACACACACACACACACACACACACACACACACACACACACACACACACACACACACACACACACACACACACACACACACACACACACACACACACACACACACACACACACACACACACACAAAATCACACACACACACACACACACACACACACACACACACCACAGAGAGATTATAGTTTTCTGAAAACACTAACAGAAAATGTGTTCCAAACTTTGAATTGAACCATGTTGTACAAGATGCAATAACAGACCTGGAAGAGCTTCACTGTGAGGAGATATGTGATGCACACACCTGTGCACACCTACATCTCTGACTCCTTACATACAGGCTGGTCAGTGGTGGCTTACATGCAGTAATACCGTGCCCCTAATACATCTCACAGGTGCACTGTGTCAGAGGAGCAGATGGTCAGCAGATAGCTTTTGTATCAAACGTTTCCAAATGTCTGAAAAACTAACTGTACTTCATACAGAGTCTTGATGGAGATGCACTATCAGTGATTGAGAACCCGGCGGCTGTCAGCCATTCTTTTCCACCGGAGAAAACCGTAGGAGACGCAGCGACCAGAGGAGTGCAGGGCTGGTTTAAAGGGATTCATTCAACAACACACGGTGAGCTCCAGTGATCCAGTAGGATTCAAACTTCGGAAAAAATGACACGAGCTATTAAATCATGCTGAAACATGCCTAGACTGAGTCCATCACCAGTGAACTGTTAAGAAGTAAAGCAGGTCTGTCTTATAAATAGAGATGCTCAGATATCATTCTTTCCTCTATCATACATATTCACATACCTAGACCAGAATAACAGCCGATATGCAATATCCATTACCAGCAGGCTTCAAAGATAGATTTTTTGGAAAAACACAGATTGATGACATTTTGCAAGCTTTGACAAACATTGTACCCCATGCCAGCACACCACTGCTGTCGTTTGTCATCATTACGTGATCATTTACCTGAAACCTGCTGCTTTTGGGGAAATAATAACATATGGTGTGTGATCGTTGCATGACTTGTGTACTTGCTGTCACAGTTTTGAGCGGTATCAGAGGCCAAAACTGATACACAACTCTAACAGTTTATTTTGACTCTTCAGTGCCATTCATGTATGGACTAAAGTTAATAAAGTCCCTGCTCTGTCGCTACGCTGTGTGTCTGTGAACTTTGTGTGTAACAGCTGACATTTAACAATTGTCTTCAGATCTTATCTGGGATCAGAAGGCTTTAACTCCAGGCTTAATTGTTGCTATAGCTCACAGGCTGTTGAGGCTGCTGGCAGCCGTGTGTGCAGTTGGACTCCTGGGAGGCCTGGCTGTAGGTGTCTGGTTTCTAGGTGAGTCATTGTGTTGAGAAATAACCACTAAATTAGTTTAACAGTAACCGGGAACTGGAAACGAATGTGCAAAATGTCTCGTTCGAGCCACTTAGCTGCTGCAGACTGTATTTTCAGGTCACTGCTGCTCTATACAGCAGGGCCAGACTGGATATTTTTAAGACGATTTAAAATCAGATATTGGAAGTTTTGGAAAATGTAACATGAGGCTGAAACTAACAATTATGGTTTCTGCTAACTAATCTGACCTAAGAAAACTGATAAATGCACAGTCTTCAAATTGCTCCTTGTTATGTCCAAACATTAAAACATAAAGTTACGTGTTCTTCATTTAGGAACAGCAACAAATTGTCAGGCGGAAACTTTCAGTCTTTGCCTGATAAATTAAGGAAACTGTTCTCAGATGACCAAAACATTCACAACTGCAGCTCTCATGAAACAAAAGAAATTCATTAAGTGTATTTTTTTAGAGGATGTGGAAATATTTGATTAAATCTTGTAAAATAGTATTGCTCAGCGTGTCAGGGTTGGTCTGTTCTGCCCATGATCTGATAGCATTTAGTTCAAATCAACACTTTATCTTTCAGTTTCACTGGCTAATTACAAGTGTGATTAACAACATCCTTATCTACAGTAAAATTCCTTCTGAAGCCCTCCTACTCACAAAGTCCTGTGGGGCTCGGGGACACAAAGGAGACGCCTTTCTGCAATGTGACAGAGGATATTTCCATCTCTGACCCGAGGAAAGGTCTGTGTTTCCTCCTCTTTCTGCTGTTTGTTTTGATTCTCTCTGTTATAACTTACCTAACAGGGCTGCACATTTTGATGCGATTCTTCATGCTGGGTCATGGTTCACCTCTGGAGTGATTTCAAGTTGAACAGAGGCACAATTACCATTCAGCCGCTGCTTCTTGTTGCCTTTTGTTCGCTCTTGAGATGTGCCCATTGACTCGCATGAAAACATCACAAATAATGATCTGTTTGTACTGACTGCATTAGCATAGATTCATGTGTTTTTGTTTTTTTTACGAATCATTTCCCACTCATAGAAGAGGCTCGTTCATTACTGTTGACTGAGAGCTCGTCTCTGGAGCGATTTTCAATCAATCAGGTTCAGTGTTTTACAGAATCAGCGCAGAGAACTCTCTCCTGGAGATCCAGCTGGGGAAGCTTCCCACCTGGCTGCCTGTGTGCTATGAGAGGTGGAACTCCTCGCTTGGGACGCTGGTCTGCAGACAGCTGGGTCATCTGAGGTCCTGACAGCCTCACACACCACCTCAGCTCTTAAAAATGATTGAAACTGGAGCACCCACTGACTTAGGCTCCTTTAATCTTAGCCTTCTTTGCCAAGGTTGAAGGCTCGGCTTATATATGATCTGCCAATACCTCATTTGCAATCTTTCTTCACACGCTATGAGTCTGAATTATCTTAATACTCTTTCCCACCCATTTTGAATATTTTCTCTTAGCAGACTGACCAAGCATAAAGGAGTGAATCTCACTGATATCGGGCCAAACTACACTAATGGCTTTATACAAATTACCTCAGAACACAAGAGCAATCTGGAAAATATGTGGCAACTCAGGTAAGGCAATTTGTCAGGGGACATCATATTCGTAATGATGAAGAGAAAATTGTGGCTACCAGCACATTAATTATGCATCATTAATTTCCCTATTTATTTTCATTTAGGGGAAGCTGTATCACAGGGAAGGTTATCGCTTTGCAGTGTTTTGGTGAGCAAATTAAAGTTAACTTTTTGTTTGACTTTGCACCCAACACCCAGCCCTGTGGTCCCTTCCTTATTTATAACACTTCAGAAAAAGCTGCAGAGAGTGAATGATGCTGGTTTGCTGCGGCGCTCCAGCCCCCTTTTTTTTTGATGAATGGTTCTCTGTGCAGAGTGCGGGACACGAGCAAAGCTGCCCAGGATAATCGGGGGAGTGGAGGCCACGCTGGGCAGGTGGCCGTGGCAGGTCAGTCTGTACTACAGCAACCGTCACACCTGTGGAGGCTCCATCATCACCAGTCAATGGGTAGTCACAGCCGCCCATTGTGTGCACAAGTAAGCCAGCTGACCTTACCAGTGCTAAACATCCAGGGTTACAGACTCTCTGAGAAGGAGAATTATCACTCATTAACAGCTGCAGCACACTGGACACATGACAGTGCTCTCTTATCAGTGTCTGCCCCTTTTTTTTTTTCCTTTCTTATCTGAAATGTCAGCTACAGACTACCTCAGGTGTCCAGCTGGGTGGTCTACGCCGGTATCGTCACCCGCAGCTCAGCTAAAATGGCCCAACACACCGGATACGCTGTGGAAAAGATCATCTTCAACAAGAACTACAACCACAGGAGCCACGACAACGACATAGCCCTGATCAAACTGCAGGCACCTCTAAATTTCTCAGGTCGGGCTGTGAGCGTCACTGTGAGCTTAGTGTAAACTCAGACAGCAGCACTCCAAAAACACTGAAAAATTCAACACTCTGACCTGAGTTCACATTTAATTTTCTTATTCTGACGCATTTTAGCAGACAAGCCGTCATCAGACCACTGCAAAGGTGTATTACTGCTCTTTTTGAAAAACCAAAACCATTACTGCTCCATCTCAAGTTGAACTCATTTCTGCAGCAATGTCCACCAGTGAATAACACTTCCATTAAAAGAATACAAGCATCTCTCGCAATAAACCCTCTTTGCAAACAACTCTTTACACTCCTGTAAGACATTTTTAAAAGGTCTGAAAAAGAATAAATTGAATACTGATGCCTTTATAGGACCTACTAAAGAAAATGAGGCAATTATTCACAATGAGAGATACATTTGCGTGTTAAAAGAAAGCAGGATAAGAACTGTGTCGGGAATTTCTACCTACAAATGCGGTATCAAGTCAGCCGGTGAGATAAGACATACCGCTTTGTCCAAAGGGGGCGCCAAAATCAACACAGACAGAAAGTTCATAGGAGCTTTAAAACTGAGATCTAAAATTTAGCGTGGATTGGCAGCAGACGAACAGTCGTTAAGAGTTAGATTAAGAGTTAGATTCTGCGCATTTATCAGTCTGCAGAGGGAATGTCAAACATTTGTGGGAAGCTGTAAAATACTGTTTGGAGTCAGTGAGGACTTAAGTGGTCCTAATAAATTATGACATGTAAACCCAATCCAGGTAAAACTAGAAAGAGTCTAAAGGCACGAACAGAACAAGACACAAAAGTCCCCCAGTGTTTTTTTTCATAAACATGTTAATGTTCCTTTATGTCATAAAGTCACGGAAAGATGGAGAGGAGAATTCGTAAGGACTGTGGTGCACGGGGATGGTTTGTTTCTATAAACTGCCTAATGGTGCGTTTCTTTTCTGTGAATGCAGAGAAGCAATGAAAACTTATTTTACTCTTTAAAGGACGGTAAATCAAAAGCATCTTTCCTAAGAATGAAAAGTATTCGACCAGCTCTTATCATGGCTGCCGCTCAGATATCCAGGTCATTTCATTTAGTTATAACCTTCCAAAACTATATCTTCAAGCATAGCCCATTACACAATGGGCACAACATTAGAACAGTGTGTGTATGCCTCTCAAACAATGCAGATGAAAAGGATTTATAACTATGAAAAAAAGGGCTGGAACATGATAATTAAATCCAAATGATCATGCTCCAACCTGCAAGAATTATAAATTAATAGCCCTTTTCCCCCCCTTTAATTAGATACAATTAGGCCCGTGTGCTTGCCTCAGTATGACTCTGACCTTCCAGGAGGTACACAGTGCTGGATCTCAGGATGGGGATACACACAGCCTGAGGGTGGTGAGATGCTTCTGCACTGCTCTAAAACAAATTTACATCTGCTGCAAGTCTGATTTACAGAAGTTGTGCAGTGTGCAGTGTATCGAAAAAGTAGCCATAACTCTGTTTTTATCTCTCAGTTCACTCACCGGACACCCTAAAAGAAGCTCCTGTTCCCATTATAAGCACCAAGAAGTGTAACAGCTCCTGCATGTACAACGGAGAGATCACGCCGCGCATGCTCTGCGCAGGATACATAGAGGGAAAAGTGGATGCATGTCAGGTAAGATGCATGCACATAGAAGCACTTTGCTGAGGCGTTGTTAAGATTCATTCTTACTTCTGTCATTTGTGTACGTTCAACTGGTGGCATGATGACTGCTGGGTGAGTGTGTTTTCAGCAATGTTTCTCTTTACCTTTCCAGGGGGACAGTGGGGGTCCTCTAGTCTGCCAGGATGAAAATGTGTGGAGGCTGGTCGGGGTCGTCAGCTGGGGGACAGGCTGTGCTGAACCCAACCATCCTGGAGTTTACACCAAAGTGGCTGAATTCTTGGGCTGGATCTACGACATGATAGAGGTAAACAGACCTTTAAGACATTCTATGCTAGAAAGAGACCAAATACTTGTTCAGTGCAGCGGTACTTTGACTGACCTACTGTATATAGGAAATTGCAATTTATGCGATACTACTTCTCTGTATTTAGAGGTAATACACAACATTGTTTTCTTTTATGTAAAACAAGAAAACAAAATGAAAATCCTTTCATGTCAGAAGCTGTAACAAGAACGTTTGGCATTAGCTTTAAAATGTTTCTTTCCATCAACTGCGCCACACATCTGTTTAAATTTGGCTTGATTTCTCCAACATTAAAAAGCTGCTTAGGCAGACATTAAATACAGCATTAATTATGAATATGATTCAATTCTATGACTTACTGAAGGGTCATACAACTGCTTAATGATTGTTTTTATTTCAATACTGTATTTGCAAATAGGCTACTTATGTTCTTCTATTTTAATAACCTTACAATCTTTTACTGAGTGTAATATTACAACTTTTCTTTCGGGAATTCAAAAATATCACAGCTTTAATTAATCCCAACACAGTAATCATCATGATTGTTATAATACCAGCAACAGATAGGAATTGTAGTGTGCACAATGGAGTGTAAGTGCAGTTGTACACTGATTGCTTATAATTACTGTTTATCTTTGCAGAATTACTGAGAAGGACAAACGGAGCACCAAAAGCATGCTATGGATTCTACTGTTGGAGACACTGGAAATTTACAGTTATTATTTTATGTCAGTTATTGCATGTAAACTTTAACACAGACTGTAGACATCTAAATGCATGTTTACGTTACATTTTTCATGTATTTAATATAAACGACGCCTCTAACAATGTGTGCAGTGTGATTATTGAGCTGCAGTTCTGTTGTTCACCGCCAAGTGGCATCGGTGGAACGTTTCCTCTCATCTAGTTTCCATGGCAACACACAACATTAGCTTAACTGGCATTACTTTAATTTCCCAAATATTGAGTGGTCGTTCATTTGTGTGTGAATTAGCTAGATATATTTGAATACTTAGAGCATTAAAAAAAAGGCAACAGTCTTTAGTAACACTGTAGAACAGCTGGTTCTCAAACTTTAACTCAAACTTCAGCGTGTTGTGTAGCTTGTTGATTTGTTATCAGACAGCAAGCTAGCTAGCTTGCTACAGTTAGCCCTAGTGTTTGCTAAATTCAGAGATAGACATTCACCTGAAGATGTCCTCCACTTGCAGTGGACAAGATGTTGTACAACAGGTTGATCAGTTCTGGTCAATGCTGGATGATCTTTCTCAAAATGACCCAGCATCTTACCGCAAGTTTATAGAGAAACACATGAAGGAAGGAGCTGAATTCAGCGCACCGCCAGAGCTCGACTCTTGTTTGTACACGGACATAGTGGTAAGTTTACTGCAGGCAGCAGCAGCTCAAAGCTTTTTGCTATAGAGTCTAGGCTACAGACATTTTACAAAACAGCAGGGAAAGCACAGGAGAGACTCACAAATAAAGGGTCGGTTTCCTTAGGTGTTGATGCAAATTTTGTGACCTGTTAGATTCTGCGACCCAAACAGGAAGTTAAGCTGTTTCCCCTGAACATAACTTGATTAAATTATTGTATTTATCATTCCATATGTGCTTCCATTAAGTTTTGAGTGAAATTCAATTTCTAGTAACTTGAGGAAAATGTTTTAATTCAGAGAGAGTGACAGATTTTGATTACTTTGACTAAACTGAAGTGTGTTGGTCTGTTTAAAGAGCAATATTCCTCTTGTGTTTTACCTGCAGTTAATCCTGAAGCATATCATAATCAATCAAAAATAAAATGTAATGTAATGGGTATAACAAAATTAGGTAGCCTTTAACACCTGCAGGCTCTTGGCACTGGCATAAAAATTCCAATAAATGTTTGTGATGATGACAGAATTAGGTTTGGCTCTACTGTCAAGCCCTTAACAGAGAGCATCTAACTTATATTAGACCGTTAAGCTGCCACACCTTTGTTCTTTTAAAGGTTAGAGTAAGGGTGTGTTTTGACAGGTTTTTCTGACAGAGGGTACATCTGTGTCCACAACAGGGGCCCAAGAAAGGGTCGTTGTATATCAACATATGCAGCTGGAAACGTGTGCCTGCTCCTCAGGATCCCAGCAGGCCTGTACCTGTGTGCTCAGGAAAATTGGAAACAGACACAAATGAAGGTCAGGTAAAGGACAAAGCTGGGCTGCCTTACAAGCTACAGAAATAGTTATAGTACATTTCTTACTTAATGAAATCAAGGAAGCTAATAAATGGTGTGTTTTGCTTTGCAGGTTGTTACACTGTGGTGGATGTGGCTTTTAACCCTGCAGTGCTGCAGGAAAGTCAAAAAGACAAAACAGAAATCTATTTGCTCGCCTTGAGCTTTGCAAAGCAGCAACATGGGTTGAGATTATCTCAGAAATATGAAGTCGTCAGCTGTAGCCCAAAAAGTAGCCCAAATGACTTTCACCGCCGACTCGGGTTTAGCCAGTGGCCTAACAACTTCAAACAACAAGACACAGGTAGAGCAGTAAATCCTATACCCTCTTAATTAGCCAAATACCCTTTATGTTTGAGCTCTGTTCTTTCAGCTGCAGGTGTATAAACGTATACTTACTTCTGTACTGTACATGTTCTAATAATCCATAGTGTTCCTTTCTACAGCAAGCCAGACCCCAGCTGCCCTTTTGCAGCAGATCTCCTCTCTACGCTCAGAGACACAAGACCAGCAGCCAGTGGCCCAAATTATCCCCAAAGCTGCAGAGCACAAAAAGAAGGATTTGATCCAGGTCATCTCCTCCACATTTGTGCAGCCTCAGAAGCCAGACTACCAACTCGAGGTGAAGAATGATACAGCGGGAGTTCCTCGCAGCGTGGAATTGACAGTGGAGCTGCCAAAGGTTTCCTCCATGTTAGAATGCCAGCTGAGTATCTCGAAGGTTAGCACTTGCACACTCCCCTGAACAGTTATAATGAACCTTTTTAATGATACAATGTGTGTCGATGCGTAGTTGGGTGTCATAAAGAATATATCTTTGACATGTTTCTACATTTCTCAGTCCCACAGTGTTATGACTTTTATTCTCTGCAGGACGACGCCTTACTGGAAGTGGAGGATGTCTACTATTTACACGTGGATTTCCCAAAAATGGTGAATGAAGACACAGCGTCTGCCATCTTTGACAAGAAGAAACGAAGGCTTACTTTGAGAGTAGATGCTTTAGAACCCTAATTGAGAAACAGATTTACACCAGGGCATTTAGACCTTTTTTGGGAACTCGCTGATAAAGCTTTTTGATGATGAAGGTAACTCAAGAGTTCTTGCTATGCAATTTAAAATTCCTTGTGAAAAGATTTAAGTATGATGAGACCGTGCTTATCCTCTTCAGGTAACAAACAAACACTCTTAAGGCATTCTGTAAACTGATCCTTCCCCGGAACCAAAATGCTGTTTTTTAAATAAACACATTTTTCACTCTGCTCATTTATGCTGCGTGGGTTGATGTGCAGCGGCAAATGTAATTCCTTACCCAAAAAACATTAATTGAGTTTAACGACAATCAGCAGGGTTTGTTTACTTTTGTGTGGGTGTAGGAGTGGAGGAGCATAATGGCTAGGTGCTGGTTTACAGTGTCATTACGGCGTGTAAGGGGAGTAATTGACAACAAAATGATGCATGCAATAATTCATGTTTATTAAAACATCAAAATTGATACAGAACAACAACATCACTATTTGGCAATCTGGAACATGTGGCAAATGTCAGCAAACACTTTTATGTTAAGGTTTGTGTATTATGCATTGGTTACAGCTTTTTAGACAGCAGCATATATTTGTTCTTATTTTTTCTGTAAACCGTATTATGGGTCTTTTTTCAAATCAGTTTTAAGTATTACAATACTGACCTTTAATGGGTAGTCCCATTTATTCATTTATGAGCTGCAAACAATGTCTAATACCCATTCCTTAAATAAATAAAAGTAGTCAAATTCTTCATTTGAAACATTCATTTTTTAAACTTTTTTTTTGTATAGAAATGGTGTTCCATCTATTGGTCCCAGTGTAGTGTATTATAACTTTACTCTTTTTATGGCATCACAAGTATTCTCAGTGGAATCCTGGTCCAGTGGGAACTACTGAGGTTTGTAGTGGTGATCTCTGGTTTTCAGCTCTACCTCCTCTCTCCGTGGTCCTCCTCCACCCATGCTACAATCTTTCCCTCCCAGCCAGGCACTACTGCGCCGTCCTGGAAGACCTGAACAGCGAACATTGCACATTTACATATCCAAGAAAAACTCACATCTATTATGTACAGAGGTGCAGGACAGTGTTATTGAATTCTCTGAGATGGAAATGAGGCCTCCTGCAGTGTTTTGAAGTACTGTGCAGCCACAGCTATTATTAGCATATCCTGCTCTATAAATGGCATTTCATATTTGGCTGATGTGAAAAGAAGTAGGGGCTGTAATTTTACTCCCACGCCTACCTCCTCTTTCACCGTGCCAAACTCTGGGTCGAGGGCCTTGAAGTGGTATCTGAAACTGCCTTGTCTGTCCACAGCAGCCTTGAAGTCTCGCAGTGTCACCTCACCCAGCCTGCGAAAGCACAGTGTCAGTCATAATCTCTGCCCACACACCCACATTGGCATTAAGCTTGTCTATGATTGACATCTAACCAGCAAAGATATAGAAGCATGTAGATGTAGCTTTAGTCATGCCAGAATAAATCCATGTTTTCCCTTGTTGTTTGTTTGAAATCCATGCACGATACAAAAAAGAGAATAAACACTAACAACAGCAATAAACGAACCATCAAATGTTTATTGTCACCTTTTTGGGATGTTGATCAAAAACGGTGTGAGCGAGCGATCCGTGAAGTAGAGCACTTTAGTGGAGACGGTCGTGTCCAACCCTGGGCTGCTGTGCGAGTGGGCCATTTCTGGGAATGAAAACAAAAACAGAAAACACTGTTTTAAAAACAAGAGTTTGAAACAGCTCCATCCTCACAGCCAGTAATGCCCTCTCCACACACAGCAGCGTGATTGAAAGGCACAATTTGATTTAACAGACTAGTGATACTGCAGACGATGACAAATACCAAACAAAACAAAGACTTTATTTGTCTCACTTGAGCTCGGAGGCCAGGACTCACGGTCTGTGGAGTTTGCTCTGCGTCCTGGAGATTTAAATTCCTCCTGGAAGAAGAAACAAACACTCATGCAAAACAGTCAAATGTCATCTGCTGCTTACTTATTGTTCATGAGGTGACAGATGTGATGACGCTGAAAGTGTGTAGTTGCCTACCCCTCTGTCCTGTCTACGCTGGGTGTCCACAGAGTGTAAACGGTCCATGAGACTGCCCACGCCCTGCTCCAGTGTGTCCAGTGTGTGATGTTGGGGGTCATGGCCAGAAAAGCTGTCCCTCAAACTACGCAGAGCCTCCCTGACCAGCTGCAGCTCTTCTCCCTGTGAAACAGCGTCTTGATAGTCATACATTTAAAGAAATGTGTATTGTTTTCTTTAAATGAGCAAAATACTTTCAACAAGAAAATAGAAAAATACATTAAAAAGGCATTTTAAAATGAAATAAAAGAGTGTACATACTGGTGCACTATGTTTGAATACTGGAGGTGAAGTTGAAGTCACTGAGTTACTGTAACCACCGCTTTCACTCCTAAATGACTGCAAAAGAAACGGTAAATGTAAATACCTAAATAGGGGCAGCTGATTTCCTTCGTATGTATTATTTCCTTCTAAACATGTCTTGTTAAAGGTACTTGAAATAAGTCTTGATCTGTACCCGTCCTCGGCTGACTTCATGTGATTTATGTTGAGCCTCATCGAGCTTCTGCTGCTGCTGCTGCAGTATTCTGTCCTTCCTCCCAAGTTGCTGCTGTTGTGACAAGAAACATTTGGATCACAGAAGTCTGTGCATACATTTATGTATCAAGAGAATGCACCGAAGCGTAAATAATTAAAGACGATACCTCATATTCACTGAGGAATTTGTTCCTTTCGCTCAACTTGTGTTTCAGCTCTGCCTGCAAACAGAAAAATCAGCATGATAAACACGCGATACATCACTCTCACATAATCCTGCATCCATGGGTTAAGCAGGTGAAATATTTTAAAGTGTCAAACGGAAATCATCGCTTGTCTCACATTTTCCCCTTCCAGCTGATCTTTGGCCATGTTGCTCCTCAGTAGTTCCTGCTTCAGCTGCAGCACAGCATCATCCTGCACCGCCAGACGCTGCTGCAGAGCATCCTAATGAGAAAGCGGAGGAGATCAAAGAAATGTCCACAAAAGACCTGAATACAGATACAGCAGCATCCACCTGCCTTATGGAAAGCATACACACACCTTTGAATGTCCTCATCTCTAAAAAAGAAGTGAAAAACATCTGGAGTTTGTGTAATAGAAACCGCAGAATATCCAGTTTGAGAAAGCACAAGAGAGGAGCAGATTGAATTATATCCTTTAATCCGGTTTAATTCTCACTCAAAGGACAAAATTAGAGGTTTACCTTGATGGCCTGAAGGTGGCGTGCCTCCTGTTTGTGTCTAAGGAGTTCTCTCTAAGAGCGGCACAAATGAACAGAGACATTAGAGAGAGGGACTCTTTGCTCAGCAGCTCATCTATATTAAACCTAATTACATTTACTTACTGTACCTTGAGATCAAGGCCTTCCTCCACGCTTTGGTCCAGACGACTGCGGATTAGGACCTTCAAAGGGAGAGAGGGTATGAGCGGCGTAATTAGAGAATGGAAAAATGTCAGAACGTATGAGGAGGCAATGGGGCCGCATGACAGTGGGCGAGCAGATCAGAGAGATTCAATGGTGCTCTGCTGTAGCTGCTCTGGAGAGGAGTGAGGGCTGTACACATTATCACAACAGAAGGCCTGACATTGACACTTCTCACAGAGCACATAGCAAGTTGTAATTTTCTCGAGTTAGCAGAGAGAGGGCACTGTACCAGCTGCTGTTCGGTGTTCGCCCGGTTATCTCCGAAGCTCATAGATCCATCCTGGTCCTCCTCAGGGAGAGAGCCATGGAGCAGCAAAGCCTGAGGACAAAGACACACACACACACACACACACACACACACACACACACACACACACACACACACACACACACACACACACACACACACACACACTTATAGACACAGTGTGAAGGCCTGTAAGCACTCTCATTAAATATACATAACAGAGCAGCCCTGATGCATTCTGTATTTGTATTTGTAAATACAGCACTTTGGGATTTTTACAGACTGTACAAATCCACAAATACTTTCAAAGTATAAAATACAATCCTAATAACTGGATATGTATCATGTTTATTGAAGAGTTAGTTTTTTTCTTTAAACAATAACTTATCAAAGTCAAAGTCATCTTTATTGTCAATTTTTGCCGTACATACTGGACATACAGAAAAATCGAAAAAACGTTTCTCTCTGAACCAATAGATTAGTATTTTTAATTAAAGTGCTTGTTTGTTCTGTAATCTGATCACTATCTTCTTTTAGTATTTACCAACAGCTTAAAATCAATAACACAGCGTCAGGCACCATTTCTTTTGTGTAACTACATATATCCATCTCAATCCTCGAAAGTCATTTTGCAGAAGAAAAAGTCTGAAGTGCCTTTGATATTTTGTTTTACTAATTCCAGGAGAGATCTGAGATGTGTGGGCGGAGAGTCAGAGATCTAGTAACAAGCCACAGAGACTCAAAATAACATTTATAAAATCCAAAACATGTTTGTAGCTTATCTGGACCCCAGATAGAGAAAGTCAAACAGGTTCAGGGGAGCATAAACATTGTATACGTTGTGGACGTGTGTTGACATGACAGGTTGGGGTGTGATGAGTAGCAGATGTCTATGAGTGGCCATCGATGTCTAACACACTATTCTGCTGGTTTGGTTTACCAGGTACTGTGCTACGACAATGCCAGAGCACATGGGGTTGGCACTCTAAGAACATCAAATCCCAACTCCAGCATTTCACTGTCTCTCTCTCTCTCTCTCTCTCTCTCTCTCTCTCTCTCTCTCTCTCTCTCTCTCTCTCTCCTGGACTCATCCCACCCAGCACCTGGAAGCTTTTACTGTTTGGCTGCTGTTTTTTGTTTGCTGTTCACAATACCGGATTGTGCACTTCATCAAGTCACACACTACCCTTTTAAATCCCTTAAATAACTTATAAAGAGAATCCATAACTGTTGTTATTCCTTTAGCTGTGTACTAAATCAGAATAAATGTTGTAAATAAACCAGTCTAACAGCTGACACCTCATGCTTCTATTTATATATGTTGTACAATGTTAAAAAAACGTTTTTGTGGCTGCACTACTAATTTATAGAATATAGTCAAACATAAGGAATACTCCATAAACTTCATTTTATTGCCATTCCTTCAACACATAATGACTTTATATTAGATCTACTCTGCTGGTGAAAATATGGAAAACACATACCGGTATATATGTTTCCCCATTTAACATTATAACCACTGTTGACAGGTTGTTCATGTTTTTCTATTCAATAAATGCAACGTATACTTAAATCCTTGCAAATGATCATACACTTCACTTCATTCATCTGGTCACTAGATGGTCGCTTCGTCGTCAGGATCACACAGATTCATTTGCATACACATTTAAATACTGAGACATCTGTACATTGATTTTAACGCTGGAAGAATGGAGATTAGATTATCGGCCTGACCAGCTGTTAGATAAATTATAAATATTATCACATTAAAATGGACAAAAGAGATCTTGTGAGTCATTCTGATTATCATCAAGTGCCCTGATGAATTTTAAGTACTGAAGGGACGTGACGTTTCCTCTCTTTGCCAAATTTAACAACAAAGCATACAAATCAGTTGGTAAACAGTAATCTTGCTAGCGTAAAAATCAAGACTCAAACACCTATTTTTGTTATGCTTTGAGAAGTTATAATCCATTCGACTTAGTTCTATAGCAAAGTTTCATAAAAGTTGTTCATTTGAGTCACTGTGAAGGCTAAGAGAAGAATATCAGATGTCAGGAATCATGTGGCAATCTCATTTGATGTTATTTTTGTGCTCACATCTTCCTCTGGTGCATCTCTGCCCTCAGTGTTCATATAGCAGCAGTACAGTTTGTTTTGAGTGGTTAACCAGCAGGACTCACCTGTAGGCGGAACACCATCCTCCTGGCCTCCTGCATCTCTTTCTCCAGCTGCTCCTGGTGGGCGTCCAGCTGCTCCTCCCAGGACTTCTCCTCTTCCTGCCCATCCTGCCCGAGGGAGGGACAGAGTCCACACAGAGACACCTCCTCTGAAAGGAAAAAGGAGAGAGGGAACAGGAAGGGTAAAGCAAGGGAGGTTAGTTTTTTCATTTGTAGGGATTCATTGGTATTTTGCTTTACTATAGTTGATGTGCAGCCAACCAACCTGCAGCAGATTTCTTCTCTGTCAGCTCAGATTTGTCATCCCGAGGTTCCCCCTGGTGCTCAGACTGATCGTGGAGTGTTTCCTCTTTGGGGGTGTCAGTGGCCTGGGTGATAACATACTCCTCTTTGGGGGAGTGAGCAGGGCTGGCTGAGCTGAGACTGAAACAGATGGCAGGCACATGCAGGAGTGAGCGTGTTTGCATCTCCTGCCAAACAAATGGCGATAAATAAACCAAGCAACATAAAATGGAGATGTACGCTTAAATAACTCCCGAAGGAGCATAAAAAATGTGAATTAATCCCATCTGGGCTAAATATTTTAAACCATATCCGTTTTTAAACAAGTAGAGCCCATAGGAATACAGCGCATCACAGACAGGCTGTTTAAGAAAATTTATGAAAACACAAGACAGAACAGGATTGAAACCTTTTCAGAAAAGGGAGCAGGAACGCAAACAACTCTGTCATTTTTCCCAGAGGAAATACTTTACATAGTTTTCTCCCCCTTTGGTCATAATTTTAAAACATAACCCTGATATATTTTCTGAGTCCCTGGTCTTCTCTGCAGCTCGAATGGATACAAATTTTGTGTTTCCTGAGAGCATCTCTAGCAGCCTGAGGTCCTGCCGGCTGTCATCTTCACTCTTCTGTGTTTGTAGAAATGGGTTACAGCCTCTGTGACCTGTAACCTATGGCATTATGCATGGTCCTTTAACTGGGGATTTCTTCTTTTTGCTTCTGTGTCTGCCTGGGAAAACATGCCTGTGTGTGCGGAAACAGATCTAAACTCTTTTCCAGAGAAGGAACTGAAAAGTATCACAACTCATCCCCCATGCTCCTCAGGCCAAGAAACTAAGATGGAAGAAATAACTGTGGACTAAACTATGAAATAAATCTGTGTTTACAAACTAAGGAATCCCCTGAGGGATCACTTCTGCAAAGCTAAACATGCTATTTCCATACACATGCTGCAAGATTGAGATTGTAGCTGACGAGATTTTTTGCTTATCTAATAGCATTACTCAGCACGAGAAAATAGCACAACAGACACTAAACAGTAACACTTGTTGTGCACATAATCCTGTGACTGCTGATAATAATGTGCACATAAGTTCTGTCTCTAAACCACCCAAAAAAAAAAATGCTTTTAATGCTTTCAGGCGCTCCGTGAGGTTTTTACAAGGGTGAACATTGTTAAAGTTTTGTAAGGGCTATTTGTGTTTCTCAGATGTGTTTCAAATGAAAAATATATAAAACCGTTGCAGGTTTAGCAATGTGTGAATTAAAGAGAACTGTCTTGCCTTAAATTGGTTATAGGGTTTCAAGGACTGTATACCAGTATTTTTTTTTTGTGTAGGCGGCTGGTTTAAACATATTATTAGCCCATTTTAAAATACATTTAACAGTTTACAAAGGGAAAGAAATTGAGCTAAGAACACAACCCTTTTGAAGTTGTACTTAATAAGTCATATTGAGAGAACATTGATCTCAGGAACATAGGACCTTGGAAGCATTGAATGCTAGGAACATAAACCCCTCAGCTTTGAGCTAAATTACCTTATGGGGGGCCTGGCCGGGCCACCCGTGCCCCCTCTGCCATGTTGCCACCATGCCCCACAGTTTGAGAATCACTGTATCAGGCTAATAGAATTGTTTTAGAAGAGAGAAAACATTTTAACTAAAAGTAATGACAACAACGTTACTCCTTTTTATAGACTAAAATTGGGCTGAAATACGTTGTTGTCGACTAAAACTAGACTTAAACTATAAAGGGTAAAAATGACTGTGACTTAAATTTAAAAAAACATTTTGTCTAAAGACTATAACTAAGACTAAATCTTAAAAAGCTGTCAAGATGTAAACTTCACATCAGCTTAGCAGGTAGAATGTTTACCATGTTGACCATCTTGTTTTAGCAGCTGAGCACGTTAACACTTGCAGATTAGCTCTTCACACAAAGTTTAATGGAGATACACGGGATGGATTATCAGTAGTATAAGACTTACTGTTTCATAATATCGGATGTAATATTCTCAGTACTGGACTGATAAAAATGTGTGATGATGGATTGATAAGAATAGACAGATGATAGATTAGAATTTGAGCAATTATTAACACTTCTTTGAATAGGTATTGCATGTCCTTTTTTATTTATTTAAAGTAAATCTTTGGACTTTACTGTGGCTAAATGCAACAATGCTGGTGTCAATGTGTAAATTTTTTTTTTTACCAAACAAAAAAAACAAAACATGTGCTGTATATCTGGTTTAAAAATCGTTCAATGTGCAATCTACTGTTTTTCATCATCACCCTGCAAGGCCATTGCCTACGTAGAGATCTCCATTAGGACTTATCTAAGTCATGACATTTAAGAAATGTTAATGCTACCAAATCAATGTCACTGACCAACTCCCACCTCACACATTCACGCTCCCAAACAACCACCTTCATCCCATAATCATCCCACTTTTAAGCACTTTATAAAGGAAATAATACACTATCACAAAAGTCATTGTTTACTAAATGCTTTTATGGCACTGCCACCTTTCCTCTTGAAATCACTTAACCAAAGAGAAAATACATCATTTAAACTTTTAGCAGAGATAGCTCACATGGCTAGATTCATTGTATATAGAAGCTTCAGACAGTTCTGTTCTCCGAGCTTGTCAGGAAGAGTAATTGCACCAGGTCACATCAGCTGAGAGTCTTATCAGATACTGCTGTGATTATCCCTAAGTCTTTTTGCAAAGGGGATCAAAGTAGCGGCCTCCAACTAATCTTGTCATTGCAGATGATGACATTATCGAGATATCCTCTGTCATTGTCTCAGGGTGCATCAGGTCAATAAACTAACAAATTAACTTTAGTCGCACTCACTGCTACAATGTTGCACAAAAAGAACAAATACAAAGAACACAGATAGATTTGGAGCATATGGGTTAGGCACGGATTAGTGCTGGGATTTACAGGAGATGAGCTTCAGAGCTACAGATTACCAGCATTTGATCAGCAGGGTTGGAAAGTTGTCCAGCGTGAGGTGCTTAAATTAGTTTCTCTGTATAATGCTTTGTTTCCCTTTGTTAACAGGGAAATATTTTACTTTTTACTCCACAACCTTTGTCTATCATAATGTTTAGTACTTAAAGGGATACTTCACCCGTTGAAACATGAATCTGTATTGAAATTGGGTCATATATGTAGTAGAAATGTGAAATCAATTTTGAAGTTGGTGCCTTCTTGACCGAGAAAAGGCAGAAAGTGTCTTTTTGGCTCATGTGGATGAAAGACAACAACTCCCAGAATGCACAGTTCCACAGCAGCCGCCTCCTGTTCCTCCATCAGCCTCAACTGCTCGTTGCTACAGTATATTGCGGCTCGTAGAGATAGCCACGAACATCCGCGATTCGAGCACAAGACCTTCAAAATCCCCTTCATCCATATCAGTTTGAAGTTGAAACATACTTTCCGCCATTGTCGGTTATTCTCAGCTTTCTCCACAGAGCCTGTTAGCAGAGCTTCCTAGCAAGATGGCGGACGTTGCTTTTAGATTCTGGGAGTGAGGTCCCGCCCAAAAACACGAGGAACTAGCGATGTAGTTTCAACCCCTCTAACCAAATCAGCCTTTGATGACGCAAAAAAATCGGAGGCTCCATTTCAGACAAGAAATAAGGAGCTTTCCCGTCTCAGGGGAAAATGAGGGCGGGATGCACGACCATTCAAAAATACTACCATGTTTCTAATGATACAAAGCTTAATGCAAATGGGTGAAGTATCCCTTTAAAATTAATTGCATTGGAATGTTTTTTTTATTATCTTATCAAATATAATTAAACCAGGACGCCGGTGGTTAGTTAATGCACCCCATGTACTGAGGATGTTGTTGAAGCGGGCGGCTGGGGTTCGAATCTGACTGTATCCCCTTGGATAAATCATGCAACCCTCCGGAGTCAATCTTTAAAGTTAAGTTCCTGTGAGGAACTTGGGGGTTGTGTTGATTTTGGCGACCCCTGTGGACAAAGTGTTTCCTCTTTCCTCTTCGATGAGTTTGTCCTGTACATCTATAAGTAGTATCATTTAACCATTAACACTCATCCTTCCCTCATTTAATAGTCACATGTATCACTCGCCGTGAATCTTTGATGTGGAAAATACAGAAAAAATAAAAGGCTGTTTTGACAGAGGTGCAGTTGATAGCTTCATCTGACACCTACCCCCCTGCAGTGGTTTTTTTTTGGTCATAAAGAGGCGTCGATATTAATTCAAATCTGTTTCAAAACCAGCCAATAACTCCTCACAGGAGCTTTAAAAGTAGACTGACCTCCCCAACAACAACATGCTCAAGAAAAATCAAAAATCGTCATTGACATTTTTCTGCAGTGTGGCCTTAACTTTGGGTTCATTTTTCTGCTAATACATCTGTACTTTAACTGAAATAGGATTTTAGATACCAGATGCTTTCTGGTCATGAATACGACCAGAAAGCATCTTAACTTTGGTAGTTTGCTTAGTAACTGAGAACCAGACCAGTCAAACGAGTTTTATTTAAAAGTAGAGCACAAGGGGGCTTCAATGACCAAGCGGTTAGTGCGCATGCCCCATGTACAGTACAGAGGCTAAAGTCCTCGAGAGCCGGCGGCCCAAGTTTGAAATCTGTGGCTCCTTTCCCGCATGTCATTCCCCACTCTCTCTCTCCACAGTTTCTGACTCTATCCACTGTCCTTTCTCAAAAAAAAACAAACAAAATAAATCTTAAAACAAAACAAAATTCCAAACAATTAGGCCTTTATAGTACCTATAGTTGGCTCACCTGGTAAACCCTGGACCAAATCTGGCTTACCATTGTAGCTTTTTAAAATATTCATCACAAAAAGCAGGCTTTTCTATCTGATTTTCAGATATAACATAAAATTGGTATCCAAATCATGAAATGGACCAGCTGATAATGGAGGCAAAACTGTGGTTGCTAGGCAATAGCAACTCAGTTCTCACAGACACATACAGAGACACACCCACACCTACTGCTCTATAAACACTGAACAATACCTGCACAGTTTGGGCATCAATGCCACATTGTTGAGATGTAATCGGTTACTTATGCTAACGTTGAAACACTTTTGCTTTTCCAGAAGCATAAGATGATGTAAGCTCTCCTAAAAATTAATTTTGGGCCTAATGTGATGTTTATCTTTGCTCCTGATGCGATGCAGACAAAAATAGCAGCGAGGAGCGCCATTAATGTTAAATAGATAATAAAAAACAGCTCTTACCATTTCATCTGTTTAGCTCCCATGCTGCTGTATACCGGCTTATCCTCCTATACAGTCAGAGCCCGGCATCTGGGTGATGCTCTGCTTCTCAGTCAGGACCATCACCCAAACACAGCCAGAGGCAGCGGGGAGGGGAGCAGCCCTGAAAGCAGCAACACGAGGAGCCTCCACGTTGCACACTGTGTTCAATCACAAATAACAGCACGTTCAAATCCTCTCCAGATGCATATTTCCAAAAACATAAAGCTGCAAATCCCTGAACCCTCCTCCTAAATCATAAAGAGGCTCAGGTCCTAGCTAGCAGAGACAGGAAGAAAGAGAGAGGGAGAGGTAGACAGAGTGAGAGAGGATTGGTGCTCAGCCACACCAGCGAGTGTAGTCTGCCTGGTTTCTCATTGCACACACCAGCTCCCATTCACGAACACAATGTTTTTTGTTCTTTGCGGACAAGAGCTGATGCAGCTCTTGTGCATCTATTTTACCCTTTTTTTTCTCCGCTGCTCTGTTTGCATTTATTCCCTCAGCCCTCCCTCCCCTCCTTTTCCCCTCCGTCCCTTCTGCTCGGTCGCCCTGGCTTTGTATCAGTCCTTCCTTCTTTTCAGCGTGCGAGGATGTCAGACATGGCTCAGTCTGGGTGTGTTTACCCTCCCCCTCCCCTCTTTCCTTCATTCCTCCTCCCTCCTTTCCCCTGTGCTCTCTCCTTACACAAGGAGGAGGAGGAGAAGGAGGAAGAGGAGGGATATTTTCTCCTCTCCTCTCCTTTCGCTTTGCTTTTTTTGGAGTACTGTATCTCACCGCAGCTACAAAATATATAGAGCAGACATATGATTTAACCAGAGGGAAAAGCTGCTTGGTGATTGATGATGTGTCTTTTGTTTGGTGACAAAATCACAGTCTTGCATAAGAACAACAACAGCATACCAAACAAGCTGTAATGTATAAGAGGTGAATGATATTTACACAAAGAGAGGAGAGAAATGGTATTTTTGGAATGCACACATAAGCCTTCAATTACCGCTCCTTTTGAAATCATTCACTGTTTGTTAAGGCATGAGACAAACAGCATATTAACAGCAACTATGACAAAAAGCTTTCAAAAAATGTTTGCTATTTAAAGAATGTCCTGAAACATCAGAGCTATCAGATGAAACCAAAGAGTAAAAAAATGTCAGGTTTATAATTTAGCAGCAGGCATCAGAACCAAAAGCTTCTCTCCGACATGTGCTGCTGTAGTGTAAAGTGCTCTTTTGAAGGGCATTTTGGCTGAGCACTCTGTCATTACGCTGTTAGAAATGTAGCTGCTGTCATTATATGAAATAGGTCTCTACGTGGCAGCCTACAGTACGGCTCAGAACAAACTGACTCTGTGTTACAGTCTGTATGCGCATGATCAGTACATGGGCTACTTGAGTGTTAATATGCGGCCATTACAATGTTTGTAGATAGAATAATACAGCTTTATTATTACAATTTCCATGAATGCAATGAATCAAAACAGCTAAGGTGAAAGGGCTAGAGCTGTGGATTAGTTAGTGACGAGTAACACATAAGCAAGCACTTTTGTAGTTGATTAATTGTTGAGCCTTTAAAAAAAGTAAAATTCAATTAAAGCCATCAGCTTATAAAACATTTGAAACTGACGTCTACCCTTTTTTAATAGGATATGTTGATGTAGTAAACTAAAACGTGATTATGTGTTTAGTCTCTTTACTACAGTCATCTGTAACTTGTTTATAATACTTCCTGCAGTGATACAACCCACCGCACACATTTAGGCGTTTCAGAGAGGTTTTCATCATCATCAAAGTGTTCAAAGATGTCTGATCATCCTGTCAGACGGAGCAACTGAATGTTTCTGTAGAACCTTGAGTTTGACTTGATACTTCCTTGAAAAACCTTTTGAACAACTTCAGAGAGAGAGAGAGAGAGGGAGAGAGAGAGAGAGAGCTCAGCAAGAGGGAGGGACACAATACACACAATCATTTGATCACCTGTCCTAATTCAGCTCAGTTTACCAGTAAAGTGTGGTAACAACATTGCAGACTGCAGTCTGTGTCAAAGTGCTGCTGTCTCATGTAAAAAAGCTCTTACAGTATGTGGGTTGAGTGTGCATCAGTGTCCGTGCATGTGTTTTTTACGTGTATGAAATTAATTAATCCCTACTGCTCAATTAATTAGAAACTACGGAACTACAGACTGGTTAATTAGGCCATGTCTGTGTGAACTCTGGGGCTGAGGTTTGCTCTCTGTTCAAGTGTTAAATGTTCTCAAATCTGCACGGGCTGCTGTTAATACTCCAAGTATTAATGACGCTAAACTGGAAAACATTGTCTTTCATTGAGTCTAATGTGCAATAATATATTGTTTATACCCTCGGCTTTATCTTTATTTCTTCAAATACTCTGCGCTTTAGTACATATTGCTTTAATTCTTATCTATATTTCCGCTAACAGCACCTTTATTCTGGAGCCAATAAATAAAAGGCCTGAACATGGAAGAGTCAAATAGCTAATAAATGAATGAATGTCCTCATCACAAACAAAGTTCGTTGTAAAGAAATGGCAGTCTAAACTAAAAGTCTGAGGCATTCTGACGCAATATCAAAATCCTTTATTAAACAGGGATGTGTCTACGCGACATAATCAATAATTAGCATAATCAGCTCAGGCAGTGATAGACTCTACAAAAGAAAAGAAAAATGAGTGGGGCGGCAGTAGCTCAGTCTGTAGGGACTTGGGTTGGGAACTGGAGGGTCGCTGGCTCAAGTCTTTTCCAACACAGCATGAACTGTATAATCCAAATTAGGTCACTTCTAGCTCCAAAAACACAAGATGGCATTGACTAAAATAGCAAACCCTTCCTTAACAAGGCCACAAACCAAAAGGCTATGTAAGGCTAAAGCAATTGAGTCAAAGTGGTTTTACTTCCTCCTATCTCCTGGAAGAACTAAAAGGCTCGATTCAGAGCGACTTTCTCCCACACTAAACGATGAACAGCTCCGGCTTAACAGGTTTGAATATCGGGCAAAAGGAGCCACTGATAGAGAGTTTGTTGCAGTTTGGAAAATTCAGTAACTTTTTTGAAAACCTATATTCAAGCAGCTTTCATAAAGTTGCTACTGTTTCTTCTGTTGGGCTTCTCTTTGAATATTTGATGATTTTTAGAAGACAAGGACAGACTCAGGAAGTATGCTGATTTGGACCTATGGGTCTGGACTCAAGAAATAAAGAGAAGAGGACAATGGACAAACAGCAGACAAGTAGTGCTAGAGGGAATTAGATGAACACAGTGTATCTATTCTGTTCATGCGTGGATGATACATAGGAAGTGACCTTGCTGTTCAGAGTGTGATGGGAAAGTCATGCCACCGCTGGGGAGATTCAGAAGAAAGCTGCTTTGCTCCAGGGAGAGCATGCAGTCGGCCAATTTGTAAATCAAATGAGTTTCTAAAATAGAACTGATTGTTTGGACGGTCACAATGGATTCTGATTGTGAATTATTAAGTTTGCTGCTGTAAAGCAAGAGTTATAAATCTTTGTCTATTCCAGTGAGCCTTACACAGATACGCAAGAAGCCCAACACACTGATTCTATCACTGAAGAAGAGCCTATCTATTTTGTTGTCAAATACAATGAAGGAAGGAGGACGGTGGCTGATCAGCTTTATTTTTTGGGAGGATAACACTGCAGATTTTGAAAAATGCTCAAAAGTTAGTCTCGGTAAATATACGTGAGCTATTGTCCACATCAGATTGTGCAATTAATAAATGCCAAAATAAACAATTTGCTATGAAATGACCTGAACTTATCACATTTTTTATTAGAAGTTAAATATTCATGTAAATAACCATTTTAACTGATTAAGTTTCAAATATTTACAAAGAAGAAAATATAACGCAAATGTTAAAGCACAGGAAGAAGTCCAGGATCCACTTCGATTTAGACCCACTTCATTTAACTTGAACTCTGTTTACACATTTTTAATGTATTGCTTACTAACTAACACATATGATATAACACATAACAGGGCTATGGGCTATTATCATCAATGTATGAAATGTTAAAAGTTTTATAAATGATGCCACCTTAGAAATGAAATGGTGTAATGTAAAGTCAGGATATTATAAAAGTCATGGGAGTAAAAGTACCTCTAAACTCTACTTCAGTAGAGTTATTTGTTAATGTAGTTGACCGACTTCAATCACTGATAAATTGACTGTCTAACACTTCTTCAGCTTTATGGCACAATAATTGTCATACTTCTTGTTAAATGTGTACCATTGTTAAAAGCATATCAGTATTTAATACTTCAGAAGTTATACATGAATCTACATTGACACAATTGCTTCTGCATTGATTCGTGTGAATCAACAAAGGTTAAAAGCACTGCTTTAGCGAAGTGCGAGCAAATGATCTACTTTAGAGAAAAACTAATAAAAAAGATGAAAAAGCAAATATGTCCTTCTTGTTTATCATTCACCTATGATTTGTGTCAATGATTATCAACAGGGAGGACGTTGAAACTTGAAGTTCCTGAGTATCGATCATCCTGACCATAGTTGATATATAATGAACAAAGTCCAACAAGGTTGAGCTTTTTAGTTCACAAGAACATGCCTGTATTGTCAGAGTGATATCAAAGTTTAAACCGGCCACACTTTTGAAATGTCCTGTAGCTGAGTTGTGCAGCTGTGCGGCTTCTAAGTGGAGTTTATAGGGAGGTCAGTGTTATTCACAACAGTTCCTAATTTAGACTCTATCTGTGCTATACAGGACATATCAAAGGTGCCATTACTCTGACAGGCAATTAACTAAATGAGGTCTGATATATATACACAAACTGAGATGAAAGTTTGATTCCCAATGGGTTATATTGAATACAAATTAAATCATAGGGAGCATACATGTAACCTGGTTTACTTTCAAGAAAATATATTAGGATTTCACTTAATTAAGGAGCGAGTACGCCTAACTAGTTTTTACAAAGTGAGCAATCTTCCAGTATTTGGGTGCACACTTTGCCAGAACTGTTGATCCAACCCTGAATGCTTTGATATAAGGAGGGCCTGTAGTATGAACCATCCTGTGTCACCTTCTGAGGATTTTACATAAAAGGAGCTGTTGTGCAGAACAAACTGCTTTAAGAAGAAGCCTGTCTTTTATTGGATCAGACATAAATTAGGACAAAGGTAGACAATGTAGCATGTTATTTTTTACTGTGCAGTTTTGGAATTGTCTTTTTATCTCATAATTAAGTGGGACAGCCATATCCAGGATCTTCAAATACTTTACAAAAAGTTGAAATACTTTTTTTTTTTCCTGAGCATGTCTATACTTTATGCTTTGAATCTTTGCACTCTGGTCAATATTTTGCACATTCCTGCACAACTGCACATATATTTTTAGGGGGGGGGGGGGGTTTATTGATCATTTGTAAAAAAAAAAAAATATATATATATATATATATATATATATATATGTTTTTACATATCATGTAAGTATTTATTTTTCAATTGATATTTCTATCCTAATCTAGATTATTTTTCCTATTTTCTTTGTTTTTCGTATGAACCACAAACTGTATATTAATAGATTAATTAAATAACAGTTAGTGGTCCATCAGGCCAAGTTAATATTCTATAAAAGATGTTATTACCATGATGTGTTGTAATGCTGGGGAAAATCAGACATATCCGGGACAATTCCAGCAGAAAAGTCCTCAAAAGATTTACAGACCCAAGATCTTAAATTATCGAGTGGTTTTCAAACAAATGAGCCTACTTACACCTCTGGCAGCAACAGCAGCATCATGGTCTTTTAGGTCCTCCTCCTCTTGTTCCTGCCACCTGTAGTATTTTTTGTCTCCCCAGTTCAGGCTGCTGGTCTTCTCTAACCTGAACAAAAGAGCGAAAGTCATTCTCTCCGTGCGAACCTCAGCACTGCAGTGAGTTTGTCTACTGATTTACCAGTATGATATACAATATTGCTAGTTAGATTTAAAGTATTTGCAGTTTTAAACGAGTGATTGGCCCCTAAAAAAGATGCAAAAGCCAATATTTTCTTGATATTTTTTAAAACAAATAACAGGCTTGTATTCAAATATAAACAAATTAGCTTTTCGCTTTATTGATAAGTATTTTAATTTATATACCTGTGTTGCTAAATCTGCATGACAAAATTGTAGCGTTGAATATCCGCTAGAAGAAACAGCCCCCAGCGTCTGCCACAATGATTGGCATACCGTTTGACCAATCACAGTTCAAGTTTTTCTTGACGCTTTGGTGACGTGCTATGTGCGACAGCGTTACGTGTATTGTGAGAGCAGAAGTACCGGTAGAAGCTGCGGTTTTGGATGTGTCTTGCCCTCGTTGACTTCAGTTGTTTTAAAAGGTACATTTTGTACAAAAAAGCGAAATGAAAGCAAATATATTTAGCAAGAGTTGTACTTTTATATTATTTGGTCAGCCTGCGCCGACTCGACTTTAAACACGTTAATGTACTTACTTTGAGTCGTGTTCGCTATCAAGCTAGGCTAACAGGTGATGTTCATTTCATGTGACTGAGTATTTACAGCTACGCAATGTTGTTAGAAGACGGCCTGTCGTGTAGACTCATTAACACAATATTTGACTTACATTTGTGTCATGTCAGGAGTCATCATGTCAAAGCAGCCGATTGGGAAAACGTTGTTGAGGAATGTGATCCGCCACACAGATGCCCACAACAAGGTGCGTCTTTGTTCATGTGAATAACAACCATGATACATACTAACTGACCGCTTTATTTGGTACACCTTGCTTAATCTCATGAAGTTCATATAACAGCCTTGAAATACATGCTGTCTCCATTGATGTTCAGTTCTTTAAACTGCAATTGAGAGTCACTCATTAAGTTCATGATCGTTTCTGAATCGCCTTTGTTCTGTTATAGGCTACTCATGTTTTGTAACCCTAACCCTTATTCATAAAAAAACAAGGGTACACAAAGGAACCACATAAAGTGTCAACTTAAAGTAGAATACTTACCACCTTACATTACACTAAAAACGTACTTCAATGTGGAACCTTGCATTTGTGGATAATTTATGTCAGCATTGATGTTGAGTAAATCATTCTGGTTCTAATCCACAAAGCGACTAACGATTTGTATGCCTGTATAATGCGCTAATTATTTTTCTTAATAATTAACTTTCTCATACAGGATCAATTATTGTACAAAATGCCAAGGACTTTAGAGAATGCCTCAAAAGTTTTCTACCCACCTTTGCATTTTTGTTAGCTACATCTACAAATGATGTGGTATCCATGATATCAGTAGTTATCTGTTGTGTTGCACCAGTGTAATGCTGACGAGCTAGTATACCTAACTGCTGATTCAGAGAAGAGGTTTTTTTATTGGGCGGAAGAAGTCACCTGTCAGACAAACTCTTATTTGTTTCATGGTCAATAGTTAAAGAAGATATTGGCAGTGTGGGCGTCTAACACAGTCTCTGAGAAAAATCAGCAACATGTAGTTTGACAACAAGCAACAGTTTGAATACATCCAATCTCATAGCTCATTTGAAAAATAGACCCAAAGAATTACGAATAAGTCATGAGAAAACATCTGTAACAGAATCTGCAATTGGCTAATATGTTATTTTAAATATCGGCATCAGTAACGGCCCTGATTTTCATAGTTTTTATTTGATTCTTAATTTTGAAAGAATGAAGAACTAAGGACTAAAAAGGGCTCACTATTCCTCTTAGCCTTATGTGATATCTGTAGACTGATCTCATGTATAACCAAAAAGAGCTGCCTTTCCTTGGCTAGGAGACTGAAATTCAGTCAGATTTGGCAGTTGTAGAAGTTGTATCTTAGTGTTGTGTTATTGACTTCTGTTAGCTTTGTTTTCTGAATACATATAACATTGAGCTGAGGTGTAAATGTAAGTGAAACTGTGGGCAGGTTCACAAACGTATTTGCTGATTTTAATCTTCTTTACCTTAAGTCAAATAAATGTGAATCATGCGTGTGTGAGTGAGTGAGTGTGTTTGTCTGTGCACTCTTTAATGTACTTACTTTTGTTGACCAATTTCAGATCCAGGAGGAGATGGAGATGTGGAAAATGCGAGGCTGGGAGACGCAGATGTCCCATCACAAACATTTGTCAGATGCAGAGAGCGTCAGGTAAGAACAGCGGATGTTAAAATCCCAGTTTAATTTCAGCCTTATGAACAGGAGTGACAATAAAGCTCATTTGAGAGTATGTTTTTTTTTTTTTAAGTAGCTCTAAGTTTAGAGAGCTGTTCCTGTGCAGTGTTTTGCTGTCTGGTTTATTTTTTATTTTTTTTGTGTTTCCAGGGGGAGATTGCACTGTGGCCGACAGTCAGATCAACGTAGAGACGTAGGTGGAAGTGGAGAGCGAGCATCAGAACATGATGACAGAGATGCTCGATATTGGACTCGAAAACTGTATGAATTTGAGGCAAAAGACCCTGAAAGGTACTTGTACATGATTAGCTTTACTTTGGAAGGTCTTATTTCTAAAAGTTAATAAGAAGAAAGCAAATATATTTTCTAACTTGTACTTTATATGTTAGGGACACTGCAAATAGCTCATCACTGTGGTCTGAACTTTGTGAGTCAGACAAGATGAAGAATTTATTTAAAAAATCTGCATGTCTTGTGTTCACATCATAGGTGGGGACATAGCGGCTTCAAGGAGCTTTATCCAGAGGAGTTTGACAGTGATTGGTAAGCAAAAAAAAAAAGCAGCACCTTTACAAATGAGCAGATTAGAGAGAGAGATAAGATTTGAGCTTCACATGCAGATCAGATGGTGTTTAATAATGAGTGCTTGCAAACGAAACAGTCGTCTTAAACAGTCTACAGCACTTTTATCCTCATGCACCTAACTTTATAATTTGTAATCACATGTAGAAGATGTGAACATGTGCAAGCTTCTGCATCTCAACCTTCCATCTGGTGTGAAAACGTTTTTTGTTTTTTTTCTTTAAAGCTGTCTGTTTAAAACTGGATTTCTGCAAAGTTGAAAGATCTGTGATGACATAGCAAAGGGATAATTTATTTTAAACATAGAAAAGTTAGCTTTTAAACTGATCTTACTGTGTTAAATGTTGATTTTTTATCATGTTGTACCCTAAACATTACAGATGCTCTGCTTGCCTTAATTAGTTTTGTTTGTTTTCATTTAGTGAAAGAAACGGTGCCAAAAAGAAGATCGGGCGCCACAAAATAAAAAAGTCTAAGTCTGTCACAGAAGGAAGCATATCCAAACGATCCAAAAAATCCTCACGAAAGAAAAAAAAAGAAAAAGAAGAAAGACGAGGAGGGAAAACGTAAGAAAGCAGAGTGCTCGAGCAGCAGCAATGGCAGCAGTGACGAAAAAGAAAAACTACCAAAGAAGAGGAGTAAAAGTCGACATAAAAACAAGAAAAACGCCAAAAAAAGAGGCAGAGACGAGGACAGCAGCTCAGGAGACAGTAGTGACGAACATGAAAGTCGGACTCACAAAAGCAAAAAACGCAAATATGTCTCACACAAAGACTCCGACTCAGGGCCATACTCAAAAAAGAAGAGGAAAAACTGTAAAGCAGCAGGTGAGGAGTGCTCGGGCGATAGTTCTGCAGACTGAGATGAACAGACGTGAACAGAATCACAGCTCGGGGAAAGACCAGGAAAAGTACAGCAGATTCTTTTGTTTGCTTCAACCTCACACAGGGCTTCTCCCTGCAGGGCTGTTCTGTTTTAGACTCTGTTAGACATCAACAAACCCGTGCTGTCGGCTCTTTCTGTGGGCGTTCTGTGCTGTGATAGCTCATCCACCTCTGCAGTGGCTTGAAGCGCGGCAGTACAGACAGCTTGAAGAGGGATGGTGGGGTATCCACCACCTGGCTCAGGAAGAGTCCTGTCAGCTGCAGGCTCATTGATTGATCATTGACTCTCTCGCCTCACACTGTCTGCCTCACGAGGAGACCCCTGTGTCCTGAATTGACTGCTTTTAAAAAAAAAAATTAGCACATGTTGAAAAAAGAACAATTATGCAACTCTTTGACCTTTGTTTTATCATGATTTTTAATCTTTGTATGCAGCACATTGTGATAGTTGAGAAATAAAAATATTTTTTATTTGATGTGTATATGGTAGTATATGCGGTACTGACTTTTAAATAGATAGTTCTCTTGGAAAGACCAAAAACCAAGAATTAATTTATCTGACCCAACAAGTTTTATTTGCAGGGAAACCCCAGATTTTATTAAGGGGTTGCAAGATAATGAAACGGGGAGTAAGGAGGTGAAAAGAATATTCAAACTTTAATTATGTTGAAGGTGGGGTCAGCTGACTTCCTCTAGAGATGTTTAATGGTTTAATTAATGATAAACTAGTATCAAATTAATGCAAGGTTTTGACCTTTTATCAAGACAACATTAGTTGCCCTTTAAGTGCTAACTGTTTTGAACAGTGCCTTATTACTCCATGCAATAGATCTCTGTGGCTCAAAACGATTAAAAGAACAGTGAGCGACTTTATTGGACGGTAAGACATGTATAAACACAGTATAGAATATCGATTGCCTTTTTTCCCCCACACAGACCATGATCTACTAGAATAATACTAGTAAGCCAACAGAGCTAAATCAAGGTAGGTGGGTGCTTTTAATTCCTGGAAATACCATATATACATATACAGTATGTGTTTGATAATACGGTGGGCTTTAGTGGATTATGGCGTCTTTAAGTCTTGTCCTGGCTTGAACATGTAGTCTATTATGCAAGGGATACACCTTATCTAACTGCTGTTCATGGTCAAAGTGAATTCAGTGACTGCAGAAGTAGTCTTTAACTGAAATACAAGTCAATGAGCCGTCAGAGGTTAAGAAGCTCTCCTATATGGCTTCAGTGTTAAACATGATGTGGTATTTCTGAAAAAGCTTCAATAACACCAAACAGAGGGCTGGACACAGAGATTTAACACTACACTCTCATAAACAGCACCATTCACAGCACATTAGCATCATGCTCTTTGCCGCTGGTCATTTCCTCCTGTCACACCCGTCAGACTACATTTGTGTTTAACAGTTTAAAACAAACATGGTGGTCTGTATAAACCTGGTAACAGTAAGTAGGCCTGAGCCATCCGTGTATTTTTAGATAATCTGATGCTGAAGGAAGAGATGGTAAACCATTTTGTAAGCCTGTGTGTGTGTACTGGAAAAGCCCGAAGCACTTTTCTGAGTCTGTGTCAATAGGCTAAGTGTTCTCTGTAAGCAGCAGAGAGTGGGCTGTGTGGAGCTTGGCTGCAACTGCCTAAATCTTGGAAGTGGAAAAAAGCTAACTAAATTGAGCTGGTCAAGTCAGTATTGACGGGGGGGGTTTACACCATATTGTCTGAGTTAATTAGAGTTTGGCTGTGGGGCCAAAATCCAATTTTTTGTGTGTTTTAAAGCTCCATATATCTAGCCAAGGCAACTCATTCATAAAAGTTACTCAGAGAAAATTGAGCAACAAGTAGGGTTTTTGTTGCTTCTACAGTTTAAATAAAACGATATGTGCAACGCATACTGTTGCTTTTTCACAAGTTTTAAATATACTTAAAAACCATTCTAGCATCATGTCAATTTAACCATTTCAGTCCAGACTGAAAAATAAACCCAAGTACTGAATGGATGGGCACCAAAGAACGTATAAAAGAAATGGATGCTTCATCCCACAAGGAGGTAACCTAAATTATTTCCAAGTGCCAGCAGGGTGCGATCCACTCGTTACACAATTAAGGACTGTACTGAAGTCTCAGAAAATCACCCCTGCTATTCTTACTTAAGTTATTCCCTTAGTAACACTTCTCTAAAGGATTTGAATTAGGCCCAGTGGCCAAAGTGCCTGACTCAAGGCTTCTAAACAGGACATGAAACCAATCTACAATGCTATAGCGGCTTTGTCTACCTCTTTGGAATGACTGGAACTCACATTATACATTCAGACTTTCTGTCCAGACTTTTATAACCCCTTCATTATGAATTCTAATAACTTTTGTAATCTTATGACTTTTTGGTTAGTTTGAATTATCTAGGGTTAGCATATTACAATGATAACCTAAGATGATTAACGTGGTTGACGCTGCTTGAACTTGCGTGTTGTAGCGTTGCTATTTTTGATTTTTTTTCTATGGCCTTGGGTATTTCTTTTGAAGCTGTACAAAACCAGCCTGTGATGACATACATGTGTGTGAGGCTAAATTCAAACATGTCTGTGCTGGAAACTAGACACCTCTACTGCCAGGCCTGTACAATGCTTTGCAACTGCTGTAGAATACCTCCAACGTGTCCTCAAGGTAAAAAGAAGTTCACTTAAATGTCATATGAAGTGGGGAAAAAAAAAAACGTGGACAAAAACTGTGTGCATGTAGCTCAAAGCTGCACACAAGTACAACCACATAACACTGCTAGCATGGTTGTAGACTCACGGGGATTGTTTAAATTCTAAAGGCAAACAAGAATATGACCTTGCTTTGCATCTTGCAAAGTATCTTATAAATAATTCTCATACTTCGACATTCAAGAAAAGCATCTCGTGGATAAACTAATGCTTAGGATGGCAGCCGGTTTGGGAAAAAAAGCTTTTGGTGAATTAAACAAAATGAGCAGTTTCAAAAGTCCCCTGCAGCTAGAAGATTTCTCCCTCTACAGAGACAGTAAACAGGGTCTTGATATAATCGATTTTTAGCAAAACACAATATTTGCTGAAAGAGGTACCAGAAAATACTATTATTGGATGTAAGTATAAATCAAAGCACTGTAGTTATAAACATAAATATTGGTAGACTCTATGGAAAAACAAAATGAGTCCAATTGGGATCCAAACTTTGAGGTTTAGAGTCTGTTTTCAGTTGTCATTTTGCAGGTACGGTGTTAATGTAAGATGAAGTCTACCGAAAGTTATCAATATTGGATCAGTGTCTCTGTCAGCAGTTGAGATATGGTCTATAAAGTATTGATAGTGTTGAGCATGGTAAGCATGGCAAAAAGAGTTCAAACTTTATAGGGAACTAAACTTTGTACAGATTGGACTTTTCACATACACATTACTATGCATTAAACTTATAATGGCATCTAAGGTGAAAAAAAACCTCACCTAGTCAAGGCACATTTTTTTGCAATCACTCAGAACTGCTGATGAGACACAACATGCTCTGCTCTGCACACGCTGTTCACTACCTCAGCTGCTCGGGCCAATTTTGAAGACTTGGAGAGTCTCAGCCTCCTCCTGCCTAAGCAGATTTTGTGTAGAATTATGGTTACAGGCAGGAGCAGACAGAAATGCTCCTCCCGCTGTGAGAAATGGTCAGCACTGGCAGCATATCCTCAGACATCAAACCATTAGTAGTTTATGAGGAGATGAAGTGTTTACATCTTGGAAAACAGTTTTTTTTTTTTTTTTTTTTACGTAATTTTTTTTAGTGAAAACTTGTAAGATGTGAGGAGAAAAAAAAAAAGCGATGACCCCTTTTTTTTTTTAGACCCAATCCTCTCTCCGTCACCCAGGATGCAAATAGGAGATCAAGAGGATTGAAAACCTCCAGTGTGACTTATCTCCCTGCTCCGTGTTTTATCTCTTGGCTGTCCACGCGGCTCAGTTTCATCTCAGCGTGTGCTAAGTAGCTGTAATCAGACGAAGAGGCTGGCTTCTGGAGCAGCAAACAAATATCCCTCGGCCACCCTGATCCTATCTCTTCTTTCCCGTCGTGTGTTTTTCAGCAAAACATTATTTCTCCTCTTGTGTTCAGCCTTTATTCTGTATATAAATAGCATGAAAAAATGTAACTGTGAGCAGATATAAGAACATTTTATGTCATTAAGGATGCATTTAATAACAACTAAGACTCTATGTGAAGCAACTGTATCTGGTGTGTAAACGGTAAATGAATGATTATTTCTGTTATAGATCACAATTGTATTTTACCAGGTTTTTTTTAAGACAACTGTCATTTTTTTAAACCACAATTCTTTGTGATTTGTTTCAAAACAAATATCCTTAACATGAAAACTTAGGAAAGGAAAGCAGCTGATGAAGGCTGCGTAAGAGTTTCTGCTAAATGCATTTGAAAATATTTATTTTAACTGCATGACCTGCATATTTCGGGGTTATGGTTGACTAACGGTTAGTGAGCGCGCCCCATGTACAGAGACCATAGTCCCCTAGAGCAGGCAGCCCGGGTTCGAATCCAACTTGTCGCTCCTTTCCCGCATGTCATTTCCCCCAGCTTCTGACTATATCCACTGTCCTAGACCCTGTTTCCAGTCTCTGTAGTCCTATCTCTGAAATAAAGGCATACAAATCCCCAAGATAAAACTATTAAATATGTTGTCTGTCACCTTAGATACATTTGATATTGTGTAAAAATAGATTATTAATCCAGGCAGCAGCTAAATTAACATTAAAATAAACATGTCCTTACATGTATCTCTGCTTGCAACTTCATTATAAGGGGAACCCTTTGCACCTTGAGGTGGTACAAGGGGTTCTCTAGCAAAGTAAGTACCATTATGACAGAATGTAACAAACTAAATACAATTTGAAGCCTTGTTCTAGTTTGAATCACTTAAGGGTTTGGTTTTGAGAAGCAGTTAGAGAACTGTGAATAATGATGATTTATTATTTATCTGCTTACAGTACTACTAGCTATAAAATGATGATTTTTAAGTAAAAAATATACGATTAGACAACTTACCCTTTATTGAACCTCCCAAATAACAGTCAAAAAAAGCATCCTCACTGCAGCCTTTATGATAAAGAACTTTGCGGCACTTTGTCTCCCCCTACTGGCATTAACAGATCTGACACTCTTGTTAATGACAGCTGGCTGCATTTGAACTCAGCATCACATCCAGGTATCTTGTCCCTCACGGACCTACAGCCCCCCTCTGCTCCGTGGTCGCTGTGCATCTTCCACAGATGCTGTATTAATAGTACTCTGGAAGGAATCAAATATTTATCACCTGAATTTGTGTCTCCCTCCATTCAGTGGACACGTACAGCTGCTCCCAAAGCACAAGAAGAAAACGCCACTGATACAGTTAACCCACACAAAAAAATTTAATACCCTTCGTGAGGGGATAAATGGTCCAAACTTTGACATACTAAATAGGGAGAGGTGTGATGACACAGGTTTTTAATGTAAAAACTTGCAGCCAACACCCAAATGCTTTGTAAAAAGTCATGTGACATATGACTTACTTACTTACATAGTTAGTACACATACACCAATGTTTTATATACTTATATATGTCTTTTTTGTTTGTTGTCTTTTTATCTAGACCAGCCAGATACAGTACCGATTAATATACAGTCACATCTGGAATAATACCTATTTAACATCATACAGTCCGACCATCAAAGAGGAATCCTCACTTTGTTTCCAGGTCCTTCCTCTCTATGCTAACATTAGAAATCGGCATGTGTAAAATCCTTTTCTTTTTTTTTCATTATTATTATTGTATAGACTGGTGGTGATACTTGTCCTTGTATCTCGTGTCTTCTGTGCAAAAGTTTTTTTTTTTCTTTTTTGGAAAGAACCAAAAACATGATTGACATAACAGGATACCTGGCTGTCCACTTTACAGTTATGATGATTTCTTTTTTTGTGTCTCTTTTTTTGTTGTTGTTGTTGAAACAATTAAACAGTCACATCCAAACGGGACATCCCCTGGCATGTCAGAGAAAAAAGGAGAAATAAAAAACAAAACAATCCAAAGAAACGCTTCCCATCCTCCGTGTGGGAGGCAATGATGGAGAGGAAGGTTTATGACTACAGTGAGCAGCATCCTCCATTCGTACATTTTTCAGAATAAGGCACTGCTGCATAAAGAAAGGACATGGCCAACAAACCTCTCTGGGAGTATGATGGGGAGGCAGGATGATAGGAGACTGTTTTCTTCTCCAGCAACTCTCAGAAAGTTTGCATGTGTAAGTAAAATGTGCTTGTGGTCATCAATTGCTGTGCGCAAGAGAAAAGTGTGCGTAATATGGCATGTCATATTTTTGTTTGTACATGTGTAAGGGTTTTTTTTTCCCCCTCACACTGTGCTCTCAAGCATCCACTCAGTGCTGCTGAACGTAACTCTCCTGTTGGCGAGTGGCGACGACTCCATGTTGAGCTGGTTGGTGGATTTGTGCCACCTCGTCCTCGCTCTGCGGGGGTAACTATGACTCTGAAAAATGGAGTAATCCCCTCCGTCAAACGAAAATCTGTGCCTAGTTCGTGCCAGCTCATTAGGGAGCAATCCCATGTTGGCCAAGGTACTTTTCTTGTCTTTGAGCCTGGGAGCCTCCTTGGTGCCAGCATTGGGGCCTATGAGACACAAGGACATGGTGGAGCCTGTGAGGCTACTGTCTGTCTGCGCGTCCTCAGACGGAGGGCCGGAGCGCTGCGCGTCCAGGCTGGTTCTCCTTTTCATCTTGTCTACATTCAACGGAGGCAGCTCCACCTCCAGGATGGCAGTGGTAGCTCCTGGATTCTCCCTCTTCTCGTTGTCCATCCGCAGAACCAGTGCCATGCACTCTTTAGGCCCCCCAGCCTCGCGCTGGCCCTCGTCGGAGGGCTGCTTGGAGGTGGAGCGCTGCAGCCGCTGCTGGCTGCCGTTGGTCTGCGAGTGCATGCTGGAGCTGACTTTGGTCTTTCCGTCCTCTGGGCTGCCATAGGCCTTGTAACGGATCATCAGGATGATGATGAAAACCAGCACAGAAGCAACAATTATACCACCTATAATGATGATCATGGTGCCTCCCAGGAACTGGCTGTGCATGAAGCGGCACTGGCTGACCTCGTTGGCCGTGTGGAACTGCACACATCCAACCACACGTGTAGCCGTTAATGATGTGATGCCGTCGTCGTAAACCGCCAGCACGCAAAGGTCATACTCCCGCCCTGCAGCCAGATCATTGATTAAGAAGTTCTTGCTGGTAGATGGGATCATTCTGCAGAGAGAGGAGACATACAGTGTCGGTAAAGATGTTGACGATTAATCATCAGAATTACAACGCCCACATTTACAGATTTGCATAGGGTGTATTAAATCACACAAAGGTGCCAGCTTCACACAACAGAAAGACAACAGGGCCATCACAGCTCCTGCATTAAATATCACTCATTCTGCAACACGCACACAAAAAGCCCACCACTTCATTAAAGCTGACTTATGAGAAAATATGCTGTAGTATAAAACAGCAGTGAAAAGTTGTTCCATTGGGTTTGCGCGTAAAATAACAGCAAGGGTAACTTGCAAGGTGATAAACAAGCCAGATGAGGCTGACTATCTAACAATATGCCTCAACAGCTGCAGGACAAGTGATGCTGCCGCATGATGTGGCGGCAGTTTTCATGTGTGAATACCTAAGGTCACATTTAGTTGGCAGCTGCAACATTACACGACTCTAAATACAGTGGAGAGAGAGGTATTGTCTTCAGGTCAACATTGGCGTTTATATAATTAGGAGATTTTCCCTTCTCCCTAAAGGGGGGCTCTGATGGTTATCATTTGTAGGTAATAATGTAGCACCCAAAGACAAAACAACACTCAGCTCCATGCCTAAACCGGATGAGAAAATTATGCAGGAGAGCGACTCATTATATCTTGTAAAACCTCAACAACAACAAAAAAAAGACGACTTTAATAAACTGGCTCTATGCATACATAAATCCAGTATAAATCCTCCACCAGATTCAGTTCATGAGCGTCACATATTATATAAGAAATACAGGAAACTTATTCTCATATTTGAAAGTATATTGTCAGAAGGGTTGAAGATGTTTTATTCATCATTTAAAAAAAAGGAGAGATTCATTTACATAGTCATGCACACTTTTTAATCCAAAGTCAGATATATTGATTTTTCAATAGATGTCAGTGAAAGTGTCTGTCACTCAGGTCACGATGAGTCAAAGTTTATTCCAAAAGGCAACTGGACTTGATTGAAGACTTTGAAGATGTTTGGCCTCTCATGCAAAAGGCTCCTTCGTTTCTTAACAAATGCTCTTTCCATATAACACAGTTATAGTCAATTAAAACGTCCTTTAACCACCTTGTGCACAGTACGTTGAGCTTGTGCTTTACACTCTTTCTCTTTATTTATTGTCTTTTGACACCGAGCAGTGGTCAAAGGTAGCTTTTCAGTTTGGATGTATTTTCCTTGCATGATAGTCCAGTACTAATTCATTACACAGCTATCATTATTAACCACCTTTCAGATGAAGATTTCATAAAAAAAAGATAGAGTCAGCCATTAAAATGACATATCTCCAGCTTGACTTTAATGCTTGCTACACACATGTAAATGTAATTCTCTGAGGGAGGTATTTATAGATAGGAAGGGATTCATTGATTCCTGTAAACAGCATAGCAGTTCATGTGTTGATGTGTATGGTTAGGGTTAGGGTTAGGGTTAGGGTTAGGGGGGCTTATAAATATATTTCCATCTGTCAAAGGTGGGCCTGGCAGGAAAAGTTTGTGAACCACTGCATGAATGTAACCCTAACCAGTAATGCAAAAAGAATAAAAGGATTTATTTTTGTTTGCAATACTAAACTGTTTTCTTTCCCTGTTTTCTTGAGTGTTAAAATAACAATTAATTGGTTGCCAATCTCTCAGCATTGTTGGCAAAGGCACCTGGAAACAGTTACAGTCAAGCCCTAGCTAAGTTCCTTTGGCAATGACTTTAATTCAAGTACAGTGCTCGGGTTCAATTCAGTGGTAATTGTACTTGTACTGTACTAAATGATCTCCTTCGTTTATAACTAATTAATAGTGCATACAAATAAAAAACATATACACTGTATATTTAAAACAATGAACACAAACCTGAGTAACAGAGCTTTCTTTTCTAACCCATCAATCATGACATGACCCCTTACATTTTTTTGTGCCCGTTTGAAAGGAGCCTGACTTTCAGGTTGGATACAGCTGGACTAATGGGCTGAACAAAACTACCCAGCTGTAAAAAAAATAGTTCAAACTACTTCTGTAAGGTTCAGTCCTGCAGTCATGAATGATGTAAAGATATCTTACTGTGTCATAGTTCTTATCTAGTTCTGTTCTGTTGGGGTCATTGTTTTCTTTCTCTTTGTTTTCAGTTTACAAGCTTTTCCTTTTACAATTATTGACTAGAAATAAAACCTTAATCCCACTTGCACTTACAATTGTTTACACTCACATCTGCTTGTTTCATCAGTGTTAAGAATTTGATAAAGTTAGATATTATCACATGTAATCCATATTTTCTGCAAAGTGAGTATGTTTGTTTAAGTATATTTTGCTTGTAATACAGCATGTACTTTTCTTAGTTAAATTTTGAGTGTAGGACTTGAACTTTTGATTGAGTATTTTAATTGCGTGTTATTGAAACTTTACCTAATGTAAACAAATGATCTGAATACTTCGGTCCAACACTGCAAGCCGAGCCTATCATTAGAAAACCACATCTCATCACACTCTGTGTTTCTACCAATTACTGCAGACACTCGCTAATGATACAAACAGTTACATGTTCCGAGGTAGTTTGCCTTCCTGTTTTTATTGTCATTTAATTTTTTAATGATACTGAGAAGGCTTTTCAGCCTAGTCGAGAGTGCTGGACTCGATCTACTTAGACATTACATACTGTGAATTATGTATGGAATCTCTTGGGTGTACTGTACATTTTAAGAATACTGTTGTTGTGTTTGTTTTGTTTTAAATTATGGAAAATATTCAGCCTTAATGTATCCCCCAGATACACTACAGGAGCTCCGATTATTTTTGGACATTCTTAATCCATTTGCCATTTTGGGATCTGTCAATCTGCCATAACGTACCGCTGTGTTATTCAGCAGATGGTTACTCCAGATGTCTCACCTTTTCTTGTGTCCCTGCTCCACCACCACCACCCTCCCTTCTCCTCTCCCCTCCCCTCCCCTCCCCTTCCTTTCAACGCGGCTTACCTGTACACCAAAGTATCATCTGCCGTGCTGTTGTACTGGATCTGGTACATCCTGATGCCGGGGATGTGACGCTCAGACGGCCAGCGGATCACAGCGGAGGACGAGGTCAGCTCGGAGACCATCACCCTTCTGTCCTGCTTGTCGTAGCCCTTGGTGTCGTTGCCAGATTTGGAGGAGGTGGTAATGTCTGAGAGGCCGGGGTCCTCACGCATGTGGCCTGTGTTGTTCACAAACAAGGGTAAGGGGATCATGTTGATCTCAACAGCAGCTGTGGCGATGCCTGCGGCATTGGAGGCAACACAATTAAAAGCCCCGCTGTCCTTCAGCGTGGTGATGAGAATATCAAGGGTGCCATTATCATACAGGATGGTGCGCGAGTTATTGTGCACCAGCTTGCCATCTGGAGACCTCCAGTGAATTTCAGGGTCTGGATCCCCCACAGCTTTGCATTTGAGAGTTACTCCTTGCCCTTCCATCACGTAGGGCTTCATGGAGAGATTCTTGGTGATCAGTGGAGGCTCACAGATAAACTCCTCCTCTTGGATGGACCAGAAATATTTGTCCATGAGGTGCTCAGGTGAGGCACAGGTCTCCAGGTCATCCTCTCTCGTCAGCCTGCGCAGCCACAACAGCTCACAGTTACAGTGAAGCGGGTTACCTCCGAAGCTCACAGCCAGAGTGGATGAGCTAGAGCCTTTGGTGTCAGACAGCACCTGAGCGTGCTGGAACAGGCTGTCTGGCGGCAGCTTCTGCAGCCTGTTGGAGGTCATGTCCAGGCGGACCAGCTTGGTGAGCAGTGTAAATGTTCCCGCTCCAATGTGGTCAATTAGGTTGTGGTCAAGGGTGAGCGTGTTAATGTTGGTCATCCTGGCTATGGCCTCCCAGGGAAGCGTGCGCAGATTGTTGTTGGACAGATCCAAGTCTTCAATAGTGGACACAAATTCATCAAAGGAGTTCAGAGCAACCTGGTGGATCTGGTTGTTCCCGAGGATGAGGTGCCGCAGGTTGATGAGGCCTTTAAAGTGGTCACTCTTTATCACACTTAGACGGTTTCCGTCCATGTGCAGAGCCCGCAGAGACCGCAGGCCGAGGAAGGCGAGGGGGGTGATCTGGCTGATGGTGTTGCGAGACAAAGTGAGGTGGACCAAGCTGGTCATGTTGTAAAAGTCTTTCCTGCGGATGATGGTGATAAAGTTGTCGGTGAGTCGCAGCTCCACGGTCTTACGGTCGATGGAGGGGGGGACGAACAGCAGACCGTTCTTAGCGCAGAGAAGAGTGAGAGTGGGGGAGAGGTGCTGGCAGATGCAACGGCCTGGGCAGCTGTATCCCTCCACCAGAGCCGCACAGAGCAGCACGCACAGAACCAGCCGCTCCATTGTTGATCCGCTTCCAGGTCCTGTGTAAGACACAGACAAATAGGAGAGTCAAAAATAAGGATCTTTGGATTAATAAATAGCATTGTAGTCTTTATTAGAGCCTGCTGCAGAAATTCAGAGCCTGACCTAGATTTCTGTGACTGCCAGTAAAGTATCAATCACAAAATGAAATGGAGCTTTTCAGAAATAATGGCACCTGAGATGATGAAAGGCTGTGTCTGGATGTGTCTGTAGCCCTCTAATGCAAATAACAGAATGGTTTTTGTGCAACTAGGCTGCATCATCACTGAAACATATAATTTCTTGATTCATCACAATACAGTTTTCCTAACTACAGGTGTACATTTCCATCATATAACACGGCTTGTGTGTTTTTCTCATCCTGAATTTCACATCAGGATCCAGAATTAAGGGTAGAAAAGGGCACCAGTCAACAAGGCTCAAGGTTTTTCATGACCTTTTCATGCGTTCTGTTCTCCCTTAGCTGCAGAGATGTGCTGCAGAATTAGACAGAAACCTGTCATGTTAATCACAGCAACAAAAAGTGGGAAAAGGTGAAAGCAGAGGAAATATGGCTTGTTTTTCGTTGGAGGCTCTGAGGATGTTCGGATTCTCTGATTCCCATTTAGAGGTATTGATTTCAGAGCTTGGAGAGAACACGCCTGTGGTGACAGCAGTAAAAAGTGATGCTTTGGAACAATAACCATAAGAGACCCCAGTGGAACATGAACGGTGATGTGCGGATGATGACAATGCCAGTGGTTTTACCCTCCTTGGCAACCATCTTGATTGCTTATGCCTTAAGCCTCTCTGTTGATGAGAGTGCCTGTTATCGGCGATAAAGCAAAGAGATGACAACTGTCTGTTCTCATCTAGCTTTAGAGAATGACTGCAGCCCACTGCCCCATCCAGCCCCACAGGGAGACACTTTTGATCCCTGCCATATCCGATGTGTCAATCAATGGCAGTGTCTCTCTTTCAGATGTCCAGCATAATTACTTTCATACTCTCACAAGAGGCTGGCTGTAATGTTTCCCTAAAATAATCTCTGTTTTGTCATGAATCATTTTAGAGCCTCTTTATCAACATTTCACCATGTTGAGGTGGTGCTGACGTCCTTTACCCCACTGGGTATACAGTAAAGTATATGATTCTCACAGTAAATGGTAAATGGACTTGATCTGGTACAGCGCTTTTCTAGTCTTCTGACTACTCAAAGCGCTTTTACACCGCATGTCACACCTACCCATTCACACACTGATTGCAGAGGTTGCTATGTAAAAGGGACCATCAGAAGTAACTAACCCCATATACATGCATACGGTGCCGACGAAGCACAAGCATACATCGGACATGTTGCTGCAGGAGCTGGAGATCGAACCCCCAACCTTCCTGTTGAGAGACAACTGACTATACCACTGAGCCACAGCCGCGCCTCAGTATATACAGCCCTGATTTCAAGTTGATTTAAAATTAGGTTATATAATTCAAAAGCCGCATGTCAAAAATGTTGGAAAGAAACTACAAGCCAAGCTCTCTTTCACAAATCTCTCTAGCTTCACCTTATTCATATGCTTTGCACAAGGATTGTTTTCGGCCAAACAAACTTGGTCTAATGAGAGTTGTTATGAATTTTCCAGACAGCCGGAGACGTGAGAAAGTGAGAAGTGCTGACTTTTTATATCAGCCTGCATTGCAATTCTAAGGCAGCGATGAAAAGTCCCAGTTGTGGTTCCTTTTTTTCGCTTTCCTGCTCACACACACGCACACGCACACGCACACGCACACGCACACGCACACACACACACACACACACACAGAGGCTGCTGTCTAGCTACTGTCTAGCAGACAACAGGGCACCTCGTTAACTATGAAATACTGCAGTCCAATCAGAGAATTGTCGTCGTCCAAATTAAAATCTGGGTTTGTTTGTCATCTTTTAGTTTCAACAGCTTGAAAAACAAGTTTAGACCAATGAGTCCGTTTCAAAAGCGTGTTGATGAAACTGACTCAACACATGCAGATGTACTACTTACAGTATACTACCTTCCATTTGAGGATATTGAAAAAAAAAGAAGACTGGACCCTTGTTTGCGTTTACACTTCCCTTCCTCTTTGTTTTCATTCTGCAGGCTTTCATATAACCTCAGTCTCTGAAAAAGATCCACCGTGAAGGTTTGATATTGAAAAATCTTCCGCCCAATTTAATCAACAATGAACACAAAAGGAAAAATAAGAAAAAATACAACATGCACACATTGTTATTTTCTGCACTCTGTCACATTTATACTGAGATTAAACCTTTTTCTTTTGCAGAAACAAACACTAGCTTGTTCACTGTGTGAGAAAATTTCCAAACCCCCCAGAGAGAATTTATTTATTTAGCAACGCTCCTTTATTGTTGGCAGCACAGTGTGCCTGCCTTGTCTAAATTAATTCCCCATTTTTATTTTAACTCTCTAGGAAAGAGAAACAATGAATTATTTTACAGCTGAGCAGATGATACATCCTCTGTTAATGGACTCCTATAAAAGAGCCACAGAAAAGGTGAGAGGATTTCACAGTGCTACGATCTTAGGTTCAGAGTAATCTGGTACTGTCACCAAACTTTGTTAAGTTTCAATATAGTAGTGACCTCGCTTTATTGGGTTAGTTTTCACATGGTAACTAGGCCACAAAGTTCACAGTCTCTTGGAGGACCATCTGTGCCCGAGCATTTCCTGCCACACCGTTGAGGATACTCTATTGATCTTTCAGCATCTCAGAGAAGAAGGGGAAAGGGGGGCGGAGGGGACTTTGTTGCCACGGCAACACTGGTGTAGAATGTAGGTCTTTGAATTGCATTAGGATGATGTTGAGCTGCCCGAAAAGCAAGGCTTCAATCTTAATGGGTGCTGGGAAGGTAAGGAGGGACGTGAACAGATGTAGGAATGGCCCAGTAAATGAAAAGAAAAGGGCAGCTCCGCCTCACATTTCTATTTCTGTTTTATTGCTTCATTTTAGCAGTAGCGACCAACAAATCGATAGGTGGACAACAAGGAGAGAACAACAAGCTGAGCAGGAGTTGAGGGTTGTTGTTTTTTTTGTGTCCAGTCATGCAGGAGCACAATCTTTCACAGGGGACATAGAGAACTTTCACACAACATTTTAAGTTAAGAACAGCTTGTATTCACTTTCCAACACATCCAGATTCATTAAAAAATAAAGAACCACATATTTACAGACATGCATGCAATAATCCCCATGATGAACACGTCTTTACCTGCTTTGTATGCGAACATATGGAAATGTGCAAATACTTTATGTATATATATATATGTATATATACATAATCTATATACTGTATGGAGCAGTGACACATCTGCACAGTGCCTGAATATAAGAGCAGAAACTGATTTCACACTTTTAAACTTTATTTGCAAACTTCAATTAAAGTGCATCCCTGTTTACTTTTAAGTATTGTGAGATGAGCTGTATACCTCATTATTATTGAAATTTGAAGATTGGGGACCTAGTAAGCCACCGAGGAGTGAACCTGACATTCAACACTACGCTCAGGTTTTCTAAATTTGGAACCTAAAATCCATCGAGCTTCCTTTGACATTTGTTGCCCTTGGCAACAAAGGGTTGAATTAATACGATTTGAATGGTAGGAAAAAAAAAACACCCTGCAGGCCTAGAGAAACAATAAGAGTAGCATAAATGATCAAATTTGTATCATCTTTTAGCAAATGATCAAAAGTAAACTCTGAAACATTTTTTGTCATGAATCTAGTCTGACGTTGTATCAGTCAGGAGAAATCATCAATTGTGGAAAAAAACCATTACTGCCTTTGTCATTAATTACACTGCTCTTTAAAATGACTGATCTTTATTGAACAAAGAAGAATTTGTTCAATAAAGACATCTATTCTTTGCCAATATTCCTTACAAGTCTGTGATTTATTGGAACATCTGCAAATACAAAGTTGCACAACAGCTGTGTTTCACTTTGTTTTCTTCCTTATCCCGCCATAATGCAGCTTTTAATGAGGAAGTTTCAGACACATCTGACGGCTAAGTAGCGGTCTGATGACTGATGACTCTCATCTATATTAGAGGATCTGTATTAGAGGTGTGTTTGAGTGGGCGGGAAAAACAAGCATGAATATAAAGAAGTTGATTTAGATGCTCAAGGGTGTGTGAGATAACAAGCCGTGTTTGTCACTCATATCAGGAGAGGAGCCTGTGTGTAACTGTGTTTGTTGCTAGAGGAGACAGGTACACAGTGTAGGGGAGTGAAGATACCTGCTTTAAATACAGAGGAGACAGAATTAAGATTGATACTGTTTAATGCTGTGTGTAAATGTGTCCGATTTGTGATTCTAAGCGCTATACTAATGTTTCTTGTTCTGAGTGTTTTCAGGTTTGCTTCATCTTCTTTCAAAGTCTACTCTGTATTCTTGGCTTTAAGGTTGATAACGGTGGAGTTGTCCCATGGGGCCCAATCTAATATAACCTTAATTGCTTTCTCTTTGGGTAAAGGTTGTTAATTTTCTGCCTAACATCTGGCTGTGTGGTGATTATATCATTTCCTTCAAACAACCAAACTGGATAAAGCTGCACAGAATTGCTGCACAGCAAATCAATTAGTCAACGGACAGAGATATTAAATGCCAACGACTATGATCATTTATGAATCCTTTAAGTGAGTAATCAGCTTAAAATGCCGAGCTTCGGCCAGCTTTAGTATCTAGCTTCTCTGCTTTTCTGCTATTATTTATGGTTCTTAATCGATCTTTGAAAGAAAAAAAACAGGGTTTGTTTTGGGCATTTGGTTCGGACAAAGCGAGTAACTACAGATATTTTTACAAAATAAAAAATAGCTGTTTTTAAACATCTTTTAAAGGATAAAGAATATATTCTTCCTGACAGCTTGCTTATCAGGGTAAACATGCACACTGAAGTGGATCAGGGGTTTGTGTTTGCTGGATCGTTTACATTTTTGTGTTGACATTTGTGATCCGGCCCTACACAAGGATACTGTTCTCAAATGTTGTTTTTTACTCGACTTAGGTGACCAAACTCATATCACTTTTACATACAGTACAAGCACAGTTTTGCACAACACGTGAGTGCATTACAACACACAGGGGCCGGACAACATAAACACAGAGGAAAACATACAGAAACACAAATACACATCTGCATATCCATGTGTCTACATATAAACATGCAGACAAACAAAGAAAGACAGCCGTGAACACCCAGCAAGAGAAAACAAAGAGAAAAATAAATGAACTTAGTTTTCAGGGTCGAATAGATTGTGTAAATGTGTGTTGTTCTAAAACACACTGACAAAAATAAACTGCTGCTTCTTAAAAATGCTCTTATGGACACAAAAAAATGCCTGAATAATCAGCCGTTTAATGAAAAATGACTCAAAGTAAAAGCTTAGAAAGCATCATAAACAATGCAGGAGGAATCAGACGAGAGCGGAGCGATGCTGTCTCAAAGTGCTCGTCCTACATTTGACTGTGAAACACCTTCCCGCTGCTGCGTTTTTTTAAACACACAGCTTCAGTTTACACATTAAACAGAATGAGACACTGTACAGAATCACAATTCGTCTTCTCAACTCTGGATGGAGCAATAACATGACAAGAGGTCCACATTTCTTCAAATGAAATGAGAAAAACAGCTGCTCATTTACACCTACATGATGTTTGACATTTAATAAGCGGCCCGAGAGTTCTTCAGAAAATACTCATAATTAAATTGGCTTAAAGAAGTAAGGGCTTTGTTAAATTAAACAATACATTAAGATAAACCAGTGTCTCATAAACTACAGAAATGTCACAAACAACCTAGCTTATAGGCATCTCTTAAATAAGTGTCCATCCATCCATTTTCTTTTGCTTGTCCAATGTCAGTCGCGTGGCAACAGGCGAAGTAAGTGAACCCACACTTCCCACTTCCAGCTCCTCCTGGGGGATTCCAAGACGTTCTCAGGCCAGATGGGATATATAAACCCTCCAGCGAGCTCTGGGTCTACCCAGGGGTCTCCTCCCAGTTGGGTGTGCCCAGAAAAGTCCAGTAGGCATCCTAATCAGTTGCCCGAACCACCTCAACTGGCTCCTTTAGATTAGAAGGAGTAGCGGCTCTACTCAGAGCTCCCCCCCGAATGCCTGAGCTCCTCAACCTATCTCTTAGTAATTTGCTTATTTAGTGATTGATAAGCCTTTTTTGTGCATAAATTTAAAATATAATCCAGTTCAAGCTTCTAAATTATAAGGACTTTGTGGCATTTCTTGTCCTATGATTGAGATGAAGGGGCTTGTGTTATAGATTCTTATTTTGACAATATGTGTTATTTGAAAACATCATTTAGATGTTGAGGAAGTTGCACTGGCATTTTATGCAATATTTTACCTTTTTGCAGACCAAACAGTGGATAAAGTCAGCCTGATTGAGACAATATGCCAACAAATGATCTAATTTGAACTCAAAACGGCAAATTACTATTAAACCAATGTATAACTTGAGTAATCATTAGAGTCTTTTTTTTCATTTATTTTACATGTTACTATATAGTATCATTTTGCATTGTTTTGCCCTGACTCAAACGTTGGCAGTAGGGGGGAAAGGGGATGTATCAAAGAGGGGGAGGATAATAATAAATGGTAAATCCCAGACTGCAAATCCAATCAAAGGAGGTTTCAATACCAATCGGATATTCATTTCAATCACCACGACTGCTGTTGCCCCAGTTTTTGGTAATTTGTATAAACCAAATGACGGAAATGTACTTTTTTCCTGGTTGTCTTTGTCATCTTTAGCAGTGACTGAAATATTTTGTAGGACATAGGCTATATTTAAACGGCAACTAACGTTTGGAAAATGATGATGAGCCTTTTCACTTTTTGAGACCAAAAATAATTGGCTATTCAAAAAAAGAAAAAAATCTACTATTTAACAGAAAGTGAAATGATTATAGCGGCAGCCAAAGACGGTTACATTACAAGTTATTTAGTCCAGGCATTTCTTGAATGTGACTTTGAAAACAGTGAGTATAAACAATGTTAGATTCTGTCCTTACCGCGGAAAACATCCACAGGCGCCAGTAGACTGTAAGGGTATTTTGTGGACATGACTTTGTCAAGAAACCGAAAACGCCAATTAGACAGTGCAACAGTGAACTGTTGCTGCCCTTGTGTGACTCATGTCAGGCTGCAGGCATAATTATTGACAGGCTGAGTTCATCGGTCTCAGCTCTGTCTGCAGCAGTGGACGAGGGACCAAGGCTATGAGGCTCTGGGGATTTCTGGTCGCATCTCATCGTGGGGGATGGGAGGTATTTTTGTCAGGAGGAGGAGCATTTGCATATTATGATTATGTCTGCATGCAAAGACGCTCTTCTCAATTACATCCAATTTAAAACTTTCATTGAGAAACACAAACTATTGCAGCTCCATAAACTTTAATTGTTAGAGCTTTTCCCTAAACAAGATAGAGAACGTCAGGATTACATTGGTGCTGCTTTAGTAAAGTCATGCACGTCCTTTTTTGATTGATTGTTACCCTTTACCTCCTACCTGTACTAAAAACCTCCCTTCACTGACATTATATTCCCTCAATAAGGTCTGCTTTAGTTACAGAACACTGCAATGCGGAAAATATGATTCAACGAAGAAGCTTTTAAAGTAATTATCATCATTTTGAACTGATTTTAAAAATGTCTCCTTAAAAAACATGCTAAATGATGAGAAACAAACGAGCTTCAAACATAAAAAAACAGAATGGATACTAAATTCAAGTTTTGACAACTTGCATTCAGTCTTAGATAACGGTACAACAGTATGCATCTGTTCAACACTGTCCTCAAAATTGTATTTGTTTTTCTGATTGTAAAATGTAAAAAAAAAAAAAACTTTGGAAAAATGACTAAAGTTGACTTTTGTAAACAGTTTATTTAGTCTCAACTATAGCTCAAAATCTGAAAAGAACAATTATTTTTTTTAGTAGACACAAAAATGTTTGCAAAAGAAAAGAGTTTGCAACATAATCGTTTTTTGAAATGATGACATTAATGATCAAATCAAATGTAACCATCCAAAATCTAACTTTTCAGATGATCTAATGCTTTGCAGATGGCTTTCTGATGCAGGTGGACATGTGCACTATTAAAAATATGACATTACAAATACCCCCCCCCCCCTTTTTTTTTTTTTTTTTCTTATAAATGTAACCCATGTTGAAATAGTCTCCTTACTAGGCTCTGAGAATTTGTACATTTTGAAAAAAGGTTGCGTTTTAGGCATTTTGGGCTATAATGATAAGAGTAGGCATATGAAGAATGAAATGACTCAACAGGAGACACATAATGGTCTCTGTAATTACATGAAATATGTAAGTCTATCAATGGTTTGGCAGAAAGTCAGATGCATTTTAAAATGAAGAATAAGGGGGGGAAAAAACATATCTCTAAATAAGATCCTCACTGAAGCTCTGCCTTAGGAGCATCATAGTTATTTACAATTTATCTTAAGAAACAACCATGCCATGTTATGCTCATTACATATGACGGACCACTTGAATAATTAAAAGGGAAATTATGTTGATTTACAGAAATGGCATACCACTGATTTTCCACATGAAGTGATTGATTCCTGCTTTTAATGTCTCACATGCTGCACAGCATCCTGATCGCTGTACAACCACTGAATCCTTCACTAAAGCAGTCTCATTAATCAGAAGTACCATATGACACATTATGGACTTATTAGATTTGGTGTTGTTCCAGTCAATCCACTTTCTGCACAAATTGCCTCTGCAACTGTGTGAAACAACCTCAGACTCTTCTCCATCTGCTAGCTGTCACAATTAATAGAATAAACAGGACAATGTGCTGCCCTCACATTGACAATGACGACTTGCTTATTTTAGATTTGCTCTGAGAGGTTTTGCAGAGCTCAACACTCACAAAGGAAGCTGGCCCGTTAGAGTTTACTCTTTGGATTAAGGACACTGCAGCAGTTATGATGAAATGCTAAAAAAATTAACCACAGTGATTCATGTTCTCAGAGGTGGAAGAAATATTAAGGTCTTTGATTGAATAAAAATAACAATGTCATCATTTAAAAATACTCTGTTACAAATAAAGGTCTGGGAATCAAAATATCCCTTCATTAAACATCCATCCATCCATCATTAGCTCAGCTATCCTGAGGGGATCTCAAGGGGCAGGAGCTTGCTTATCTGACATTTGACAAGAGGAGTAAACTCTGCACCGGTTGCCCGTCAATCACTGTGTTTTGTTCACAGGAGTTACCAATTCTACATTTAATAAAAGGTCTTTACAGTAGCTAATTATACTAATGGAGTAAATGTATGTTATTTTGCAGCACAGAATAATATCATCAATCAATCAATCAGTTGCCTTTCATTTACAAGGAGCTGAAACACAATGAAAACTTGGTAGAGAAGGTCTCGAGCATAGTTTTTGTCATGTACAAAATATCGAACATAATTCCACCATTTGCAAGCAAATGTCAGCAGTGGCACGGAAACATTTTGAACAGGCAGAAACCTCAAGCAGAAGAGAACAGCCATCTGCCACCACTGGATGGGCCAAGAAAGTAGGAAAGAGGATGAGACAGACAGAGAGATAGTTAATGACAAATGATAAAAAAACAGACAGATAAAACAGTGAACAGGTAGCAACAATAAAAACAGATAATAGAAACTTATTGAAGTATGATGCCATTGCCAATAATAGCTCGCTTTATAGGACAACTACACGAAGATCCTGCTAATAAGGTATCAAACACTTAAAGGGATACTTCACCCGTTGAAACATGAATCTGTAGTGAAATTGGGTCATATATGTAGTAGAAATGTGAAATAAATTTTGAAATTGGTGCCTTCTTGACCGAGAAAAGGCAAAAAGTGTATTTTTGCTTGACAATAAGATTGTCGCCCACTGATCTGTGATAGGTCTGTAGCTTCAGTGGTTGAAAACATGAGGAACTAGCAATGTAGTTTCACCCCTGCTAACCACAACAGCCGCCAGTGACGCAATATTACGACTTTTGCATCACTGGAGGCTGTTTGTCAGAAAAGAAATTACAGATATTTCTCATCTTAGGGGGAAATGAGGGCTGGATGCAAGACCATTCGATAAAACCACAAGTTTACTACTGATACAAAGCTTAATGCAAATGGGTGAAGTATCCCTTTAAACCTGTTCACTGAACTGACTACAAAACACTGAATTTGTATCTTTGGGCCAAAAAAAAAAGGAACAACTTTTTTTGTGATTGAGGGGCTCGGCCTTATTTTGTTCCGTTTTGCTGTGATTTTAGGACGTAGAATGTCCTGACATAAACAAACAACACACAGTCTGTCTGCAGCTCTTTTCTCCATGCCGTTTCCCTGACACCTTCCAAGAGAATGCCCAAGTACAGTCGACATACGTCAAAAAGAGAAGTAAAGCAGAAACAAACAAGCCCTGATAAAAGCAGAGACTGCTGGAAAAAACAATACTAGGATAGACAGAGATTCTGAATGACACCCAGCTTATGGGATTTCTATTTCTAGCTCAGTCATTTTGAAATCCAGTGACAGCGGTTTGTCTTTTACAAGGGCTGCAGCATGATTGTCTCATCTGTATGTTGTTACTGCATGTGTTCCCATGTGGTGACAGTTGTGTTTGTCCTCTACACTTAACATTTTATCCACTTGACTGTTTTATTTTAATCATGTCTTCTTGTTTCTCAACAAAGCGGCTCAATGCCCTCCTCACTGAGAAGACTGAATAGATCCTCTGAATTGGCGCCTTATGGTGCCACTTTGAGCTACTGTGATGCTGAGGAATCCACACTCAGTTTCAAATCCTCCTCCCAAGACTACCATACTGCATTGATCCTGCTCTGTATGTACCCTTGCAAGGTAATATGTATGCCTGTTTTGTGCTCCAGTGCCACAGCAGACTCAGTCTAAGAGCTGATTTACGCTGAGGAGTGAAAAGGAATCAAATAACTGAACTGAAAACCTCCCCTGTGTTCATTTTACAACAATACAGCCGCACACTGATCCATCCTTAACGAAAGCTGGTGTCATCTATTGAAGCTGGATTATACTGACCTGCTTTTTCTATAAGAAAGGAATTATTTCTGAATAACTGAAGACCATCTGTTAATTACACAACAGAAAAATCCTGAATAAACAATCACTTTGAATAGATTATAATAAGGCACCGATTTGAATTTTTATTCAAACAAATCACAAATGCACACACCCACAACAACAGACCTATTGTGTTTTTTCATTAAGGATAAAACGGCTGAAATTTACAATGCATCGCCATCTATTATGGTCACACTAATGATAGAGATTTAGGAGTGTAAGGTCTGTGTGTAAGCCCTTCTAATCCAAACTGTGAAATCTCAGCAAATTTTGGATGGAGAGCAATACCAATTGGTTTGTGGTCGTCTCTTGATAATTTGTGATGACATCAGAAGTTCTCTGACTTTTCATCCAGCCCAAACATCGGATACGTTTCTAAACTGTCCAAGTTTGTTTAGGACCAACTACCAAATGACATTCCAAGTTGTACTCCAGCTAGCAAACCTTAGCAAGCAGAGATGCTAAGATGCAACTTGTTCTGAGTCCAAAGTCGTCAATCAAGTCATCTTGTGAAGTGGCCTGAAGCTTCTAAATATGATCTTCTAGGAGCCACTTTACAGTAATAACTTGCAACGGTACATTCAAGGCTCTGGGTTTAAGTAAGCATAAATGTGCAGTGACTAGTTATAGATTATGAAATGAACATTATTATTGATATATTAAAATACAGCAGGCTTATTGATGAGAACATCTGCTTATATTTAAAAAATAATGCTTTCTGATAAAAGAAAAGCACATTTAATAATGTTTGGACATGCAGACAGATCATATTTATTACATGGTAAACATTGCAAAATGTTAACAGTTTAGTTATATTGAGGCACCAACGATACCTGGGTAAGTTTGGGAAAAAAAATCATTGTTCAGGTTAAAGTAAGAATACAATGCCTGGTAATGCCAAGTCACTAAACCTCATCATTTATTTAAAATAATGTACCTTAGTCCTGTAAAAGCATACATTGAGTTATTAAAAAGAAGTGAACTGCTTAAAGAAACTTTTAGAGCTTTAAATAGTCGATTCTAAGGTCGATTTAATAACACAATCACCTTCAACAGGGAGAATGGTGTCTCTCTAATGTCTATAGCACGGCCTGAACGCCTGTTTACTACATTAACTTTGGCAGCGGGCTGAGGTCATCCTGCCAGAAGTGTGTACAGCTTGTATGCTGTGTATGGCACTGTAGTTCACACACCAGCCTTCAGTTCTAAAAAAAAAAAAAAAACAATTAGCCCGTCTCTGTACGGTTGATACAATTTCTGAGGCTAAGAGAAAGAGAACAGTAACGGATGAAGCTAAGAAGAGAAATAGAGAGAGTGACCGAGTAAGAGTACCTACAGCATCATATTCTGATGCATTGAGCCACTTCCCAAGCTGCCTTATTTTATTACTAGCATGAGAAGTGGCTGCTAGAGATAGTGAACAAGCAACTTAATACTGACTAAATACAAGTCTTTGTGAGTGTGTTAGCATGCAGCCCATTGCATCGCTGTGCCTCTAAATGCAGACACACACATCTGCAGGCATTTGACTCTCACTAGTTTCACCTCACATCCAGACCAAACTAAACGTAGATCACCGCATTCATCATCTTGTTTCTTAAATCAAATACAAAGTAAATAACCAATGCGTACCTTCTCCTTACTGACTGCACTATGATTTAATTAACAAAAACAATTGAGATTTATTACCAGCGGGATCCACATGAATAAATCTATTGCATAAACTGGACCCAATAATGAAAAACTCACTCGCCTCTAATTGATATAGAAGACAGCGGCCCAAATTCACTCAAGGCTGTAATACTTCGGAGTGTGTGTTACAACCTCAGAAAGAGGTATGACTGCATGTGATTCACTCAGTGCACATAAATAATGGACCGCAGAGCTTCAATTTGACACACTTCATAGGAAAGCCTGTGCAAAGTAGGTTTAGTCAGAACTTTTGTCAAACATTTATTGGAGGAATTATATTCATATATACATTGCGAGGATTCTGAGCCTTGCTAATCCCGTCTCTGCGTCTATTAGAGTACCTTCTAAAGTCAATACATTAACAGTGGCAGTGGGGCAGTAAACACTCATAAGGTGTGGATTTTTTCTTGCCTCACATGCTTATTCAATGTCACAGGAGCCTCTGCCGGGGTTGTCACTGATTCAATTGGGATTTTCATGGACAGGATTGAGAGCGAGGAGGGTTTCCAGTTTGGGGGCCTCAAAATCTCTTCTCTGCTACTTGCAGATGAAGGAGTTTTGTTGGCTTCCTCAGTTGGGCACCTCCAACAGGCATTGAGGCGGTTTGAAGCTGAGTGCGAAGCAACTGAGACGAGGGTCAACACCTCCAAGTCTGAGGCTGTGGTTCTCTGCCGGGAAACGGCAGATTGCTCCCTTTGGGTGGGGAGTGAGTCTTTGCCCCAAGTGAAGGAGTTTAACTTTTTCAGGGTCCACAAGTCAGGGTAGGATGGGCCGTGGGATTGACAGGCGGATTAGTGCAGTGTCTGCGGCAATGTACCGGACCGTCATAGGGAAGGGGAGCCTGAAGGCAAAGCTTTCGATTTACCAGTCGATCTTCATTCCAACCCTCACCTATGGTCAAGAGCTATGGGTAGTGACCAATAAGATCACTGATACAAGCAGCCAAAATGAGTTTCCTCCAGGGAGGTGTGGCTCTGGTGGTAGTGGTCAATAAAGAGGAGGTTTCTTGTTTCCCTTGAATCTTAGCTCGGATCAATCCTTATCAACTATCAGGTTGTAATTTATCTCAGACCTTAGGCAGTTGGATGGGGATTTTTAGTCGGACTATTCTGTGCTTGAACAAACTCAAAGTTTAAAGTGCCCCTTTTTATCCTGTTGTGGAGTTTTCCAGCATTTTGTTACAGTGTATACACACTTGCTGCATTTCATGATGGTCTTAAATTAATATTTAACCAACATCTAATGCACTTAACCTTATAGGGACCAGCTTAAGAAAGTATCTATGCAGATGTTTTCATTTTAAGTGTGTTAAGTTTTGCACATTCACAGTAAACAAGTTAAAGTATTGTATGCTCAAAATAATCAACTTGCTTTAACTTTAAAATCTTAAGTTAAGTTTACTCATTTTTTTAACACATTTCCATAAACAGTACATGTTTTTTTTTCTTTAAAGGTTTTTTTGGGCCTTTTTACCTTTATTAGAGACAGGAACTGTTGGGAGGAGAGAGAGTGGGGGATGACATGCAGCAAAGAGCCGCGTTGGATTCACACACGGCTAACGACGCCCCTTCCATATTTTTTCCTAAGTAAGATCAACTAAGATCTTACAGCTCTACATTGCAGAAGGTGTGTTCAATGTGAGCATGACTAACAGAACTACAATAGCCACATTGATGCGAAACAAGATTAGTTGGGGGAAAAAAAAGAATTTTCCTTAATAAATACTCAAGTTAACACCTTAAAAAGTTTTTTTTTTTTTTAAGATTTATTTTTGGGCTTTTTGTGCCTTTATTGTAGAGATAGGACAGTGGATAGAGATGAAAATCAGAGAGAGTGGGGATTGACATGTAGGAAAGGAGCCACAGGTCGGAATCGAACCCGGGCCGCCCACCCGGAGGACTACAGCCTCCATACGTGCGCACGCACCATTTTTTTTATTTTTATAAAAACTTTCATGATTGCTTAAGTGATTTTCAACATAATGCTTTCTCAATGCCTGATATCCATGTAAAATGTTTCTGCCTACAAAATAAAACATTTAACAGAGCCAAAAGAACAGAAATCCTACATTAGATTTATTTTATTCAAGTCTCCCTCCTTAACATTATTGGTACACTATGACATTCCTGAAATATTCCAAATCATAGGCGAGGCCACCATCATGTTCGTCCTTGTACATGAACAAACGATTGGAACCCACTCTCTCAATATCTCTGTATTCATTTTTGAACATTAATAAACCTCTCAATCATTTCCATTGAAAAATGCATATAGTCAGCTTAATGCATCTACTTCAATGAATGTTTTTATGGATGTGAAAAATGCTCAATTGTGTACCATTGCCTCAAACCTACAGAAGCCAACCAGACCAGATTTGAGAAGATTGGCCGTTACTACATTGTGATTGCTTTCACCACAGCAATCACTCATACCTAAGACCCTATGTTTGCATTTTCCCTGCAACGTTTGTCGGTAAGTAGCCAGTGAAAGGGAAGCCGTGGGAGATTTTTCTTTCTAGAAAACTACATAATGCAGTTACAGGGCAAGATCAGCAAAGAGATTCAACGCAGAGATTTGACTGAAGAACTCAAAAGCTAAATGGACAGTGACTGAGCACAGGTGAAAACACAGGTCAGCCAAGGTCACTCATTCAGCACATGCAGAGAACTGTGGGATTTGAAAGGATTCAAACCAATCCTGAGTTTGAAGACCTCACATAAATATGTAATGTTTCCATTTTATTTATGGAATACATTTTGAGACATGGCAGGGAACAATCGGTGGAGGTCATGTTGGGGAATACAGTAAGTGAGTCATTGCAGTTACATCAACCATAACGGACTGATGAAAGACCAAGTCTGGGAATCTATGTATAAACATTGATGTCTTATGTTGGATTTGACTGTGAAGACGTAACATTAACTATATAAATAGGGAATACTATAACTTTATGAATGAATTTATTATTACTACTACCAAATCTGGTGGATGTAGGCTAAAAATGCTGATATATATAATAATTAAACATTTACAAAGCTTCACCTATGCCATGCATTGTGGAAACAGTTGTGTTTGAAAAAGTAGCACCTCCTGTGCATGGTCCTCCTCCTACAAATTAGGTATGCACGATGTTGGAAGGGGTGAAAGAAAGATGCACCTTTTTTCACCCCCTTCTGACACAATGCACATTTTCAATATTTGAAAAAATACACAGAAAGAAACTATTACCTGTGTCTGCGCATAGTCCTACAGTCTTTTTATCTCTCCGACGAGGTTCAAACAAATGTCAGGGTATAAATAGGCTGGCATGGTTCATTCTTCAAGGATCAAACATTCTTCTATTCTGCCAACATCATAATTATTCGAGGAAATCAGGTCAATGTTTTACATCCATGACATATTAGTGTATTTAGAAATGAGATGATTTGACAGGATTACAGCAGACAAGCTCATGCTTTAAGAGTCCTCAGTAATGAACCTGTCAGGCCTGTTATTTGAGCTTTAAAAAACAGATTTAGCTTTCTATTATCAGTAACTTTATTATCACTTTTCTACATATTTTTCTTCATGGCTCTGCACAAAGTTAATAAAGTTCAGTCCTTGTGAATTATGATACTTTCACTTTAATGGAAAGTCAGCGTTACAAAACGTTTTTCAAACTACGAGTTTAAATTGCGGATGTCTCACAAACTTGCTAAAGGGAATACAATTGATTAAAAATGCTGTGACATTTCAACCTCCATCCTGGTCTTCAAGGCAATGGAGAAACTTTTGAGTTTTAAATAAACTGTTTTTAAAAGGTACATTCTGTGATTGAAATATAGGAAAAGGTTAAGATCTCTAAATCTCAGAACCCTTCGGCCATCATTGTCTATCATTGTCTGATGATAGACTATATACTAGGCCTCTGGGAACAGACATCAGTTTCTCCATAATTTCGGTGAAGCCAGAGGTAAGTGTTAAAGACTTCCAGGCAAGACTTCCTTTTCCACGTGGCTCTTATGTCTGCAACGCAGACACCATCAATTCTTTGTCCATAACATCCCGGAGTAGCGCCCGTTCATCTTTTGAGTCTCAGTTCAACTGTAGAATGTTAGCAATACTGCGCTTTCACTCTGGTAGACTTCAAAGTTTGAGCCCGAACAAGAAACCAATTTCAATGTGATTAACTGGCAATTTAGGGAAATAAGTTTGCCAAAATAATAACCTCATGATGAAGATTTGTAAAAAATCAAGCTTTGTAAGGTCGGTTGTCGAGAGGATAAGAAAATCACTTTTAAAATGTTTGTTGAATGAAGGTCAGTTCGATCATTTCTGATGTGTTTCAGGGAGTCAGGGAATCTAATTGGCTTTAACAACACAGCGTCAAGCAGATTTGTGGCTTAAGTTAAAATGTTTGATCTATAATGGACTGTTAGCTTCATGTTAATGCAGATATCAACAAACAAACATACAAAGACAACTCATCATAAGAATACCATCATTGGAGCTGCTATGTCATTAGCGGACCATCTTACCTGTATACACCAAAGCCTGCTGATATCTAATTGGTCAGTACAGCTCAGACTACAAATGTTCTACAAACCGAAACCAGAACACTTCACATGCTGAAAACCACAACCCCTGTTACAGAGTCCTCATTTCTATGTAGAATTAGTAAATAAGAGATTAAGATCTATTGATTGAAATAATTGTGCTGGGCAATGTGGAAGGGCTACAACAGCAGCTGGAGCGAGTTGATAATGAGTCATATCATTGTGGCTGTACAATAAATAATAACTTCACAACTTATTTGGTGGAGGTATGTGGTATAATCAGGAACTGCTGTTTATTTTCTGTCTTCCGGTAGTTTTATTAATTGGCTGCAAAACCAAAAAGGCTAAAAGCTATCGAGTTAGGAACAGATGGCCTTAGAAAAAAAGTAAGCACCAGATAAGCTTTTATAGGATTTAGTTAAATGTGCTTTTTGGATTTTGTTCCTTTTTATAAAAGAGAAATGGGAATTTAATTGAAAATTCTGCATCAAGCAGATCCAAAGATCCTATGTTTCCCAAAATGAATGAAATGATCAACACAAGCGCCTGCTCAGATCAGAAAACTGGTCTGTAAATAAAGCTGCTTCCTTGGGTTTGAATGAATTCTCAAAAAGATTTTAGGATCACTTCCCAGGTTTGATGTATAATCTGAAAAGGAGAGGGCAGTGTTTGTGTTTTTTCAGGTGCTTTCAGACCTGATCGCCTGCCTCGCTCTTTCTTCTGTAGACTTATTTTCTCAGTGGTTGCGTGGGTTTTTTTTTTTCCTCCAGGTGCCTGACCAATCATCTAAATGAATAGCAGAAAAAAGAACATAAGACTTTCCAATTAGCGGAATACATACAAAAGAAAAGTGTTGCAGAATCACAGCTGTTTTGCTTGTTTCATGCTTTCTGCCTGTCAGATTTTATACGCTGCAGAATAAAATGAAGCTATGAAAAATACAACACTGATACTGAAAGTGACTGGGATTTTTTCAAACCCTACATTTCTATAATTCACTTCATGCACTAAACATTATCTTGGACAGAAGAGCAACCTGCTCAACGCCATTATTGCACTTTAATATTACTCTGTCCATGCCACTTGTCCATTACACTACACCCTACCAAGCTCATTGTGCTGCCAGGACCACTTATAACATCCCTGCCTCATGCGCAGATCCTCCTCCTCCTCCTCCTCCTCACTCTCTTCTGCCCATGAGCCAATGCAAATTACAGTAACAGCTTGGACGTGAGTATAATCTCAAGTGGTGCGAGCTGGGCTCCATGGCGAGGCATGCAGGCAGATGGAAGCAGAGACTCTGCCAGGCCTCTTTAGGGGCTCCCACTCTTTCTCCAGCATGCTAGACAATGGATGAGCTGTGGCTCATAACCAGTTCCTCGTCTGCCACTATCATGCGGCCTACTCCCAAACGCAGCATTTGGTAAATGATATGAATAGATGTAAAAAACAAGGGGTCTCCTGTCAAAGTGTTGTTTAGACCAATGCACAGATGGACACTGATACTGGCAACATAACAACATGAGCATCTCACAGAGCAGCGGGTGGAGGATGAACCTTTACGCAGGCACATTTATGATGAAAGAGTGCAGTCCATGTGTTTCTGTGTGTTTCTTCGCCGCAGGTGGTAGAGGACCTTCCCTTGAGCTATGGTAGGGATACAAAAATAGCTTTTAAAATAAACAATCTTTTCTATTTTGCATAAAGTCCACATCTGAAGTGCTTGAACATTTGTTTTATCACCTTAAGAGAATATCTTTGAATCTCTTAAAAACAAAAGCAGCAACATTCATCATTAATTAATGCACAATACTATTCCATTGAGTCCACCATTAATTCCAAAACTGTACAAACTATACTGTACTGTGCCTGAACATACATCATCCATGCAAATATCATACAATATACACTACAAAGCATAATCCATTTGAGAGTAGCTGAGATGTTGTCTTGGTCTTAGTTGCCTAAGCTCTAAGGGATAACATAAATGTATTGTCTTATGCTTGAGGATACTTCTGAATGTATTACTGAACTTTTATCCACCAACTCTGACTTCAGTAACTTAGACATTGTGCAGAGGAACAAGTCAAGGTGTGTCTTGCTCTGCACTTTGTGATGCTCTGCTGATTTCCACACTGAATGAAATGATAAATTCATAGAACTAAGAACTGCCAGTGGAATTTTTCTGCGGTTGCGGGTACCTTTTTAAGGTTAACAGCTTACCTCTTTCGATTCAAGTGCTGCTGTAAAGGATGCATCAAAATGTAATGCACCTGTTATTTTGAATGACTGAGCTCCGGGCTTTACACTTGCGTGACAACACAGATGAGGGGTTTCTTTTGATACTCCTGTTAGAGAAGCCTGTTTGTGCTCACAAACACTGATCGTGCTATTCTTGGCCACTAATGTAAACAGATTCTTAAACTCAGTCGTGTTAACAACTAACAAGGATGCTTATAGAACAGGGAAGTGCTTTTAATCATGTGATGTTGCTGAGACATGCGCCCCACAGGAGTGCAAACAAAGCCCCTCTCTCCTGTATGGATGCATAACAACAGAAAGTACAAAAGATTATGATGTATGAAGAAATCAATCGACGATGAGTCAGCTGTGTGTCAAGATGAGACTGTTAAAGTGACTCACTCTTCAATGTGTTTGCCAACCCTGAGTGCATCTGCACTAACAATAAGATATTTGACTGAGGGAGAGAAACAGAGAGAAAGCTTCGAGACGCTGAGCACAGCGCGCCTCGAGCCACACAGCTATTGTATCTGCCTTGTGCTCACACGCATGCAGGTGTGTTTGAGTTTATAATATTTCCCTTCAACTATCATTTGAAATAGCGTCAGCTGCACCATTGCAAATTCACAAAGGCCCTTGTGTTATTGTGAGTCGTGTGTGACATGAAGTGTATACAGATTAACTTCTGGTGATGATTACAGCTGAAGAAACAAGAATCAGATGCAGAGATGATATCGCAACGTAAACCTCAAGCCCGTCACCGCCTTCTATACTCGGTATTCCAAGAATCATTGACAGCAGGAATCAGATTACTATAACAAGAGAACACAAAGCGCAGGATTGAAGGCGTACTATATGCACACTGGAATTTTGAATATGAGAGGGTAATAACTTGACCTCCTCCTCACTCTCCCCTCGATCCCTGATTAAAAACATGGATTCACTTCCTACTTACTGAGCAGCTTTTCCTTTCTTGTAGTAGCATAATTTGGCAGGAACAGAGATGAACTGGAAGGGAATCCTGTTGTAACGCCTCTTATCGCCCTCAAACTTGACAACCAGGATTAAGCTACACTGCTAAGAACAGCTGGGCGAAGATGTCCAAAGAATACATAAAGGCCAAAACTGCTGCACTTCCACAACACAGAATTATTTGACCGGAAAAAAGGTGAGTTATTCTCTTAAAAAAAGGATTAATTCGACTATGGGATTATTATTCTTTTTTTTTTAGGGCAGAAACAGAACAGGATGTCTCACTGTGCACAAAATATGCAGAGTTATGCAGGGTGCGTGACTGTTGTAGATGCTGCTTGTTAGGTGTACTACGAGGGGGGAGGGAGAACACTGAAGGGAACAGCAGTTATGTTCAATTCAGTAACACAAGCCGGCTAATTAGCATTGCCCTGCCATTCCCTTTGAACTAGGAGGACAAGTGGGAGCCATCATATTTCTTTGTTCTCAGCACTGTGAGACGCCCCCCTGACCGCAGAAACCGCAGGGGCTCTGACCACAGCGGGTCAGAAGGAGGCAAAAAATAAGCTCCCACCCCCACTACTCACTCAACTGCCCCGAGGGAATCACCCAGACCGTCTTCTAAAACTACGCCCTAAGCGAAGTACACTTACTGGCAGCTTGCTGAATCAGATATGTTGCCTGGATGTAGTGCTGTGACATTTTCAGGATGCACACCTACTCAGAGTACAGCAGACAGATGTTAAGGGGATACAGGTACCTACTGCACTTCAGACGCACACAATTATTCTCGGCTGAATGCTCTCTGAAGACGCAGCACAGATCATTAAGTATATCCTCTCGTGCACCAGCGTTTTTAATTAATAGTTTGGTGCTATATAATGTACGACTGAAACATGAAGCCATGTTTATGTACTGCTGTAGCGTTTTTGTGTGTTTTACGGCCCATTTCAGGTTAGTTAGAGATGCAGTCAATTACATTACGAGTCCAGATAGAGCCTTTTTTGTACCACACATGGGTAACATATTTGATGCATTTGGCAAAGTTAGTAAATGAAGTAAATGAACACCAAACAGGACATGAACAGATTTCAATAGACAGTCAGGTCTGGTACACACAGACAACCATACACACTAAGGTGTAATTCCCGGTAAGGATGGAGTGATATTAAAATATCCCCGAACACTTGTCAAATCAAGATGAGAGTAAAGAAGAGATGTTAAAAATAGTGATGGGTTCAAAGCCATAAGCTTAAAGAACAGGAGTGAGCAGTGAAGCAAGTGCTTGGAAGCGTTAATGTGCCCAATGTTATGCCTTTCAGGCGCAATACATGTTCCCCCTGCCTTACTGGTGTGTGCTGAGTGCAGTCTGAGAAAAATACTGCAGGCGCTGCTCAGGGCTGAAAAAGTACAACTACCTCCTCTGCATGCTTAAGGAGAAAAAGAAAACCATGCAAATCATTCGGGATTTACATCTTCATACTTTGTTGTTGCAACAATTCAATTCTAATGGACAGTTTTACTACCTGTTTCTGATTGTAAGTAATGGTAAAATTAACACAAATGAATACAAATACAGAAAATGAAAATGTTTGGTCATGTTGGGGTAATGGGGATGGGAGGTCTGGTCTTTTTATTATCTTGTTTTGATTTTCTGTCATTTTTTCTGTCTCTCTTTCTAGGTCCTTGCCTTCTCTATATCTTTGTCTGGTGTACACTGCCACGGTGGTGTGGTGGGTGGGAGGCAGGTACTGCGGTACCACAATGTATGCCTCGTTCTGTTTACTGGAGCTCATGTCATTGTTTTGCTGCCTCCCCATATTGAAAAATAACCATTAAATATTTGCATTTTCAAAAAAAAAAGAAAAGAAAATGACAAATTTTTATAGTAAAAGATGTCACTTCATTATGTCCCCTAATTTCAAACACAAAACTTACACATTTTCTTTCCTTTCTGAAGACCTTTAATCCGACCTGTGCTAAGAGGGAGCAGTCTGGATAGTATCACTTAAGATAATCAACCATAAATTCTGTCTTCACAAATATTAATGTTCAATTTTGATTGATATAGTCTAAAATGTTTTTATTAAACTGCAACTTTATTTCTTTTAGAATATACTGAGAGATAATCCTTATGTTTTCTCCACCAATTACACACGAGAGGTGCAGAATATTAGAAAACCTTGTTCTATTATATAGTACAACACCATCACCTACAAATCCTCAGAGATAAAAGTAAAGTAGTTTATAATGTTCAGGCAGAACTGAACATTATAATCTTTATATGATAAGAGTCTATGGAAGAAGCAACGTATTGGTTTGCAATAGATTAAACAAAATGTACATTGAGAAGTGATGGTGAGTGTATACGGTGTCATATACATATCCTGCAATAACCTGGACTTACTAGACGTTATTGTCAAACGTAAATGGCAGCAGGTTGTACATAATGTACTAAAGCCATCTCACAGTGTGTATGCACATGGAGTTCTTACTACATTAGCCATACAGTGTTTATTCAGCACACTCCCACACACTCCTGCACTATTTGAACCCTGCAGACATTGACTCTGCTTAGCTTTGGTCTCTGTTTAGATGCACAGTATGTGATGTTCTCTACACTGTGTGTAAGCACATGGAGAGCCACTGGAAACCTGACTCAGATTCCTGCCTGCCTAAACATACCTGGGTAATAAAGTTGATTTTGATATGACTCCACCCATACGGCTACTAAAACTGTACAAAACAAATGCTGCAAAAAAACAACAACCATCTGCTCATTTGACCCAGTTCTGCTCTGCACCTGTAATTGCAGACTCATTTATGCAATAAATACCCATCGGTCTGCATAGTGCTGCACCTTAAATTTGCTGATGCAACTCTGCTAACACAACATTTTCAGCATAGTTAGAGTCGCTCCAGCTAAGGGCCGAGCTGCATATGCTCAGAGTCAATATGCAGTGACTTGGAAAACACAGTAAACTCACCTGATATCAAGCCCAGGTGTTCATTGCAGGTTTCACATCAGCATCCTCAACCGTGGTTAGAGAGTCAGAGCAGAGGCAGGCGACTCCCACTGGTGTCACAGGAAAACACCACCTAGAGGACAAGAATTATGACCAGTTAAAGCCGAGAAGAAGAAGAAAAAAATAAAACGCCACTGTGCAGTACAGTTGCTTTAACATGTTTTGGGTTATTTATCATCTACTGAAGAGGGAACATTACTCAACACACAAGAGAAGAAGTTGTACATTCATAATCTCATTGACTGAGCTTGCTCCTTTTTCCACTTGGCAGCTTTGGGTGCGATATGAACGCTGATCTGATTACAGAACAACAGGAAAGAAGCATCAGCAGCAGGGGAGGCAGCTGAAAAACAGAGTTGCAGACTATAACTATGTATGTGTGTCCTGCCATTAATATTTCACTGCATCATTGTAGCTAAGAGAGAACAAAGTGCAAAGGGGAGCATAATGAAAAATTGATCATATTTTGACACAGCTTTGGAATTCATCTGTGCAAAACAAAGAACGCAGAAATCTTTTCCTCTTGATGAGAACATTTTGGTAATCACTGCGTCCAAATAATCACTTAAAGTTTCAGCATGCAGAGATTGTCATTATATGCACATATTGGATAAAGATGGATGAGGACAATGCTCTGTAACTCACATCAGAGGCTATTTTTTACTGCAAGATTTTTCTTTCGCTTTTGTGCACTTTTCTCAAACAGTGCAAGGTGACTGTCAAGGTCACGAGCTTTCAGTTTCTCACTTGTTCCGAAAATCCAAAACAAGCTTCATGACATGTCGCAGCTCTGCCTGCAGCGCAGCAGCACGCAACCCAAGAGAGATTACCATATCGCTCGCATTTATCTGCAGAGAGCCTTCATGCATTAAAAACAGAACTCTGCACTCAGGTCCTTCTTCTTCCAGCTCTACTGTACATCAATTTGTATTCAACAGAGAGACTTTAGGGCTTGTCACCTTCAGCTATTCATCCAGCCAATGAAGTATTTATGACGCAAGTTTTTGCTTTTTGATACGTCATTCTGATCCCTTTCAATTTATCTCAGGCTGAACTCAGCACTGTCATGTCAGATATTAGGGAATGAAGGAGAAAAGAAAACCAAGAGTGTAGATGTCATGGGTTTCACAGTCTATCATTTCACAGTCTTTCATGCCATGCATATTAACCGCTCCAACTCGAGTGTTTAGCAGCGCCGAGGCCCACTCTGACAGCCGATGTGACAGTGAGAGGTGTGACTGAAATGTGACACTGAGCAACCACTGGGAGATGCACAAAGTTGTAAATTTGTTTCCAACAAGAAGTCCTTCACCCATCCACAATGGTCCAACAACTGATTTTACGGTTGTTATCTCTGTCTCCAAGCATCAAATCATCCTCTGGCCCGGTGTGATAAGTCCGGTGTCAGCCCAGGACAAGACGGTCTCGCTTAATCTTCAACATGGCTCCCCTTCACCGTATCAAACACTCCACTTCGCAGCTCCCTTTTCCCTCTCACAGCCTCAGACTTCACCTCTCTATTTCTCTTTTCTGTCTCCACAGGCTGTCTTATAAGGAACAAAAAGACAGAAAAATTCCTCAGTGCCAGGACACTTTAGCCAACAGACATACTAGAGTATGTCCAGTTATTATCCGTCATAGTGATTCCCTCCTATCTGGACAAGACAAAGACAGTTGTTAGGGAGACTCTCATTCTCCTGTGCTGCCAGTTCTGTTACTTAAAATACTCCTCTGACAACGGGTGCAGCTGAGACATCCCATTTTACCACACTGCTGTTATATTCTGTCTCTCAATCCACCAGATTGATTTCCGGAACATAAAGAAAAAAGGAAAGGCCAGTCAGGTTAGAGGGACTATGGGACACATTTCTTTTTCAATCACTTCTATGAGAAAACAACCTTAACCTTGAAATTCACCTTCATAAGTCAACATATTCTCTTAAAAAATGAGCAACGCTGGCATCACTATGTATTTTATTACCTAAGAAATATACCCTGATTGTAAATAGTCATGGATGTAACTACAGGGAGAGCATCATCTGTCCGTATTAAAACACTCAGACTGCTCTGAGAGAAGCAGAAGCACGGGAGTATTATTTCATAAAAATGTGAAACAGAGATATCTGATGCCCGCTCTCTCTCTTTCATGATTTTCTTTGAGATTTCCTTGGGAAACTCCGCCTACAGCAAGTATTACGAAGAGCAGATATGGGAAACATTGATTTATTGATAGATTGTAATTTAATAGAATTGTCAGTTTCTTTTTTTCAAAATCACTGAAGATTATAAATTCCACATTTAAAAGACAATGTCAGGATTATCTTGTCGTTGGCTTACAGATGGGTGGATTTTTGTTCCTTTTAAGATATCAGCTCTGCAGAAGGAGCACAAGAGAAAACCTTGAGGCATCTCATTACATGAGATCCGACTGACCATCTAGGGAGACACAAACAAGCCTGGGAGGTGTGATCAATTATAGATTTGAGTGAATGCATTAATATTGAATATAGTCACCTGTCTTTGTGCTTCATCCCCCAGATACTGACACGAGTGATGACAATTCCTGAGTTAACCAGCCAATAAGCAAGAACCCAGGGATTTTTAAAGACTACAGCAGTATGGGAAATTAATTCCACAGAAGCTATGTGAGGGGGGTTCATGTATTTATTACAGAGTTTAATTATTTTCCAATTAACAGATTGGAGTAAAGGTTTTGGTTGGCGTTTAATTTTTCAGCAAGTACCTCCTTTACAGAGCTGCAGTTACCACAGGAGCCTGAGATGAAGACAGACAACAAAGCAGCCGCAGCTGTAACACGCTTATTAAAGGACACTCTCAATGTCATCATGACTCAGCAGAGAACTGACAGAGCCACTCGCTCAGGAAACAGCGAGCCTGCTCGGAGGTGTAGAATAGCCTGATCGCTGTCATAACTGTGAGGTCAAACTCATCCTCAGCAGATCCAGGAAACCGAACGCCATCACACCATTCCTCTTTTCCCCCTGGCTTTACAATCATTTATACGTCCTGTCAGCACTTTGATTAATGGCTTGATTCACACGTGGGATTGTATATACACTACATGGCAAGGTATCAATCATGGAGCTGTACGTTCATATGGATTTCCAGCAGCCCTGTAAGCAAAGTGAAAGCATAATTACCTCTTTCTAATAGGAGTGCATGTAGAGCAATGCCCAGAAACTATGAACATGTTAGAAATATGTCCCCAAGAGTAGACCTAATATGTTTAAACATAACATCAGTGATTAAAAAAGATGCCTTTTTTTGTTCTCCCTAATTTAAAACACCTTCAGACGCTAATGAATGCTTCTTCCATCGGCCTGACTCGAGCCAAACAAGCTTTTCATTAGATGTGAGACGAAAACGGTTTCAAGGAAAATTGCTTTTACAAGCACTTTGATTGAACAATAAACTTTTTATTAGCTTCTTTAGAACCTTGGGCATCAGAGGTCAGAAAAAGATGAATTGGGAATGTATCTGTGTTCTTCAGCTAATCAATACTCAAGAAACGGTTGCTGTTGGAGGGCAAAATAACGAGGAAAAAAAACTGGAAATAAATAAGCTGGAATAAAAAGAACATTCTCAGTGATAGTTAAGGCTTGTTGTGTTGTGGTAACACTCCATTAGACGAATTTAGTGAACCTTGATGTATTGCATTAGCTTAAGCAAGACAAGCTTCCCAATGAATCTTCATCAAATCAAGAAGTCATTAAACGATAGGTTTGAACAAGATTAAATATCAGATCCTCAAATCTAGATGTGGAAGTTGTCTCTTTTCACTGTGAGCTGATTCTCTGATGCAGTTCATCTTCCAATTCAACCAGCAAACTATCGATTGCTGCTTTAAGAGTTAATTAGTGAGTTGTTTTTCCCATTAAACGATTGATTCTTCGTCTTAAAAATGTTAGAAAATTGAAGCAAACATTCACCAGAACATTTCACCACTTCACACGGCTTGTTTTGTCAGATAATCAGTAAGCAAAATGTATCACAAAGTATTGAAATCACAAATAATGTAATACTTGTATCACATGGATATAAAATATATTAATTACATTATAGAGATATGATATTTCTTCCATAACTGTTCCACAAATTCATCCCACTGATTGTTGGTCTTCATTGGTTTTCATTTTTAGATTTAGAATTCCTCTAACATGTAACTTCTTAATATGTAAAGCTAATTCCACAGCGACCATCGACTGTCTGGAACAGTGTTTAAAACTCATTAAAAGATGTTTGTCTCGAATATTCATCCTTACTTTGAAAATACTCATTTAAAGTACTTCTTTATACCTGCATCTTTTCTGTTGCATCGTGGGACCTTCAACAGGAAGCACAGTTTGTTCAATTGCCATGGCGACTGCAGACGTATTTATAGATATATAAATACTTTATGTCTCATATTCATAGAAAATATTGAATTCATTCTTTAAATACTCGACTGTGTTGATGGGATTTGTGAGAAAAATCTTCACTTGAAAGATGACCTTATGCCTTTTTACATCAAGATAATGAAGAGTGTTAACAAAAAGGCAATTAGACAATTATTATATATGAAAAGCAACAAGGAAAAGATTTTATGTCTTAAAAAAATTGTTCTTTTACATTAAAAGTAAGGTTGCATGAGGTACTTGTCAATAGTAAGTATATTAGCCACTGGAGATAAAATGGCAGGCACAGAAGCTAGGCTTATTGCTGCAGACAGATATTTTTCCTCCACGTAATTCGTTAATTTTAACAAAAAAACTGAGCATTTAAACAAAGTTGGAGTAAATATCAATTTATATTGACAAGATTCTCAGCTATTTGCTTTTCCACTGGCAAGCCACTTTGTTTTAGCACTACTTCAGCACACCATGAAGGTATTCTTCCACCGGCAGGGCCAGCAGCCCTCTGAAACTGCCCCTGATTATCAGTAATGTAATGTTCACAAATCTTAGTTTAGTTGTCAACATTCTTATGTTTGATCATTATCAATCAACAGAAAGTGAAGCCGAAGTTAACAGTACTGTCATCAGTTTAGCAGGTGTATTAAGTCATTAGTATTCTTGAGATCTCCACTTATTTATCCTGTACATCCAGAGGGACAAAAGCTAATGGCAAACAGAGAAGTAGGCTTAAATGACCTGGTGATTGTGGGCAATGGCAGCATGGCGTGTTGTGATCTGGCCTCAAAGTAATCAGCATGTTTTGTTTTCTGGATCCCCAGATAATTAACCCCTTAAGACAAGAACAAAAAAACCCAGTTATCTCAAGATAACCAGAAAACAACCAGAAATGACTCATTATCACAGGAAAATTAAGTAAATAAAAAGTATGGATGCATGTCCACTTACACTGTAGGGCTTCTGTATACTGTATATCATCAAAATGAATATTGATGATGCAAAAAGTTAATGTCAGGGGATCATGAACATGGTTATATTTCATCCTGTGAGAACCATGAAAATCTGAGGAGGATAGAAAGTATTCTCTTTGTGCTCTACAGTAGGAGAGATAGAAAATAAAATGCATTTTTTTTGTTTGATTGTGTATTATATAAGATGCTTAGAGTTCAGCTTTTCTGCTAAATGTCAGGGGACTGTCCAGATTTGTCTTCTATGAGAGATACTGTAAAGGTAGACCTCAGTATCTGTCTACACACAAAGTGTTTCAGTTTACTTAGTTTGTGTTAAATGCCAACAGTGTAGGAGGACACTTAATGTTTGATGAAGTAAAGTTTGAGCCAGTGCCTACGAGTGCTAATGTTTTAATCTCTCAGGAGATACATTATGTTATTATTGTTTGACTTGTACTTAAATGTTTTTCCATTTTTTTCCGTCTCATTTAGTTGTAGCTCTTGTCTGCTTTGTTAATGTCTTGTAAGCCTCAGGGGCCGGGCACCCTGTTTTCTACATGACACATTGAATAAATAAACTACAACAATATGGATGCTAAACTTCATGGCAATACGCGCAATCGTTTCTATGATATTTGGTAAGATAGGTTAAAACCAAGCGGCAACTTACGGTCTTGAAGCCAATGCGGAAGTGCAAAATCCTGCAGTTCATTGAGTTTGCAGCTTGAGGCTGGCTTCAGGAACACCGGAGGTCACATACACACAACAGGCAAAAAAGCTGTTTTTACAGCATAAATAAACATGTTTACAGCCTGGTACTAAAAACGAAATAGGTCTGATTAGTTATTGTCATCACTGGTACACACTGTACAGGGAGTGATTTTTTTTAAAATGGCTCCGTTTTGGTTTTGAGAACGATACGTGTTATCCATAGTTAGGCGCGTAGCTTACATGATTGACCGTTGTTACGGTTCGTCAAGACGCTTAAAGCCCGCCTCAGCTCCAGCTCTCAGCCTGTCGTTAGGTCAACTGAAAGTTTCAAGTCAATGCAGGTTTTCCAGCATGGCTGCTGCTGCCAATGAGCCACAGGAGCCCCCGTCAGTAACAGATGGGTGACGTCACTCACCCCCCAATCCCCACATACTCCATGCCGCTGTGGAAACATAATGATTGACTAGAGTGGCAGCGAACTAAGCCGTAGTGCGAGGCGCTGACGGACCGCGGCGCGCACAGCGTATGTGGTGTATCTGAGTATCTGATGCCACTGCATTAACAGTGCAATTATATTTCCAACATGTATTTGCGATTTAACCAACTGAAGTTATTGTTATTTTTTATTGTATTTTGTTCTGTCCACCTTTGAACAAAGAGGTGAACAGATAAGATTGTCCCTGCCATGCTGCTGTAACACAGCCAAAACTTACTGACAGAATGCAGATTCAGTCTGTGTATCTAGTTGTTGAATTAGTTAATCTTCTTAGTTTTACAAAAGAAAGGTAATTAAGGAGCACTACCATCCAAGATAAACTGAAGACACCCTTTATTGTGCCAAAAGGTTGCTGTTGGCACACACAGCTCTGTGAAGTGTCTTTGAAATCATTCTGGCTTTAGTCAAAGAAAAAAAGCATTCTAAGACTTGGACATGTTTTAGAGATATGATCAGACAGTCTTGTTAAACCTTGTAGGTCACAGCTTACTAAACATCAAACAGCTTACTTTGTTATTAATCCAAAGCAACTGGCAACTGATGAATTATTTAATCAACGTTTGCAGGGAGCCAACATAAATAATAAAGTTAACAGTGCCTTCGAGGATGTTGACAATTTTTATACCACCAAGTAAAAAAACATCATTAGGAGGATGAAGTGCAGCAATATGTCTTTATGTGTCATTTAAGAACCTCATACCATTTCAAAACACAAGTTTAGTTCATTATGTATATCATTTGTTGACTGACTTTCTCTTGCTATCTTTTTTGTAGTTTTAAATGACATTACATGGTCTCAATTGGCAGATAAAGTTTGCTCTGTTGTCATGGTGATGTATGTTTAAATGCATGCTTTAACATCATTTATTGAGATAAGGAGCACTTTCGTGGATCCTCATCTCTTCCCGAGGCCACTGTGGAAGATACATTTGCCACAACAGACAAAACACACTCAATGTAGGCACCATATTTCTGCAAGATTTCAAGAGGCTTTTATGCCTCCATTCAGATAGGACAGTGTATAGGTTGTAAACTGGGGAGAGAGTAGGTGGGGAATGACATAAAAGAAAAAAGCCACAGGACTACCTGCTTCTAGGACGACAGTTTCTGTACATGGGGCCAACTGGTGGCTCATGATATATTCTTTAATTTAAGTAAAGGGAAACTTTGTTCATTTAAGTAATGAATATCAAACTTTAAATTTTAGCAACAACAAAAAAAAAAAGTCATTCACATGGAAGTGAATACCAAAATAACACGCTTACAAGCTGTAGGAAAGGGACAAAGGGAACTGAATATTTAATAAATGATAATACTCTGATGGTGTTATGGAGAGAGAAAGAGAGAGAGACAGACAGACAGACAGACAGACAGACAGACAGACAGACAGACAGACAGACAGACAGACAGACAGACAGACAGACAGACAGACAGACAGACAGACAGACAGACAGACAGACAGAAAGAATTTACATATGGACATACGTAAGTGTTGACGCAAAATGAAAACAGTAATGAATCATAAAGCCCGCTGATATGTCAAACTCTCAGGTTGTTCAGAGATGATTATGAAATCCACTTCAGTCTGGAGTATTTGATAACAGAAGGAACAGTGTCTTGCGTCTGTCACATATGAGTATCTGTCACAAATCCTCCACAGGCTGAATGTACATTTGAAAATCTGTATGTCATATTTTCAGTTTCAGACAAAGTTGTTGGTGTAGGGACATCCTTGTGTGCAGCGTCTCTGCTGAAAATGTTTTATTTTCCATTTGAAGGTGACAAATTCACCAAGTGCTGTTCTTAGAAAACCTTGTTCTTCATGATAATACACGTCAGACTTTGATGAGAACTGGGAGCAGTATGACATCTGACAGGCAGCTGACTCATAATTGTATACTGGTCAAACCCTTAAGTGCGTCCTTAGGACAGTGGGTTTGGGACCTTTCAGCTGTTATTGTATCAGAGAGAGAGAGACGCATACATAGAAAAATCACTTGGCTGATAAAGAAGACTGCTCTCATCCCGGGACACTAAAATAAAATAAATATTTGTAAAAAACAAACAAACATGATTTCTGACACTGCTATCTTTAACTAGTATTTCCCTCTCCTGAATGTTGTTTTTAGGCAGATAGGTTTGACTGACGATTGGAAAAGCAGGAATCCCATTAACAGAGGCAACAGACCCTTACACATCAGCTGCAGGTTTGACACCCGTCCTCTGCCCTTTGATGAATGTCTACTCAACTACCCACCCAACACGCTTTTTTTTTTCTCTTCAGATTTTTGTGATATATTTCTTAGCAAGAATTATTCTATTTTTTTTAGAAGAAAAAAGAATGAAAAATTGGCCATCGAAATAATTTACAACAGGGATGGGCAGTAAACCTGCATGTTTCACTCTGACACTCAGAGCAGGGCCAGTGGTCTCATGCGCTCAAGAAACAAAGGGCACTGCCTCCTCCTCACGTCAGGGCAGGTGTCTGTGCTTACAGTGAAAGTGAATTGTAGCACAGGAATCAGGTAAACTTGTATTCTCCCCTCTCCAAGTTGCAGCGCCTCTCTTTCGGTCTCTCTGGGTCTGGAACATTAGCTATATGCTGGAATGGCTTGACCCTGTGTCACTTAAGCACAGCGCAGCAAGTTTGTGTCTCCATTACAAGCAGTCTACCTGCTAAAGGTGGGTTTCAACTGATGACTAGCTTGTCTTAAATCCGAGATGATAAAAAGAAACGTGCTGTGTCTGTGACTCGTGGTCATGAGTGGCTGTAAATCCCTATTGTGTTTTTGAAAATCGTAGCTCTGCTAAAGCTCAGCTAATTTGATAATAACACATCTATTTCAGAATAATCCTACTCAATAATAGTCACTTTTTATATGAATGTTGGAACACTTTCATTTTGAAAGAGTCAAATCAGAAAATGTGGTGTTCTCGGCAGCTGCCAGAATAGAAACAAAACTTCAAACCAGTTACAGGCTCCAAGAACTGAGAGGTGAACACAGTGACTTATGAAATATCTTTCGCTGGTCTCATTCACAGAAATGAGTTGAGTTTTGCATCACAGGCTTCTCTTAGGGGGAGGAGGGGGTCATAGTGAGTGAATATCCTCCATTCCTTTTGATACTGTAATACTGCTATCTAATACCTTTACCGCCAAAAGCAAAGAAGAATCTCAGGTCATATCGCCCACCAATAGTTTGTAATCAATTTATTTAAATCAACTAATCAATTAAACGACTACCTGTTGCAGCTCATTTGTCAACACAGTCCCACACAATTGAAAAAGCTAGCATGTGGACTTTGGGTCAGGGGAATCAAACCTTATTTTGCTATTCTTGAATTAGACTCCATTTTTCCCTTACTTCAAAAAGCCAACTCTGCACTGCGTTTCCATTAATTAGGTGCGCAATTCTACCACAGGCAGGTCTGTAAACACGCACTGTCCAGGTTCAGCACTATCAACAGACAGCAGGGGGCACTTATGGAAATTTTCAGGGGTTTGACATGTTCATGTCACATTAACAGCACAAAAATATTATGAGGGCTTAGGTAGGTGAACAGTAGCAAGAGTCCACATGTGGCTGTGTGCAGACACAAGAACATGAGATTAATAAGAAAGTCTCCCCCTGCTCAAGCAGCTGCTCTTATTAAACCCTTAAACAATCATCCATCCTAAGATTTATTCTACTATTTTTGCTTTACTATGTCCTGGAATTGCTTTCATGAATAGTCTCATTCCATTTCATTAGAAAAATGTTGCAAACAGCAAGATCATAAAACTGCTCATGATGAAGAAGGATACAAATTTAGCTCACCCTGTGACTGTTTAAAACAGCACAGGGCTGTACTGCTATCTGCTCGTCTTGTGCCATTAGCACTCGCCATCACTTCAGTAATAGCGACACTGTGATCATTTTGTGCAGCCGTAATAAGAAAAGACAGGTCTGATATAGTAAATGAAGGTTTTACAACTACCTCTCCTGCCCCATTGAGCTTTAACCTGAGAATGCAAATGAGCCTCATGAAAAGCCAGTGATTTCACGGTTCACTGCCTGCCACATAAGCATATGGTCTGCTGTCTCCAGGAAAACACATTATAGAAGAGGGGGTATACATATGAATCTTACTTTAATCCCATACTGTTCACTTTGTAATCAGTCAGTCATATTTAGTGCACTTGTACATCTGTGCTGCAGCAGCTTCACAGTTTTCTGCATTATTCTCCTTGGGATCATTTGAAAAACTCAAGAGGGGTCTACTTTTTCTCAGGCAGCTATATTATTCCATCAGTATTTACAGTATGTGGGGAAGACATGGTCCTCTCCGTTTACAAAATCAAGCATGAAGATTACAAGGGCTTAGGACGACAAGTATTAGCATATCCTGTTAGCATACAAGCCTCTAAGCAGGGTTATGGGAGAGAAATGGAGCTGCTTTTACAGTTCTTGGTTTTTTAAAATCAATTGAATACTAAAAATACATAGATATGTGCAATCAATTTGTAAAGATTAATGACGGATTTTTACTTCCTCCTCTTCTACAGTGAAATAAAAGGGTAAAACCATTTTACGGAGCCCGAAGCACATGCACAATTTGCTAAATGATTGTGACAACTTTCTGTAAACAAGAGCAGGGACTTACCATGAATCATACTCACTAGCCAGATATTTTTCCTTATTTACCATCTGCAAATAATGTCAGTGTTGTACCCAAGCGCTGCTGGAGCTGTCAGTTTGACAGGTTGTGGAGGTGGTGGTGCGGCAGTTACCAACAAAACAGGTTAAAAAACAAGTGCCCTTCATTTCCCTCCCCCTCGTGAAAACAACCCAATTCTCTCCAGGCTGGTAAATGCTCAGCCGTCTTATAATTTGTGTTTTATTCTGGAATCTGCAACTGTAGCAGGATTTGTCTGTCGAGACAAGAGACAGGATGAAGAGAGCACAGAGGGGAGGCGAGGTTTGATAAGATTGTCTCCAAAATGTCAAAGGAGGCTAAAAGGGAGCTTATCTGATTTCCTGAACTGGCTCTTGTTTTACTGGTGCTGAATACCCAAAATGTATTTATATCATTGTCCTGTTGTCCTTTCTGTGCATATTGGTGTCCCGACTTGGCATTACTAACTGGCCGATTTTAAGTCACTGCTGAATAACGCAGAGTCACTAAAAGCAAAGCAGCATTTTAGCTACATCCTACATTAATAATTTCTTACTAATGTTAATACAAAAAGTCATTTGGTAAGCATTTTGTTCCCTTCTAATGTATTTGTTGATTCATTTAAGTTAAACATATACATTATTTCTTGAAGACAGTTGGCATATTAGTTTTGTCACTGTGAGCGTGCTAGCATGCTGGTGTTAGCATTAGCCCTAAGCCTCACAGAGCCGCTAGCATGACTGTAGGGTTTAGTCTTGTTAAATCAGCAAAACGTATTGAATTAGCTGCCATTCTGAGCTTTGAGACCTGTTTACCTTCTTAGCATCCATCGAAACCCCAATTTTCATCTGACCTTTACTTAAGTGCTCTTGTTGCCTCAACAAAACCTAATAAGGAAAATAACTGTGCATTGTATGTCAATCTAATTCACCAGAAGATCCTCCGAACAATTTAAAGAAATGTAGTCCTCTCTCTAAAGAAAAAGATTGCCCGTGTACATTATCCAACAAAATATATACGTAGTAATATAGCACCATTTTTAAGGTCAGTTTCCAATTCTCAGAAATACATTTTAGATTTGGACCTCTTTACAAAGGAGACTTAAAGAGCTTGATTAACGTAAAAGGTTTACTGTTAACTGTGTTTCCATTCAAGTAAGAGTGTTTTGTTTCTCAAGGACATTAACATTTTGATAAATAAAACATAGAATGTGCACTGTGTCTCTCTTGTCCCTGACTTGTTAACTCCCTTACAAATACATGAACACATATCCTGGGTTGTTCAATAAATAACACAGCACTTTAGATAAAAAAAACAAAACTTCTTGGAGGTTACTACAAAGTCTCACAGGATTTCTTAGAAGTAGAAAAAGCTCCCCAGCTCCTTAAAACAAATACTGAGAACCACCAGCTTCCGAACATCAACTATTAATCACATTCTATGCTACTTACTTAGAAAGTGGAAAACCCATAACACCTCGCCGGCCTACATGGTCACGAACTTCACAATCAAAGAGTGCTTTCACACCACAACAGAGTTTAACTGGGGGACAACTTTCATGTTATTTCACGGCAATCTTAAATTCTGTTTCACCGGAAGCATGAACTGCATTTCTCCAAAGAAATATCACATTTTAGACCAATGAGCCTTTTAAAAGATACTCATTCAACCTTTTGAGCTGAAAGGGAACTAAGCTTGTCCTGTCGTTTAGATAAAAAAAAATAGAAGACATAGGCTATGTCTGCCTTTGCGTGTCTGGCAACTTTATCCACTGAATTCAGGGTCCAAGGTTTTTCATGTTGAACCGATAAAGCTAGATAATTACTGTTAATGAATGCTCAGCCGGTAAATAGATACAGCTGAATGTTCTCCATGCTTTAACTTTAAAATTTAATCATTTCAATAAAGTGTGCATATTTTAAAAATGAGTGAATATGTCTCCTTAAAAACTGTGCACAGTTTGTGATTCTATGCACTGGGGCACATTTATCCCTCCATGTATTATTGATATAGCTGAGAGATAATGTTACAACAAGGCCTTCAGAATCCATCCATCTGATCTGGATGGCTGTTTTTTCAGGACTCTCTGTGAGTCCTCTTGGTGCATTTGACAAGTGTAAACATATGTACACTGCTGGCTTGGCTGTGGCCGGCCATCTATAATGGATATGGAGTTGCATGGGGCGGAACAAGTCGCCTCTTGTGAGGCACTGGAACTCTATAAAATGCTAAAAGAGCCTGCATCAAATATGCTCTGCATTCCAATGAAGAATATCCAGAGCTTAGAGTGTAAGAATGTCAATCCCTCTGTGCCGGGCCTTCAGAGATTTGAGTGCAATGAGAAAATGTGTCTTTCTTAAACGTGTGTCACTTTGGAGACCTTCTCCACCTTGGTTTGCTGCACCCAGCCAGACAGTGTTTAATAACCTGGACTAATAATCTCCTTCAAAACTTCCAAATGTGCTGTGTGTCTCTGATTACAAAACAGCAGTTTTTCTATATTTCATACAAGCTGTATATTTCTCTAAGGTTTTGCAATAAGGAGATTTCCCCAACCTGCTTCCTTCCATGAATAATAATGCGCAGGGAATTTAAAATTGGGTTTTAAGACGCTCCATGGCTCCAACTGGCTCTCCTCTCAGATCCCTGTGTTGCTGTTTGTGCTTGTGATTGCTCTGTTTGAATCCTTTTGATCTCGCTCAGGCAGTTGACACCGCAGACCAGGTCATCCTGCCTGAAAGCCTCCAAAAAGGTTTTATGTCACAGTTACTGACCTTCAAAAGGTTTGAGCATTAACTTGTTGAAAGATCATTTACTTCTACTGGAGAGAGTGAATCATCTCGACTGCGTTTCAAGTTTTGTGTTATTTTAGAAATGGTTTTAGCTCTTTCTTTGATTGTTTTTTTTATCAGCACAATATATTATTCGGCATTCAAAAAATAAAACAAATATTCTCCTCTAGTTTTTTTTAATGCATTAAGGCAGCTCAAACCAAAATGTTCAATAACCTTTGGAATGGCAGGATCAAACTGTTAAACTGATTTGCCTCAAACCACTTTCTTCTCTTCTATTTTTTAAGGACACACTGATTCCCAGTGTATTAAAATCTACACTCTCGGGCAGACTTATCTCTTCATGTTAATAATATTGGATGATCCAACTCAGTCATATCATTTGCACAAAGGATATCTATTTCCCCAGCGAACACCCACAAGTCCCAGGCTTTAGAAACCATAGATATCGTGTTTAAAAAAAGATGTCCATGTGCAGTCTGTAATGGAATTATTAGTTCTGAATCCTCTGTCAAATTACCTCTGCAGATTCACCATAATTATTAGCTTGCAGAGAAATTAAAAACCTGTGTGAGTTAATGATCATTAATCTAAAGCCCTTTTTTTTTGTAAAAGTGTCGTAAATAAATGTGACGGCGTAATAGTGGTATCCCAGTCTGTGCATTCACATTGTTTTTCTGTGTTGCCGAAGCAGGGCATAGCAGGAGCTCCACATAAACAGAAAGTCAGATGTGCACGCACACACAGCGCAGCTCATCCCCGCTGGCTCAGCTGATCCCGTCTGGCCTCTGTAACGGCCCTGTTACTACCTCCGAAGACAGTACAGAGGGGGCATCACTTTGTTCCCCCATTACGTCTCTGCAACATTTAGATTGAAGGCGAAACATCACAGGGGTGACGTTTGTATAGGGCTATAAATCATTGAATCCAACCAATCCAATCCAACCAGTTACAAAAAAGAATCTTTACAAAAAGTTTCATATTGGGTCTTTCCATCTAAATCTGTTTTTTTCCTCTTCAGATCTTTCTTCATTTTTAAGATGGAGATGTACAGTAAGAATTCTTCCATCTTGCTTCCTGCAGTGAAACTTCTGATAAAATGTGGTTTTCCCCAACCTTGAGAAAGTTTTTTTTTTTTTTTTTTTTCTCAGCTAATTTTCATCACCAAGACTCTTAACACAAGTTGGATAATGGAAGTCAGGCCAGCTTTAAGATCAAAGATGATATAACCATTCATTTGGGGATTTTGTGGAAGAGCTTTCTTAGTATAGCTGCTGATAACTTAGTTGTTTGTTTTCTCAAGACTCTTTGACTACGTAAAAATGGTTAAACTTGTATACTGGGTGATTTCACCCTAATGCTTTTAAATACTTTAAAAAAAAACGTTTTCAGACAGTAATAATTATTTTAAACTCTGACCCTCTAATTCAATTCTCAACAATTAGCGCATTACCACAATCATATGTATTGGCTCTTTCTGACTACTTTAAGGACTTGTATTGATTCTTTTAATGATTTCTTATTTTATGCAGTGTTGGAACTACAGTTACCCAGGGAGTAGAAAGGATCAGTCATTAGTTTACTTTAAACAAGTCAGGTAAGGATCCATGTGTCTTACTGTTCTTGAGTTAAACACTGAAGCTCAAGCTGCTCCCTATAGTCAGGAAATGCATGACAACTATGTGGACTATGGCATGTGGAAAAAAAACGATTAGTTATTTAAAAGCTTTGTCCTTTTTAAGATTTGTGTTTATTGTTTTTTTTAAATCATGAAATTACCTGTTGCATCGAAACCCACAGTAATATTGGCACAAGCCAACATTTTTGAAAAGCTGTCATACAATGGATTGTTTTTGCATATTACATCTCAATAAAGGATTTATTGAACATCAAAAGTGTTGTGGATTTATTTTAATTAGTTGAGTCCTGTTCTGTGACTAATATTAGTGAGAATTGTGCACATAATAATAATAATAATAATGGCATCAGGCCCTCAATCATATGTTACATCTCACTCATCTAGAAGCAAAATGTCTTTAGTTGCACTGTTCGTTCGTTTTTTTCCCTCCAGCCATGATGTTGGTTTCAGAAATGTTTAGGAGGTAAAATATGATGATGTGGGTTTGCTGTGTGGTTAGGGAGAACACAAGTATTGTATTTAACCTTAACACTGTGATGGTTTAAGGATATATATTTCATGATCTTGTCAACCAAAGCCTGAATTATTCTGCTTTAAAGAGGATCAAGAATTGGAGTAGGGGTTCAGTTTTGAGTTGTCAACCTCGGCTTGAAAAGGAAAATTTACATTTTATGAATTCTTTATTTGGCTTTTTGTAGTGTTGTTTAATAATGCAAGCATCATTGTGACTGTGGTTTATAAATATTTCCAGTGTTTTGTACTGGCTCTGCAGAGTTGTATGCACCACACAACAACACAAATCTTATTCATTCATTCACTTCTTTCTCACACATTTTAAAAACCGTACCGGTACTTTGGGTAAAAGTCAGAAAGTGATGTTGACCAATGTTTAGTTAGGAAAGATCATGTTGATTAGTCTGTAGACTTGAGGTCATTTTTAGATCATGTATGAAACGGTCACAAATCGCACGGTTTTGAGTCGCATATCGGAACGTTTTTCTAATTGATCACAAGAATAGAAAATATGACAGTCTTCCATTAAATTTAACTTGCATGGTGCAGGAGACTTTCAAGGTCTCCCCTTCCTCCACCAGCCATGTCTGTAACTTGGTCTGAGCTATAACCATGACGTACACCAATGATGGGACAAAGAGGCATGAGTCTGCACACCATTTGACAGCTTTGGATGCACTAATGTATTGGTTGAACATCTGTATCGGCCAGTACTAGCCCTGTTGACGGACAGTGGCCCATTGGCAAATAACCTGGCATGCATTGCTGATATGCTAATGCTGGGAATCGAGTACAACGAACTGCTGATTCAGAGAAGAGGTTCCATGGTAAAATATGAAAGAGATAGTTGGCAGAGTGGGAGTCGCAGAGAACATGCAGTTTGTAAATCATGTTCCAGTGACATTTCAGGAGGAGGAGGGACAACAAGCAACAACTTGAATACATCCAATCTCATAGCTCATTTAAAAAAAATACACATATAGAATTAAGTAGAAGTAATGAAAAAACATTGGTACAGGATTTGACTATCAGCGAAATAGTTTTTATGAACATCTGTAATGGTTTAGCGCATCTCTCTTTTAAAGGTTAAACTAAACTGCTGAAATCTTACTGTGAACTTTACTGTCCATGCCAGCAATTATTTCTCACATTGGAAATCTACCTTAGCCTTTCACTTGTTCACTGACATTGTTGTTTGTTTTGTTTTGTCAGCTGAAAATTAAGTGGTTTCTGCTGCTGGCCAACCAATTAAATGATCTAAAGAGTTTGAACGTCTCTCGCTGTTATGTGTGTAGCACTGGCACGTGGAAAATGAGCAGACCCGGATTTGCATTGTGAGTTAGCCCAATTGATTGGATTTCAGAATGGCGCCTTGGCATAACTCAAAGCGTGTTTGCATAATCAACAAATCGGTGTGCTTCAAAGTAAAAACCATGATGGCTCATTTTTTTGTTTCATTTCAACGCTACCCATCACACCTCAACTTTGTTCTGTTGCACCGCTAACTTTCAGTATAAAGTGCTTTGTAAATACGAGATGATATTTGATATCCTGTTCAAAACTTTGCACACACACATATTTCAAAAAGATGTGGCAATTTCTCATTTTGGATTCAGGACAAAGAATTCTGCAGTCCGACAGAGACAAAGTGGGAGAGTGATTAGAGGAGTTATTGATCCATTTATTTGGGCAGCATCTCTGTTAAAAGTGGGTGGACATGACCTCAATTTGTGTCTGTAAGTCCCTCGATGGCTGCCTGCACCCAGAGAACAATTACATCGACTATGACATTAAAGCCTGCTTTGAGCAGTATATACACTTTAAAGCTGTAACTGTCAAGTGCAGAATATGTGAGTGATTAAATGAGTTTAACTGCGAAACATTAAGGCTTAATGCAGGAGGGGGATTTAGTTTTTGTTTCATAAGAGAAAATATTCATGAGACAGGCTTCTACTAAATTACGCTGTTTTTCTGATAAAAAATGGGTGAATGTAAAGGATTTGTATTTAAGGTTTGTCACAGAGGATGCTCTGCATTTCAAAAAGATTTATTGCATTTCATATCATTCCCCACACCACATTTATAAGCTCTCCAAGCTGTGGAAGTCTTAATTTGTTAAAACTTTTTGAAGTTTAACTCTGGGCAAAATTCCATTAGTACCTACTTTATCAAATATGAATGGTGTATCTGTTTAGGTGCAGCCAAACAAACTGAAACTGAAATTGTTTAAAGAAAATAAAAAGTCATTTTCCATGATGAGCAACTCTGATCTCATTTCATGCTGCACAAAGCATGGCTCTGCAATATTTGTAATTGATGCGCAGTAATGAAATGAAATAAAATAAAGCCCCAAAAAATACAGTTTCCTATTTTTACATTCCAATTTTGAATTGTGGTCGACCAATGGGTGTTGACAAATAGATGCTTCTTCAGAATAAAAGCTATCACATGTTTCCCATGAACACTTACAGAATGATGTTCATTTTGACACATTGAAGAGTGTGATCACTGAACACTACAGCTGGATCCAACACATCAACCAACACTGATTTCTTCGGGTTAAAATGACCTCTGTTGTCCCTGTTACAATTATACCAATGACGACAGAGGTCTAATGGGGGAGAAGACAACCTTGGCTGTGCTATTAAAAAACACAGTGACTGTTAGGGATGATACGGAATAGTAAGGTTGTTCTTCTTCTTCGTCCTTATCTTTCTGTTTTGTAAATTACTTTGGATTTGTTTTCATGGGGGAAATATAGAATGGGTTTAAGTTGTGTTTATTCTGGGTTGTCTTAAATGCACCGTTCCTGTGGTGCGCACAGAGCGGGTGCTGTGTCGCCGTTAAATAACGTATTAAGACTCAGGTGAAGCGGCAGCTGAGAGAGGCCGCCTATGACTTGGAAGCTACCGGACTTCACAGCCGACCTAAACCCATGAACTTGTTTGAAACCAGCTATGTACTGTATCTTCTTATGTGATCCAACTATAACAAAAACCTGAACTCATAGACGAAGCCTGGGCTCGTAGCTCATCACAACGCGGTCCAGTGCGAGCAAAGCCGCCAGTGGCCCGGCAGACCGGCGTGTAGGTGAGCTGACCCAGCAATAACCTTCCTTCACAATTCATGTTAGGGCTAGCTTTTTGTTTTGTTTATATGCATAGCCAGTGCTAGCTCATTAAAGTAACTAAAATGGGGAACATACACAGCAAACCTAAGATCAGTTGTTTTATTGACCAAGTCCGTGAAAAAAATACACTGAAACAAAAAGAGGTTTAACTGAATTTTCATATAAATCAAATTCCTGTCCTAAGACATCTCACCATGAGTGAAAATGATTAAAAACAAAAAGGTTTCATTTGATAAGACATGTTAGAAATAAGCATTAAACCTAACACTTGCTGTTTTAAAATCTGCAGGGTGAGTAACTATCTGCTGAGACAACCTGACACCCTTCAAGGATTTATTGTCGTTCCTCATATTCCAATGTCACGACCATACATTTGCAAAAATTGACTGAGCCCTCACACACTATAGACAGCCAGTCATGGAGATGTGAGCGTTTAAACCCTAAGAAATTCTGCACAGAGAGGGCATTCAACTGTCTTCCCTTTTTTTTTCTCCTGGCAGCAGACCTCACATCAGCATGAATGAACGAACGGCAGTGAGGAAAAATGACATGCTGTGCAGCGTGCAGAGATGTCCTTCATGGGCTACAATACAGCCAATGGGGCTGATATCTATGACCACTGCATTCTGTTATTCCCTCCACTCCCTCACCTCTGTCTCTGTGTGATGGTAAAGGAGCCATATTTCACATTGTAATTTACATATAGCTGTAATAATCCTCTGCGTACCTTCCCTTCACATTCATTTTGGTATTCGACAGTATTTACGATCTCGAGCTTTGCGATGCATATAAATACCAGCATAGGGTAATGAATAAATTAAGCATTAGAGTGAAGGCAAGTCGTACTCAGAGGTCACATGTATTTTGCTGCCATTTTAAAGCAGGCACATCACTGAGGAATACAGAAGAAGAAGAGGGATACGTCCAGTCAGAGGCGAGTGAGCGGCTGTAAGTGGGCGGCCGTCGGGGAGCACCTGAATAATTTATGACTCTTCTTCTCGTGCTGCACAATCAGGCGAGCATTATTTCAAACAAAGGGAACATGATGTCTGCTGTGAATTGCTGTAACGCTTTGTCTCACCCTGTCATGTTTGTACTCATTTTCATCTGCATTCGATTTATTTTATCAGATCTATCAAACTGCTGACATGCAGGAGTAATTGATGCAGCTCTTTGTGTTGTTTGTCCCGTTAAAAAAAAAAATCACAAAAAGAGAGTTGTGGGTGTTTAGATCAGAAGGCTGCACTTCATCCTGCTCTTTATCTGGCAACTCCCATCTTCCTGCAGCTTGGGACGTCCCGCTATGTCTGTCTCCAGAGATGCCAGGTCTCACTGACACAATTCTCCAGAGAGATTCACAGCATGAACCGTTAAACATGGCACTTTTGTAAGACTGCTTACTGAGAGGCTGTTTGCCTTTTCTTTCCGACAGCACATTCATTATCTCCTCTGCAGTGGCTCCAACATGCGACACAAGAAAAAAAAAACGAAGAAGAAAAAACAATAATTTGAAAAGTTTAGAAGTATAGGAAAAACACATCATTTTTCTGTTGCCACACCCTACTCTGTGCATGTAAGCTTATTTGATTTCTCTGTGGATTTGATCTAAACCTAAGATCTCATGTCAATAGCTGCAAGCTCAAATTACTATCTGCACTGTCCTTGTTGGACAGAAAAGAGAGAATAGCTAATAATAGCACTAGAACAAACAACAGTGAGCAACCTTTTAGTGCCTTTTGATATGATTATTGAGACTGTCATACCAGGAACAAAAGGCAACAATTATGTGATAATTTGTGATGACATGTTTAGTTTTTGCCTGATTGTTTTTCATGCTTTTGTGTGTTCTGTAGTATAGTTTGAAAAAGGTTTTAGCTTTATCTTCCTGTCCGTGCTTTGATGTTCTGTCTGCTTTTTGTCAACTTGCATGGTGGACGGCCCTGATAATTAGCCTTTCGCAAAGTCTGACTCATACATTGCATCTCTGCAAAGTAATTTTCATCTTGAACATTATGCTAAATTTAAAAAAAAAAGTGTTTTTCATGCATATGTAGTCTTTGAAGAAAAAGAACATTTTCCATTGAAATAGAAATATGCCTTTGACTTATTTCCTGCAAAACAACATTGTGCTCTCCTGCACTGATACAGACAAGTTTCAGTACGTTCAACCTGACAGCCCACCAAATGTGTCTCCAATGCTATATATTCTACAATAATAACTGACTAATGAAGTATGTGACAAAGGCAGACAAACAATAGTTTTTTAACAACAGCTAAAAAGTCACTGCTTTTACTGAGACGGGAAAGGTCAGGAGAAACAATGAACATCCTCATAATGGATTTGCTTATTAGCTGCTATTTGCAAGAAGCAGCACTAGACTGGCTCAGGATTAAACAAGAATAAACACCGAGTGTAAGACAGAATTCATGCAACCATACTAAATCCTAACTCGCTTATATTTCTATTCTAATGAGTACATTTTGATCAGTAGCCACCAAATATTCTCATTACTAAATGTTGTGCTTATGGTAAATACTCCTACAGCTGGTCTGATAGTTTGGCCTTGTCTTCATATTTCCAAATATTTGCTTAATGCAGGTAAGTCGTATTAAAAGCCCTGGAGACAGTAACACAGCTTTAATTTAGGCTACGTGAAGACAAACAGTATGATCCAAATACAGTTGTGTGTTTTTTAAACGTGATATTGATTTAATATTGTCTGATATACTGTAGAATATTAAATCAAACATCTGTCTTATATAATATACGATATCAATTGAAGTAGAAAACATTTTAACACATGGGTTCTGGTCCAATTGTCAACCAAATATGGGGTCAGGAGCCCCAAAAGGACCCCTAAATATCGGAAAGATTGAAGGATTATTTAGTTAATATAAAATATATGTTAACATTAACCCATTTTTTGTGTTCTCATTTTCTTGTGAAAAACTCCCTCTCTAAGCCTCCTTCAATCCTCCAGGTAATGAAGTTTTTCAAGCTGACACTTATTTCCGGTGTTTCTGGAGGCTCTTAGCTGTCAGAATATCCTGGATATACTTTTCTACCCCTTTCATAAAAACATGCTCAGGTATGTTACGTAAATCCTCATCCATGAGCCACTACATGTTATCTCACCTGAAAGCTCAAAAGTTGTCAGAAAGGTTCTAAATTTGGAGACACATTTGTCACGTGTGGGCCGACTAAAATTGAGGAAAGGCAGACTGTTTGAGGAGATTCTGGCAGGGTTGAGGCATCCAGTCACGGAGCTCAGAGGGAATCTTTATGTCAGGTTTTCACATGTCACATTACAACAATAGGCTGCAAGAGTCTGATCCTCCGATAATACAGACACAAGACGGTTATAAAGGAAGCTTGTCTCTGGGATGTAAACGCATGTGGACAGCCCTTAAATAGTATACAAACAATGAATGCATGTAAAGGGATTTAATTAGTATATTTTACATGATCTTTTATGTAAACACACGCATTTTCGTGCTTAACTTAAAACTGTAAGAATACATGTTCACTGCAGTTTTTAGCAAATATCTAGGGAGAATACATCCCATTTGCAGCTCGTCTTTTGAATCAGACAGCAGTTTTATGGCTTTGTGAGTAGACAAGTGTTGCTGCACTGCACGCGTGGGCAGCGAGCGAGAGGTAAGTTTGCTCACCTCTCCATCATAATCTGCTGTTCATCAAAGAGATCTATTTTCTGCCCCCTTTGTACCTCTTCACCCAACTGCAAACTCTGACAAAGTGCCCGAGTCTGAGCTCTGTAATGATGATTTACGAGTGTTATCCTGAGGATGTTGTCAGATCAGGGGATGTGCCCCCAGATTCTAATGTGTTTATCTATAATTACAGGGTTTCACGACTTAACCCATTAGCAACAAAAAGGTACCAACTCAGGTCGATACGTTTTTCCAGCAGTAGAGACACAAGCAATACATCCTCATAAGTTCGGATTTTGAGGCGATTCTATGGGACAATTGTTCATAATAAATAGAAAATATTTTTGTGGTTCTCAACTGGTGGGTTGGGACCCAAAAGTGGGTCGGCAGAGCTGTTTTCAATGGGTCAAGAATGTGTGCCCAGAAAAGTCAAAAAGTCTTTGAAGCACTTTGAAAACATGTTTGTGTAGTTCTGTCTGCTGGTTCTGTCACGTTTTTTAACGTCCAAGGTCCAAACTGAACTACTAAAATAGCAGAAATTTGAGTTGCGGTTTCTCATCAAAGAGTTGGTAGTGGGTCCTGAGGCCCATTTCCTTGAGAAGCAATGCTTTGGAGCACATTTTTGAATATCGAAATTCACAAATCCCCAGATACACACACACACACACACACACACACACACACACCTAAGACAATTATCATATTTAGTGGAATCTAGCTGTTGTTCAACTCCTATTGCTTTGGCACAGCGTGTTTTGCAACAAAAATTTCTCAAACTGCCACAGAAAAAGAATTGGGACCTCCTCCTGTTTAATGATAAGGCCCTGAGAAAAGCAGCAGATGCCAACAAAAGACATCAAATCAGCTATTTCCATATTAATTTCATAATGACAAGAAAAAATCTATACACTGGTTTGCTGATTATTTCAGCGTGCATGAATGTGTTCGGCGGAGGAACATTTTTATTTTAATCTCTGCTTTGTCATATCTTGTTTCAAATCAAGTCAACTCTTTTGCTTTATTACAACATGAGAAAAAAAAAAACATTTTATTCAGAGAATATCAGAAATGTTTTTTTAAGTAATAAATGTTAAGAGTGCCTCTGTCTCACTCGCTGAGTCCAACGTACTTTAGAACTTTATCTTACAGTGTCTGCTTATAATCAATCATTCATAAAACACCCTGCTTAAGGCTGGTTTATCATTATTAAACAGTATGGAATTGATTTTATTCTACTGTATTCATATCAAAGACTGGGTACTTTTATAACATGAGGAGATGCTAATGAAGCCTTTGACAAACTTAGGGGAAGAAGAACTGTTAAGCATTTTAACAGCAACCCAAAGCATCTGCACTAATTAAATTACAGGATATGTGTTTATGATGCACTTTAACTTTGTGCTCAGTGTTTACACTGGAGCTGTCAGCAGGTAGTTAAAGACAATATCAGAGATAAAGGGTCACACAATTAGACAAATCTTTTCTGTAAAAACACAGTAACAAATGTGTTTTACATAACTAAAGTTTAATCTGGGAGAAATCAATTAAGAGCTAAATAAACAGAGGGGAAGCAACAAATGATCTTTTCAATGTTGTTCAAAAAGCTTTTTTGGTCGTCTTTTTTAACCTTACATTCAGCGTGTGAAAGACCTATAGCATGTCTTTGTGTCATGATGTGTTCAAATGTTTTTTTTTTTTTCATTTAAAAGAGTCTATAAAGCAGACACATTTGTTCAACAGGGTCACATGAGGACAATAACAAATACATGAACCAGGCTATAGAAAGTGATGAATTGGTGTTGGCTCTGTTTTTTTGTTCTGTTCTCTGCAGACTGTGTGCATGAAACAGCTTTAAGAGGGAAAGCTAATGAAAATACTGTCACCTGGAGCTCACATGTAATAAGATGTCAAAGGTGTCAAACTCGTTTCCCATACTCGCTTCCCCACTAAAAGACACCACGATCACCTTCTCAGAAAATATGAGGCTAATTAATAGACTCATGACCACACTGTCAACTTGTGCTTCGTTTGAAACATGGATATCTTTCTGTGGTTAATGTTCTAAAACCTTAATCTTAAAATCTAAATACCTAATTGAATCTTTGTCAAAGGATCTTAAGAGAATTTAAAGAATCTTAAGAGCCATAAATTCAACCCAACCTGCCCTCGCTGATAACACTCTGCTCATTTCATTTAAAAGATAAGAAGCTTTAAGGAGGGAAAGATATGGCTAATGCAATGTTAAAAAAAAACCCTTATGGCTCCAACTAAGGATTATTAACTTTCTATTTCTAACTAATAGTCAAATCAGCTGATATCGACGCTTTTTGACTCCCATGCAATGCTGAAGCCAGACACTGGCATCCTGCAGGACTCACTGTTCAAAGCAAGGAAAATCTATTTGGTCTCACAGTGCGACATTGTGTGAACACCGGGCACCTTAAAACTATCAGGTTTGATATCTGCAATATTTAGCAACCATGCCTGCTGTGGGATGACGTCTTCTAAGAATATATATTCAGTCTCTGTGGAGTATAATGTCTTTTTGTTTTACCTTTTCATGCACATTTAAAATGTTTATTGTTTTACAAAACAGCTGTGTGAATCTGTTACACATACATGAAAACATTTCTGCTTAAAGGTCACATATTATACTTCTTTTCAACCAGTTTAAATAAGTCTCAGAGCGCCCCAAAACATGTCTGTGAAGTTTCTTGCTAAAAAGCCACTCTGATCCAGGATTTGATCATGCACATACAGTAAATCCCTCAGAACAGGCTGTTTCTGTTGTCTGTAGCTTTGAATGAAAGTGAGCTGTGTTTCTCTCTGGAGGGGCTTGGGGTGGCTCGGGCTTTTTTTTGCACCTTGCTAAACTGTTTATGGTGAGAAGGCAGAGGCAGAGGGCAGAACAAACACCTAGCTGTGGGAGTGTCACCCACCTGGGGGAGGAGTTACTGCCCTTTGTGATGTCACAAAGGGAACATTTCCAAACGGCATGTTTGCGCACACATTTAAAAAAAAGATTTTTATCATAATTGGGGGGTTCGTAGACAGGCCAGGGACACATAGTGTTAGAAAAACATGGTAAAGTTTATTTTGTACTTTACAAACAGTTGTTTGAAGGCACATTGTCAATGATGTCTAGAGCCAGAAACAGATGTTGAAATATTAATAACTGGAATGGATTATCCTTGAGTTGTTAAACCATAGATAAGATGCTTCTTTTAGTAAATGAGGCCCTGAATGATCATTACCGTAAAACATAGGAAAACTAATTCAGCTCACATAATAACTTTAGTTGCAAAGCCTGGGGAAGATGACACACAATTACCACTCCAGTGGCTTTTCATGACATTGATGAAGCTGTTAGTAAAGGTCTGGAAAAAGCCACAAGTCAAATCTTACTGTTGGCTTCTTACCGAATGAAGCAAGAAATACAATTTTGGGGTTGTCAAAAACAAAGAAAACGGTAAAACATTAGGGCGAGAGAAAAAAATAACAGAGTAATGTCACAGTAGAAAGCTTGTGTTTTCTTGCACAAAGACATTTATGAAAACATGTCATTAGGAATATTCTGGGACTCTGTTCTCTGAGAGGTGATAATATGCTCTCGCAAGACGTTCAACAAAAGCAGCACACATGTGGCACTGGTTCATGCTGAGTTTATGTCATGTGAGAGTATAGCGGTTCAAGAGCTGCTTTTATCTGCAAACAAAGAGAGAACTCTAGACACAGATACAACAGCAGCAGCACATAACACATACTGTATTCACCTACGAGGGATTCTGTTGAAAGTGTATGTGTCCTTGATGGCAGCTCCATAAATAATTGCTTCACCGCTGGATTAATGCTGAAGACAGCTTCCCTTCCACAAGTCATTATTTACAGTATGAAGCAAATTCCCCTGAATATCTGTGACCAACCACAAATTCCTGTGAGGGATATCAGTGCTACGCCTGTTCACCAGTTTATCATATCATCTATTGTATGTATGCTGAATCCGTGTTCACAGCAGCCCAGGGTGTTTTCAGCTGTTCATCAGAGGCTGTTTTCCCTATTGAGATAAGAAATTAAATCTGCAGGAGCAGAGGATGCTGGGTTTGCTGCAGGGTGGCGAGGCAGCGGCTCTGATAATGGAGCCGACTCCCATTGCGCAGGCTATGAGGCAAACAGCCAGGCTGCCCAACCCTGCCCATGTGTGAGGATGGCTAACAGTGTCACTTTGAACAGTCTTTCTCTCTCTCTCTCTCTCTCTCTCTCTCTCTCTCTCTCTCTCTCTCTCTCTCTTGCTGTATATGAACTTGTGTTTTAATCTGCATTTGACAGAGACGGGAAGAAAGAAAGAGAAGCAGTGTTTTTGCTCTCCTCTGGGTCTTAATTTGAGTAAAAATATGCGGGAGAAAAAAACAGATAAAAGTGGGTAAAACTGTGGGATTTGCCCTTGTATTGAATGTAGTGAGAAGTGTGCATGCATGGTGGGTCAAACGCACAGAACCATGTGGAATAAAAAAATGACTGATCGATAGAGTCAGAGGACAGAAACACCATTTTCTCGCCCCCTCTTCTCCTTTGCCTCATCACTTTCCGCTCATGCTCACAGCTTGGATGGGTTATGTCTGGTAGTATATTATGTAAATGTGAAGAGGGTTTAATTTCAATTTGGGAACTCACCAGAATATCGTGTCGTTTTGGAAGCTCCTCACAGGTTTCACTTCAAAGCAGTCTGCAGAGAGAAATAAACGGTCACACCTTAATGTGCAAGCACAAATAACATTGGGGGCCATACGGCACCAGTTGTAATAGTGTCACAATCATAAAAAGGTTCAATTTATAGTCCAATCTTTGATTCAGCCAAGACTCAATACAAATGATTTGATATTTCTGCAGCAGTGGAACAATCCCTTTATGCCCAAAGCCCCTGTGCTGCGGAAAATTTAAAACAGGGGAAATTCCGGCTGAATATTTTACCTGCCTACTTCTCCATGATTTCCTGCTTTATACCCGGAGCTTTTATATGTGTAATAACTAACCTGTAGTGTACAAGGTAACAGTCTTTTTTCTTTTTTTAAATGCATTGAATTACTGCTTGAATGAATCCTGACTGCTGAACATGTGCACTCTTCTCACTTAACACTAAATAATGGGCTGTTGTCTTTGTATTACACAAGGTCCTTAAATCACAATGACTTTATTATTATATATATACACACAACCATTTTGAGCATGGTGTAAGGAAGCTTGTGATTAGGAGTTCAAGAAAATGTCATAAATGTGTAAATTACTAAGCTAGAGCTGCTAATAATGCTAACATAATAAACTTTAACAAATTACAAGCTCCAAGTATTACGTGGTTACAATTGTAGTTGCTTATAATATACTTATTATACTACTACCTTTGTTTCTTCTTATATTTAATGACTGCACACATGTTTGTTTTGAACATTTTCCTCTTTTTTGAGCAAATTTACCAAGTTAGTAAGACATGCCATCACAGCCTTCATGTAGTCTATATTACAGCAGAACAAACACCCAGTTAAAACCATTCTTTACGCTTTAGCTTGTTTGTTTCTTTTTGTACAGGCATAAAAAAAAAAAAAAAACACCCTCCAATCTTTAAATGCTCAGTATCACTCATCCTTTAAAATGTTTTTTGGCAGACAGAAAAGTCAACAAGTTTATTCCAGTGACTGACTTCAGAAAATCATGCTGCACTTAACTGCATTTATAGACTTCCCACATCTTTATCTGGCAATTTTACCAGCCGACATCTCATAAATACAGTGCAGAAATATCAACATCAGAGCTAGTGTGAGTTGAAAGCGTCTCTGGTACAGTGGTTTCAAGCACACCCTGATTTAAGTGGCGTTTATTTCAAATGTACCAAAGTAAACTGCAGGAAAATGTAACAAAAAAAAAGTCGTAATAGACACAAACAAAGGGATCTGAAGGCACTGAAACCGCTGCAGCACTTTATATACGTTTAAACAATCAAGGGAAAAACAATTCCTGCTCTTGCTCCCCATTGCACAACTAAAGGTGCACATGGAGCAATCACAGTTAATTGAAGCTTTTTGTAGATGAAGAAAAAAAACAACCTCACACCTTTCGCCATCGTTTTCTCTGGAATAACGACAACAGAGGAATCGCTCCCTCTCTCTTCTGTCAGATTTAATTGCCAAAGCAACAATCTTGATTAAGATCTCAACAGTGCTTTTTATCAAGCCCAGTCAAAGACGACACCAGTTGTTTGTCCAAGCAAGACATATTTACCCACCTGAACTCTGACTTGTACAAAGTGTAAACAAGGTGGGTCTTTAAAAAAAAGACCCTGACATTGAGAGCAACCTTCAAAGGTGGCTCTGAGGTTATTTATTACAGCCAACTATGACATGCCTCTCCATCTTCTTTAGTGTCATGTTTGTGGCTCACTCCCTCCAGTCCTTAAGTGAGCTCCCTTAACATGCAGGGGGGAATATTGCAAGCTAAATCTAAAACCTCAGGAATAATTGATGAATTGTTTTCAAGTTTTTGTTACAACTTAAATCCTTTTCTTTCTAAATGCCATAGCGTGTAAAGGCCGGCTTTCCGACTGACCTAGGACAGTGATGTGAGAAGTACAATTTCACGCATGTCGCACTCCACCGAAACGTCCATCTTGTGTTCATGTTCCCTGAAGCATCAAACACCCAAGGAATTGATTAAAACACACAGCACATACACACATCTCACGCTGCAGCTATCACCAGAGCTGTATTCATTCCGCTTTAGCTGTAATCTTACATATATAGTTACTGCATGCTAACTGCCCCTTCATCTATTCATCAAACTCCCACGCAGAAACATCAAACGCATACGCTGACGCACACACGCACACAGACTTCAAATTCAGTGACACAGCAATTAGGCTTGTGAGAGGATTTTCTCCTCCACATTCGAGTTATTGTTGTTACTCTTCTAATTAAAACACAGCAGTAGTGGGATGAGCAATTTGAAGAGGAAGACAGGGAGAGGCTGCACACTCGACAACAAAAGCAGTTTCGCTTCAAAATATCCTTCAAAGATCAAAAGTCATTAAGCGCATCCTCTGCTCCCAGTAATATCTTCATTTGTACAAATGTTAGAGGATTATTTAACACAGGATTTTTAGTTTTGATAGCCACACTGGTACAGCTCAAATACACGACTGGAACTAATGATTCTAATGGTCAATTATTCTGCCATTGTTTTGTCCCAATTATCAGATTTGATGTTTTGGCTGGAAAATGTCACACACAAAAAATACTGCAACAATAATCAGAAATAATATCCCAGTGCAAGACGTCAAACATTCACATGGCTTTTTTTATTTAACATGTTTCCCCCCCCAAAAAAAATCACTCCAAAATGTGAAGCTATTTAGTTATCTGTCATATATGACGGGGCGCCCGTAGTCTGGTGGTTATGTTGAGCGCTCCGTGTACAGAGGAGCCCTCGTCGCAGAGCCCGTGGATTCGAATCTGACCTCGGCCCTTTGATGCATGTCATCCTCCAATCTGTAATCCAAACATTTTCTGTCTCTCTTCAGCTGTCCTATCCAATAAAGGCAAAAAATGGTCCAAATTAAAAAAAAAAAAAAAAAAAAAAAACTGTCATACTTACATTTGAAACACATGAGCCACTGAGAAACGTGTCATGCCTATTCAACTCTCTAAAATCTGACAGGATTTTACTCATAACTTAGTATTCTTTAGAAAAAATGAATCATTTCATATAATATGTAGTTATAAATAACATTGAAAGTCAGGCTTATTCTTCTACTCACAGTTAAAACATGAGATAAGAGACAACAGCAGGTACTCAGGGACTCAGACACCAAAATGACAGTTGTGTGCAGCTGAAGTGATTACAGAGCATCAACCTTGATGCTTGAGTAATACATTCATTTTGCACCTGCTAAAGACATGAATTATCCTAAATTCACAAGTCAAAATTAGTTATGACTTGTTGAAATGTAACATCCTGTCCTATCTGGATAAGGACACGTCAAAGAGAGGTGCGCTTTATTTTATCAACACTAAAGAGAGGGAAAAGGTAGCAAAGGCTCATTTCTATGTGATCGCTTCAGATCACGATGCAGAGGAAAAGATCTTCATGGGAAAAAAAATGACAGACAGCTCCAGCAGCAGAGGTTGATGATGCAACAGGTAGGTTGTTTTTGGTGTGATAATTAAACAAGACAGGCTATCCTACTTCACAGAAATGGGATTTAAGTGGTGGAAAAAGGACCTGGATATATCTACACGTTGTAGACATAGGCGTAGATTTCGGGGGGGACGCAGGGGATGTCCCCCCCCCCAATATTTAGAAAAGGTAGATTTGTCCCCCTCAAAAAAAAGATTTTATTTTTAAAAGGTCGAAAAAAGAGGTAATGAAAAACATTTCGGGGGGGCTCAAAACATTTATATATCCTTCTGACCTGTAAATACGTTTCCCAATCATTTCAGACACCCCTATAGTGGACCATACCATCTTAACCTTGCCGCACAGTCACACGCGCGTGCGCAGGCACGTTACTGTCGCTCACGCTTGGTCAATGGATCAGGTCCGGTCAGGTTAGGAGTCGTGTTTTTATACAGTCTATGGTCGCGGACGCAGACAGTGACAACAAGACAAAGCAAGAGCAACAGGTTGGTGTTTGCATTAGTGTCCCATTAACTGTATAGAGGTCAATTGAAGTGCAATAAACACGGACAATATCCGATCGCAATTTTTCCAATTTGATCGGTAAAATGAAACCTTCGCAGAGTCCGAAATTATCACGTGCAGCAGGAGCAGTCAGAGATATACACGTCCACTAACGAGCAGGCTGATTATATTAAGTTTACAATATTGTCAAAGCTAAATCAGGAGAAAACTTGTTTTGAGCATTAATAATTCATTCTTCTCTGATGGATTTTTGTTTTTAGTCTGTAATGTTGTAATGCAGGGGAGCAGGAGGGGGGAGTCTGGGAACTACTGCCTACAAATAATACAAAAAACAAAGGCCAGCAAATATAATAGTAATTCAAAAATAATTATAATTTCCTATACATAGTAAAGAAATTTCCGCCATAAATTAATTCAGAAAAAGCACAAATTGTTGCATAAAAATTCACCAGAATGACCTCCCGCTGAAAATGTGTCCCCCCCAATGTTGAATCCAAACCTACGCCCTTGGTTGTAGAGATACAGTGTTAAAAGTTAAAATCCAGCATTCGAAACTTCTATGATATTAGAATTCCTTTGATTTTTTCGACAGCTTCCGACCAATCAGGGAGGATGTGTTGGTGATCATCAGGCAGGTTAACAGGAAAGCCTAATAATGATGACATCAACATGATGACAACGACGACGACGACAACGACGACAACGACGACGATTAAAATGAATAACAATAGTTATATAATCATAATTTGTCAGAGCACTATGTTAGATTTAGTCGGCTCGGCTTTTCTAATTCACATTATGGAAGAGATGTGGTAAAGGAAAGCTTTTTTAATTATTTCAAAGAAGAAAATGGCATCATTCTTCCCATTTTTTCCCCCCAAGAAGGACCCCACTATGACAGAATTTTGCCTTGCATCACGCCCTGGGCCCCAAATATGGATGTTTTGTCTGGAATAAAGTGACTTTAAGTCTTAAATGGTTTTCAAATCAACAAAGTTTGAGGCTTTACAATTGCACACATTTATTTATACAAATACAGGTTTGTATACTGTACTTTGTAAGTACAGTGTATAATGATCAAATATACATGATGCTAATTAATTAGATACTCATTCTGTAGCTGTCAGGAGGGGGGGGGGGGGTTGTCATTTTCTCTATCTCTCTAAACCCAGTGCAGCACCCATGTCGCCCTTCCTATGTCGGCCATCCTCAAGGACAAACTGTTATTTAGTCAGTGTTTCTCCACCTCAAAGCTCTGGTACACTTGCAGGGCGAGACTGTAAGCCTGGATTATGTCTCAACATAGTGGCTAAATGGAGCTTTTATTCCCCTTTTTTTCTCTGACTCTGCAGTGTTTTTGCAGATGGGCATTCAGCAGACACTAAACAGGTTTTCACAGTGAGAGCTGAAACATGCCAGTGTCTGTATTCTGCAGTACCTGTTAGTCTTTGGTGTGTGACCAGTGATGCCCATGGAAAACATTATCGCCTCTCAGTCTAGACACCCTCTAGAATTGTTAATGAAGAGTGAAAAGGAACCTGCTACAGGGCCTCTGTGTAGCCACGTCTAAACCATGTGTGAAAATGCTAGGCACACAGCACATCCATATTTCTCTGCTTGACTTGCCACAAGGCTAAAATAAACATTTTAAGGCCGGGACCCACACTGCTATTATAAAACCTCTTATAAAAATCAAATAAAGGATCACATATTTGATAGTGAACTCAAAGCAAAAAGGCAAGGATATTGAGTCTGAGTAAGGCCTAGTGGTCATTCTGCCGGTTAAATCTATCTCTTTGGAAGCAATATAAGAGGAATATAAAACAAGAAGAGACACTGTGCGGAAAGAAAATAAGCACGAGAAAAATGTCCTATTCACTGTTTGAATAACGGAGTGCTTTTTAAGCTTGTTGTCAATTTTATCAGATTCAAAACAGCCTTCAATGCTGCCTCCTCTGAGTGCAATTTAGCAGACAACATGCCTCTCTTACACTGCCCACACAGTTGGCACACTGACCATTACCAGTACCTCCAGGGCGGCCAATGTGACCTCCAGAGATGAGAGAGAGCTCCAGACAAAGGCAACAACCCCCAGCAAAGTATAGAGGTTTGTACTGTGGGCCGCGCCACAGTGAGCTGAAGCGCACAGAGATAATGGCGGCAGTGGAGGTGTAAAATGATGAGGAAAAAATTGCGCTGATGTTTTTACTACAGCATTTACCGTGACTCGGATGTTACGACCCCCTTTGTTAGGAGGGAAATGTCGCTGTGGTGCAGACAGTGTCCGTGGTGACACTGAGCAATAATACAAGTTGCCTCAGAGCATCACATCACATAATATACGCTCTAATAATTGCTCGGGTTAGGCAGCTATTTTTAATAAAGAAAAAACATGGGAACATTTGCAAGTTTGCGTTAATCCAAAATACGTCCCACATATATAAATCAGCGAACCAAAGGGAACATGGAAATTGAATAAAGCCCTTAGTCATCTTGAATGAATAATTATGCAATAAGCACAACACAAAGTTGTGCACCAGTGGCCACAGAGGTCAACAGGGTTACCCAAGGGCCCCTAACATGCAGACTGCCAGCATGCAAGGATCAGAGTTTCCCTCCAATTCTGATGAGTCAGGGAGTATCGTCTCTGTTGCTCATGATCTGATGCTCTGGTAGTAAGCTTTCTCCACCCCTCCTCCCCTGTGAGCTGAAGCCTCTGATGATGTCCGTACAGCTATTTATACACTTAGCCATGCTCAGCACATTTAGCCGTACCACATAAATAATCAGAAGATATGAGAGACAGTGCACACGCAGGACTACTTTCCTTTAACACAGCAACTTCTGGCTCCCTACTTTAACAGGGCCACATACAACCTTTCCAATATTACAGTCCTCTTCGTTGCTTGTCATGATTTATGAGCTCAATCTATTATTAATGGGCTACTACTGAGTGCCTGTACCACCAAATTATTTGCATATTCCATTTTGCTGTTTGTGAAATCTGTGCTTCAACACGCAAGTTACAACACAGGCCTTTAATGCAAAATAAACATTTTTTTTTTTTTGTATGAATATTCTGAACAAGGTCAAACATGCATGCACACAGCAGCGGCAAAAAAAGAAATGCTGCCTGCACCACGAATAGTCTCCATGTGCCCAGAACATGAATAGATCCTGAACAAATGTATGGTGTAATTAGCAGGTGAGGTTTGGTAAAAGCTTCTGTAATGGCAGATTATGTCAGCTCATCTTTGAAAGCAGCAGACTGTTTCCTAATGGGCTGACAGGAGAAGCCAGTCTGGCTCCTCCTTCCAGTAAACTGTTACCATGCAAGAGGTGCCAAGGCCCACAGCACAAATATACAGCAACTCAAATACGATTATACAGCACTTCAAATATCCTTCTTCCGAGGGTACATCGTGTCCCTGTTTAAAATTAATTTGAGTTTGAGGAGACACTGAAATTCATCATTCTTTGACTGCAAATGGGCAGGTTTTTACCTCACACTGAAACCTGTGCCGTAAGTTATAAATACAGGAACTATCTCTCAATAAAAAATGTCTAACTGTTCCTGTCTGTTGCCTGATTTTAATAACCCATTTTGTATATCATATATGTGCTGTGTTTTTTGGTATATGAAATGATTGTGAGGTCTTTGATGGAGCTCAAAACACAGTACCTCTGTGTGCTAGCTCACTAACATGAAGACACTTCAACTGAACTCTATGATAAATTATTCAAATACTACATATGCATTGTTTTTGTAACAGTTACCATACCAGGTCTTGAGTTCAGTGCTTGTTCTGTTCATTAATCCTCAATAATTGTGAAAGTAGGCTCCTGCCATTTCTATTCAAGCGTTTGCCAAAAAGAGAGCAAATAAGCATTCATTCACACAGATACGTTTCAAACCACGTATTCATCGCTGTAAATAATCCGCAAGGTGACATTTGAGTCATTATTAGTCAATGTAAGTGGGTTTATAAATGATTCATATTGCATAGCTTCCACATACATGAGCCTTGGTGTTTAGAAAAGCGCAAAGGTACAGTAGAGAGCATGACAGTTGATTAAACTTTTAAATGCATAAAAGGACCAACAATGATTTGATTAATTGTTTGCGTTCACTTTGAAATCATGTAGCACAGTCACCAAATTAATGTCCCACAATACAACCAATCACAACGACCCTTACTTTCATGTGCAGGACATTATATCCTCTCATTTATTGAATGTAATAAAATTAAAGATTTGATAAAAAATGTAATAAATGTGTGAAAAAGTGAAAGAGCGTTGGTTGCCCTGCAGAAACACAGTCTCAGTCTTCATTCAGAACATGTTTCATTATGTCTACTTGGCACCAACAAGCTAAATAAGCTGTTATTTGAAAACAATTGTCCCATCACTAAACCTGGCTCGTTCATGCTTGGTCTGAGCCCAAAAAAAAAAAAAGGAACATGCTCAGAAAGTCACCATTGTGCAGCCTGAATTCACACGTCCATGAAAAATAGAGCAGCACATCTTTTGTTACTGACTGCAGGTTTCAGTGCATAAAGAAGCAAAGAGAGAACCAAGGCTGTGGCTTCTCTGAGCGGCTGCTTTGCCATGTTGTTACCAAGGAGATGTGATAACTCAAGTTTGAACTGTGCTTCAAACGGGCATCACTGATCGAACTAGCCATTTATCATCCGGTCTACCAATTCAGTGAGGAGAAAAGTGTGATGAGAGATACAGAAGCTTATAGCCCCGTCTGGGTTGAAATTGGAAAGTGAAAAGTTTTCATTTTAAGTAATCTTTAGAAACAAATTTAAAGCATTTTTTCAGGAGCATTTTAAACCCAAATGTGTCATTTACAGGCGCTTATTACAACCTATCTTATAATGTGAAAGCAGAAATGGGGCTTCAGTTTCCAAATCATCCAAAACCCAATCCAAAAGCCAATCCAAAGAGGAAATGGTATTCAAATGTCTGGAAGGAATCTATAACAGCCCCCTTCGTATTCTAGCATAACGACGTATGAGGAAGTTTCAATTTAGAAGGATTTTAACTTTGATTTCTAGTACTGTCAATTTAAAACAACACAAAAGAGCATATTACAAATCAATCACACAATAGCTACACACATTTTTTATTTCAGCGACGTGCAATTATAGAAATATCAATTAAATCTGCAGCAAAAAATTCATGGTTTGTTGTAATTGCAGTGATTTGTCTGTTAACTACATTCATTTAAACTCAATTAAAACACTATAATTTACTGGAATTCATAGTTCTTTTTATTGAGCGCCACCCTCAGCACGGTCTTTTCCTGGCATTCAGCCCCTGTTTACTGGTAAGCTTTAGGAATATGCAACATTGATGGATCAATATATATTTAGATACATGATTTAGCATTGAAAGGTTCCATGTTTTTCCATTTAAAACTCTCAAATGATCAATGAAATCTTTACAAATGTCCAGATCCTACAGCAGAATGTAAAGTTCACTGTAACATCATATGTCATGAAACTTTAATGAGCTCCTTGCAGAAGGAACCCAGCTGCAGTAGCAGCAAATATTGATAGAATATAATAAGAACACCCTGAAATACATTGCATTCAATGCCAAAGATGTTCCTTGCTTGGTTTCAAAAAGCTTTGCTGCCTGCTAAAGAAGTATTTAGCAACATGTGAATGTGAACCCTTTGCCTGAAAGCGATTGTTTCAGAGCTCTCTCATACAGACATGGTCAGCTGGACTCGGCTAGCCTTGCTTAGTCACGCTGACAGAACAGTGCTTCCACAAAACACCAGAAAAGCCCTGTTATGATCCTCAGTTACAGCCTCATTCGGGCACCAAATGTGCAGAGCCATTGTTTGTTTAGCCCCTGAGATGTGCTCAAGTGTTTGCTTTGTGTGTCCAATTATTTACTCCAATATCTGCAGGCCTCATAAATGCCAGAACGCTGGGGTACAAAGAATTAAACTTAGCCTGGAATCCCCTTGATGACATTTTATTAGACACGACAGCATTTCAAGCAATGGTCTAAATATGTTTTGTCATCATTTTGTCAGAGGATCCACAGTAACGTTTATATCACTACCGTGGCTAATAATAGCAACTAGCCAGCTCCCAATGCAGACAGTATGATCAGAAACAACAGTAAGCCCCGCAAAAACTGATGCATCCAATCCATTCACGTTGGCATATTGACATCCTGCTGATATTGGAAGGGATTATGTGACTTAAGTCTGCATGTTTTGCATGCCTGAAGAAGTGTTCTACTTGGATGGAAGCTGATCTCGCAGTGCCAGTCAGCTGCGTCTGAATACTGACTCCCTCCTTCGCAGATAATCCCGTGAAAAAGACAACTCTTTAATGCCTAACATCCTGAACACAGCTCTCTCTATTCCATGAATCAGAATTAGCCACCATAGACGCCAGAGCCGTTTTGCTCCTTTTTTCACTTGTCAATAACGATGTGTGAACATGAATCAGGTTCAAAGTGTTAGGGATAAAAAGGGATCCCTGATAATGAATATTATGAGCATACAAAGAGACATTGCTTGTTAAAAGCAAGTTCATATGTCTCCTTTTTACAGCATGGATGTGTCACACAATCTAATTTTATTTCTCTTTTCTTTCACATTTCATACACACACAGCTCAAGCCTCTCTGCTAAAACGCTGCAGATTTCCATTTAGATACATTTGAAAATGCTCTGATAGAAAGAACACAAAAACTGTTTACTGTAGGTTTTTATGAAAAGAAATGATCAGTTTTCTGACGACTTTAATGCTTCAGATGTGTACAAACGAACCTCCTTCATTTCTCTGAGGGGTCAATAAAGAGTTCAATCTATTCAAATTAATCCATTTTATATAATAACATTGTAGAGGTAAAAAAAAGAGAAAACTTTCTGCTTTATATTTTCCGCACTCAAACATAAAGGCTGCACCCTGTTCTGAACATCTGTGCCCTATAAAAACTGAAGACAGCTGGAGAAGAGAAGAAGTGTGTGCATGGGTTAATGACATTACTGGCCAAATGTTCTCTCAGCACCATCCAGCAGTGAAAGATCCTCAGGAGGGACAGAGGAAGGCAGCGAGGCTGTGATGAAATAAGGCCTCCAGTCAAACAGACTGTTTGCTGAGAAATTGCTAAGAAATGTCAATCAAGTTGTCGTGCCCTGGAGGGCAGGTGGAGTCAGCTTGCCAGCACAGAGTGCCTCTCCTAAAACGAAGAGAGCGTTGAAAATAAATACAGTATATTGGGGCTTGCTTTCTAACCCATGAGCCTTTTGCAAGGTGGTAGCCTAAATAATGGCCTTGATAATCATTTACTGATAAACCGTTATTGAGTACAACTTTTAGGATGCCATGTTGTCACAAATCTCCAATAACTGCTGGGTATTTTGGCCACAACAAATTCATTCGGTATTGACTGACATTTGAAACTGCTGAATAAGGGGATTATTGTTGAAAGTGTTTAGAAACAGCTGTTGCATATAGCCTAGTAAAAAGTCAGGAACTCTCAGTCATTTATTATTGATTTACCTTATTATTTGTACACACAGAAAAGGAATGATGTCTGTTACTTTATAGTGAAGACTGACATCTCTCAGTCAGTATTTACAACCCAAACACCACCTTAAAAAGAGGGTGCAGTTGGTGCCAGGTTTGGGAGGATTTCATTAAGTCACAAGTCCTTTTCATCCTTACAGTAGGACCAGTATGATAAGCTAATCAAATGCAAGTGCAAAGAAACAAGTAAGAAAACCACATTGAAAGGAAATTAAATGTATAAACAATAAACTGAGACAGGAGAATTTGCATTAAACTGGATCGGGAAGGAATAGTCAAGTTTTTAAGATTCGCTTCATTCATTTTCTCCTGGAGAGTCTGGTGAGAAAATCAATAAAACTATCAAGAATTTTTAATATCCATTTTTTCCTTTATTGGATAGGACAGCTGAAGAGACACAGGAGTAGAGAACGGGTGATGACATGCAGCAGAAGGCTGAGGTGGGATTCAAACCCATGGGCGCTGCGACGAGGTCCATTGCCTCTGTATATGAGGCGTCATAACTGCTAGGCTAAACGGCGCCCCACAAGACTTTCTGTTCAATACAAGGAGGATGTGGCTAGCTTAGCTTTGACCTAAAACAGGAAGCAGAGGTAAACATCTATCTGTGCTCCTGAATGCAGCAGTCTATGGCTGTTTTCTAAACCGCATACTATACTAGTAGTACGTACTGATTTGACTAAAATGCAGTATGCAGTATGCAGTATGCGAACAACTGCGAGATCCAAAGTATGCCAAAAATACCCGGGTGTACCCGGATTCGGGAAAAATTTACAGTACGCATCAAACCAGTCTACCTCGCGTACTGTTTCCCACAATGCAAAGCGCCAGGTCAGAGATGGGCCGTTGTTTACTTCCGCATTCGAGGACCGGAAACCAGTTTAACTGGGCCAAGCATTCTGCAAAATAACCGACGACTAGCAGTCATACTACATACTACTGTTGAACGCAGTATGCAGTATATACTGCATACTGGTTTCGATAGTAGTATGTAGTACACTGTTTCTAAAACAGTCTATGTCGTCATGGGGTATAGCTTCATAAGCAGGGGACAGAAATGAAAATTGTAGATAGTTTTACATTCCTCAGCAGGGGAGAAGATTAGATTAGCTTTCTTTGATAGTCAGCAGTTTTGAAGCCTAAAATGTCTATATTGCCAGTTTTCTTTTTTCTAAAGATCTGAAAAAGACTTTATATGATTGTATGGAGACGTAAAACAACATGGAGTCAGGAACAGATGACATTTACAGCTTTATAAAAAAACTAGAAGACAAATCAAACCAATATAAAGGATGATAGGATCAAACCTGTGTTCTAAAGATCCAAACTAACCCTTTGTGAACACAAGTGATGTAAATGTGCAAATTACTACCAGTAACCATTTCATTTACATAATGTGTTGCGGTTAGTTCTTTTATGTAGCATTAATGGTGAGCCGTGATGAACTGTAGGATATCTCTGTGCTTCACCAAAGACACTCCTACCTGTGTTTCGGACTGTACAGGCATCTTAATAGACTTTCTAGCATCCTATACTTTAAACCCTTTTAAGGCAGCTGTGGTCTGTACCTCCGTGATAATGGCTGCATATGTAGCATATACTGTACATTACATGCTCTGCTTATAAAAAAGCTCCTGTGCAATTTGCTTGATTCTTCACGGTGTCACCATATAAGACTGATGCAACCTTCCACTGGATTACCTCTTAATGTAGCTACACTGTAGAGATCTTTAGTGCGGGTTCCTGCACCATTTCATTCTTTTTATGCAAATTAGTTGTTAGCATAAGGGACAGGTGATTGGAATCAGATGAAAAATACAGTATGAATTTTTTTTTATCGGCCAAATCCAGTGCAGTCAAACATTAGAATCCATTAATCCAACAGCCAGAAAAACCTAAACTGAAATAAATTAAACATTAAAGCATGAGGATGCAGATTTTTAATCCATATGCATATGGATGGATTAAATTCAAAACAAAATAAAAAAGACGCATGTTAAATCTTAGCTGCTTCTAAGAAATTGAAAACATCTTTAATCCTGATGAAAAAGCTGGAGGCACATGCTCATAAATGAGGTCAAATGTGGTTTGTAACAGTTCACTGAATCCCCACATTAATCACCAACAACATATGCTTTTGTGCACATTGTTGCATAAATCCAAACAAGATGGCCTTTTATTAGGCAGCCTTTGACCACTGAGAACAAAACCAAAAAAAACATTACTGTTGATTGTTAACAGCTCCGGGAGCACTGAGAGCCGGAGCAATGAAACAGCTCTCTAATGTCTTGTTGCACCATGAGAATGAGGCGGAGAGGAGTGAAAGGGCTTTTGTTCCGCGAAGGTCAATTGTTCCACGTTGATTTTATTACCGAGCGGAAAGGAGCTTGATAATAAGCTTTCTTAATAGCTGTGTTTCCAAAGTTATTGGTGGGTTCGGCAATAATAACCTAGAACGTATTTTGTTTTAAGTGTAGGAGCGGCGTAAACCTATTTGATCTTTATTGCACAAATAGGTAATAGCTGGACAAAGCATTACCTGCTGGGAAAAGTGGCTGAGGCGGTGTTAGGTGGCATTGATTCCAGCTGTGCTTGACAGCATTCAATATTTATGATGGCACCCGTTACATATTCTAACAGACACATTCATTAACATGTTTTGTCTTCTTTTTATGTTCCTGAAGGCATCTTGACCCTGCTTGCAGCAAACAAGAAGAGCATCCTCTGAGCTATTATTATGAATGTGTCATCCCTTACATTTAGGCAGCAGAGAGGGATCTAATTATGTAATCCAAGCCATGTTTCATCCCTTATGGGAATAACCAGAGGAATAAGATTCACCCCGCGGAGTTTAAAGCGAGATCTCAGATTGGTGTCACTCGAGTTAATCCCATTATGGGCCAAATAGGAGCCAGAGTGAAAGAACGGATATGTATACAGAGAAAATGGGATCAGTGCAGAGATTGAGCCAAGCAAGCTATGTAAGGGTGAAGTCATGGTTTTATGGATTAAACCCAGTCGAGCCATGATGATTAACTTGACCCTTTTGTTGGAGAGTCGCCCCCTTTACACCTCAAAGCTTTTAGAAATATGTGTCTGTTCTTGATCCGGATCATGGGAGGGTTTGAATCCAAAGCGTCCTCTGATCACGGCCACCAGACACAGCCCCTCGGACACCACACAGATCCATCTGTGAAAGGCAGATGACGGGGGAGTTTGACTCGTACAAACACACCACGCCGTGACTCACAGATGGGAGCCAGCTCAGGCAGGATTTGTCACCGTAATGGGAACGGCGTCTGTATCTGTGTACTGTATGTGTGTGCATGTGCTTGTGTGTCTTGTGAGGGAGTCTGTGAGCACGTAAATACATGTGTGGTGAGACTGTGGTGTTGACTTTCAGCAGAAAGAGGGTGGGTGGAGGAGAGGCGCTTTGACAAGTGTGTGATGCATGCTTCTGTGACGGCAGCAACGATCAGAGAGCAGTGGGCTGTCAGAGACTGATAACCCAGACAGAAGGAGTTTAGCAAGACCCCTGTCACTGGGCCTAATCCACAGTGCAGTGAAGACCTGAATACATGGTCTTTAAATGTACAACAGAGGCTTATTTGGATCTTTTTTTTAAAGCATATTAAAGACCTTTATCTAAAACTACAGACAGCACAGCTTATGCTTTTAAAGAGAGGAAAATATGCATAATTAATCCACAGATTATTCACAGACAACCTTTCCCTGCCAGGTTAAATCATGGTGGCAAGTAAGTCATCTCCACAAAATATGTTCCTTACTTTGGCTCACACTACCAGCCCAAATATGACAAACAAGTAAATCAATGTGCAGTCCGCACCCCTTATCAACTTCAAGAGCAGGCAGCCGAGTGATTACAGCTCACTTTCACTTTCGATTTAGCATTTAGGAGGTAAAATACAGAAACCCTTAAACAGATGCACGTTGTTTTGGATGGGTTGATCTGCAGTGGTAATAATTACCACCCTACCATGACCGCTGATGATAATCAGTGAGGGAGAACCGGCCTGATGTGGCCTGTCAATCTCATGTGGCCAAACAGACATCTGCATAGGAGAAGGAAGAAAACATTTGTTTGTTTGTTTCCTGAGTGTCCATCTCTCCATTTTGCTTTAGTTATTTCCCTTTCCCAAAATGTGCACATATAGCCGAGCTTTTTCTTTAGAGATTTTTCTTTAAAATGCTAATGGATGAGTAGCTTGGTGGTGGTTACAGGTTTGTGAGTTGTTAGTGAAAAGTAGGGTAGTAACTTCTTGGTTTACAGTCCTGCAAATCTTACCAGACAAAGCCTTACATGTATCCATTGACAAGTCGATAACACGAATATATTCAGGTTTAAACTTTGCATTTTATACGTGACTTTGCTCAGCTCAGTGTTTTTTAGTTGTTTAATCTGTATGAAGGAGAAAGAAAGAGCATTTTCTGTTCTTCATCGACTTACTCCTCCAGAGACACCAAGCACTATGGTCAAGTAAACAAACGCTTCAATGCTTCCAGTCGCCTCAAACAGAGCTCAGTCTGCACTCATCCCAGGGGAATAGTCAGGTAAGACCTTTCTATTGTCAAGTTTAGGACCACAAACATCTGAATCCAGAGTCCAACATTAGGCTCTGTAAATAAGTTTGTGTAGCTTATATATTGCATCATAATTCAGACAAGCATATGCAATATAAGACTCCTAGGTGGGAGACAAATTCCATCTGTGGGATGAATTAAGCCCATTTCTTAAAGCTTATTTGAGTTGTGAGGAATTTTTCTTACATTCAAAGAATTTTCAAAACTTAAGTACCACATTGATAGCACTCCTTAGACTATAGAACACTTGAATAGTGTTCCTTTGCACAAATTGTCAGAGGTTATAACTAGAAAACAAACAGTAATGGATGTTTTGAAAGCAGCATGATTGTAAAAAAATCTTTCACATAAAAGATGTTATCTCAAAATTCTCAGACGGCAGAGTTTCCAAAAATGAGCCGGCCGGCCTTTCATGTATAACTATAAAGGTTTGAAATGCATAAGTCATGCTGAGTAAATGTGATGTTTGGTAAATGGACTAAAACGTGCAGAAAAGACAATCTGGCCCTTTAAATGCTCAATTAGTGGGTTGCTGCTCCAGTATGTGCAAACCAGTCAGTGATGCCTGAACAGGCCTTTAGCTGCATCATGAGATTTAAAATAATTACCAGAGACAGAGAACTGCTGCGCCCTGAAGCTTACACTCTCCTGTCAACGTGAACATGTGGCGTGCAGCAACAACCTGTCTAACTTAATATACTAACAAGGCTCCACAAAATGCGATAAAAAATATATAGAGATTAATTTGACAGAACGTATTAATGTGATATAATCAGCACTTACTAGGTGATTTGCATTAAAATGTCTGATTTTGTTAGGACAAGAGTATTAAAGTGCTGATGACTTGTGTTAGTTGTTGGTACCAAACAAACATGTTTTCTTACATCTTGAGAACAAAACGCTTGACTATTCTTATTAATGCTGGTTTGAAACACATATCCTCATCAAAACATTTTAGGTTTTTCATTTGGAAATTGCGCTTTGCTGTGTTTGCATTCCGCAGCCCTATATCTAAACAAATAAAGCTTCTTCTTACACAGCCGCATTGCTTTCTTAAGTTTATACATGATAGGGCATATTCACAGAAAGCAACATGGGGGCACTTTCTGAATGGTGTGCCCTTAAAAAAGTAATACATTAAGAATAAATAGAGACTGCTTCAGCAATGTGCCTATCTGCTGTAGCTGTGTGAGAATAACACAATGAGACAGGCTTTAAAGAACACCAGTTGGGTACGCTTACATAACTACTGTAGTCTAAAATCTAATATGGAAGTAGTAAACGTCGCCGTTCAGTTTACAGTAAGAGACAGTGAGAGGGGCCTATGCATAGAAGTTCAAAATATCACACATCCCGTGACTGTATTTAACACTTTCTCTAAAAAAGTAGCAAATGAGGATCAGGCCTGTAGTACATTTCTCACTGAACATTTTAGCCAGTAGAAATATCTGTGAATCCTGCACCTTGCTTGCTTCTGATTTCAGATGTAAGATAATGAGATAAGATAACGAGATAGGATGTGAGCTTTCAAACATGTGCAAAGTATGTTTTTACCTCCTGCAACTTATTTTTGCCTCACAACCCTGTCATGACCCCTGTCCACTTTGAAAGTTGGCTAAACTTTCAACATGGACAGGGGTCATGAAAAACTGATATGAGAGATTGGAGAACTTTCCAATAACCTTTTATAAGGCTTTTCAACAGTGAAACTTGGTTTTGGAATCAACTGTCAATCTAAGAAACCAACAGCCTCACGTCTCTGTGAAGAGGAGAGCGACATACTACAAAGCGACTTTTTAAGTCTACAGAGAGTTTTTTTGCACTCAACAGATCTTTGATGTGGCTGAGGAGGAATTCAATTAAAGCGATGAGGATTGTATTTCATCTAAAAACAGAAAATATAACCAGGAAGTACAAAAAATGTTGGATTGGGAGAATCTTTAAATAGTTTTCTTTTTCTTTTTATTCTTGAAAAAGAAATAAATGCTCACTTCTAAGGTAAAACAGGGAAAAGTTTCAAAAAGCCTGGACTTGTTGTAAAAACAACAGCGCCTGCAGTAACTGAATAACTTCAGTGTCAGATCATTGATAATCAAATCAACAAGTGAGCCCAGGAAGAGTGGAAACAAATTCAAACACTGTCAATGCAAACCAATATGTTTCATCTTCAGATGAAAGCGTGTCGCAGTCTATATTAATAGCTCAGAGTCTGAGTTCAGTATCAGTAGTGTCTCCCTGACATAGTTGACAAAGACTGGCACTTGTGTGTAACTTTAAAGGTCGGATTGGTATTAAATTGGGGGCTCAGGGAGTAGATTTAAAAATATTTTAGAATATTTTCAGAGTCTGAGTCTTTTTAAATATTCGATAGATACGTTTATAAGTCCTTGAGAGAAAATGTATTTTATTAGTCATTCTGTGCAGGACATGGAGCTCGCATTTCAATATATTACAATGTTGTGTTAGCTCATATATTTCATTTTTTAATCACATTTTATGAAAACAGAGAATGATGAACACACCACCACATGGGAAAATCGGTTAACTTCTCTAGCCATTTCAAACTGTTGGATCTGCATTAGCCTTTATACATCAAGGCTAAATATTTTGTGGAGCCCAAGTAAAGAAATCTATATTTGCCGAAATAAATACAAAATATATCTTTACATGTAATTTGAAATAATACAAGGTACCTGTGCCCTAGGAAAAGTAAAGCGCTCAGTGAAGACACCCCCCTCATCACATTTATGACCCTGTGCCCTACTGAGAAGTTTCATAACATAACCTTCAACTGACCCAGGCTCTGTTGATGTGAGCTCCAGGTAGTGACAACGCTGATACTATACCTACCCAACCACATGGCCTTTCACAACTCAACCGTGTAGACCAATAGGCAGCAAGATACAGGACATGACCGGGTTTGTCAAGTGGCAACCTCCCTTCACCGGTGATTCATCCGATTAGTCCCAAGACACCTCGGGAAGGTCGGACAGTGAGCTCTTGCGTCCCAGAGTCACCCCCCTCCATGTCAGCTCTCACCGAACATCATACTCACACCAAAAAGTATGCCAACTTCAACAGACCAACATGCAAGCTCCAGGTAGTGACAACGCTGATACTGCCTAACCTACCACCTGGGCCCTAATGAACCCTACAAACAAATGCAACTCTTCCTGTTGCAAACATTACATTAAAAGAGAGATCTTTGAAAGAGGGCGGGGGGAAGCAGAGCCAGGATGAGTCTCCCTGACCGGGCTAGCACTCGCCCACGCCAGATCAGGCTGTCACTGTAAACTATTAGTTAACAACCATTATACCGTTTGTCAGAATCCATTATACTGTTTAGAATTAAAACAGTATCAAATGATTATATCATAATGATAAAGTGTAATTCCACAGTAGGCAAATACATAGCACTAACACACATTACATACAGATTGTATACCATATGATACAAAACACAGGATTCACAGGGACACTTAACTACGCAAGGAGACACTAACATCGATTGAAACTGCTCAACACAGACTGGATTTCCTGTGATGTAAGAAGAGGTTTTAAATTGAAAGCTTGTGTGACTTCAGGAACAAAACACTCTCTAAAGAACTGCATTTCTGCTCATTGGTAATGTCTACATTCATCCACAATGAAAGGGTCCAGTTATACAAGCACAAGAGGGTGGTCTCAGTCAGTAGTGAGTGCTTGGTTGATAAGGTATTAGGTGACGCATTGTCAGGATGAGAATACTGGATAAATCACTATTTTTTTGTATTTTATTTCAGTTTTGGAAACGCTTTAATTTCCCCCTAGATTATATTGATATCTATTTCATTTAAAAACCTGCTAATTGTCAGACTTGTCTGTTTAATTTTGCTGCCTTTGTGAAGCCCTTTGTTACCGGGATTTGAAAAGGATTTAATGAATAAAGGTTGTCAACATAACACTTATTATGGTAATAGTTTATGGTAGGCTGTAAGCTTCTGTTGGCAAAGCTTGTAATTGTCTGTGCTTTACTGATTGAAGCTGATGTTACTGTCCAGTTTAATTTCATGCTAATCAAAACTTCAAAATGTAATATTTTCCCATGTTTTCTCAATTCGCTAAATCTGCTTGACTGACACTTCCAGCTCACCTCCGCCTACTCATGCAAAAAAAAGCAAACCCAACACTCTAATGAGTTCAATTTATAAATGATGTCTGCAGCCTGTTGAGAGCATTCGCTGACGTTCACTTCTGACTATCTCTCCAGCATCTCATACAGAGAATTCACCCTGAAATTTAAAAACCTTTTTACTTAAAACTACCATGTGAGTACTGAGAAAAAGTCTGCGAGAGAAGGAAAAACCATACTGCTGCCTGACCTGTGAGATGACCTGAGCCGCATACTGAGTGAATTTTCTTGTTTTATTTACTCCGTAGCTTTGCTGTTGCTGCTGCTGCTGCAGTACGTTTCCATGCCTGATAAATGGATGTGTACTGTAGTTTGAATGGACTCAATACTTAATAAATCTTAACCATTCCTTTGAAATCTGAGTGCTTCCACTAGACCATAAACATCTTTTCACACCATTCACTCCAAACTTTGGGGAGAACGGCCAGCTTTGAGTGTATTGTGTGTTCTGTTTGATGATTTTAATGCTGCACCTGAGGGCACATATCCCCGCCTACAACAATATTAGACCTACATCGGCAGGAAGGATGCCCGACTCTCTCCTCACAGCTTCTGTGTTAAATGTAGCTTAAAATGTAAAAAATCTCTACCCCTATTAAAATCAATTAAACCACTTAAGAAAGCCCAGGCGGTTAACTTTTCATGAAATCACGAGTGAAGCCTCATTAAGTTCTGGAAAATGTCAATCCTTATATGAGTGCATAAAGTTGATCAAAAGTTGCATATTGAGGCTTGGATATTCTGCTGTTGGTATCCCCATGAGATTGACTTCCAGGCTCACTTTGAATTAATTTTCTCAGCCAACATAGTGTCGCTCCAAAGGAATCTCAAACGGGATGAAAGTTGGCATCTGTCTGCCACGAAATCAACATTCTCCGCTGCACTCCGACAGCAAGCGTTCCAACGCCCAAGACGACGAGGAATGAAACGATCGTCTTTGACAATTTCTGCTGCGGATTCTAGAGGAGCTTGGTGCATACCCAAACAATCGCAGGAGCCGTAAATGATACACCTTGTATGTGTGAAAAAAGAGCAGTGTAAGTGTAGCACTAATGGAGCACTCTTCTGACAGCCCATTCCTTCACTTGTGTTATGAAAGCATCTTTGGCATAGGTGAATAAAGTGGTGTGTTTGCAGAAAACATAAAAAGATGTAGTGTGTTTATTCCAAGAATCACTCCTTTTTGTTTTCACGTTGCATTCATACAGTACAATGTCTCTGCCCCAGCTCCATTTATAATTGTCTGCTGTTACGGAACAGTTACATGTACGAGTAATCTACATATTTAAGCAATAGCCACTTAGCGGCTTTCTTCTTGTGACAGTTTCATTTTGAAAATGACACTATGCCATCCCTTGTCTAACACACTCACTGACAGTCAGATGCTGCTCCTTTCAGCACAATAAGTCACACTTCCCATAAGCTTAGGAGCTGCAAACCCAGTGATGACTATGTGTGTTGAATGCAGCTTAAAAAATGACAGAAACAAGGCAAATTAGTGCCTTAATCTTCACTGAATAGAAGCATATTTTTTTTATCTCACAAAAGTTGTCATGTTGTCAAAAGGCTGGCAGAAAGAGCAGGACTATGTTGTGGCATGTCGGCTCTGGTTGCTGACAGAGAAAGACAGATTCTCGGACAAAAAGAGACGGACCGAAGAGCAGCCCGATGGGAGAATGATTCTGCATATTTCTGAGAGAGCTGAAAAATCTGCACCATGCTTTTAATTAACGACTGGGATGAGGAGGGCGGGAGAGGAAAACTACAGACAAGCAACAAATATCCTACAACAGAGTCTAAAGGGAACATAGCAGCAGGCATCGCACTGCCAGCCTGGGGTGTGATTAATGACAGCTCTGTAGTCTGGAGGTGGTTTTATTCGCAGTCGTACAGCTCTCCCCTCGGCCCCCAGCGCCTCAAAACTAGATTACTCCTCTACAATATCACTCATTATAAATCAAACAGGAGACACCATCTCTAGGAATATCTCGCTTTGTCTCAAAGTCAGATGTGTAAACTAGGATAACGCAGATCTGTTCCTGACAGACAAAATCAATAAGGGATATGTCAAACTGTATTTCAAGACTAAATTAATTGGTAAGTTTGCAGCACTTTATACATCACGTGGAGCAAGAAGTATTTGGATCATTTTCTTTGCAACAACAACAGAGTAAAAATACAGTTTCACTCTACCCTGCTTCTAAAAATCCAATCAGAAGAAAGTATTATCAGCTAAATGTACAAAATATGTCAAGTATTTCTCATGAAGGGGAATAGCCCAGGGATAGCTAAATTATAACATGTTGTAATGATATATTATTTAACATTGTGGTTGGGCCATTTTTTCTATTTGTGTAAGTTGATCAAACTTAATTATTAGTACTATGATGCTTTGGCAAATAGAGAGTCTAAAACCTTCATTCAACTGAAATGTAGACATTTATATAAGATGATGACTATAACACAGATTTCACCTTGCTGTTTGGGTCACAGTATGATACATATTTTTGGGGTACAGCAGGAAAACAAAATATGTTGATAACCACATTATTGTCTTGATTATGAAAAAAGGAATACATTCAGCTTTCATGTGTAGTAGCTGCATATCTAGCTAATTTGGATCATTTGTATCCTGCAGGCTACTTCATTCTACATTCATTTTGCTGTAGTTTTATAATTGTATCTTATGTTTCATCATATAAATGCACATCGTATGTAAGAAGAGTAAGAAGTAAATGTGGATATAAAATGTCGGTAAATGGAGTGAAATGTACAATGTTGGTAGTCTAGTACAAAGTAGGGCTGCTAATTAATTGCTAATTTCATCATCACAATATGAACATTTGTGTACAATAAACACATGTAAAAAGTTTAAGTGTGAGAAATTATTTTCTGTGAGTAATCAATGTTATCCCAGTCTGTATGTGTACATTTCACCTGTAAGACAGAGCCCGACAGTTTAATGAAGCTTAAGCTAGCTATCAGCTACCTTAAGATGAATTTGTGTTAAAACTCAAGTTAACTAAGAAGAAAGATTTTTGGATAACTATGTTATTGGGTAACAGGAGCAACGTGTTGCAAACAGAGGTATTGTTAAAACATGAAGAACAGCAGACAGAGAAAGAAACTGGGAGTTATAGCTTACACATTGAGATTGTTCCTCAATAAAATAGAAATAACTTTGGAACCATTACTGAAAATACATTATGTTCTGAACCCAACACCGAGGCTATGTGTCAAAATGTTCAGAAGCCACTGTACTTTTAAGAAAGATGAGGTCGTTCAAGGTGTGCGAAGTGTTAATGACTATATCTGTTGTTGTTTTTTCTGACTGTTTTATAGGATGTTGTTCTTACGTGTTGCATGGCGGCTTGGTTTGGTAAAATCGGCAGTGTGAAGTTTCCAAACGGTTTCAGCCTCTGGCTCAGTGTGGTTGGGAGTGTCTTGGTTATTCACTTGAGCTGTGAAATCTCCGTATGTTTATGTGTATATTTCTGATGTTGCCTTTTGTATATCTGTCGTGTCTTGATGCCTGCTGCAATTTTCATTTCCTTCAGGATAATAGTAGAGTTGCACTTAGTAGACTAGTACACTGCATGCATTACACAAAAACAGGAATGCAGAGACTCATTGAGATGGGATAACAACTATAAACATAAATCATAGTATGACACAAGTATGACAGAGGCACTATAGACTTCACCACACATATCAACAACCATTCATCAAGCTCTGAAAAATAGAGTAGTCCATCATATACGCTGAAATGAAATGAATGTCAACTGACTGTAAAATGGAAAAGACTGCAGTGACAGAATATTGGACGGATACATTTTTCACCTTGGAACTGTTTCCTATAATTTCATATCAATCTCATAGATTGTTTAGACCATTGGATGACTCTCCAAGCTGTACATTGGTATGACATCTGTATTACAATCAATTCCTCTGTAACTGTCAGCTGTCTATCCGAGGCACTAAAGAGAAGACAATGAATAAATATTGAACACATTTTTTCATTCCCTCTGCCTCTTTTGTTTAAACAACACCAATTTTGGCAAATAAATTTCAGCATTTGTTTTTCACACTTTGTCCTCTGGCTGTAAAAATTGTTTGTTTTTTTACTGAAAGAATGTGCTCGGATTTTGTAGCGTGTACACAAACACGGCGTGTTTACGGTAGTTCACTCATAATTGCAGTTTTTCATTGAAAGTAAACTTATTTCAAGTATTTTAGGTCTACGCCAGTTTGAAGTAAATCCCCTCGGGGCCGCGAATGTTAATTGTTTAAACTGGATTCTGTTTGTTTATCAAAAAATCCATCTCATTTAGCAATTACCCCGGAGCAGACGTCCCATTTGCAATGAGAGATTGATTATAATAATTTTAAAAACAGTGATTTTCTGTGTGTCAACAGAGCAGCTGTAAGCACCTGCTGAGGCTCTTCACTTCAACTCTAGTTAAATTGAAACATTTGTACACAGAGCAGACACAGCTCTAATGGCTCAGGGATTCATTTGTACTTAGGACATAATTAGGACATTATAGTTTGTTAAATTCTCACATAGCAGTGGTTCAACCGAAACAACATTATTTTCCATTCTCTCTGATTTAGGAGTCACAATGAAGGCTGAATTGTGTTGCATCGTTTCAGTGAAATTGTGATTTATTCTGAGACAGTTATTGTACCATTCAAATATGATGCAACCTTTTTGCAGATATAGATCACATAAACTGAGCTGTGCTGTGCGTCCATTGTACATCCAACATCTCACCACTTTATCCCTTCATGGTTATGTTATTCCTGTTTATGCCCACAAACCCTTCTAAAAGCTTGTGCATTGTGTGTGAGTGTTTTTTTTTTTTTTTTTTAGTCCGGCTGCCTTCATTATCTTTCCAGAGATAACATCAGTCCTTGCTGTCTTCTGATCCAGTCTGCCTTGTCAGTCATGTAATTGCCTCAAATCGACATTGTTCTGAGGCAGCTTCTTACTAAAAGCCGCCCCTCCCTCCCTCCCTCCCCCATCGCATTCCAACAGATTTCTTGTGAAGCACATGCAAGACAAAGTTAAGCTAGTATCAAGAGAGCAGACCACAGAACAACACAACTGATAGCGCCATTTGTGTGACAGAATAAGTTCTGGCAAATAATGATAAATGCAGGGATCTTATAGCAGACTGAGGGATCTGTGGAATCACAATGCAAGCAGAAAACAACTATTTAGAAAGAAAAAATAATCATTGATTCATTTTTTCTAAGAAGATAACATGTGCAGCATGTGTGATACTTAATAGGATTTAGCATTTTCTCTTTTTGATTTCTCAACATCTTCTTTATGTCGGTCTTTGACAGAAAAATCCCCAGTGACTGCTCTCAGAAAAACAACAGAAGCACACAATAAAGAACAAAATGTCAAGGTGGTGCATATATATATATATATATTTATATATTCTGGTATACAACACATACTGCACTCACAGCCCTGTCTTTAATGCAACTCTCAAAGGCATTGACTGTTCTTTTTACCTGTTAAAGCAACAAAACTCTTCATCTTTCATCTATTACGAGGCCAATGAAATCCAAGCACTGTTTATTGTCTCTCTCCCAAAGCAAAACAAGTGTATCCTTACAGTTTCCTCTCCATTAACACATTTTGTTCCCTGTGTACAGACAATAGAGTTCCTTTTTATTTGTGGCTCATTTCCCTCCTCGTGCCTCCTGTACTCATTATTCATAGAACATTTCACATTTTGTGATTGTGTTTGTTTTTGGCATTTATGGGCCAGAACCCTTAATTCAATCATTACTTTACATAATTCATTTGCTGCTCAAAGTAAGGAACAGAATAAGTGCCAGTATTAGAGCTGCAGTGATTTTCAGCTGCACAAAATGAGTCATAAGATGTTGAAGATGTTAGAAGACAAAAATGACATAAAACTGGTAAATATCAAAAGTATTTCACAAGTTGAGCTCTAACGTGTCTTAGATATGAAATATTAACTGAAAAGTTGACTCAATGTTTAATTAAAGGTTAAGATTTTTCAAAGAGTTTCTTGTATGACAGGTGCATGCCTGTAGTTGTACGCTTGAAGCTGAAATGAGTTGCTGGAAGCAAAGTGGAGGCAGGGAAACACTGTCACACTTCAAACAGCCACAGACGCTCCCTCGTCGTACCTCCACTCCAGCCTCATTTGAATACTACATCCCACAGTGCTCCTGCTTTGAACTTTCTCTCCCTGTTTTCTCATATCTCCCTGTCATCTGGAGCTAAAATGCATCTTTGTGTTTCGAAACAAATGATTTTCTTTTCTCTTCCAAGTCACATGTTTTCTCGTGAGCAGCAGGTCTATACAATATTTAAACTGGGAGCTGCTGTGTGTGTACACCAGCGGTCCAGGCTGGAACAGCGGTCCAGATGTTCCGCACATTATCAATAATGAAGAAGAAATTAATTTAGAAGAGAGTGACCCACTTGTTTTCATACACCGAAGTGTACAGGTGGGTTTCTTGGACATTTCTTTCTGTCACACCTTCAAGGTGAGCCTTGAGGGCAGCTGCAGGGTTATCAGCCAGGGATTACCGCCAGTTGATGTTTCACCCCTTTAACCCCTTTAACCCATGCATGTGCTCGTAGCAAAGGGCAGCCCCTCCAGCTGCCCGACTTTTTTGATGGATTCCAATCTCTTTCCTTCACCCTAAGTCGCAATCCAATTGAGAGTCTCTATGCTTCCTCTGTGAGGTCTTTGGATTGAGCTTCGCCTCAGCTACACCAACTTTCGAAGTAGACATGGGGATGATGCGCTGCATGATGACTGCCACCTGGTTAGATCAGCAATCCCCACAGTGTGGGACGTGACCCCATTTCTGTGACTTGAAGGTACTTCAGGCTGCCTGCAACAGGTTATTTCCAATAAATACAGAAAAAAAGAGTTGTGTGTTTAAAGGTTTGGGTGGGCCCCAGAGTATTTCCCCTTTTTTTCCAAATTGACTAGGACAGGTTTGGGTTAGATGATGTTTGTTAAAAGCTTGGCTCTGTACACCTCGTTCTGAATATTTTATCAGGTTACATTGTGCATTGATCGGAAGGCAGGTGTTGGGAACAATACCAAGGTCGCCCCTCATGTTCCGGTCTCTGCCTGGAGAAATGAGTCTTGATCAGACAAAGTCCCAGACAGCAATTTGCAAGGATTATCAAGTGTTTATCAGCCTTTGGAGGCTTGTTGTTTATGTCAGCCAGCTTCCTTTAGCTCTTGTCATTCTGCCAGTGTAGGTCCACAGGGGTCAGAGTGTTCTTGCACCTTCACAGTAATTGTTGGATGCTAGCATGGGTGATATCCCAGAGGGTGCTGCACCCTTCATGGCCAAACCATGTTTTGTGCTTAATGCAATGACAAGTTTTAGATCAGTGACCCTGAAGCTGCAATGGGCCAGTGAAACAGGACAGGACAGCTGTGAATAGAAAGGAAATATGGGGAGAGAGAAAAGTGGGATGCAATGCACCAAATAGTGTCAGTATCAGGAGTCGAACCTGGAACCAGTGCTAGGAGGACTGTAGACCCTGTACATCAGACGCCTGCTCTACCAACTGAGAGCCCCTTTTGTTTACTTTTTTAATAACCTGTTGTTACTCCACAGATGAGCTAAGTATTCAATTAGATAAACATGTTACCTGTTAATGTTTTTATTGATTTCCTCTGAGAGGACTTAAGACTTAATGAAGGCTATTTATAGCACAATCCAGGTCAGCTCTGTGAAAGTTATTTTAGTAACTATACCATCAGACACTACTGAATGCATTGACTGTTTCATTATGTAAAGTAATTATGGCAGCAATAATATATGTTAATGATGTAGAAGTGTCAACACACTGCTTCGTGTACATTTAACAAACTGAAGGGCCTATTTCTAGTAGAAATACCACAAATTGATATATTTTTTTATTCCACACTTTCGATCATAACCACGAGTTAAAATTTGATTTACAGACAGGTTAAAGTAAATCGCTGTAGTTCATATAAGGAAAAAAGGATGCATTAGAAAAAATCTGGGTATGCTGAAATGTAAAAAGTTTGATTGTTAAATGTTTTTCTTGCTTTTTTTTCCATTTGAAAGGCAAATGATGAATGACTTTGAGAGTATTTATGTTTTCCCTTATTTGTACACCAACAAAAAGACTTGAAAGGTCAGAAGTTTGAGTTTGTGTGAACAGTTAAATAGCGTTGGTCGTGTCCTAGACTGTGAAATGTCTGATTGAATATGCCCCTTTCTTTCTGCATCATCTCTCTCTGGAAAAAAAAAAAAAGCTAATGAATGCATGATATGATCCCTTCTCGAGCTGAAAGATTTTGTTTGACAGTGATGGGAGATGTTGCCCCACTTTCTGCTTCGCCCCCCCTCGGGAACGGTCTTCACTCTTCCCTCCTCGCCTGGTTGAAAACAGAGAGCCGGGCGCACTGAAACAACTGCACTAAATACAGCCCTGCAGTTACCATAGAAACCAGTGTTGGTGCATCCCTGACTAGGCCTACTGTATTTCATATTGCACTTGACCCAGAAAAACACTGAGAGGTTGATGTTTAGTCAAACTTTTCGGCATAACGCTGTTTTAATGAGAAGGGAAAAGGAGCTTTAACGTGATTGCAGGATAAGCAAAAAATAAAAATAAAGAAGCGTTTCTACAATAGAGCGATGGAGAAGATGCAGGGGTGTGAAAGAGATAGAGAGGTAAAAACGTGCATGCGAAGATGATGCCAAAGGTGCTTCAGGCAGAGTGAATTTACAGTGACAACAAAATCGAGTACAGCTGCGAGGCTGGCCATAGCTTCACGGCACTGGACAGCACATAATCGCATTTGAAATATATTAACTCCTACTGGTGCTGACACCTTTTCTAAGATAGAGGACGATGCGACACAGATTTTTTTTCTTTTTAAGGAGTAGTGAAGCAATGCTGTTATTAAAGTTATATAATGCAAGGTGCTGCATTGCATCAAAAAGCCTTGTTTAAGAGGCAGCATTGCCCATTTCTCTTGAAAAAGACATTATATTCAAAGTGATCATCCGTCCGCCTGCACAAATTGTGACATTTTTAAGAGTAATAAAACAACTGTGTGTCAGAAACCAAAAGTCAATCATCAGAGAGCTCAATTCTTATTTCATAATGCATTCTCCTTCTATAGGACCCCATTCTGTCCAGGCATTTCACCAAGTTAAGTCATTTCAAACTGTACTCTCCGTTCCATTGGGACATCATTATAGTGTCCAAATAGGTCAGGAGCAGCACATAATACTGCAGCCTGGCGTTATTCTTCTGCACGTAATAAAGCTTCTATATCATTAACACCGTTTTAAACAACCCATTGTTCCCACAAGTGTCCTTAATGTGATAATGCAAGAAACACACGTGATTTCATACAGTCATTATTACAGAATACTGTTATAATAGCACCGAGCAGTTAATGGTCATAGAGGTGATGTAACATGAGACCTGAAGAGAGTGAGGCTTGTCTAACATCAAGTGCAATAAATGATGCAACTATATCACACACAACGCGACAGTTACATTTGGGCTGTGGGCGCCCTAAACATGTACAGACTCCCACATCTATCAGGCCAACAAGTCACAGCTGATCTCTAAAGTCCTCGCACTTCAAAGGAATTTCTGCAGACACAATCCAATTTTGTGGCTTTGGCAGTTTGGAGAATATTCTGCGTTTACTGAAAAATGATATCACCAAGGGCTTTCCATATAAAAAGAACTTTTTGCAGTCAGCGCGTACAACAAAATACAAAATTTCAATAAGGCAATCAGAGACAAGACAAATGGGGGGGGACTGCGGAATACATTTTCCAATGACAAATCTTTTAAAAGCAACAAACTCTGGGGTGTTTGTGAGAGTAATGGCAACATTTTATATTACAGCTAGGCAGTAAGGCCCCCGTTTTTATAAAGATACTGTGCTGAATGTGTGAAAGTAGACATTTTTATGTCTTTTTTTGGATTTAGTCATCCAGGTAAAGATTGCTACTCTTGACAGATGCTTTTTTATCTGCACTGCAATGTTGCAATAACACAATACTTACATGTAGGGGTGCGGGAAAAAAATCGAAAAGCAAATACACTGTCGTCCTGACTCGTGTGATAGAATTATTAAAAACCAATGGTGCCAAATATCTTTTGCAATTTTAAAAATAACGGAGCTCTGAAAGATTTCACTGCATCACCACTTCATGACTCCTCACAGTGGCTCTTGTGACATTAATGAGGGTAACATGAACAGCAGTTAATAAGCCAAGGAGGTAGCTGGATAAAGGAGAGGGATAATGTCAGGCACTGGTGAGAAGATGTTAAAAGATGACGCGTAATAAAGGTTGAAACTGATACCAAATTGCAGTGAATAAATTAGAGCCCGACCTATTTATCGGCAAGCCGATAATATCGGCCAATATTAGCGTATCAAGTGACTATCTGTAATTTCATTTAAGATATGCGCCGATATAACTACATTTATTCACCAGTCAGATGGCATTTCATTTGAGTATCATTGTAGAACACAGGACACGACGATGCACGTCCACGCACAGTAACTTTCCAGTCAAGTGATTATCTTGTTTTCATTATATTTCTCATAACTGCATTTGAGGGGTCAACGCAATAAATGTGTATATCTATATCTATCTATCTTTACAGGTCGAAGATAGATCTAAGGAAGATATCGGCCAATGTATCAGCATCAGATTTTTTCTCTCCCTAATATCGGTATCGGCACCAAAAATCCCATATTAGTCAGGGCCTAGAATAGATCAATTGTATTTTTCAGTTAATCAGTTTCGGTGTATCATTGTATGATTGTCTGGAAATATATCAATCATCACTGAATCATGATTTTATTGGTTGTCGTGGGCCAAGTATTGCGTATTGTTTTGTGAGTGACTCTGTGGTTCACACCTCTACTGAAATGCAAATGATGTTTAATGTTCATTTAAAGCCTGTTATGTTTACTGGCTGAGCTTCTAAAGGATGTTTTGAAGTGCTCTACTGAGATTTATTCCAGAGGAAGAAAGCCACTTTCTTTCATCTGATATCAATACTAATACTGAGACTGACAAACAAATAAGAGGTGACCTTTCTGGGCAGACATAGACTTGCTGCAGAAAAAAAAACAAACACAAAACAGGAGGAAGACAAAAAGTGAAACTAATGAATAAGCTATTACAAAACAGAGCTTAGAAGTGACCTTAATAGATCATATACATTAGACCTTGGATTCTACACCTCTTATAAAGGGGGGAGTTTCAATTTTAACATGTGGTTTGACCATTAAGCAGGGCTAGTGTTTAATTGTCTTTTTGTTTGATCAGTTATTATATTAGAACACCCCTAAAATTGATTTTATTTACGGCCATTAACGTTACATTTGAATTTCTCGGCCCATGTCTTCCACCCGACATCCCTGACGCCCAGCCACTACCATTGGACTATGTCGTCCCCACAACCATCGCCGTCCTCATTCATGCACGGCCTGCTCCGACCCCACCTTAGCGGCAAGGAAGTGTGGACAACAGGAACGTGAGGAATAGAAATCCTTCCTGCATATTATCCCATATGCTCTTTTTTAAAGCGTCTCCAGATAACACTTGTTATGAATCGGCGCTATACAAATAATGATTGATTGATTGATTGATTGATTGATTGATTGATTGATTGATTGATTCTTGGTCCTCTCATTTATGATTGTTAAACGTATTGGGACCTTGCTGCATGTCTATTCCGCCATTTAATTAAATGAATTGCTTGACTGATGGATTGTGATTTGCTAGTCATTACAGGACTGACATCAAGTTTTGCACATATTAATTTTTAAGACTAATAATGTCATAGCTTCAGGAGTGCAGCTAATTATTATTTTCACTATAAAGTAATCTGTGGAGCATTCTGGCAATTAATCATTCAAATGTCAGAAGACAGTGAAAACAGCTTCCTGAGCATTCATAATGTAGAGACTGGGAGAACTTGGTTACATATGACACTTAAGCTAGAAAAGGGTTGAATAATCATTATGAAAATAGTCACTAGATAGTGCTTCATGTCGATTGGCTAATTGATTAATCTAAAAATCAGTTTCATCTCCTCATGGCTCTGCAGCTGTTCCATATTCTCTTGCTGCTCTCTTTAAGAAGGAGGAACAAAGAGCAGTTACACAAAGCGCCTTGTAGCTGATCCACATTCAGCGTCAGTCGTCTCTTTTTGCTGCCATTCTTCCTCTACAGCAACTTCAGTAGCTGCTTAGGGAGAGGAAAAGGCTCCTTATCTACCCACATGTTCACAGACAAAGCCGGGATTTGAATCTCTGGTGCTCTACCCTTTAGCTTCCTGCCATCTTATTGGCAGTTTAAGAAAAGGCCAAAGACCATTGTCCTATACATGACAGGGTACCTCTATTGCACTTATTAAACCTTCCAAATGGTCTCCTCCTCTATTGCAACAGTCAATAAGGCATTCAGTAATGATTGAACAAATGCACTGTTAAATTGGACTAATTGTCTGATTATATATTTTTTGCATTGAGCTGCCGTGCTCTGTAATAACTGGCTGACATTCGGGTAAGCACTCAGTCGCACACTCCTGTTTTTGTCTTTAATGGTTATTTGAATGGAATATAAGCCTACACTGCTGGACAGGGCAGAGTTGCAGTTAGGGCCTGGCAGCATCATATTACACTGCTGGAAATCTTCTATTAACTGTGAGCTGTATGGCAAGAAACTACCGCAGTCTTTCTGAGTGGTCTTTGAGAACACTGAGAAGGAGAAGCACATAAGTGGTTGAGATGGTACTGTTTCACACTGTGGGTGGGGCAGTAAGAAACACATTTCAAGTGACGAACACACAATGGGTGAATTGTCACAAGTCATTTATAAAAATTACTACCTGCCACCTAAATGTCACGGAAAAGCTAAGCACAGCCCAGCCTCCAGAGTCCTGTATGTCTTCTGGAAGCATGAACATGACTGCACTGCAAAATAGTTATCTACAGTAAAAGAAGAGTACAGGACAGGAAGAACTGAATATACTGCAAATATCTATCAATCAATCAATCTATCAATCAATCAATCAATCGATCAAATACAGCGTTTGTAATAAATAAAAATACTACACAAAGTCAAAAAATGCGTTATGTAAACACCTCAGAAGAGACAACCTGGCCTTTCATTTGGCATTTCTTACTGCTCATGTCTGCCCCAAGTGGCGCAACGTGACGTGACACGACAAGTTTCTGTCATTGCCGGCATGGATAGAAAACTAGTCAATGGCCGACACAACTTTTGCTGGGGACTTCAAAAGAACAAGACTGTTGAATGTCTCGGTGGCCAAAAAGCCAGAAACACCAAGTGGTTCAATCAAGTTCCTGAAAAGTGACACAAATCCAAACCATGATAAAATACAGACATTTACATTCACATTATGCGAGAGAGGAGGAGATTGGCACACAGTGAGTGGGCGAGCAGAGGAGCAATATCTGGAGGCGTGCAGCGACAGCGGTGTTTGTGAACACAGCCGGAAGGAACTATTTCCGTCAGATTAGACCAGCAGGACAGCTCGGCGCATGCCACACTGAATCTGTTTTAATCTGATCAAATGCTTGATGCATGTACTGTATATGCACGTTTGAATCGTATCATTTCATTTGGCGTCAATCAAACAGTGAAGTTGGACTCGCTAATCAGAATGATTTTAATCAAGTTGAAGAAATATTGCACATGTAAACATAGCAACTGATGCACGTACAGAGTATTTAAATGTGCATATTGTGAGATATTTGGTCATCTGCATTAACGCCAGACATGTTTTAATGTTAATATAGTTCATGTATTGTCTCATTTTAAGTCATGATTCGGTCCAAGTCCTCTACCGATCGCAGAGAAAAAGTGCAGACAAGAAGCAGATTGAATTAGGGTTGATATAACCCCAATGATGGCAGGCCCATAGAGATGAGTAATGCTAATTCTCTGACTCCATCAGATTGTTAAGAAGAATTTAAATAAGACTTAGTGTGTAGGCCTAAATGGGCAATGGCGAACAATGCAGAGTTTTTATAATACATAGAGATACACTGTTGAATAACTTGTAATGACTTAGCAAAAATCCAATCAAAAGTTAAAGACGCCTCAGTTCTAGATGAGGGAAAATCTTCATAATGCAGAATCAATAGTAATAAGTTACAAAATCACTGTTTGAGCTAAAGAGTTGAGTAGGAATCTAACTGTTTTTAGAATAAATGTAAGAAACTTTATAATACATATTATCTTATTTAAGGAAAAGATTTTTGCCAGACCATCTGTTCTGCTTGTTTCAGTGCTGACTGCTTTCCTCAGGCACAATACATAAGAGGTTTCTCATAGAGGCTACTGATCAAATCAAAGTCCTATTATTGCTAAAGCTCCTGAGAGGAGTGTGGAGGACGATATGCTATTTTTCCGTTGCTTTAAGTCTCTAACACATCTTCTCACTTCTGGACTTCAAAACTTCAAATAAAACACCAGAAGAGTGTAAAATACAGAAGCTTCAATTGACAGAGGCACTCGTAATATACTGGTTAGGGGAACCAAGAAGACATCTCTTATCTTGATCTATAAAATCTGATAGAAAACAGAAAAGTGGAGTTTAACAGAAGACGACAGTTGCTGATGGTAATTGATGCATTGCAGTGGTTTACGCCCTCGTTTCAAATACCAGGGGCTAAAGGTTTGGTATCACAGCCTCTGATGCAATGATTTTCATCATTATATTTTTTGTCTCTACTCTAAGTGCAATACTAAATTGCTGGAATTGGCCTTTAATATCTTACTTTTCACAGAAACAAAATAAGAAGATGTTATATTGTCTTTATCTATAAAATATACGATGATTCATTAATGGATTAAGAAAAAAAATCGAAAATGTTCTGCAAGCCAATCCAGTTGAAATGTGTAATTAAGTTTTATAGGGTTTTTTTTGTCTTTATAGGAACATTAGTTGACCAAAAACTCTCATAAGGTAGTATTGTCAAAATGTTTGATGCTTGGATACTGTATGAAACCACTGGTTTTTAAACAATATAATCAGTGTTGTTATTTTAATGATTGTTATTATCAATAGCACCAATGCTTAAAAGTGCTTTTTGGTGTCTTGTAAAGATGCAAAGGTTACATGTATGTCTCTTACCTACACACAGAGAGCAGCGTGACACTGTCTAAATTGCAAAGACATTGGCAGTGGCCATTTTTGGTAATTAAAAATAAGAAAGTACCCATTATTATGTGATGAGGACTTTACTTGTATTCCAGTATTAATATTCAGGTGAAGTGATAACCCTATAGCCGCAGTTCTCACAGTTAAACATTCAGATGTTCTTCTTGTTTTCTGTACGTCATCTTGATCCAACATGATCTGGTGCCCCACGTAGCATGATCATAGACACATTATACACATGGCTTCGATGAAAGCTGCTCATTGTTGGCCCTGATGCACAGCATATGGACTCTCAGCAGACATCATTAGCATGGGTGATTAAGTAGCCAGGTTAAATGTCTTGCACTTGAAGGCATAACGATACTATCGGCCTCTAGGGATCGAGTAACCCGCACAGCAAATCACGTTATCGCTCAAATCAGAGCGGCGGCAGTAGCAGCATGGTGTCTGCTCCGGTGTTGGTGACACATCACACAGATTAGTTGGCTGTGTTTGTGGTTACACGACTGAATGTGAGAAACAATGAGGAGCGGGAGCCAACGTCACCGGGGAGAACGGTGGGAGGGGGGAAATGTGTCACAACAGAGCAAGGGAAACTGTGATGGTTTCTCCTGGATTGAAACAGGCCCATCTCACATTCACAATTAATGGGAGCATGTTGGGGGAAAAACGTCATTGAGGGGTTAGGGGGTAATAGGATTGTAGTTCCAACCAATTAAAGCAACTAAATATCTCAAGCTGTCAGTTTGAGCGTTCACTTGGGATTTTTCTCTTTGCATCACACATTTTCCTATAAGAGTCACAAAGCAAACCTATCAGGTGACAGTGGTTTCCTCTAGCTACCACACTGTGTTTGCTAGATCAAGAAGAACATTTAGTACGCTGCATTTTTGACTTTTCTCCTCCTAACCTGTATGAATTTTTTTTAAATAAAGGACATGTCCTGTTCCCAGAGTGAGATCCTAAAAGTTCTTAAAAGACCAGAGTCAGCAGAGTGCACTGCATTTACGGGTGAGGGATCACAGTGCTGCTAAAGCTGCTCTCCATCCTCTGAAGGCATAGTAAGAGTTTGGCGGCGTATCTCAAGGCACAGAGAAAGATGTTGTCATTCCTGCGCTATTCATTCAGGATCCATTGGTATGCCTTAGTGCTTTGGTAGGTTTGGAGGAAGGTGAAGTTTCAGCAGAAACAGGAGCTTCAGACTACTCTTCTCACTTCCTTGAACTCCTGAAATCCCTGGGCATTTCTCAAACCACCCCATACACACTTCCACTCCCTCCATTTGCTCACATGAAGGGTCTGCTACATTGAGTGCAGTCCGAAACCTCTGAGTGTGAAGTGAGAGTGGATTGTTAAACCCTCCGACTTCAAGTCTGCATGGATACTCGAATATGGACCATGTTCAACTTCAAGTTGCGATTATCATCAAAGATACTCCAAGACACTTTAATAAAAGTTTGGTGGTGTTTCATGGAAGGTTTACGTTTCAATTCCAGCTCCTGCAGTCTACATGTGGAAGTGTCTCTGGGCAAGACACTGAACTTCAACTTGCTTCCACATGGGATAGCCAGTAATGTGTGAATATGTATGAATGGGATTAGTTAACACTGACGTGCACGTTCCAGAGCATCCTCTGCCATCAGTGTATGAATGTGGGGTGAATTGGTGAATGTGACATGAAGTGAAAAAGTGCTTCAAGTGGTCAGAAGACTAGATATAGGCTACTGTATATAAGTAGTCCTTTTCCCATGAAAGCTATGGCCTTGGTTGTTTTTGTCTTATACTGTGAAGTGATTTTTTTTAAACCACCTCCCAGTGTTTTTATTGTGTAGCTTAATATGATTTGTGTGACATTTAAAAAAGTTATACTTCTGCTGGAGTGCGAGGAGTTTGTCCCAAAGTTTTCCACTATATCTAATCCCTTAAACTTCATCATGGGGGCTTCATTCTGCTTTTGAGTGTGGCTTCAAAGGGAGTGCACACTCCAGTGGTGGTGTGGAGAGTGGCTGTTCGAGAAAGACCCTTCTTTCAGCCTGCCATACAGCATACTCCTGGTTTTCAGTTGGAGAGGCAGCCATGTCACGCTGCTGTTGATGAAGGAGTGGCACAGTCTTTGAGCCTCTGAGCAGTGGCCTTAACTGTTCCCTTCTTGGAAGTGTTGCTCACTGATACGCTGCAAGGAGAGTAGGAGACTGCAGCAGAGTGATGATTCCCCCCATATCTGAATCCAACCTGTTCTCAGAAACAGCAGGGGGGGGTGAATACATTACAGCGTGACGATTCATTAGCTGAATGTCAGCCGCTAAGTGGGCACCAACAAGGCCTTGCCTTTCAACCAGTTCACTTCATGAAACATGAAAACAGACCTTTAGCTAGACTCGAGTCATCCACACCATAATTTAATAACTTACCATCATGGCTTTCTGTATTTTAATAAGGGATTTTCACTTGGGCTTTATCTGTGAACCCTTGCCCTCTATAAAGAGATTTTTTTTACTGTGATAGATTAGAAGCTTTTCATTTTCAGTCTGGAAATGGGTGCATGTGTCTTTATGAACAGGCTTCCTCTCATATTGGCAGGTCCAAGATCCATACAAACCACAGACGTCCAAAAGAAATCCCTGCCAGCGAGTATGGATTGCAACCAGGAGAAAATGATTGTTTGTGCAGAACACAGCAGAAAATATAATGCAACAAATGAAATGAATCACGTCTGTTGACAGATCCATAAAGATCTACTTAGTAACTCTTCTGCAGCTTTTCATCACATCCACTGGACTGGGTTCAAAAAGCCATTTATTCATCTATTCCTCTCTATTGTATATATGTTTAAAGTCCTCCTCAAGTTTGCAGTAACCACTTGTTATTTACACACTGATTTACCAAATCAGGGAACTTAAAGCTCCTGTGAGGAGTTTTAAGTTGGTCATAAAACAGACCGAAATGGATGCTGATGTCTCTGTGGGATCTTTTTAATCAAACAAGACTATCAGCGACAAGTTTGATTATTTCTATATTGTTATTATTAAAGCCTGAAACTGGTTCTGTGCGATACCATTCTTCCCTGTGGAGACACTGGTATTGCTCTCTTTTATACTACTGGGGGTGTTTCGTTTGCTTTTACTTTGGTTTTATTTACAGTGTTTTTATTTTTGAAATGACTTCTGAGTCTGTCGATAAAGATGCTGCTGCTGCTGCTGCTGCTGCTGATGATGATGATGATGACTTCCACAGAGTAGGTGTCAAATGTGTACGCGGCCATTTCCAAAGCAACAATTCTCAATGACTGATACATGATGACTGTTACAAAAAGCAGGATTTGATTTTATTGTAAAAAAAACAAAACAACAACTACAAATGTACAGTACAAAAAAGGTCAAGCGATAAGAGGTACCCCCCTGTCCACAGGGGGTGCCAAATGTAACTGAAAGTTCCTGCCAGGAGCTTTGACTAATACCTACATTAAATATCTATAGCTTTATTAGTCTTATTTATTTATTTTCAAGGGCCCTGTATATATAAATTCATCTACATTTGCCTTCAATTCGAGTTTGATTTCATTCAATTTCTTCCTTCTAAAACAAAACGTTTGAGTTCCAGGTCTTGAAATGCACTTTTATGCATTTTTTGGCCCTTCAACCTGTTCTGATGTAAATTCTGCTTGCAGAGGTGGGCCAGCAGTGCCTACGTGTACCAGGATGCATTGTGTGCAAGGAGCAGAACCACGGCCTCGTTCCGCTGCATTTCTTCCTTTGGGACATTGACTACATAAAGTGACAGCATGGTTGGCTGGAAGAACAACAGATAGCCAACAACTACAGGAGTTTTCCCACCACACCTTATACAGATACATAGAGATAAAGTTGACAATCAATGGAGTTCCTTTTAATCAAGCCAACTTTTTGTTTTGCTTGTGATCTAGGTAGCATTTCAACATTGACATCTGGCCTTACTTGGTGTAAATGATTGCTAATCTCTAATTTAGCACAACTTCAGGTGTTGAAAAAAACCTCCACTTAGTCATCACTTATGCTATAGCAAGGCTAAGCTTACAGTCATCTCTGGTCGGCAGATGGGGTTTCCCAATTGTCATTAAATTATAAAGCTGAAAGCTTCCATTTCTTTCTAAACCCCACTCGTTAAAGAAACAATATGTAGTTTCCGCCGCCAGGGGCTCTCAATCAATACTTAATCTACATATTGTACATTAATCTATGAGAATATGAAATAATAATGGATCTACATTTACCAGACAAGCAAGCTAACTACAGCTGCTAAATGAAGTTGATATAATTACATGGAAAGGACCAGAACAGCTATTTAAAGGCATTGTCTTGTCAACTGCTCTGACAACTGTATAACTTGAATACTTGAATAATTGCTTACAGTGACTTTTCATTGAAATGAACAACTAAATTCCTAAGGAGATTTTCTCTTTTAGTGGTTATAGCACAGCTCCTTATATATTGTAAAGAAAGAGTTTCAGCAAGGGATGCAGTGAAACTCTCCCCTTGTTCCCCACAGAGCTCTTTACAGAAACCAGGATAAGAAGATGAAGGCAAAAATATAAATGTTACAGCAATACGTTTATCAGTCGTGCACACAGTACTGGACTGCAATCACTGCGAAGCCGGAAATTTTCCAGCTGAAATCCCCATGGCCATTTTGTACCGTGGTAAGATAGGAATATGGCATACAGAAAGAAAGGCCCGAATTCTGTTTTTAACACTTAATTTTGAAGTCACTGCTGGTAAGTGATCTTTGCACTCGCCGCATACTAATTTGCACGGACATCGTCCTTGAGAAGCCTGTGATTAATAATGGATACAGTGACTATATGCCAATAGATAGGGCGAGCTGTAGAGCAGCGAACTGCAACATTAGGTGAAAATATGCCTCCTTCCACATCCACATCTCACATCTGCACTGCAGTTTAAATTAACCGAGACAATCGAGAGTTAAATTTTGCCACGGTAAACTGATCCTATTTCAGTGGTTAGGCAGCAACGGGATGCAGGAAATCAATGAAATTGGATCTTGTAGTCTGATCCCAGCGCTGTAGCTCCACAACTGCATCAAACCTGACTGCAGCATTTCTGAAAGAACTTTCTACTTCAAAAAAGATGCATGACATTTAAGAATTTTATGAAGATATGGCTGGTTTATCCTCTCTAAATGAATGAGCTTCTCACCCCCTTTCTTTACATTACTGTATACTGGCAAACCTCCAGCAGTAGGATGCAATACGTTGGATTAACACCACAGTAGATTTTTTTTTTTTTTAAATCAAAGCTCAGCATGGAGGATTTTTCAGGTTATTTTCATCCAATTATGATAACAATTTTGAAAGGAAACAGCTGTCAAATTAGCATCCAAGACAGGAAAAGAAGTCCAAAACCCTCTTTTTCTCTGTGTATCTGTCTGTGGTGTATGTATCTGAACTGATATTACTAGGCCCCGCTCCAGATTTAGACACACGCAGAAAGGAGTGTGCTGACAGCAACATCTGCGTCATTCCTCCTTTAGATGCATCTTCATTTTCAGGCATGCCAGATTGCTGAAAAACATTTTATTTCAGCCTGAGTGTTATCTCAGAGAAGCCAAGACTGCAGAACAATGTGTGTGATCATGTTAATGTTGTATACCGTGCGCACCACATGCAGAACAAATACATTAGCCAGCTGTAGCCTTATTTGCTAGGGGCCATTTCTACGCCTCTTAACAAAGTAAAAACAGAAAGCAAACAAGTTAAACATAAATAATTGAAACAGTTTCTTAAAATCTAGCAAAGATACAGAAACTGGGCCAAAAAAAGACACCAGAGTACTCTTGTTAACCAAGGTTTTGGTGCTGAGGAAGCACTGCACATTAAAATGCTAGAAGCTCGATCAACTTAGCGTGCTAAATGAATGCTAGTGAGTTCAGTGGTTGTGAAATGACCCAGAGATCCTCTTCACTGCTGCACTGACTGCTTCTGCTTCAGAGGATCCTCTTTTATATATTTTCTTTACATCTCTTCCCGTTCTGTCATTTCAAGTAGGCTTGAGAGTTTTTGAGCTGAGTGAACCACTTTTCAAAATGGACAGAGATGGAGCTTCATTGTAAATCTTAAAAGAAGATCTCAAGGGGAAATGGTAGATGAAGAAATCCCTGCCTGAATCACAAAAGAGTAAATTCAGCAGCACTTAGCTGGTTTCTATATGGGGTACGTTGCAGTGATATGCTCCATTTGCAGTAATGGGGGGGAAAAGCCTTAATTCTCAATCTCCTGGAAATAGAAATGTTTACTATTCGTGTCCCATTTAACTGTTGTCGAATTAAACCCACAATCAGGCAAGAATCTCAAACTGTGACGTGTTATTGCAGGAGGGGTTTTTATAGACAGGAACTGAGGCTCTACTGCAGCATCTTTCCCGTCTTTGACAGGAACTGGAACCACTGGGAACAGTCGACTACGCAGAGCACAAAGGGAAACCTGAAAGATGGGACCTGCCAATGATTCCCCCTTGTGTGCAGGCACAGGACTCACCGGCCATGTTGATTATCTGACAAAAACAAGGTCCCCCTTCTGTGTGAGTCAATGCAGGTGTGAAACACTGCTCAAATAGGATATTTTCTCCCTTTACCAGCGCTCATCTCTCAGAGGTAATGGCTCAGAAAATCTGGATGTCTTTCAAAGGCAACAGGGACCACAAGGCCATTCTACATTTCTTATCTTATTGACATTGCCATCACAGCTTAGACGAGCTGACACAGAGGGTCACTAGCTTATTACTTTCTCATAAGTGATTTCAGTCCAAATGAAGGGAAACTATCACCAAGACTTCAGATGTGTGCGCCGGTGTAAGCACAGCAGGTTGATTCAATGTCAATCCCAACCTCTGCACCAATCATAATCATTTCAAGCATTTCCAGGATGTGGGATTGGAGTCTTTGTGGGCAGCAGGGGGTTTTGACAGCTCAGCTTCTGTAATATTTCCAGTGGTACCTTTAGGTCATTATGGTTTCAGGTTCAAAAAAACAGCCTAATCCGTCAGATGATCGGTCTCCAGCAAACAACCTATTAAAAAAGGTGCTGAAAATACATCTGTGCAGCGCGAGGACATGTGGTCAATAGTTGGTGTACAAGACTTACCTCGCTAAGCCGGCTTATACTTTAGCTCATAGCACTTCTAAGCTTCTTAACGAGTAAGCTCAAACTGAGCTAATTATTCATGGACAGCCTTCGTCTCAGGGAACACAGCCAGGGATAACCTCAAATCAGAAATCTTGCTCTGTAAAATATGGAAACTTTATAATTACCTTTTCTGAAAACCAGACAGGAACCAGTCCTTGCTTTATAAACTAAAAAAGTAACGCCACTATTCACTGTTGAGTCCCAGTTATGATATCTTGATTCCTTTTTTTTTTTTTTAATTAACAATGTGAGTTGGCTGCGCCTGTCTCATGTTTTCTAATTCAACGCACGGTTTTGTCCCTAATGATTTAAAAGCTGACTCACACTGTTAATTGTTATTCATCTTAATATGGCTTTCCCATGTGCCTTTGTCATTTTAATTTAGCTACTTCAAAGTCAGAAAGGCTCCTTCATGGGGCTTTTGTGTTAGGTTGCTCCTTTAATTTCACATAGATATGGGAAACATTTGGGCATCTGTTCGGGGGAAGAATGGTGTAAAGATTTAAAAAATAATGATCGATATCTTGACTTCTAATACTAAATGAGTTTATTGGAAATATCCCTTGAGTAATTAAGTAAAACTATAAAAAGGAGAACTCTGTATAACTGTGGATATATTTCATTCTAAGCAGCCTGTCACTGTTTTTCCCCCTCATATTTACACGTTAGCATTTAATGTGTATATACCCCAGAAAGTAAGCAGATGATGAAAAATGTTTGCATCTGCTGATATTCATTTACAGCTGCGACTGAACCCCCCAAAGAACTGAGGTAATGCATTTGCATACCATTAGCAGAGATACTTCATTACATTTACATTCTGTATCCACTCTAATTTGTTTCTTTTTTTTTTCTTATTGTGCGGCATGTCTACGTTGATTTCCACATATATGTAAATGACTCACTGAGCCACTTCATCAGCTCACTGACAGCTTCATAACTTCATTCTGCTTATCGGCATATTACCTAAAAGCTCATTTATGACAGACAATTGGATCACCTGTGTGGATCACTGTAGCGCAGAGTAAACATAATTGTCTATGTGAGATTGTAAAGTAATCTGATCCATCATTATTAACCGGATGTCCCTAACAATGACAAATTCACAGCGTAACGCGCATTACTGTGAAAATAAGAACTGATTTCAATACTGAGACAGGCTTTTGAAAGGGAACCGTAATGAACTTCACTTCTACTTTCATTGTAATTGGAGGGCCGGAGAAAAACGGTGTATTAGTTGCGTCCTAAAAAGCAATGACTTCATTATGTGGCAACAAGCAACCAGTTTGTATGAATACATGTACTGCTAAATTAAAGTGCCAAATAGTCTGAGAAATACTTCAGAGAAAACCTTTTCTGTAGCACGTCTGAATGTCAGAACATGTATGCAATAAGTGGAAACATTATATGTCTAAACTGTATTAAACGATGCATGGCAAGAAAAAAAATTACGCTTTACTAAAAAACAGGTCTATACTGACTCTAAGAAATATGAATTTATTGAAGATGCCAGACATTATTCCACCAAAAAGCTACTACTTGGTAACATTGGCAAGATTAATCAACCTTTAACAGACTTGTTTGTACACATCAACATAAGGATGTGTGCAAACATGTCAATATTCACATTGCAGATGGTTTATAAGGTCCAATATGGTGTATGTATATCAACTGTTTTCAGCTTGATGCCTCAAGAAAATGAGCAGAGTTCCCTTTTTGTGACTTCATAAAGCAGTCTACTGCAGTTACGTACGTTGGTGGGTCCTCTACTTTGTTACATCTTGATGTAGAAAATATACATTTATATGCAATGTATGCCATGTTTTTAAGAAGATGAACCGGATGAACTTTGGTGACACGCTGACTTTCCATCTACCACACACAGACAAACTTTGAGGAGAAGGTAACAAACATGAGGACAAGTTTGTTGTTTTTGCAAGTCTTTATATATATTTTTTGCAGTTCACTATTGGTTTAGTGAAGCAGTTTTCCAGTATCACTTATCTAAAAATAAAACCTTTGTCGAAAACTATCAACAACCTTCAAATTCCATTCACAGGCTTGTACGATGTTTTATTCAAATGTCTTGAGGTTGACATAAAATGTCAACCTACAATCTAAATTTGGAGTAGTAACAGAAACTTTTTCATCAAAGGTCACATATTATGCAAAATACTATTTACCATGTTTTTCTAACAATAATATGTGTCCCTAGTCTGTCTACAAACCCCCCAATTATGAGAAAACTCCATCCTCTCCATCCTTTGCCTGCTCCACTCAAACAGGCCCTTTGGAGATTTTCCCTTTGTGACATCACAAAGGGCAGTAACCCCTCCCCCAGATGGGTGACACTCCCACAACTAAGTGTTTGTTCTGTCCTCTAATTCTGCCTCCGCACCACAAACAATAGGACTTGATGCTTAAAAAGTCAAGCCCCTCCAGAGGGGCGTGGTCAAATACAGCTCGATTGCATTTAAAGCTACAGACACAGAAACAGCCTGTTCTGAGTAAGGCTGAAGTAGAGGGGTTTATAGGCATGAACAAATTCAGGATCAGAGTGGATTTTTGGCAAGAAACTTCACAGACATTTTTATTTAAACATGTTGAAAAGGAGGATAATATGTGACCTTTAAATGACTGTTTTAGGTAAGCCAATCAATCGTTTCACTGTAGTGCTGTAAATACATACAGCACTGTATGTACACTGTATTCTTTACAAATTATCAATGATTGGGCTGAGGACATCATAGTGACAAAACCACACTCTACTATTTTGTTTAACATGCACAAAGTGATCACAGGCCCATCTCTGTTACACAAGAAGTATTTCACCTGGAGCCAAATCTTTTTGGAGTCTCTTAATTGTGCCTGGACCAGAATGACAGAGCTGTAGGCTGATCAGCCATATGTTAGGCCACCGATTAGACTCGAGACATGCTGAGAGAAACACTCACCCTCCAGTCAAACGCGGTGGTGCATCTGTTTCTGATAAGGCTTGTTTTACATCTTCTTGTCTCTTTATTGCACATTTAATTGTAAGGGACAGTTGATTTTAAGTTTAACTTCTTGTCAATATATTACCTGCTTTGAAAAGAAGTACAGGGGCTTCTTAAACCAACTTCCAATAAAATACTTTTCAGCCAACATTCATGATTTTCTGCCACTCGTTCAGAAGCTTAAAAGGCTAAACATGCCTGGCTTCTCATATCTGGCAAGATAAAGAATTTCATTTTCTTACAGTTTAAAGGTGGTTGTAAAAGAAAGACACAGAAGGAGAAATTTGGCATCAAAAGAAAAGAGTGATAAGTATCAAAGTGTCCCTGCTGGCTTCAAACACAGCATAACACGATTACACAGAGCACTCTTTATCCAGCTGAGCCACCAGGATGCTGCAGACACCTAGCAGGTTTGAGGGATGTTTGCTACCATAGCAACGCAGCAAATAACACTGATGTGTCTCATCTACAAGGCTTCAAAGGGAAGAAAACCAAAGAGCTTGAGCCACAAAGCCACATAAGTGAAATTCACCTAATCCCATTGTCAACAAACTCCAAAGTGATCAGAGGGTTTTAGGGAGGAAATCTACACAAAGCCCCATCATTCAACATTATTTCAATACCACAGCATTGTTAAAAAAAAAAAAAAAATACAAAATGAAACATTTTGAGGCCAAGTGCTTGTATTTCATTTCCCTAAATGTTGTCAGGGATTTGTTCTCCATGCATTTCACAAGGCTTTAGCAGACACCGGATAACATTAGCATATTAATCCAAATGATTTCTTTAATGTATCATTCAAAATTGAATTTTCTCCCGGCTATGAGTAAAGATCACAGGAGACATCATTGAAGAGCGTGAAAAAATGCACAACAGATTCGACTGTCTAACGTGATGAAGCCTCTTCCCTAAAGCTGCTCAGCTGACAGCTAGATGCCAAGTGTGTCGCTTTCGAACCGAAAAAAAAATTACAGACGTGTCAAAATTTAGAGACAATCACAACTAAGGAGACAGGGGTTGTAATGGTGAACACATTTCTTGTTGTGGTATGCAAAATAAGGTTTTAGTCACTGGAATTTATTGTTAGTTAACATAAACAACACAACTTACAAAGTCTAACCACTTTTGCTCTGTGCATCACAGAGGATTGAACAAGTTTGGTACCTTACAGAAACCTCAGTATTTTTCCTTGACCTGTTACACTGATATGCTATGTATGAGATCAATCTGTGTTAAACAGGAAACTACATTTATAAGATTACAAAAAGATGTTCCTTGAGGGCCTACAAAAGCTTTTTGTTAAATCCTTGTCGTTATCCTAAACAAATCATTCAATGCCTGCACAATATAAGCAAATACAGCATACGATTTATGAGATAATTACTCAAAACTGCAATCGTGATAAAACATGTGATGCAAAAACATCATCTGTCCTGAATCAGAAATAATTCCAAATGGCAGAAGTGCTGATCATTCTCACCACAAGGTTTGCAGCTCATCATGCTAGCTAATATAACAGACGCCATTCAAGTGAAGCCATTTGAAACCAGTTCAAATTGAAACCAATCTGAGGGTAGCCCACAGCTAGCATATATCAGGATAGGGATAAAATATGACTTGTTGGTCGGCACTTAATCCTTTGGTTCTTGCTGTTGTCTTCTTGAAGCTACACTGCTCTCTCGCCAGAAACTACAGAATGCTTTACACAAGACACGCAGTTTCAAGGAAACATCATGGCCATGTTTCTTTTTGTCAAAGCTTGTCGTCTTAGCTTCAGTAACTAAGAAGGGGAGAATCAAGTCAAATAGAGTTGGAGTGGACATGGTTGACCTTGATCGCTGTAATTGCCCTGTATTATAATGTTCTTTAATGTCTCATTGTTAATGATAGTACATGTAGCTTTGATCTGTCAGGATGGCTGCAATTATTAAACAGAGAAAAAAACATGTAATTCATTTTCAATCAGCAGTTTGAATAATAGCATTATTCAGTGCCTTTGTAGTCTAAATACAGTCAGCGCTTAACTGTTGAATGTCTTATCACAGACACTCAATCGACTTCTCCTCCCCAACTGTGGATCAAAGCCATATCCATCTGCTATTTCCAAACTAATGCCATGTGCTCTTTGAGTTAGAAGAATTCTAAGACGTTATCTGCTTTTTATCCTGAACTGAAGCTTTACTTCCTCTGAGCCACGCTCATGAAGCAGCACCCAATCATCCAGAAAAACATCTGGATGAGACGGGAGGAAAGGACGATTGTTTTAACTTTATCAAAGGGTTTACCGATACAATAAAGCGTTTATGGGGTTTACAAGACGAGTGTAACGTCTGGGCAATTTATTCATTTCAATTACAATTTGGGCTTCCCACGATCATGAACCAAAGATAATCAAGATTCAACAATCACTGTTCTGCATGCAGTGCTGTGCTCATTTTGTCCATAGGTTTTGTCATGTGTGGTAAATGTTTCAAAGTGATTGTCGTTATATTTTGACTTCAAGAGTACATCACCACTGCCTCAGAAACATAGCTAATTCATTTGTATTTATTTATTCTTTTTATACATTCATTTTTTCATACATTCACATTTTTTTCATTTCATTATTTTCATTGATATCTTGTTCAGAATGTTAAAGTGTTCAGAGTGTTTAAAGCTCCGTTTCCGCCAAGCAGTCCGGTTTAGTTTGGCTCGGTACCCATTTATTGGCGTTTCCTCTGTCAAAAGTTGGGAATGGTACCAAAATAACTGATCTGTACCGTCCTACTTTTTTGGTAGCCTTCTGTTGGGGTGCCAAGCGTACCGATCCGACCCTATAGGGTGGAGCTAGACTTCCCATGCAATAGCGGTAACAAAGAACAAACACACATCGTGCCATGTTTAAATATCCTGTGGATTTCGAGAGTGTAATTTCAAGGCTGTTTTCGTTTTTTGTGCGTGACTAATGTCAGTGCGTAGCACCGCCCCATGGATGACCTTGGAGGTGCAGACCTCTGCTGGATGTGTCCTCCACTGTTGCCATTGTTTGCTGTGTCACATTCTTCTTCTACGTTTAACTTATTGGCGAGCTACACTGTGCTGCTCTGCTAAAATGTCAGGCAACTACATAGCTGACAAGGCTATCTGGCTTACACCCTGCTTACCAAGTAAGGGTACAGTTGACTGTGGAAACGCAAGTCAGATCAGGGATTACCGTAACAAACTTTACCAAATTGTACTGAACTAAACAGGAGCGCATGGTGGAAAGTTTGATAAATGCATGTGATGCAGATAAGTGAGTCATCTCAATATCAATTAAAAATAATTGTGAGTTTCATTTTTGCCATAATGGAGAAGCCCTAGAGTGAGATAGCAAACGCCACATGAGTCAATAACTGTTCAGATTCAAGTCTTACCTCTATGCTGAGCTCAAGCATGAAAATCCTGACAAATCTACTGTAAGTTTCCTTTGGTTAGGGGGATTAATAATTTGAGACACTGACAGCTAAATGCTCCTTAAATAAACCTCAAATCTTCTCTGCAGTGTGATCTTGGACAGTTTTAGTGAGATTTGTGTACATGAATAAGATTTCCTTAAAGCTCTGAAGGCAGTTCTTTAATCTCTGAAGTGACACTTTCTTAAGATGATTCTGTTCTCACTAATTTTGAGACGATTTAAAAAGCTAGACCCATCAGTTATATGGAAATGTTGCATTTCTATCATACGTACCTGACTGCAAGTCTATTATTCAGCTCTGATCTACTAACAAAGTTGATATTTAAGTTTAGAGATTAAAGGCGCATTTTTTCAGTAATTTCTTCGAGTAAATGTGTCAAACATTCCCTTGTTGCAGATACTTGTGAGTATTTGGTTTATTTCTTTGTGTTTTGTGATCGCTCATTGAAACAGAGCCAAGACAATTTATTGGTTTAATCAGAAAGTAATTCAACTGAAAAAAGCTGCAACTAGTTTGATAAATGTGAAATCATTCGAGTCATTTGTAAGGATAAAACATATGATTTAGCAGCTGCTTCTTAAACATTAGGGTAACAGCTTGTCTTTTTATTGTGTATTGATTATCAACTAAATATCTTTTAGTTTTAGACTTGGGGGCAACTAAAAGTGAAAGACACACACAAGCTGCAGCTCTAAATGAAACACATGCGTCAGAAATTACAATGCCATTGTGGACATCTTAAAAGACCAAATAATGACGTGTCAACCAAATATCTTTATTTTATAGTTATTTTCGTTATATATGGTGAATGTGGGACTTTTCTGGCAAAAGTCTTCTCTGGTTTTAGTCCTCAATCATGAGTATCTGCTTTATTGCTGGTTTAGTTTTGATCTAAATGAAGTTTCTCAGAAAGTCCAATCTTCAGAAGAACAAAAAAGACCATTATTGAGGTCACCAAAAGCTACAAGAAAATGTGATCAACATTGTCTTTTATATTTTCTCTTGAAGTGGGATGCAGGGGCCTCATCTACCATCAGGTCGCCTGGGGACCTGGGAATCAAAGGACAGGTTTTGAGGCAGACCATCAAGCAGCCAGTGAATAGACTGCCACAGGAATTAGTCCTAAAACCCGGAAGTGAGTTAGCATTTTAGCGCCATGGGTTCCTAACTCTAAAAGTCAATGGGGAATTTTAATGGGTTTGTGGTTAGACGCCTGAAATAAGGTCTGTGGTTAACACAAGCTTAAGAGATGTTGGGCGTTTTGTTAGACGAGATAAACTACGTTAGATAAGACCCCAACTTGTGAATTTTAAAGTTTTTAGGCGTACTAAAAACGGCGGTTGCTAACAAGTGGCTAAATGAGACTACAGTGGTTGTCGGGGGCATTAAACGTCATCACGCCGGGAACTCTCTCATTAGTCCGCTTTACAGCCTCTAGTCATGTTTTTCAGTGCTCTTGCAAATATTAGGTTAAACAACTTATTAAGCTACGGTTTCACTAGCTTGTCAAAACCACTGATTAGATCGATGAAGCATAACGGTAGTGACGTCAAAATTAACCGACCGTGGCGTAGTTAGCTTGTAGCATAACGTTAGCTTTTTTGTTCTCTCGGCTGCATTAATGCTTCAAACATCATAAAAGTGGTGTTCATTTGTGAAGATTATCCTGCTGAACAAAACGCCTACGCATCAGAAACGTGTGTTTGCCACAGAGCTTATTTTCTGCAATGATCCAAAATCCAATGCAAAAATCCTACAGGCGAATTCTCGTTAGAACCCATGGCGATGCTACTTCCGGGTTGGCCTACAAAAATACGTCATCACTTTTGCAGTCTATACAGGCTAAAACAAACCAACGCTTGGGCTCATAAAACAACAGCATAATCCAACCTAACCCCACTAAGCAATTCTCATCAGCAGGTATGGGCATTGGGACACAAGCTTGGGTCTGATCACCTTGATAGCTGGCCACCTCTGGGGAGGGTTTCTAGTGCTTAAAAGCCCTAAACACCTGTAGGTACACTTGTGACCCATTCAACCTGTTCTCCAGAAACACCGAATTAAAGTGCTCACTGCCAATCTGGCACAAGGTATGGAAAACATCAGCTCCTGTGTCCTGCAAATACTTACCTTCTTTACACAAAACAACTAACAAAAGTCAAAAAGAGGCCATTGATGACAGTAGATATTGGTAGTTTAAGCCCTAGGAAGGATGTGAAAACGTTCCACCAGAAGGAAACCTCCCTGTATTCATTTATCTTGCTACAGAGTAGAAGTTAAATAAAGCAGTTAAATGCACTGAGGCATCAAAAGTTAAACCACTCACTATGGACCCTTTGGACTCTCAGGAGTGTTGATTTAATATCATCCATTTTAAAGGCAAGTAATAAAGCTATGAGACAAATGTAGTGCAGCCAAGAGTTCAACATTTACCTCTGTAGTGTGGTTAAGTTTATGTACACATTCATGCAGGATGGGAAGCTTGAGGTCAAGGCCTGATACCTTTACAGTAAATCAGTAAACATATTTTCTACCTCTGCTGGGTTTAATGATACATAGATCTCTTCAGGTTTGGCCTGGGGCTCTTCAATCATCCATCCATCCATCTATCCATCCAAACATCCAGAGGGACACTGACACACTTTATGAATGTCCTTCATCACTAATCCCGGCCACCATAAATGAGAGCTTTTTAGTCAATAGACACCCGGATCACAACGAGCACATCGAGCAGTCATCTGTCAAGACTCTCGATGGAGAAAGTAGTTTGTCAGACTGATCTAATGATCTAATGTCGCTGAAGCTCGTCAAAGTGCATCATCAATAACTGGAAGCATGGATGGCTCAGAAAGGCCAAAAGCATGCAGCTATTCCCTGTTGGAAGATAATCACTCTTTAACAAGATTACTCCGCATCGCCGGGCTGGTTTGTTTGCTAGTTTGCTACGTTGTTTATTGATGTTGATATCAACCCATAAAGCTTTCATATTGTTTCATGTCTCAGCACTGCTCACCTGAACATGATATACGTCTGACCTTCTGCCAGGCTCTGCAGCTCCCTGACATGAGTTTGGTTGGCATGTCTCAATGCATCCTGACAGACAGATACGCTCAGGGCTGAGACTGTTATGCCACTGCTGTTTATCTTTCTACAGCAGAGTCTTGAGTTGGTGAAGCTTTTTCGTTTTGCCAGTTCATATCTCATGTAAGTCAAGTTCGCCCACCTGCCCTTTAGTCCAGGCCCATACAGATGATTCCCCCCCCCCCATCACAAAGGATCTGATGAGAACACGGCATGCTGAACCAATCACCCTTCGACTGATCTTTCTTATATAAGCAAGCAATTTTAAAAATGGTGTAAAAAAACTTCAGTGCTTCAGTGGGATAATTGGACTCTAGAGACAGATTTCCAATGTTAAGATAGCTTGGGTGAGTAATACCTTTGCAAAGGCCAGTGCTTTTGGATGTTTAGATGTGAAAAGTCCTTGTTTTTAAAAAAAAAAGAAAAAAATCACAACCCTCAAATAAGCATTTACATTTAAGGCAGTTGACAGGCTGGAAGATTCGTAGCAGTTGATCAGTGTTCATTATTAAGTCAGCAGCATGAGGTCAACTGAAGCTCAATATCACTGCAATCAGGTCACCATTCAGTGGCCTACACTGAGCAAAATGAATCAATAAATCTTTCAGTGATGCAATCAATTAATTTTTTATTCTTATAGACAAGAAACTTTCCAAAAAATTGAAGGTGTAGACGGTTCTCTTTGTTATATTATTCAAAGACACTCAACAATATTCAGCCATGAGGAAACACTTGGCAACAATGACAAGGAAAGAGTTCCTCTGAACAGAGAAACCTCGCCGTCTGCCGCGGCTGGATTGTCTGAGGAAGCAGGATAGGGAGAGAGACAAAGAGAGAGGTGGATAGAGGCAAACAAGCAGTGACAGAAGGACAAACTGGTGTGTTGGACTGACAAGCTTACACTATTTCCTTTAAGTATTTATACAGGACACAATGGGCAGTATGACTTCACTTATTTCATATTGGATAGTGCCTTTTTTTGTAGAAAAGTGCACAACAAAAATGCTCACATTTTCAGAAAAGCCATTTGTTTGCACTCAATTGTAAAGTCGTTTTTTTTGTTGCATGCTATCCCTTGGCAAACAGGTATTCCACTGGCAGTAAGCACAATAAGGTACAAGATATTGTGCTATTATTGTTTATTATAGGCTATATTTGCCTGAAGCTGCACTATGACTTGGCAGCAGCTGCACAAAGCAGAGCATGCATTTCAGCTACTTGACATGAGGCTCTATTCCAAAAGAAATAAAAAAAAGTTTTTTTACATCATCAGTGCTCTTCTAAAGTACAGGAGCATCCTCAGAGAGGTTTGAAAGAAATCCTTTTTAAGGGCACTGTTTGTTTGTGTTTGTTTGTATTTCCTAAGTGAAACTCTTGTTATGTTAACTGCAAACTATCTGGAAACCGCTGTGATGACTTTGTTTTAATCACAGCACATTTTAGCATTCTATACAATAACACAGCAAATGTGTTGACATTTTTATGGACGTTCTTATCCCCAGTTTCTCCTTGGTTTATCGCATCACTGGCAGGCTTTGTAAATATTTAAACATTAAATAGCCCATGAAATAGGTGGACATACCAAAAGTGGTGTTCAAGAGAAAGGAAACTAAGGACAAACACACATTTCAGAGCATTCAGCACATAACTGGGCACAATAAAACTACTAAATGTCTCAATTTAGTCAAAATCAGAGGACAAAACTATTAAAAAGGGCCTACACTATACAATGGTTCCAAAATGATAGGTGCTGCAGTTTTAGCTTTTCTTCCATGATGTAATACAAAAAGCAAAAAGGAGCGAAATCAACAAAAAAATCGTGAATGATTAAGAAACAGCTCCAACACGGTCTTGGAATAACACAACATTAAAAAGTAATGACTTTCTACATTTTTAGCAGGATATCTGCTTTTCTCTCTGGGAATATTATTGCTGATTGGTTGACTAAAGCTCATTTATGGTTAAAGTCCAATGATGTACAAATTTGATCTTTTCCTGTTATGAAATAAAAGAATCATGATGATTTGTATAAAAATTGTCATACCTACATTAAGCATTAAGTGTTGGGACATACTGAAGTTTTTGGGATCAGCCCCTCTGGTGGGTAAGATGCCAACTTGATGTGAGATATTCTGCAGATAGATGGACTTCACATGAGAAGAGACAGAGGAAGAGTGCTGGCTCACCCTGAGAAGAAGCTATAGCTTCATTATGTGAACTATATTATGCTAATCTATGCAGCACTCAGCATGGTCAGCCAATGACTGCATGCAACACATGAAAATTTCATGTTCTGCAGGATTTTATACGAGCTACTAAACAGCAAGTCCGTGCATGGACACATGGGAGTCTACTGGGCACAGTCCAAGGAACAAAAATCAATCAAAAGAAACAAGGCCATCAAAATCCCCAAAATGAAGTATTACTGAAATTAACTCACTGCTGGAAACAGAACAGCAGCAACAGCTCCCGTAATTAATCGCCAAACATCAATGAACAATTTGGAGACGAGGATAGAGACACCAGATAGATGTTGATCTGAGGGATAGATTTTCCGAGCCAGGCTTCGAGCTCTGTGTCAGCAAGAAATTCACCCTGCTTGAGTGTCCTTCTGCTCATGTATGTGTAATAATGTGCTGATCGATGTGTTACTGCTTACTTAAGAAAAGGGGAGGCAAATAAACAGACCTCACAGCACAAAGTCATCATTTAACAAGGTTATCAGTAGGGCATCTTGTACCAAACTATTATTTGTCCAAAGCCGTCACATCCATATAGTCGAACAAGGCGATTGCCTGGAGCGGCACTGTGGTAAAGGCAGCGAAAAGTGGACCAGCTTTGCATGAGGGAAATTGCAAATTAACCAATTGCATTTCAAAAGTATCTGTTCATGTTGTCCATATAATGCATAGGCCTACCCATTTTTTATAGGCATTATTTGTATGTGGAACTGCAAAAATGTGTATGCTGCGTTGCTTTGGAGGGCTGGCTAAATTGTTTTTCGCCTAGAGAGCCACAAGTGCTTGTGCCAGGCCTGAATTTTAGACTTACATTCGGCAGGAAAATGAAGCATAAAGTCAAATATTAGTCATAACACATGCATATTATCTTCAATCATAGCCAACATTTAGAAGAGGTTGACCAACATCTAGCAATGCTCCATTTCTTCTTCTCAGCTGCCTGCACCTCAGATCTATTCTGAGGAGAGTGTGCTGCTCAGTGTTTTAGTTTGAAATCTCTGAAAAGGTGTCAAAGAATCAAACAGCAATCAGTTGCAGCTTAACACTTATAGAGCGCGACACAACTTAACATAAACCTGCTAGGTTGTTAGTGTTTGAGAAAAAGCCCAAGGCAGTGAATTATCAGTTGTTGAATCTTGTGTGCACATTAGATAAATATCAAATAAACACATGCACCAGAGCAGGCATCCAAACTGGGAACTTATTTTTATGGATTGGGGCCAAGTGCGTTGGATTTTCTGCAACTGCTGTTTTCTTTCAGGTCCCTGAAGCTGTGCGTGTTTGTGATGATCAAGTAGTGAGAATAATATGAATGCAGCAGTGAGGCAGCAATGGAAATCTCCTCACAGGCTTTAAGATTATAGGGGAAAGTTTAATCAGGGCCAGTTTGAATTTTTTTAAATATTGTTTTTTCAGCTCCAGCAGACAGAAATCATCGCCTCAGAATTCAATGGTTCTTTGGAAAAGTATTCAATTATGAAGATTTTGTCAGCAGGGCTCTGCTCCAGCTTCTGGTGACTCATCAAGGATGGACAGGGTTCATAATGAACTGTGTAAGATTGGCCACCTGAAGGTTGTTTTTAATTACAAAACTGCGAGTTTTACAAACACAACGTAAACAATACAGTTCCAATAACATCCAGATTTGCTTACGCTAGCATTGTACAAAGGGTAGGCAAAAGAGACACTGTGGACACAATATACTGTCCTATGGGAACCAAATTTAGGCTTGGTTGCCATTGTTAGAAAACTAATGGCATGAAGTATTACTGACTGTGTAACACATAGAAGTAGATCTGGCCACTGTGACCTTACTCATTTCAATTTTTTGGGACAGGATGTGACCATATTTGGAGAGAGAGTGGATCCATATTGCTGGGTCTATCTTAGTTCACAGACTTCCAGGGTAGCGACTTGTCAATCACAGGTAGCCATGCCTTAAAGCATACCCAGTTTTATTGTCTATTGTACTCCAAATGGAACTATTATTTTCTAAAAAAAAACAAACATCAGGTCACCCTTAAGTCATCGGGAGAATGTTAACTGAGGTAATACAACACATCATTTTCACCTCTGCTCCCATAGCATTAGACTATTTTCTGCAACCAGTCTCTCTGCTGGCCATTTAAAAAGAATGCAGGGTTAAGGCAATTCCGCATTAAACAGCAGTTAGGGACACTGTTTCAGATCCCCAAACTTTCCTGGAACATGCATCAATACTCTGAGAAGATAACCAGATAGAAATATGGTCAGCTACAAAATATCATCCACAGTCTTTGTTATTGCACTCGGGTGCTACATTATGCATGCGTCTCTATTAAAGCCAGACGTTCAACCAAACAGAGAAAACACCATGTGAAGGTTGAGGCTCTTAAGCGTTCCCTTCACTGGAATAGCTAATGCTTCAGCGGTCTTCCAGCCTCTAATAGGCGGCAGAGTTAGACATCTCAGGCTGATGAAGAGCCCTCCGTACGACTTTCTGACAAACAAATCAATATGCAAGGACAAAATGATCTCTCATCACAGTGGCATGTTCAGTAGGAGTAATTCATGGAGGCATTATCTTTTTTCCCTAATGCCTCAGTGACGAATGAAGAGTGGATTAAATGCACTACATTTTGTCCGAAGCGGCTTAGTTCAAAGAGGAGAGCCTAAAAAGGACGAGCAGGACCTGTGGTAGTGAGAGCTGCACAATAATATATTGTTCCCATGCATTATTTAATTGCACTGTGGGGAAGATAGTGTTTGTGTGCTTTTGAAATTCTCTATGAGAGCTTGTAGCTCTCTTAATTGGCTTTCTCAGGAGAGCCAAAGGAAATGCTGTTCTGGCAGAAGATATTGATCAATATGACCAGATACAGCTACTGAAAGCATGATCTATATCAATGTCACCTTCAGGTAAACGATAGAAGACGACCATAAGCTGCAGTTTAAGACATCACTGCAAGTTTACTCTAATGCCATGCTCAGCCGTTGTTTCTTGTTTACATAATGGTATCACATCACTTTATTTAAATTACTGCATAAAGGCTCTGACATATAGTGTCAGGGGCAACAGTTTGAGGCTGCCAGTGTGGCGGGGGGACTGCACAACAGGCGCTCTTCAAGGAGACAGATGCCACCAACGATTTTCTTACCAGAGTCAACACAAAGAAAGGTCGACTGACTGGTACCAAGCACAAGATCTAGTGGAATAAATACATGCAGTAATGTGATGCTCAAATGCAGTTTAAATACTCTACAGCAGGTGACATGTTTATACCCAGTCTCGTCGGGATTTAAGCTGCGCCACAAAGATTGAATGTTTGGATTATGACGCCTGCCTTACCATCAGCTGGGTGTCCAATATCATACCACATCCTGCACCGTGCTCCTGAAAGAATTAGCTGTCTAACCTTCTATGGATCTGTATGAGAACAGCAAGTCTCTGAAAAGGGACTCTTCAATACATCGAGCTCCCATTGTACATTCTGCTCGCACCGTGTTGCTCCATTTTACATGAGCCTCTCATCATGAGGCAGCGAGCAGGGTCAGTCTGTAAGCACCGGAGCTCCTCGTGCTCACCTGTTTTATCAGTCACTGTGGGAGACAAACAACAGCAACTTAGCCGTAGCTAACAGGCACACTGCAGGCACATGTTCATGCTCTGTGACAATAAATGACACTTTCCCTTACTCAGGTGTAGGGCTCAGATGTGTGAGGGGCAGAAAGCCTCCGAGATAAAAGGAGCCATGAAGCAATCAGTACTTCTAAAGGTTACGGAGTCAGAATACGAATGGGTTTCTGCCCTTTAATGTTTGTGTTTTTGGAAGGTTTTGGAGAGTATGCTGCTGCGTTGCTTCTAACGCAGTTCAGAACAGTTTATTTCATCTCAATCTACTGAACCCTTCAAAACCAGCGTGTGCCAGCACGTTTCATCGACTGTAACACATTTGTTGTGACATAAATGGTAGTACGAGTCACTTAACAGCAAATAATGTCGTTCATTCATCCATTTAAACACTGTTTGTCCTGAGTTGAAAATGGATGTAATTAAGGGTGGCAGTCTTTCCCAGGATGCAACAGGCTAGAGGCAAGGTAGACTTAGGACTGGTCACAAGTCTGACACAGCCCTTAAAGTCACATTCACCTTGAAATTTGCATGTAGTATGTCTACAATACACTTAATGTGCAGGTTTCATTTCACACGCACACAAACAGTCTGAGCTAATTAATGCATTCAAACCCTTCATGCTTTGAGGCGATACCATACCCTACTTTCTGCACACAAATGATTGTTGTGACCTCAAAAATTGTGAAAAAAAACCCTCCTTCCTTGCTGATGAGTAAGAAGAATAGGAGAATCTGTGCACACTGTATCAAAGGCATCTCATAAGTGATCAATAGCTCTGTTTACGACTTGTAAAATATCACTGCAGTAACCTTTTAGTGTATTTTAGTGCTCGTACCTTTTGCTGCCATTGAAATTCATAATGCAGCAAAGTTAGAAAGTGTTTTATGCCTCCTGAGGCCTGTGTGTTATTTACCTCCAGTGTTCAGTGCTCAGAGTGCACCTTTGCCTTTTTCCTGTCACTTTATTACTAGCTAACCTTAAAGAATAGATTCCGAGGGTAGTGCAAGTTAAATTGCTTTGGTGCATTGGTGGCTACTCCTTTGATCTTTTGGGCAACTTATAATTACACTATTCCTCTTCTTTTTTTTCCACGCATCTTGAGCACAACATAACTTGACTTGCCTTGGGAGGAACATCGCTCATTCTGTGGACTGATAACAACTTAATTAGAACATATTTCTTCCTTTCTTCACTCGTTCTATTCTGCATGTAAAGTCCAGGATTCAAGGAATTAACAAGTTTATGCACAGACAGAGCTTCTTTTAAGTCTGTCGCTGTTTGCATCATAATGACCTCAATGATAGGATAACTTTTAAAACAAACCAGCATTCATTACAGTGTGCTACTGCAATTCTGAACAGCATTGTGCGCTAAAATGACTGAAAATCATGCATACTGTTTTGAGCCTTTGAATCAAAGCTCTCTGTAGCTTAAAATAAAAGTAATCTTTGGAGCAAACGTGTAAATTCTGCAAATGTCAGTGTGCAAGCATGAGTCACAGTAAATAGCTATTTTAATATGCCTTGAATAGAGAAAAAAACAAGGTTCATACAATGTGTTATGAAGTCTTTTATGTTCACAAATACAGATCAATAGCTGGTGCATGCTGTTATTCTCTTATTCCTGCAGTGGCTGATAACCCTCCCCTGGTCCCGATTTCATAATGCTAACACATGACACCGGCACCGCGAGCAGCTGCTGTAACACAATGCAACAGAAAGGCAAAGAAGAGAGAGCCCATTAATCTCACCCCACGGTCTGTAAATGGCAACCTAGAATGCAGACACCTCTGCACATGTGCCATTGTCACTTTATTTTCATGCATAACCTGCTGAGATATGAATTTGCTCTGCAGTCGGCTTCCTGCCTGCAGTAGCATTGCTGAACACGGAAGTGTTGGCAATAATGCATGATAATGATAATGACCATCCTGCCTGATTTCATTAGGCTAACACATGACAGTGAGTGCTCTGAGCTTCTGCTGTAACATCCAGCAACACACTGACTAGCCAAAGACCCGTTCATTAACACACAGCTTGTAAAAAGGCATCTAAATTTATTAAAACTACAGCTAATTCAAATTTCAAATCCAATTAATCTCAAGGGTGTCAACTCTCCTAAGCTAAAACCTCATCAACCTCTTTGTTCAAGTTGAAATATGTAATATACATGGCTTTAACCAAATATAATTTAATTGTCTTTATTTACCAATTCCGTCAAGATACAGGGTTCATCCTACACACAAACAGTGAGCTGAGCCCCTGAGCTAGCTGCATGGGCTTTTATTATTAGAGAATAAAAGCCTCATATGTGACGTATACAGTATGTTTTTATTGCTTGTGGACATAGTAGGCATCTGTCAGAGTGTGGACCAATGCCAAGACCCTGTGACAACTTGCATTTTTCATTTCACTCGGTGATTTCAGCAGACAGCTGCAAAGGAAGTGGTACTGTCTCTCCCAGCGATGCAGGAACACATACACACACGGTCCTCAGGCTCAGTCAGAGTAAAGAAGGGTGTATACTGTAGATGTAGCTGGTACTCTGTGTTTTCCAACAGCACTGCAAGCTGCAGCAGCACTCACTGCATGCCCTGATGTACCAACACAGCCGGCCGGTGTCTACACCTTCCCCAAGGGATGTTTCTGAAGGTATTATGCGGATAAAGCGGAGCTATATGAGAGATGTTCACTCCACTTTTATTTAAGCATATTGACATCTAACCCCTCCTTAATCTAATAGATGTACAACCTCCACACAGGTATCCTGGACCCTCACTTCTACCCATCTGTTGTTGCCGACGTCCTCTGAGTGATGAACACATATTTCCAAAGACCAGACGCTGACCTTTGCGCGCCAAAATTAGAATGCAACAAACTTCCAACAAATGCTGAGTTGAATCAGAAGAGGCCAAGCTTACTGAGTTAACAGGAAACTGATGAGAGCGGCTAAAAAAAATTCCAGCTACAAACATAATTGCCAGCGTTCACTCACAGCACCCATGAGATCATTATCATGCTGCATCAGTGCTTCTCTATCCCTTTTATCATCTCTAAACCTGCTTAGTTGATTGTCTAAAAAAAAAGATGATGTGCAGCCCTCTTATTCACACAAACACACTCAGAGTGTAGATACATCACTGAGGCCTCGGCTCACCGTAAAACAAAATAATCACCTCAATATATGCTTTTTAACTCCACTCACAGGGACACTAACAAGTTTCCTTCATAATTCAAGCTCTCTGTGGCTCCATAGTAAAATTGTCCACTCTCTCTCTAACTGTGCAATCGGAGCAATCTGGCCTGATGGGAGGATTTCAGTGCTGCTGCTAATTTATGAAGAGTCTTGGTGTCTGCGTCGTGCTGATGCAGACACGCCCGGGCCATTTCCACATGCACTCCGGTCCCTGGGAATTCAAGCCATGTGTCATATGTGAAGCATCTTCATTGCACAGTTAAGAACCACAGAACGGCTGCAGTCATCAGGGCTGTTTCTGGGCACATCAGACTGCATCTAACAGCACTAACACTATCAATAACTGCTCCACCACGTGAGGAGGGGAATATATTTCAAGTAGCCTGAACACATCTCAGCTAGACAGATATCATATTATCCAGCAGACTACAGGGAATGGCTGCCTTTAAAGTGGAGCAAAGATCTGCACATTATGAGAGACAGAAAAGGAGATAATGTTTGTGCTTAGATAGATAGATAGATAGATAGATAGATAGATAGATAGATAGATAGATAGATAGATAGATAGATAGATAGATAGATAGATAGATAGATAGATAGATAGATAGATAGATAGATAGATAGATAGATAGATAGGCCTATCATTCAAAATTATTTTTGCACAATCAATGCGGCACATCAGAGATCTGGACACAGTACAGACATCTTCCACACATGCGTCAGGAGGGCAAAGTCCACAGTACATTTCTCACCAAGTCTTCTAAGTGACTTACCAAAAGTGGGACTAATAAAGCAGATGCCGAAAGCCTGATCCTATTGCACACCATTTCCGCCGTCCACGCGCTCGTCTCGCTGGTTAAAATTCACACCGGATCTCAGACGGAGTTCATTTATTCCAAATTGGTATTGAATAAGGAGCAGTATCATCAGGGCTGGTCAGGGCTCGTGCCGGGGGGGAAAATCCAACGGACGTGATGAGCGACAATCTGCCGCTGAATTGAAGTGTCATCAACAAGAGACAGTGGGATATCTTCCAGTTACCTGCATCAGGATACAATAAAACCCCACCTTAAATCCCAGTACGATCCGATTGAGGTGTGAAGGCAGAAAATGTGAAGCCGAAATCCACCCCCCCCTCTCTCTCAAAAAAATCCAAAAAGCTCAGGAGAGTCCGGAGGCTTGCTTGAAGCGTCCGAGCAGTGTTCAAAAAGGGTTCAAGCGTCAGTACGCGACGCATCAACTCCCCCCCCCCCCCACTCCGCGTTAAGGGTTTGTAACACAAGAAAACAGCCGATTTAATTCCTCATAACGCTTATTGTGAATCCCAGTGCTGGTGAGGATGGTGCCAGGACGGAAAGACAACTGCCATCCAGCGCGGTGGGTCTGCTACGTTTGAAGGTTGTGGCGTCAAAATTCCGGCTGCAAGTCCGTCAAAAAAAAAAAATCACGAAGGTCGATGAAACTCTGTCACCAGTTTTCTGAGCACTACGGCACAGTTACACGCCTGTTTTACTGGCGGTTGTTCGCCATCACTAGAGCTATAACTTCCCCTCTGTGTAAAGCACAATGAAGGAATCCCACCCATGCACTGACTCCCTGTTTTTGTCTCTCTTTCTTCTCTAATTGTGTGCGTACCCATGCGAGCAATTAGTTTCCATACATGACTCGGTCCGTCCGCTCTCTCCACGAAGCAATGCGGTGGATTTCTCCGGTCAGGAAATCTTCCTCGCTGTGTGCGTCCAGCTCCTTTCTACTCCTCATGCATGCAGGCGTCCACCTGCGTAACAAGGGCCCGATGTAAATGAATACATGTTGTCACGCCATGATGTCTGGAGCCAGAGCCAAGTGACCAGTGCATGGACACATTTCTTTAGGTAATCAAAAGGAAACGACTGACACCTTTCATGGACTGTGCAGCACTGCAGCAATGTAATGTCATTTGAAGCTGGAAAAAAGGCGAAAAAAAGCAGAGTTTCTATGTTTGTGTGGTGAGGATGAGAATGAGCAGAAAGTGTTTGAGCGTAATACAGAGAGGAGGCGCTGTGAGGTGTTGGTGATACTCCGGGATGGGCTTGGTGGGGCTTATGGTCCTGCACAAAGATGCTGCAAAGGAGGGAGGGAGGGAGGGAGGGACGGGGGATGTTGGGTCATTGCTGCACTTAAAAAAAAATCCCATTCGTTCATCCAGGCTGCAATAAATACTCCTTTATTTTCTTATCCTTCTCAATCTCCATCATAATATGCAGAGGCACAAACAATAACTTGACCACCCACATGCCTCACAATGCACCTCATGCTTTACTTTTCCTGCAGGACATTAAACGCTCGTCTTGGCTTAAATCAATGGAAACTGGATATCCAGCATCTTGAAAAATAAACATGAATATCTTCCCACCAGGAAGGGAAAAAACAATGGTTAATCCTCTCAGAGTTGCAGAAGAAAGCCAGGGACAGCCCCATCCCTCGTTATAATGTGCCTCTAAGAAGAGGATAACATGTTTTCAGTCGGGGTTTTTGTGCATATTCATCCCCAAGTAGATGTCTGTGAGTCTGAATAGAGGCCACAGAACATAGTGTGAGAAAAGGAATTCTGGTTGACTTGACAAATCCTGTCAAAGCTGATTGACTTCACTGCAGGAGCCTCACTAACATTGCACTCTATTGTATATGAGATAATGTGTATGAGAGATATACAGATAGGCCTAGATGGAACAGGGTGAATTCTCTTTTAAAGTACCGTTGGTTTATATTATGCCTGCTGTGAGCTGAATTAATTAGGCAGAAATAAGGGACTCATCATGTCTGAAAATTTAAGGTATAATCACACATCACACATAACGGGACCGGAATGTAGGACTATAATAATGTTGGATTGTTGGAGAATAAAAGCACCATAAATAACAAGGTTACTGCTCATTATTAAGTACCACAGGCACATGTGAAAGAGAAAAAAAAAGAAAAATTATGGAAATGGTACATCTCTATAGCCGCATTTTTTCCTTAGATATTGCATTTGCCATAAATACACCATGTAAGCTTTCACATCATCTCCGTTTCACTGCTGCAGCATGACAGGTGTCACAATCATCTGTTGTGCAAGTCTTTCTACAAGAGCAGCAGCCTGTTGTAATCAAAGGGCAGTTCATAATGGGTGGAGCACCTTCAGGGCATTTTTTAATGGATCCCTAAGATGTGACGCAAACTCATTTTGAAGAGATTCCGGCACTTTCTCTATCAAAGGGCAACCTTTCTATTAGAGCCTCCCTACTTAACCCAACAGGTTTTTGCCACGTAGTTATCATTAAATTTAGTTTTGTGCCTTTTGAACAAATGCTGATCCTCTAAAATTTGATTAGCCTGCAGAACGTTCTGCAAGAGTTTAAGCTTCTTTCTGTGGTTCGCTCTGAGCTCGACCTGAATGAGCATGTGTGTTCATGAGGGGGGGTGAGGGCAGAGTATGCATGCAGAGAATACTGATGGTATTTGAAAAAAAATAAAGGAGGCATGAAGGAAGCCAATCTGCTATTTATATCAGGCTGCACTCCACGGGGGCGAGGCTCCCTCTCGCAGTAATGCACTGTAAAAGTGATTGATTAGTGTGATATTGAGAGATTGTCCAACTTAACTGTCTTCACTCGGCCAAAGTGATGAAATTACTGCACACTGGTCTTTGAAAGCATAATAGCAGATTAGGTCAGCGTGGTCCATCCGCTCTAATAAGGAAACTTGCCATTCCTCTAAAGTGCAAAACATAAGAGGGCGGTCTGCACTCAGATCCAGTACACACCACCAAAACACTCATACACTCAGAGTGTGTGTGCTTAATGACCTGGAACAGATTGCATGCTGAGGTTGCTTAATTTAGCTCTTTGTATGTGTCCACACCTTCAAAAATGCTATTTTTAAATATAATACAGCCGCCCTTGTCGCTCTTTTTAACCAATTGCTTGGGTCAATTTCCATTACAGACGGAGAAAATGTCCAATTCCTTCTCCATGGCTGGGCCCAAAGGAGCTATAACGCATTCTTTATCAGGTCAATGCGTCACTGAATAGTCTCACATGTCTGTGTGTGTGTGTGTGTGTGTGGGGGGGGGGAGACAATAAAAAAGCTGTCTTCAGGAACGGCAGCATCATTACAATGTATACAGCCCTCTATAGTGGATGGGAGCAGTCTTGTTTATACCTGTGAATCACCCTGAACATTAGCTCGCTCTCTTTCTCTCTCTCTCATGGGGTAAAAAGTTCCTCTTAATGTGCTTTAAACTCTCCATGTTGCCATGATATGCGAAAGCACCCTAGATATGATTTCCCCTGTAAGGGTCTCTAATTGGCTCATCAGCCGTGTGTTTTTAAACACGGTGGAATAACAGGCATGCGAAGGACGCTGTGTGTTTCAGCAAAGGTCAGCCTGTATGGGGATCATACGTACATACATATACATGTGCGGCTTTGATTTATTCAGGCCGGTTTGTGTCCGTACAATCAGAAGATAATGATGCAGAGCTTAAAAAGGAGTCTTTTTCCTGTGAGCATGAATGATAGGTCATGCTCATGCTACCTGCCGTGTTACACAAATGACTCAGATGTTATGCATTACTCCACTCCCACTAGTTACTTATAGTGGGTGCAGTCATGCTTTCATGTTTCATATGTAGTATATGCACAGCCTCGGCCCGTTCTATCGCTTAATAAAATAAGCGCTACTTAGCAGCTTAAAGGGCTCTTCAATGTGTCCTTGTTGGGAAATCTTAAAGATAGACATGGGCCATCTGGCAAAGTGTGAGGAACATCTCACTCACAAGTTTGTTTGTCTTGATGCGTGAAGTTATAAAAAGAATACTGCTGCTCTTTAGATGACAACACAAAAGCAAAGAGAGAAACGACCAACATGTTTAAGCTGCAAACGCTTTGAATGTTATTAGAAAACGATGACATGTACAGTTAATATTCAGGGGCACCTAAAACAGCCGTTTAGATGCCATTATTACTTGAAAACTTTAAAGATGATATCACAGAGTGTAATCAAGGATCTGACACTGGGCTGTATTAAGATAGCGAGAGGAAATGTTTAAATATCAGGTCCCCCGTTTATTCGTCTTGGGTGAAGACTTTTGGAAAGGAAAAGATGGAAAAGGTTCTCTTTCCTTTCTAATGAAATTTAAATCACCTCCTCCTGCACCAAGTGACACCCTCTCAATGGCAATAAAAGAGAAAGCAGCCATGGAACGTCTGACCCCTTTTAAGTGTCTCACTGCATATTTTTTGACATCCTCTCTTTTAATGGCGCTCCTGCACTCAGAAAATTCAGCACTGCAAGGAGCACTCACTCTGTTTCCCTTTCCATGGTGGCATGAAATCATCCATCACAGCTGTTGTTTTACAGTTAATGAATATGAGCATGCCCTCAGTGTAAGAAATGTGTCATGTTTTTTTCCCCTCTAAATGGACAACTGAGGCACCTTGGATATTTGCTGAGAACTTCTCTTTTGGCTGCACATAAAAATGAATCACTGATGGAGGCTTAGAATGAGGGTGTCTGTTGTTCTTCAAGAGCAGCAAGTAGTTTGATCTCTGGAGGAGCTGAAGGTCATGACAGATGGGCTTTGAACATTTAAGATACATGTCACATGTTAATGTCTGCTGACAGCAAGTAAACATGAGAGTAAACTTCAACAAATATTGCCATCTATGCATTATATAAAACATTTTTGGTCAACAATATTGGAAGACTGTAAGGGTCGCAATCTATAGAAACAGTTCCACTTGCTGTGTATAATTGCGGCCTGTGTATTTCAGTGTTTAATTTGCATAAAAAAATAATGTAAAAATGTGACGATCACTATCAATATACTCACAGCTTGGATTTTCAAGAATATAGGTATTTAGATGCTTTTCTAATTTCATGTGTTCACAATAATACAATCTCTGTTACATTCAGAAGTAACAAACGTCGCGATTAAGCTTTAAATAAAAAAAAAAAACATCTCCAGTCAGATTTTCAAACCATAGCTTCAAAAGCAAGAGAGGTAGCTGCAGTGGATGAGTGACTTGGAAATGTAAGAAAATGGCCAAAGGTGTTGATGAGAACAAAGCTGATTCAGAGATATACATTGCACATGTAACCCTCATCCACACCTCTGAACATCCGCTCAGAAAGTAGTCATATTTAGTCTGAATGCAGCCAAAGCAACACTTCATTCTAAGTAGTAATTGGGTGATAAGCAGTACTTACATGTGTGTTTGTGGGCCTCACTTCAAGGGAGATCCAAAAGGTGTCCTTACTAAAGGTTTTGAACGTTTGTCTTCATTTGAGCATTCAATTTGTTTCTTTTTCTTTGGATTTGTTGTTGAGGATTGGTTGTCTGCAGCTATTGATCATTTCTATCTTTGTTACCTCACAACTCAAACAGACCAGATAAAAGGAGTACATAAATCTACCATCTCTCTCTGCCTGGAGAAGAACGACACTTGTGTTTTTTCCGAAAAGTCTACTGGATACCCAGTTTGTGTTACCAAATAATACTTCAAATGTAAGGGCACTCATCAGAGATCCATCAGCCCATTCAAAATGTTGCTACCTGTTCAGGTGGGGAATGGGATTTTGAGTTTTAAGTTTCTGAAAGTTCCTGTATCTTAGGACCTGACCTGAAGCCTGAACACCTTATTCCTGGCCAAGAAAGCCCAGCAGCTTTTTTTTTTGCTCCGAACCCTGAGGCACAAGAAACGTTCAAAAAAAAAAGTTGGAGTCAGCCTTTATCATTGCCCTTTAGAATGCATCCTGCACAGTCTGGTTTACTCAAGCAGCACCATAATAGGAACAGGAAAGACATGCAGCAGACAGTCGAGACAGCCCAGTGGATCATTGGCTCTCCGCTCCACAACCAGGGAGACATCAACTCAAGTCCACAAACAAGCCTCCAACATCAGAGAGGATCCCACACACCCTGGACACCACCTGTTCACCAGCTTCTCGCACAGCCCAACAGGCTGACAAACAGCTTTCTCCCCTGTGGATAGTTTGCCCAAGTCATAGATCATTGAGATTCAGTGCAATAACTATTAATAAAAATGCACTTATGAATGCAGGCAGGCGGGCGGGCAGGCAGGCGGGCGGGCGGGCAGGCAGGCAGGCAGGCAGGCAGGCAGGCAGGCAGGCAGGCAGGCAGGCAGGCAGGCAGGCAGGCAGGCTGCTCCACCGGCGCTATCATGAATCATCCTCATCCACATGTGACTACTTTTATCATACTTAATAACTAATTTATTGCAATTTTGCGCTCAAAATTTCACAGTGATGTATTTTAGCTTTTAAAGTATACTATAGCCCTTTTCAACATGCAATTCAGCAACAGCGCTTTAAACAAAGCTCATCCGCAATTACGTCTTTGTACATTCACATTGATTTTGCAACAATGTAAAATTGGTGTCCCAGTCTGTGCATTCACACTGCTCTACTGTTTTGCAGAAGCAATATAGAGAAATAGCAGTGCTGTACTCCTCCTCTGGCTCTGTCGATCCAGTCACGCCCTGTAACGTTAACCTTTCTACTTCTAATGGTGGTACAGATGTGTAATCACTTCATCACCTGTCACAGCCGGTCCTTGGGACATGAAGACGAAATGTCACAAGGATGTAAATATCACAACAAGGGCAGTCTGAAAAGGGCTTATGAGTATGTATGCATGTGTATGGCTGCATATCATTAACCGTATTAAACATGGACATAGTTTCAGTGATGTCACCAGTTGGTTTCTGGAGAGCCGTTTTGAAGCCCAATGATGGCGGTCGCCATATTGGAAATGCTTACTCTGCTTAACTTTCAGTCAAACTGGTAAGAGATAAAGAGGTAGAGCTAAGGGGGATCATTAGCCTCCTGTCAAAAATCTACAACACACCGCTTGTCAATCAACTCAGCCACGCCCCAAATTCATGAATAACTCTCAGGCATATAAAATCAAAATTGATTAGTTATAAAAAAAAAGTAAATCCCCCTACAGTCTATACAATACAAAAATGAGCTAGTGATACCAAATTCATTTTTGGTACTAGGCTTTAAAAATGTTTATTTTTGCTCTAAAAAATTGTCATTTTTAGCCTGAAATGGACACTCTGTGTAACTGTAGTTTTTCGGCATTTCTGTATTGGCTTCGTTTTTCCACGCTGGAGGCCACCGAGCGTGCTTGGTACATAAACACATTTTCTACATATTCGCTAAAATGTTTCCTTTTTTGGCCACTAGGGGGAAGCAGAATTAGCTGAAATCACAAGATCAACATATCACCTTTGAAAGTTGTTGTAGCATATGTCTTTCTTAACGGATGCCTATTAACCCATCCAGCTAACATATCTGCATTCAGTACAACCAACTGATACTGTAATTCTTTCGCTGCTAATTGCTACGCTTTGTTTTTCAGGCTAGTTGATAACTTCGTCTGTATGGCATTTGCTACCGGGCGAGTTGCTAACAATGATTCAAGCATTTGCGGAAAAACAGCTGCCTCGCTAAAAGTGGATCAAAACATTAAGATCTGGATTGTAAAACAATAAACTAAAATATGCTTAAACACTTTGAGCTACGATAAACTGAAGAGTTGAGTGATTATTTCCTCTGCGCTAATCATTCCATCGCCACTTTTCACATTAGACAACATTACAATTTACCTTTCTTTGTAGCTCAAAAAAAAAAATAGTTTGACTTGATACTAATATTTAACTAGATTGTCTTTATAATTTAGTAAATCAAAAATGTAAATCTAATGTGTTTATAAAGTTGATCTTCGTACTACAAGTGTTGCTGGAGCCTTTTGACCTCTTCTAAGCCTTTCACTCTTCATGCACCTTGGTAGTTGGTGAAGTTGTGCCAGAAAATCCTCTGCTTCTTCAGTAAATCAAAAATAAGGCAGTAATCGTCAACTTTCATCTACTGAAACTGTGAAGTCAGGCAGAATATTTGATCCTTGCTGTACATCTGAGGAAAGTATTTTGAGAGAGAGACTAGAAAGTTCTGCTGAGCATTTCTATCACCAACCTTTAATGTTTGCTCTTTATATTATACCCTTGGATCTGTGTGCATGCTGAGGTTGAGGTGACCAAGATTTCAACCTCTGCTTCTGAAAAGTCGAGAGTTATTTCAAACTGCACATTTCTGAGTGTTTGTGTTCAAACAGAATTAATTCAACAAAAGCCCAGCAGAAAGGTTCTTCCAGTGTATGTTTTATCTCCCCTCAACCCCCCCTGCAAACAATCTATTTTTACATTACATACTAATTCTGTGCAAGATTGATGTGAAGTGGGTTTTTTCTGTAAGGTAAGCAGACAGCGAAATGAGAATTGCTATCTCAGGAAGAAAGGGGGGAAAAAAAAATCTGCTGCTGAGATTTTTCAAGGTGCCATGGCAACAGAACATTCAAAAGAATTTTGATGAGAACAGCAGGCAAAGAGAGGCTGATTACAAGGGAGACAATTTGTTACTCCAATTGCAAGAGTCTGATTGCACACACAGACACACGTGCACACAAGCATTATGTCGTATGCTTGATCTGGACCACTGTGCAAAATCACTGATGTTTTCTGTCCTCTCATGGTCCTTCACAGAGAGGATGAGAGGGAGCCACTGTAGCATCTTGATGTGAGGATGGGTGGCTCAGTATAGGTTGTTTCTGCTACACGGCTAGTTTAGCGGCTAAAGAGTTGGCATATAGGTGTGAGATGGATATCGTTTGATTGGCAGTGCAATATGATGAACACCAGACATGTGGTGGGTGTACACTTGTTGATTTTTATATTTTAAACCCTGAGAAACTTTATTTCAAATCACACAAGAGGAAGTGGCAATCACCACCACGATGCAGCTGTCTATCTCAGGCAGCTATTCTCGCCTCCCAATCTCACTCTCCAGTGCTCGGCAAACAGACCAACATCCTGACAAACGTAATCACTCACAGCACAGATTCAGGGAGCATCTGTCAGCGGGGGAAAATACGGCAAACACACACAGTTAAAACACCTTTCGGAGCTGAACACACAACACTCAGCGGCACATTATTAGGTGATGATTGTTCCGGAAAAGTCCCCGTCATCAGGAACTTTTACAGGAAGCTCTGAGTGAGTCGACTTTGCATTTTTAAAGCGATGAATTCAAAGAGAATCCGTTATACTGCATGGGTTGAATGAATATTTATATCCAATGTTTTACATGAAACATTAAGACTTGTCTTGTGTATAAAAATTTGATTTTTAATTAAAATTCTGTACTGGTATTTCAATATTCACACAATTTTGATTTCTCACAATCAGTGTCCAACTTACATTTTAGCCATTTTATCAACATGAATTTTGTCCATTTAGTGTACTCTAAATTTTAGAGGTCCTGTATTTTTTTATTTGAACTTTCGATATCTATAAGAAGATATTATTGTGGTGCAGCACTTAAATCGCAATATGGGCTTTGGATTTATTTGAGATTTTGGATTTATTTGAGATTTAGGAAGGTATTTTGCATTTTCTCTCTCTTTTTCCCTGATATCCAACTACAGTATATCCACTCTCTTGTCTCTCCAATGAAGGCAAAAAAAAGCCCAAAAATAAATCTAAAACTTCCCATGAAGTTAAAAATAAATGTTCCCGGTTTTAATCCAGCGTTCCTGTGATAAAAGTTCATTTTATCTGTAATTTTCTGCCAAATATATTTCAATAAAGCATTATTTGAGTAATGTTACATCAAATTAACATAACTGTATTTTCTCTTCCTGTAAAACATTTCAAATGTCTCATCCTGCACTCAGGGGTGTTTAGTCCAATTAACAAGCTTTGTCGAAGCTCACGATCCAATCAAATTATGTCCTGCCTTCTATTTTGTGATCGGTTCTATCCTGTTTGAGGTGGAAATACGTCACGACATGGACGTAAAACATATTTGTGGAAAGTCGTGATTTTTAAAAAAACGATTATCTAGATTTTCTAAATCCTAAATCCTTAAAGCAAAGAGAAAGAGGGCTTGCACACTGCAGGGATCCAATATTCCAGAAATTGATTTCATCATGGTGAGATTTTGAGTAAACCTACTCTTCATCAGGAAATCCAAAAATTAAAATCCTATATCGAGTTTGGTAGGAAAAAAATCTGAGATTGTATTTTTCGGTCATATTGCCTATAGCCCTAAATTGCGCTGGTATATCAGAATAATCAAATTTAGCCAATCTGGTCTCTGTGTGTTGTTGTGATTTCTTTTTAAGTTAAAAACAAAAAATGGTTTGGAATTTGGGTCAAGATGAGCTGTGCTTAGAGAACAGTGGATTTAATGTTTTTATGTTGCAATGCAAAAATTAAGCACTTAGACCAGAATCTGTAATAAAGAAAAAAAATATCAATCTCTATTCCTGCAAAAAATTACCTTTAGTTAGGTTATACAGCTCATCACAAACTCAGCTATGGCACCATAATTGCCCTTAACAAGTGCCATCCAACACTGTTTACTACACACACAATTATTCAGCTTCACTGTAAAAATGGTTGCTGTTGTTGTAAATGTGAAGTCTGACATGTATCAGAAGTATCAAGGATTCACTGTGTTAGTCATGAAGTGTTCTCAAAATGAAAGCATCTATCCAATCACAGTGAAGTCCTCCGCAGGTGAACTGAACCTAAGAGTCAGTGAAAGGACATGTGACTGGATGGAACTGGAGGATGCCATTGTGTGAGTCTATGTAGGTGAGTTTCAAGGCCCCCACGCCAAGGTTTTGTGCGGTAGAACAGATGAGTGTTAGGGTTCAGTAGGCGTATGGAATAGAGGCTACCAAGGCTGAGATAAAAGGTGGATGTCAGTTAACACAGTGGATGGGTGGCAGTGACTAAAGCCCCCACCTGAGCACAGCAGCACCACAGAGCAGCCCTCATTTCCTCTTCTCAGGCGGACTCTGATCGAGTGTGTTATCAGTGCCGACAGGCAGGCTAAATCACTGGTTGAGTAAAGGTTAGAGCAACCGCTCTGTTACTTCACCCATGAGGGCAGGCGGGTGAATGTCAAGGCCGCCAGAATCACAGGGGAACACTGCAGGGCGGAGGGTGAGTCAACCCGCAGGCCAGTGCTCTGATTTATGCATTACTTGTGTTCAATGGTGCAACACCTTATTAGGCAGAGCAGCTCACTGGTGAGCAATATGTAATCTACAGAGATCACCGGGAGTCCTTATGCTTTTACATAGAGTACTGTGGATATGGTTGAAGTTTTCGAGCGGAGGCATAGTTTTTCAAGCTTGGTATTTCATTTAGTGATTTAAATGCATCATACACCGGAGCACTGACAGAGAGAGGAGCACACCGAAGGCATCACACAGACCAAAGAAAAGTGGAAGTCAGGTTGCTGGATTGCCTCTGCCACTTTGCAAGCTATCACCCTTATCACCTGAGATGCTTGGAGGCTTGCTAGTAGCTTTCTTGTTAACAAGCATGTGTGAATGAGCAAAACCAGAGATGGGAGTTGTATATTTACTTCAGATAGATGCCCTAAGAACACAAGGTTTTTTGCACTGTTTTTCATTTGTAACAGTTTTAACCTGTCTTGTACCTGTTAATAACCAAGTGTTAATAAGAAAAACAACAGCTATGTCGTGTTGCTCTGTGCTAACCAATACGTTGTTTCCGTTTGTTTAAGGGATCAAGGTCACAGCAGACAGCTGTTCTCCAGTGAGGCTGCTTAATGTGTTTAAAGCTGGTTATGAAACAGACTGAAATTCATACTGATTATTCTATATGAGAAACAAAAGTAAATCAAGACCATCCGCAACAAGATAATTTCTATATATTTGTACATGTCTGTCAAGGCTGCAGACGAGTTGGCGTCCACTGTGAATCTCTTCCACTGCAAACTTTCACAGTGAGTGATATACGTACTTGACTCTTTAAAGGACACAGGATGAGATTTTTTTTGTCAGAAAACACTACTTACATACGTACAGGATAAGATCAGCGAGGAGATAAGAGGTACCACTGTTATGTTAAAAAGATTAGATCCCAAAAACCTCAATAGCCATTTTCTCATTTACTCACAATTTGAGTCATACGTCATTCAGTGGATCTTCATCCTTACATAGAAAACCTGGTCGCTGGTGATTAAACTCACATAAGAAATGTGGTGTTTTCTAAGCTGAGAGGTGCTCGATAAAGTCACAAGCACAACATCCAAAGTCAATGTGTGTGCATAGTATCATGCTTCAACACTCATTTCACCAGATTTTGGTATATTTCTCTCGTGATATGGTCCCTGCGGCACACTGTTTGCCTTTGGGCTCTGTGTTTTCTTTTTTAGGCCTCAGTAGAGAAATACAATTGTAAATACAAAATGTCTTGTTTCCACCTGGCACTTCGAGTAGATTTGGGACTTGGCTATAATTGAGAGTATGCAGGTTTCCATTAGTGCAGCTGTCCAACTGGGAGGCAGCCTGTTTCTGGCTTCCCTGTGTACTGTATCTGCCATTAAAAAAAAAAAAACCTCAACATGTGAAAACTATCAAATAATTGGTTTCAGTCTCGTTCTTTTTCCTCACAGGGTGTGATTTTGTTTCAGGATCTTTGCAATGTATGCACAATGTTACATTTCAGAGCAGCTGTTGAGGAGTTAAGACTTGTCATTTTATTATGTAAATGTGGTGTATTCACTGTTTGACTGTGACGACTCTCTCTCCATTCTACATTGACAGTCCTTTATCCATAAATCCCTCAGTTGGACAAAAGTGCTTCAGGTCAAACAGCTGTTGTTGCTCTTTCCACACCAGAGTCAAGTGAGTCCACAGGAAGAGAGAGACAGGGGAAGTGGAGTGGAGCCGTGGGCACCTGCAGCTCTGCAACTTCAATAGATAACACTAAGTATGCTCCGCGCTTTTAGCCCACAGCTTCTCTCTTTCTTTATCTTTCCTGCCCCTGTCATTTTAACCAGACTTGTGATGGAGACTGTTTGCTGTGATACCCGATTAATTTCCCCTGGGGCTGATCATTCAATATTCAATAGCTTCTACTGTGGATAAAGCTACCGAGGCTGTTCTCTCTGACCAATATCATCAGAGCTCAAAACAATCTGAGTGAGAGGACGACAAGATCAGACGGAGAAGAGAAAATAACCTTGTGTTGAAATATTCTCTCTTATCCTCCTTTGGTTTGTCTGGCTGTAGCTGGTGTTACATGTGAAATATGTTCATTCAACTTGTAAATACATGGAGAAAGTTGTAAACAGAAATACAATAGTTTAAGAACTGTATTTAAATATAATATGACAAATCTTCATATCAAAACAGAGAGAACAAGGCTATGAGTTAATACGCTTTCATATTTCTATGCATATTTTAAGCAATGAAACAATGATTATGATGTACTAGATGTTCTCTTCAAAATGCTTCAGAAAACACAGACAGACATACAAGTCTCATCACTTTCCTATTTTTTAATGAAGTGTTATAAAAAAAAAAGTGTCAGTGTTGAAATAATCCAGGATAGATGATCAACAGTTGCCACTGTTACCACTTTATCAAAGTGGAGACGGCAAGTTTCACTTAAAGATTGATGCAACACTGGGCGGATATCAGAAAAACATACCTGCCAAACTCTGCAGGTCTGTCTGCAGAATGTGTGAAACATACTTGTGCCTGTTAGTGCCTTCACAGTATACATTGGTGGGTGTGATTGTAAAGCTTGAGCGGGCATAGTATCACTTGATTATCATTCCTATTTTAGTTCAACTGCATGATGAGTCTTTAGAGTTATTAACTCTGGTGATGATGGAAGAGATAGCATAAAATCTCCTAGCACACCTTGACTGTAATGTAACTGCTGTATAGATCTCTTAACACATATGTCAAGAGATATACTTCTAGGAGAGGAATGGAAGCGACATGTCATTTTATTGCCCAGAGGGGTTTACAGTATGTGACTTCACGGTTTTGCCTATATTTTTGGTAGAAAGTGATGTGGCATGTGTGGCATGTATTATTTCTTGGTCCACATATTACTGGGTTCTTGTCACCATATTCAGCCCTAAAATGTCTCACAATGGAACATTTTTATCATTCTAAAGATGAGAAAATCACCAGTGAATACCCCAACAAAATGTAAGAAATAGCCCCGACAATAACCACAGCCGGGTAACCTCTACAAGATGATCGAGCCAATTCAAGGCCTGACCTAATCCTAAGGAAAGTCTACATTTTTTGATTGGTTTATACGATTATTTTGCCAGATTTACGGTGTGTTACGAGTGATGTGAACTACTCGGAAGGACGTCAGTGCCCCCCCCCCAATTTCGAACCATTAATATTATCCCATCTCCTGTTGTTTTAGGGGAACCCTGAGGGCAGCTGAGCATACACTCTGTGGATTGTCACTGTAACAAGTGATAGCCAACTGGCAAGCAAGCTGACTAAAGAACGGTGCCCAAAGAATGCAGCCAATCAGTTTTTACTCAGCTCGAGCATGAATATAACTTGTACAGCTCATGTTCACGCCCTCTCCACATCTTTATCCAATGTTTTTGTCTTCATGAAATTTCAGTTAAAAGTAGTCCAGATACAAATACTTCCTGCCCATCGTTCGCCACCATGTTTGTTTACTCTTGTATTTGACTGCGAGAGGTTTCCAGTTTTGAGAGTCAGGACTCTTGTTGTTCGTAAATGGAATCTGTTAGTGCCTTGTGGGCTTATAGTCTCATATCCTTGCTCTGCACACTCTAGGAACAAATCTGTGATAATTTGCTGTGATGTGTGGTGTCTTTCAGATTTTCAAAATATTTTACTGTGGGCAAAGTACAGTACATGTCATCTTAAACCACATCATGGTTCTTGTATGTACACAGAATTAAAACTGCTTGATAGATCGTCAGAAAGCTTCAGCAGCCTCCTCCTTCACACATACACAACATGGGATTACATGAGCTTTCTCTGACCGTTTCTGTTACTCTCCAAAAGCGATCATCATCCCACCCACTTAAACAACTATTTCTGGCACTTCAACATGAGTGCAACACCATGACTGACATTTAGGAGAGAAAGTATAAAAGTATGTGCTTTTATCCCCATTTCTGAAAGCTTTCCCGTCCCCTCAATTTTTGTGACAGTGGTTTTATACCCTGACTCAAGTTAGGTTTCCATCACGGTCCAAAAATGTTGCAGAAAACAGGTTATTTCCCGCAAGCAGTTTTTGTGACTTAAATTTGAGCCAGTAATTTAAGGAGTTTTGAAAGCACTTAACAAATTATCTTGTCTAACTCAAAGGGTAGTCAGACCAGGAAATGCTTCAATGTGTTATTCTGGAGGGCTTTGTCGGTGTGCTTGAGGACTTCTTAAGGTGTGTTCATTAAAAAAGTTTCCACATTTTGTGGCTAATAAATGTAATCTGGGCATTGTGTCCTCTTGAAATGTAGGAGCTTTTTAAATTAGTAATACACAAACAGTTCCTACAGACAAGGAGACTGTCAGAGGAGTAAGATAAAGTGTCCTTTTTTAAGGATTGTTTTGAACAAACTAACTTAACTATTACTTTACTAGCTATTTTAAAATATCGTCATAATGCTGTATCTTAAAGTGCTGAATGCCTACACCAAGCATTCATCCATAATTAGTCTCAGCTTGGAGCACAGGTTTATTTAACAAGAAACTCATCTGAAGAACGTCAGGTTCACATCACAGTGAAACTTCATTTTGTTCTCTATTGTTCAGCAGGCCTATTGATGTAACTCTTAGACCACACAGCTGCAGGGGAGAGCTTCAAACGCTGCACAATAACTGGCTCAGGGTCTGGCTCACGCCGCGCACTGATCATCAATTCTGAATCTTATCTTAAAGTACTAAGGGATTCTTTCTGAACTCTTACCACGGGAGGAATATGTGCCGGCACAAAAGGTGTTTACTTCAAGCAACAAAAGAGGGAGTTGGTAGGCTGAAATAGGAAAAAACCCACAAAGGGGAAACAGGAGTTAGAGGCTGTCAAATATGCCTGTAGAGTATCTGTGTGAGTGACAGAAGGAGAGGGAAATAAAGACTTTAAACACTCTGCCTGTCCTTGTAGATACCTCATCCATAAAACAACTTAGTGCCACCTTGACATGTTGAAATGAAATCATAACTTTTAACCCTCTTCTTTGTACTTTAACTCTTGGAATTCCGTGATCTTTCTCCATTCAGGTATTGAATAGTGAGTGATCTTCAGTCATGCTAATAAACAGCACAAAGTTTCAGCTTACTCGCCTCTGAGTCAAGTTTTTCGCCTATGAGATAAAGCAAGAATAAGCAAGTATGACACAATTTGACCCACCTTGTAGTTTTTTGTTCAGTTTAATGAATTCATGAGTCATGGTGAGTCAGTTTTTTTTTATCTCATTCTGCAGCAATTACAAGCTCACCCCATCAGTAACCAATTTGTTCAGACAGTCTTTGAAAAGTGGAAGGCTCCTGGCAGCAGCCACTTTCAATTCAAGCGATCACTGTGGAACAAGTCAGAGAGTTTGGCGAGTTAGTGAGTGATTAGGACAGGTTGCTGGAGAGCAGCCAGGTCTGGGGTCAATGGAAAAAAAACAGGTACGGTATAAATTGTCTATGTTCAATTCAGACTTCTCTGCTTGCTCAACCCAAGAGTTAAATAATGTGTTTTTATTTCTTTAGTAGCGATGCGCAGTGGGGAGGAAGCAATGTCAGATTTGATGAAATAATTGAGTTCTTATCTCATTCAGTCGCCAATAATAATAAGTGTTTCCGTTATTCAGTAAAAAAGTAGTGTGTGACAGAGAGTTTAGAAAGCAGAAAGAAGTTATGACCTTGACTAAAGAAAATGTTTGATGCAGCTATTGGACCTACTTTTAATTCCTGTATTCTTTATGCTTAAATGTTGATGAGAGGTCAGATGGTCACATCAAAGTAGTGTTTGTTGTATAACTTGACTGCTTTATTTCTATAAATTAGTACACAAAGAACAGTTTAACATTCAGGAAATACATTTATCAATTTCCTTATTGAGAGTGAGTGAAGTAGAATTATACCAACGTTTTTATTGGTCCATGAAATACAAGCTACAGCTAGGAGATGGTTAGCCTATTTAAGCGGGACGTCTGTCAATTAGGGGCAATCAGCTAGCCTTGTTTAGTTCCAGGGTTACAAAAGAGGTTCTTGTAGGGAGATTTTTGTAACTTTGGACAGTGAAAGGAAGCCGTTTTCATGTCTCCATATTTAATGCTAAGCTAAGATAACCATTCCCAGGCTTTAACTTTATATTTTAGTGGTTGTTAATCATTTACAGCTAGCTATAAGTTCATGAACATCAGTGCTGGGGTAAGAAGAAGAGGGCAGCTTTTACTTATTGGAAATATTCCCATTATTTTGACTTTTGTTATATGTTAAATTACGTCTAACATTCCTGTTATTGGGCGGCAGAGTTACAAATGATGGACTGTAAGAAGGGCTGTAAGAGAAGCCAAGCAATGACAGTGGAGTCGATACAATTAAAGGCAGACATACAGTCAGCTACGTGCTTTTGTTCACGTGAGAGTATTCTAACGTTGGTAACGCAGTAACGTAAAAGTTACTTTTTAATTTCAGTAATCTTGTAACGTAACGAGTTACTTTTTAAAGTGACATTTACCAACACTGATGATTTTTAAACTGAATATTTGTTTGAATGTGTGTGAGAACTGAAACACAACTTTCAAAAATTTGAATCTCAAAGACGGAGGTCTCATGTTTTCAAGCAACATTTCAATGAGTTCGACATTTGCAGCAGAAGAATCAGAGAGCGAGATCCTGAACAGCTGAGCCTTTCAATGCACAGCTAGAAACAGGTGTTTTGACAGCTTGTTCTTTCAGTTCATATGAGTGGAAAGATTGAAATCTCATGTTCAGCTAAAGGCGCAAAGATGAGATTAAATGTGAAATCATTAGAAAAAAGGTGAGTGTTCCTTAGTGGAATCAAAACATCCATCAGTCTCTATTCCTAAAAGAAGGGACATTATTTTCAACTGAGTGATGTATCTGTCATAGCCAAGCAGAAATAAATGCAATTCATTTATGGCTTGTGATCAACAAAGTGGATTAATTAGGTGAAATTTGTAAGTAAAACTTTATTTACGACAGCAGTAAAACAAATGAGTCCAGAAAATTGGATGCTGTCTTGGCTAAATAAACACATTGGAAGCCCTTTAAATCGGGGAAGGATAATTCTTTATTTGGCTCCTTGATGAATGCAGCTTTGTGGGAAGTAAATGACAGCCAATGAAAGTAAAACAAATGCCAACATGGGGAAAAAAAAAAATGCTTATTTAGATGCTAAATGTAGAAACAAGATCTTGATCTAAATACAAACAATGCACACATATGTGGATGGAAAACATTATTAGAGCTCATTTTTAAAGAGTAAGTTGGATTTAAGAAGGGAAAAAAATGTGTTTCTTCTAAACACCAGACATTTACTACAAAAGGTCCATAAAATATTAAAACGTTATCACCTTGGACCTCAGATTTTTCCCCCCAAAAAGTAGACAGTCATACCTTAAGTGGCGTTTATCTAGCTCTTTGTCATGGGTGATTTGTTCCAATCACAGTCAATTCTGATGCTACAGGTCACGATGCTTTAAGACAAAAGTGGTGTTTGTCTTAACTTTGTGGCAACAGTTTAGAGGAGGCCCTGTGTTGTTGGATGCCATTAGTTCTGGTATCAGGGGCGTGTCTAGACTTTTTTGACTGGGACAGGCCCAACAAGGGCGCTAACTTATGCAGGGGTGGCCTGAAGTGTGATGTGCAGCAAAAAACACACACAAATCAATATAAATGATTTACCCTTTCTAACTTTACCAATCAGATCTACTTTATAACACAAGATAATGGAAACATTGGCTTCATCTTTTAATGACACAAAAAGAAGATGTACGTTCAAAGTCACAATTTAAAGTACTTAAAAATGAATATGCAAACTCCTGCACAGTCTAACCTACGGAAATTAACCTATTAACCTGTCTTGTAAAATAAATGTACATTACAATCTAAATGACAAACAAATGAAAATATGCCACATTAATATGTGAAGAAAAATACCTTGCAGCCTTTGCAAAACACGACCAAATAGTTGGTATAAACACAAGTCTTAATAAAAGCCAATCACAGTTTAGGATCTTTGGGGTGGCACCTGGGTGCGGCAATCAGACTTCTAGGGGGGCCCATGCCACCCCTGACCACCCCTTTGGACACGCCCCTGTCAGGTATTCAAACAGGCACCTGCTGTGCATGCAGTGCTCAGTACCTGACTGGCTCATATCTCCAAATTAAATCCAGACCAAGTCTGCTAATATAAGTGGTGCATTTTGAACAGGGATTAAAGACAAAGGATGTAATTTGCTTTATTTTTGATTGAGCAATTTAAAAGTAAAGGCAAGCTAATTTAAATCATACTCAACTGTAGCTTACTTGTTGGAGTTAAACACCAAAAATGTTGCTGCTTGCAGGCTGACATTTATGTGCCCTTGGTTTGCAGATAAAGAAGTCATTCACTGCCCCTAGTCTAAGCTGTTTTCTCTTCTTGCAAGTCTACTTTGCCGTGAGGTCATTAGCATTTCAATATTTACCGGATGTTAGATTAGGCGTTGAGGTCGTGTTGTAGGCATTCACAAGAAAAAGAGAAACAGGACAGAAGGATATTAGCTGATTCAGATGTAAGAAAATACTGGATAATCATTTTCATTTCTGATTCTCACAGGAGAAAGAAAAACAAAATGTATCACTCACCAACTTCTTGTCTGAATTTAGTAAATTCTTGCTAGAAGCTGTGAATAAATAAAGACATATTTTTTCTCCATTGCACAACTGTTGGGTAAGCATCTGCCCTGTGCATAAAGCAGGGTTGAAAAGTCACAATAGTCTGAGTTTGATGTTGTGGAACTTGACCCTAACCTCAACCCCTATCCACCACCTTCAGGATGAACTCAACTACCGACTGTGAGGCCAGGCCTTATGTTAATGCTCTGAAGGATGAACAGACAAAAACCCTGCAGCAAGGCGCGAAGAAAAATCTGAGGGAAAGCTTTCTCAGAGGAGTGGAGGATTTCTAAGGCTTGGTTTAAATATGGGATCTTCAGGAATCAAAACATGTCCACACATGTTTGGACGTGACTTTTATGCTTTGAGAACTGTCTGAGTATTGACTGATTCAGGAGGCTTTGTAGGTTTACCAAATGCAGGTTTTTTACAAAGATGTGAAAAAGTGTCTCAAATATTCCTAATAAATCTGAACGTGTGTATCACAGAAAACCGTTAAATAAGTAGACTAAACAGGATCAGTTCAAATGACAAATCTATCAAAACATTCCCCTGTTAGACTTTATAGCTTCTATTAGTTCCAGTCACTTAATACCTGCGTAGTTCTAAAAGTTATAAACCTCCATTTAGATGATCCAGACTAAGCTCTGCATGAATCCAAATCTGAGCAGCAGTAATTTAGTCAAGGTTATTAATTTAGCGGATTGTGGCGCGGCGCTAAATTGGCTGTCTCTTTTGTTGCACACGGAATTTTCCGCACCATCCTGCCAAGCATCTTCGAAACATAGCTCCACATCACACCGTCAATGAATTTTCATGCAGAGAAACGCCAAAGAGACGTTGCCTTTTTTTTTTCACTCTCCAGTATTACCTTAACTGTTGCTTTCATGTCATCCAAACGAGAGCAGAATGAAGTCATTGAACGCCACGTTATCATTTTAAATGGTAATTTCAATGAAACAAACAAATAGGAAAATGAAATGAAGGATGTTATATAAACATTTGAGCTTGTGAGAGTCTTCAGAGAGGTGATTCTGTGCTAAGTGGGGCATAATTACTTCCAATTTGCTGCTTACAGTTTTATGAACTGAGCATGATTCAGATGAGTGTGGAGCGAGCTGTGCACTCTGCTTTCATCACTTTTCATACCGTCGAATTAAACATTCAAAAAAGACACAAAAAAAAAATCTTTTTCTATAAATGGGGACATCCCACTAATAAAGAAATGATGGTAAACCTAATTTATTCATGATCATTTTAACCTCTTTGGCTTTTTGGTCTGTGTAATGGAATCTCTTTCATGGAAAAGGGACATAATAAACGTATCATTACTTTCAACTTGAAATAATCGTATGCACGTGTAGGCGTAGTGGTTCATTTATTTGCTACCTTTAAATGTAAAGTATGTAAAATCCGCCGCTAGGGGGCTCTCAATCAAAACAATAACAAAAGATGACGTCGCGGCTTGCAGTGTATTATGGGATAAAAACGAACGAATCAATACGAACGGGCGAAACCGACCTGAGAAAGACAATATGTGTACTGACGATGTATCCAAGTATAATTTACATGACGCTTTATATCACAGCAGCACATACAGCAACAGAACGGCAGCTTTCAGTAGCAGCTAGAGCTAGCTTATGCAGCGGTCTTTGACGTAACATCCCGTGTTTCCTTGACAACGATCAACATTTCCTGTCTATCGTGGCGGCTCATCATGGCAGCCGCCTACAAGACACGGCACGTTACAACTATAAAATTACGGATTTCTCTGGCTTTGATAACTTTTGGAAATATGTGAGGTGATGCAAGTACTCAACTAAAAAATATATATAACATGGGTTTAGTCCATTTTTAATTTAAGTTAGATATTTTAATGTAAACATTAGCATGCGATTCTACATACTGTACCTTTAAGAGGCCCTTCAGAGATCATATTTCATCTTTCTACAATTCATTTAGCAGATGCTTTTATTCAAATCGACGTACGGCAGAGAGTAAGTACAACACAAGATGGGATCTAGAAAAGAGGAAACAACGTCAGTAGGTGTAGCCCTGTAACGTGCAGCTTTAAGTCTGATTGGACACAGGTGCTGAAAGGCAAGCTGTTCTTGAGAGTTCTAATCAGCATCAAAACCATCCTAGAATCGTCATTATCAAAAAAAAACCTCATCATCATCATCAATATCATTAAGCGCGTAGGTGTTCATGAAAGAGCCGGGTCTTCAGCTTTTTCTTTAAAGGTGCAAAGGGACTCTGCGGATCTTTTGATCATATATTTATGGACTTCAGCAGCTTATTTCTTACCAGAACAAAGGGTTAACTGGAACAGGAAGACTTTTGATATGGTTGAAACATGGTTGTTAAATATAAAAAAAAATAATTGTAGATTAGAAGGTTCTCCTGACATCGCTTTTTTTTAAGATTTATTTCTGGGCTTTTTTGTGCCTTTATTGGAGAGATAGGACAGTGGATAAAGATTGAAATCAGGGAGAGAGAGAGTGGGGATTGACATGCGGGAAAGGAGCCACAGGTTGGATTCGAATCTGGGCCGCCCGCGTTGAGGACTATAGCCTCCATATATGGGACGCGCGCACTAACCACTGGCAGCGCCCCTTCCTGACATCTCTAAGGATCATCAAATAGTTTCAGCTTCCCTGGTACTAAAACATGGATCAGATGAGGAAGCAATTAAACCTTAAGGAGGAATAATTCATGTATCACTAAGACAATGACAGGCTCATCAGGGCGAGCATTTTATGAAGTTCCATTTGAACTTACATCACACCTAGTTCAGACTGAATGTTTTGACATGACCTTTACATTGGTAATCCCACAGCTATTCAAAATGTGTGAGTTTATACACAGTTTTTATGTGACCTTTAAACAGACATTGGTTGTCATGAGAGCAGTAAGCAGACAAAGCTGCATGATGCAAAAAAAAAAAAAAAATCTCAGCAAGGATTCAACACTTAAACTGTATTTACACAAAGAGAGACATTCGAACGCACATTCTCCCTGTCAGATTTAAAAACGCCTGGTACGCCTAGTTCAGAAAGATTGTGGGGTTTTTTTACACCTCAGTTGTGGAATAAGGAGAAAAATGTCCACCTCCACAGTAACCCTGAATAAACAAAAGACGCCCTCGATCACATGCTTGCATATCGATCCTTTTGTTTGCTCCATCATATCTCTGACATGTCCAAGAATGAAAAAAAACACCAAGTGCAATCATTTTTAAAACAATGATTATCTGCTCAAGTCTGTCTATTTATTTTGTAGTGCCTGAACCACTGATTAAACACCTCTAAATCACAATCATTCATCTATACAGCAAGATAATTCATGACTAATGCTCATCACAACTGATTATCAAAAAAAAAAAGATCATAGACAAAAGAAAATGAAAGCTTACTCGAAATCAAAAATTAGAATTTGATCCCCATCTTATCATATCACCTGCATATAGCTGTGGAATATCATGTGCGTGCATTTTCACTGCACATTCTTCCTCCATAAATGCCACTTTACGAGAGAAACATTATACATTATGCATATTTTTGTTTGTGTATTCACACGAGTACATCCAGACACAGGGGTGCACTATATCAAACATGTAGAAGAGTATAACTGCCTCTAGATCACAAAGCGTTTTTTAAAAATATTTCTCCGCCGGATTTTGTGCACTTGACCACAAGTGGATGTGAGAGTCCCTACTTGAAACAAGCAGCATCAAATCCGGTATATGTTACATAAAGATGGGTCCCTGTGTGTGCAGGTCTGACAGCCCTCCCCTGAAACCACGCAGCCTGAAGCCTGTAGAAAGGGAAAGAGAAAAATGCCAAGCTATAGATCTTTGGTTTAACTGTCTATCCAGTTGAAGTCTTCAGAGAGTGGCATACTGACATTTGTTAGCAGTCTCAGTCTGTAAAACTGCCTCTGCCTTGCAGGTGACCTTCCGAGGGTCTATTTTTATCAGGTAATCACTGTCATTATGAATGCCTTTGCTTTACATCGCTTCTGCTGCGCAAGTCGTGCTCGGATAGAGACATTTAGACGGTGACGGTGCTGATCACAGTGAATTTGACCGGTATCCATGAAGTAGCTGATGGACTGTCAGGTTTCCCACATCCTCCTTCAGAGAGGAGGAGGAGGAGGAGGAGGAGGAGGAGGAGGACGGGGTGGAGGAGGTGGAGGTGCCGCCCTATCAGAGTGTGCTTCAGCGCCTCCAGCTCCCTCTTGATTGCCTGACATTCTTTATCAACAGTCAAGTAATTCTGTTCCCTTGGCAACAGTTTCCTGCTGATACAAAGAATCAGGTATCACCTTGAAAGTTTAAAAGTGTGGTTGGCAGCTCTGTGTTTTCATTTTCGTGCAGCAGCGACATCATTTTCAGGAGGAAACTGGGGTTTGGCTGTCAAGTTTAAGCTTTTCTTTTCACCCCTGCCTCCTTGCAGCAGCCTACATTCAGGTCATGACATCCTGCTATCAATTCCTCTTTAACCCCTGTGATTGGGCATTGCAAAGGTTACTACACTGTGTAACCATGGAGATATACATATATATCTGATCTTTTTCGCAGCACTGTCTGGGTCTCAATTACTCTCTAAAAGTCGAGGTTATGATGTAACTGAAATTTAATTCACATAGTATTCTATAGGACTCGAGGGACTTTCGAGATTAGGCTTTCCAAAGCAGCCTGGGTGTAATATTTTAGAAACCTCTATGATCCCTTTCTGACCTTCAGGGGATTGTGATGGGGCATCACTAAATGGGATTCATAATATGCTTTTGATTCGCTGAATTCAATGGAACAAAGAAATATTCACTTGTGCAGCGCGACATCAGACAGTGCTGGTCTGCTGAAATTATTCACCTCGCTTTTTTTCCCCCACTTAGTCTGTCTCCTCTGAGACATGTTTTGTGTGCTGGTTATAGTCTGGCCAGAAAATAAATCATTCATCCTCATTCAAAGCTCGAAGAAAGATTGTTTGGATTCAATGTGCCATTTGAAAAGTTATACTTAGTTTGCTTGAAAGTTACATGTGTGGCTCAATAATATCTGTTTTGCTTCATTACTTTACTTCACCTCCATCAAGGAGTATATGATACAATTCTAACATGCATGTTTTCTTAAACACGTAATTTGACGGCATGTTGCAAGATAAAAAAAAACATGGTACTGTCAGCTCCAAGGGAAGTGTTATCACATATTTACCAGATCTATTTAAAGTCTTTAGAGGCACGAGTCTAGAGGACATTACGTATTAAATGTGTGTGAATGAATCACTCTGACAGATTGGACAATTGAGGAAATGAAACGCCACCATTTTCAACGTGGGCTGCTGGTCGACATAATTAAAACAGTTTACACAATTTATCTCGTGTGAGTTGTACACAAATGTTTGAAAGATGATAAAGTACCCGTGCTGCATTTGACTGAGCTTGAACAATGATTTTCACAACTTCAGGTACAATCATCGGAGTTCTGCGACATGCCAAAGGTTAACCTGCCAAATATTACAGGGAGAGGGTATAACCTCAGTGAAAAGATAAAAAAAAACATCTTAACTGTCTCAAAAAGCCAGCTGATCATCACGGGTCATAGGTTTTCATGAGGTTCACTTATACGGCTGCACTTGAGGCGCACTCATGCGCACGGAGTAAACTGTGAAAAAGTCTGAAGAAAACTGTCAAAATACAGGAAATGTGAGGAGACACGCAGACCTATTTTCAGGTCTGTAGGCATTTTAGAGGCAAAAGCTAGATGTCAATGTTGGTTTGGAAAAATATACCCAACATTGAGCGAAGAATATGTAATCTTTGTCGACTGTTCAAAAAAACAAGTCTTACATCTATGCAGTTTAAACGCTCTTTACAAACTATTTAACATGACTACTTTACGAGAGAAATGACTACAAGTGCAGATCTAGAGATCTAGTTTCCCCACACAACAGAGCAGTCGTGAAAAAACGTTTTCCTTGAAGCCCCCCCTTACTTGTATCCAAGAACAGCTGAGCCCCCCCTCCCCCCTCAAAAAAAAGTGATATTACAAATTATTAGAACATTATGTACCCATTAAATTAAGTGTTATTGTACATTACTGTGATAGAGCAGTTTAGTGTTCCTCAGTATTGCTTTGCTGGACATATTTACTCTTTTTATTCAACCCCTGTCTCATATTGGATATAAATAAATATATATTTGATGGGTAAACGAGTGACAGATGGCGTGCGGAGTGAAGATATATGACATCCTGGGGTCAGTCTGTGAATACAGAGTGGATTACATGTGTCACGCCATGTGAATAGGTAATAAATGTGAGCCGGAGCTGGGTCAATGCGAGGGCCAGGGTGAGTGAACGCCCTTCAAGCATTGGAAAATATGAGTCCCACTCTCTGGGAGATTTGTCAAGGCAGCATTAATTGGGGCTGTGGTGGAGAAGGGTGACATGCACAACATGCTGAAACAAGCATCTTCTCAGCCCCAGAGAAGCAATACCAATATTTCATCCTGATCTCTTTCCAATAGGTAGCGGCTAACCACAAACATGGACACACCTGATTTACTGCTGCTTAAAAATGTAATTGTAGGGCCCGACAGGTAAAATCTCTCATCTGATCATCTGCTCGGTGAGTGTGTTACGGGCAAAAACCTCTCTACGATGGTGTGAATTTTCATTTTTCATTTTCTCTCTTTTCTATTAACAGTGTGGCATTGATTATTGTGGATGTAATCAGCAGTCTTGGCAGCGTGATTAGCACAGACAAACCTCAATGCTTTGCCGCAACGCTGTCTTCTTTGTCGGTGTGCACCGCGGAGAAATCCCATAAACAAAGAGTTGTTATGATAATGCAGTTTAGTTTCTCAAATGATGTCACTGTGGTATTATCACAGTTTTAGCCCCGTGGTTCCGCAAAAAATAATCCACTTCTTATTGCCAGATGCCGCCTCATGAGCCGTGCTGTATTTCTTGTGCAGTGGAGAGTACAGTGAGGCATTCTTGGGGTGTGAAAACTCTTGCTTATGACAGGTTCGATTTTAATGGGTGCACACGAGGGATACAAATGAGGAGGAAAACAGTTTTATCTAAAGTAGGGGGTGTAATTTGCAGGCATGGTGAAAACTATATTTTGACAAAAAGGATAGAAATACTTCTGTCCACATAGCAGCTCAAAATGGAGAAATTGTGCATGATGATAGTGTATGTGACCACAATAGCATGTGATATTTGTGGCAGAAATGGTGCACCATACTATTATGTGTGAAGCACTTGTATAATAAACTCGCCTTGCCTGATGTGTGTGATTTTACTAAGGTATTCTTGTTATCGTATAATCTTTCTCAGCTGGAGGTTAATTTATTGTAATGAAAAATGCATTGCAGTGTCACCACTATTCATTCCTACAAGGCTCAAGGGACACTGACTGTTTGTAAACACATTTATTTTCTTAGACCCACTAGATTGACATGGATGAGCGGGGCAATTAAATGGGAATATGTGGACAATTAAATTAAATGGCACTAATTGCTTCAATCATCGGTTCCCCATTTTCTTTTTTCAACACGCTAACACAGCCGTGAATTTATTCCTCCTCTGTTAAGAGTCCAAAGGCAGCATCAAATTTCCATTAGCGGCGTCTCCGACACACAGAATCTGTTTTTTTTTTCTATCTGGTTGCTCTCTTTGCTGCTCTTCCTTATGTCTGCCATGTATGAATTAAAGTGAAAGCAGAAGAAGATCGGATATCAATAACTCTGCAAATATTCCTGAATGAATATTACGATATGAATCGTGTTTTTTTCAAAATGTGTTTCTGCTATTCATTAAACAATCAATTTTTATTCTATCTTTGGATCCCTCAAAGTGAGCTGCCACAGATAAGTTGATTGTAGAAAATAAATTGGGAAGTGTTTTGATATTTTATACAGGGAATGCTAATTTATTTCAACAATAAACCATTCCTAAAATCAAGTTTTAGGGTCTCATATACTAAAGCTTTAAACCTTTAAAAGCCTTTTAAAACAATCAGCAGACTTATTGAGAATGAATTGCTGTTAGTTGTTAGCTTCAAACTCAAAGCAGCTGCAACCCTTTCAGGTCGTCGAGCGTCAGTTCAGCCAACAGATAACATCCTGACAGTCATTTAATAGAAGATAAAGTTGTTGTTTTTTTGGCCTGGAAGTCAATGTTTTATAAGATAAAAGGTTATAATGTTAGTGGAGATGGACTTTGTTTCAGTAAAAGTGGCCTTTCTCCATTATTTAACACTGCAGCCCACACTTAATGGAGCTATCATGTATGGTCACATTGCTGCTTCTAACCTTAGACCATTAGACATCATTTACTGAGTGCTGTTTGATTCATCACTCAGGAAAGCTTTAGCATTCACCTCTGTGAGTTATATTAAAAGGTCAGACAATCATCGCCGACATCTGGAAAGCATTGGTATATATCTGTATGTCAGCTTACAAGACCTCGACACATAAGCTGCAGATTTATTTGACATTGTGAGTCGAGGTCAAAGTAAACGACGATGACACCAGAAAGCAGACTAGTTTCACTTTAAAAGCTCCTTTTCAATGAAATGTCCTATATTTAGGGGGAAATGTGCAATTGCTTTCCTCTAATATTCCCTATTGATAATTTGCTTTATTAAATGTAGGGCATCTAAGGATAGGACTTAGGGCTGTGCTCCAAAAAATCAATATGGCGATATATCGTCATGCGCTCTTTGAAAATCCATGTATCGATGCAGATGTTACAGAATCCATATGGCTACAAAGCTGTCATATGACCTACGGTGAAGTTCATAACCTTAGCCATAGCCCTGGGATTCAAATATTTTAATGTATTTCTAGGATCTGTGAGGACCTGTATTGAAGTGTTTGAAGTTGTAGGATCCTAAATGCCTCTGCTGAATTCTGTGTAGGACGTGGTCATTATCTAAAATCAGTGTATATCACAATATGTATGGTATCGTGGCCTCTGTATGGTGTTGTGGTGTCGTGGGGTTGTGGGAAATACCCATTCCTAATAGGACTACACTGTAAGTGTACTATATACGTATTTCTGTATTTCATCAATATTCGATCTCACTTCATTATATTTGTAATGTCTTTGTTTCATGATTTCTTGCATTCATGTGCCCGACGTAAAGAGCTTTAAATCACTTGTGTTTGAAAGGTCCACAGTAAAGAAGTTTCCTTTGATATGAAATTACATCTGTAATTTATTGGTCTGGATTCATGGGTGTTCAATGAGATATCACACACACCCCTCTTTTATTGTGTCCGTGTGTTATGAATGTCGGAGTGCATGTGAAATGTTCTATATTTATCTCCCTTGCAAAGAGTAAACCCAATCTTACTGGTACTTCCCTTAATACACAAAGCTGGACTAAAGAACCAACATAAAACCCTGTACACAGTAAAGCCACATCAATAATCGTGTCACATGATTGTGGGGACTGTTTGTGTTGCAGTGTTTTCCCACTATAAGCTCGAGTGAACACAGTCAGCTTATGAGGAGAATTTCAGCACCCTGGAGAGCGACGCCACACACACACACACACACACACACACACACACACACACACACACACACACACACACACAGCACGTTACATCAGCCGAAGATGACAACTTAATGAAACCCACCTCTCAGTGATGAGGGCAGCCTGACCCCTTCTTTGAAGAATCAAGTGCCTCAGCTTTTGCAGAGAGGATAAGGTTTCCCAATTTTTACTTCACCTACACGACCAACATTTTGAATTAGACAGAATGTTCTCCTTTTTATCGTCCTTGTCCTTCCATTTTTCATTTTTATCATTTAGTTATTTCCCTTTTATTTCATTCCTAAAAAAAAAGAAATGAAATAGTTTGCAAGGGCGTCATGGTTCAGTGGTCCTGTGGATTGCAGCTTCAAGTCTAACGGCACATCCGGCCGGTTATCACAGCAGACATTAATCCCCATGAATTTCAGGGTCTCAAACCTCGCCTTGGACAAATGAAAGAATAGACGATAAGGATGTCCTGAGAGAATCCTGCTTACTTGGAGTCCTGCTTCACTCACAGCCATTTTGACTTCACTAAATGAAATGTTGGCCTGAAGTGACTGGGAAAAAAATTGGTTGTCAGTGTGTGTGATTGTTTTTTTTTCTAGCTACCTAGAAAGCCCCGGCAGTAAATGACTTCCTTAAGAAGACATTTTTACTACAGGTGGAAAAATGGTTATCATACAAGAGATGAGCATGACAATTGATCTAGTAGTGAAATGACAGAAAGTTGACCAAAAAAAATGTAATCAATGAAATGTTTAATTAGATTACTAGACAGCTATGCAAAATATTTTCAAAGATGAGGATTTGCAGACTGTTGTCTGTTTTGTATCAATGTGAAGATGTCATATTCTTCCTCTATCTGTTTTGTATTCTCTGACATTGGGTCGGCTAAATTGCTGGTTTTAGAACAAGGATTGAGCCCAACAAGGTGCTGCAAGAGAAGCCTGAGGTCTTGAAAACAGTGACACCAAAGAAAATCTGTGCTACGCCAAATAATGTTTACTTTTCAGAAAAGATATCTTTCGGTTCAAACTGGTCACAACATGTCAGAGAGGTCTCAGGTTTAGTTTTTTTGTTCAAATGCTTTTTCATCCAGAAAGATTCAGAAGCATTGATATAAATGTATATTCATAAATACAGACAGATTAGGCAGATTTAAAATTGTCTTTATGATAAATGTATTTCAAACACTAGAGTTTCTGTACGTCAGAGCAGAGTTTGCTTTTGTTGCTCTTATGTAGGTAATCCACATCGCTGTCAACATCTGTTACAGCTGATAACAGGTAGCGGCAGTGGCACCTGCACTGTGGTGAAGAGGGTAACCTCTGTTCTGTCTTGTGACAGCAAGTATTCCCAAACCGTGAGTGTTTTGTTGACTGCCCACGCAAAGTACGATCACTGCACAAGCCTATGTTTGAATGAAAATAGTATAGAAACATGAAGTTCTGGCAGATTTGTATGTGTCATATCTGAATTTCAAATTAGATATTCATGTTTAGTAGTTTCAAACTATGAAAAGAAAGGCAAGCAGCGAAAGACCAAGTCTATTGCCTTCTCCTCTAAACTGAGTACGTATTTATGTTGTTGTAGAGATGGATGAGAGTGATACTGTGAAGAAAATTATCAACAGTTGTCGACAGCAGCTCACAGTGTGCACAGATATAAAGTTATTAGTGGTGTGACGAGATCTCACCATATTTCTGGCCATGTTGAAAAATGTCTTCTGATATCAGTACATAGACGCAGAGCAGCGGCCATCATATATTTAATTCTCAACTTCAGATTTACATACACATGAAAGTCTGAGAGCTCTTTTTCTGAGCCCGTAAAAAACACGATTACGTCGTCAATGTATATGCCCCACCACTCCATCTTCTCTTTTAAAAGGGTTGTTTTCATAGAAAAGATGTTGTTCCTCCCAAGTTTGCATAATTTTGTGCAAAACACGGCTGTACCCTTTTCTTGTCTGAACAATTCATCTTGACATAAAAAGACACATTGGGCCTCTTTCACTAATATATGCATAGAAATGTTCTTACTCTGTGCTTGGTGCATAAAATAAGTGCATATGCAAAATCCCCTTCAGATTCATGACACCTGCGCACTGGCCAATTTTGTTCTCACCACCTTTCATATGCTAGTGAATCAGAATCATTCTAAATTGACAGGCGCATGCCCCCAAACTGCAATCAGCATACTACCGCCCCCCATCTCTCAATATAAGGACATCCGATTGGTGTACCAAGACGAGTAGCGAGGTGAAGACAAATCGAAGTTGCAAGAGATGGCCCCTAAAAGGCAAAAAAGAGCGAGGTGTCTGGGGGCTTAGATGCCGTTCAAGGTAATAACACAGTTGCAGCAACAGATGCCCTGGCAGTGGGAATCGGCTGTTTAGCCATTGGTCTCTCTCTCTTCAAACATGTTTGGACGGTCGGAAAGATGTGCTCTCTTCTGAAGGCACAGGCTTCAATTTGAGTCAGCTTCCGCGGACTTGTCCTTGAAAGAGCTGCCAGGGTGCGCATGTCCATGAAAGAGCTGCTGGTATGGGCATGTCGTATAACTTTGCGCCATGCTTTGCTCTAATACATGACATCAGGTTCTGGCAAAGCCTCACGAAATTCTCGCATTGTCTCGTTCAGAGAAGCAGGGAAACCACATCTGGGGATTACACTTACAACAGAAATTGCAAGAGGGATTCAGGTCGATTCGCCCTGCAAAGCACCAAATTTAACAATGTGTAAATGCAGCAATAACAAAAAACTGTCTGTCAACCCTGAGCGTGAGTTTGGATGAAAACTGATAAAGGAGTAAGGTAAATTGAGGGGCTCTATAATGGCAAAAAGAGCCAATAGACAAATAATATTCTTGCTTAGAATAAACATGTAAATGGTAAATATGTACTTTATACACATATCTACTGATTAAAACCATAAAATGACCTTAATTTATCATCAGACATTGAGGAAACATGCTATGTTGAAGTGCTGGCTAATCTGTCAACAACGCAGCAGCCAGTATGTCCTCCTAAGTTTCCATTCCAGGGCGGAATGGTTGGTTTTTGTTTTGACCAGAGAAGGTAAGGGGTTTTAAGGCACACCTATAAGGCCGTTGTGAACAACCCTCGGTTTGCCGGGCAAACGGCAAACCAACAGGTGTTGCAGCGATGAAAGCAGACAAGTGAACTGGTTCAGATATAACTCATTCTACCCGACCTAAAAAGAGACAGCTCCCTCCAATGTTCCGAATTTGAACTGCAATACCCATTCGAACCGCTAGGTGTCAGAGTTACGTATTGCTCCTTTGAACAAATAAATCACCTGATGATGTCACTTTTGTGTTTTGCCTGGCATTATTAGCTTTGGCTATAATCGTGCCCACAGCCCCCTAAAATGTTTCCAATGGACAAATAATGGAGTAAACACACACACTCTTTGTCTCAGTATGAGACAGAATTATGGGCTGTTGGCCATCTGCCAGTGATCTTAAGCACCACACGAAATCAATATTACAGGACTAGAATTCAATTTGACACAAACACATAACACCATAAGACAATCTTGGCTTACAGCAGCTGTGTGATCACCAACACCCCCATTACAACCAATAAAACCCCTCATATAACAAAACACTGCTCATGAAGCAAGACCAGGAACAGGGTGACAACAGTTCTGCTTTTTTTTTTATAATTTGCTGGAAAATTGCTAATATCCATTTATGAAAAGGACGATTTTACAGTGGTCCTTCATGTTTTCAATCCAACAGAGGAATTTATTTTCAATCTACAGCACTGCAGCCTTTTCTGCTCCACGATGCTTCATGAAATAAACCTCACATCTGTTGTCTGTCTTGCATGCAGAAATCCTGGTCAGAAAAGGGTAGTCAAGGCTTTGTTATTGAGTGAGACCATTTTTGTTCCTCTCGCCAATCGTGGCATGAAGGTCTATAAGCAGGTGTGGGTGCAAAGTGTCAAATCCCCTGTAAGAAGACTCTTCTGCCCCCAGCGAGAGCTATGCACCATCCTGCTCCTTTCATAATCAACACCCCTCTATTTTTCCTTTTCTTTTCTTCTCTTTTTTTTTTTTTTTTATTCCCAGCTGTCGTGTCCTAGAACCATCCCAACTTTGCACCTGACTCAAGGCAACACCACACTGTCAAAAACCCACAGGCTATCACTGTTCAGCATGTGCACACCAGTTTCCTCATTATAACCTTCCACTTATAGCCAAAGGACCAGCCCTCTCATTGCAGCTCACACAGGAGCGACATGTAACCAACTCCCACGCAAACAAGTAGCAATCCCCCTGAAAAAGTTTATGCTGTGTAACTGTGTTGCTAGAAGACACTAATTTGAATTTTGCATCAAGCTGCGACCAATGTTCATTTTTTATTAGCCCTTTATGTTGAACCAGGATAAGCCTCTATTATTTTCAGCTGTACCTACCTGTGTCACACCACCTGTCTCTAATTCAGTACCTCAGCTCAAAGAAAAGATTTGACATTTTGATTAGCAGGAGTTCATGCAACCCCAGAGTGTCTTACCTTGAAACAACCACCAGTGTGCTTTTTGATTCTACATACACGATATAGCATGCCCCATTTACAGAAACTGAGTCCTTGCCACATGAGCCAATATTTCAAATGAGGTCAATTGCATGTCATAACTACTCTCTATTCCCCATACCCATAATTCCTTTCTATCGTCACTGTCCTTTCCATTAAAAGCAGAATATAATCCTAAAAACACATGCTGCAGATATTGATTAGCATTTGAATTGGTTATAACTAAAAACTCTTCCAATCCCTTAAAAATTTCCAACAAAACCACGGCAAAAACCTATACAGCATAACAGTGGAAATTGTGTTAAAACTTATGTAAAACATCCGCTGTGACTTCATTATAATTTGAAAATCCCTTTTTTTCCTGCAAAGAGAGGCCAGGCTGCAGGGTCACAGTTAAACTTTGTTGTTCAAGAACACTTCAGCTGGGACAGATGCTCACAAGCACCACCAGGGTCTCAGCTTTCTAGAAATTGAAGGACGGTCTTTTCACTGTATATCCCTATCGCCTAGGAGGCACGTTTGACACATGCTGGCTTTACCGGCTTTAATTACTGTACGCGCACATGATTTCAAATGCAAGTTTTCCCTGATTCTCAATGAGCTGTCAGTGCTGATTACCGTAGAGCTGGGTATCAGTTAAGAGTTGGCAGACTGGATCTCATATCTCCTGGCAGGGTCCTGATGTCAATTTGCAGAAAAAAAGAAAATCTGGCAGGTCTGGTGGAGCTGCTTGACTCACAACAATCCGGATCCAGAGCCTGGGAGGGAGGGGGAAGGGGATGAAGTAGGGAGAGGGGACACGCTGAACAGAGACTAGAGTGGACTTCAGAGTGTGGTCAAAAAACTGTTAACAGTCCAAGCACTCGGTTCGCTGCAGTATGTCATAGCTCTGTACCCACCACTGCAATTTTATTTCCCAGTGGCCTCAATTTGTCAAAAGGGATTCTGTGCGTGTCAGGACTTCCCCTCATAACTAAGGGCAGTCTAGTCTATGAGAAAGAGAGGGGGGGGGGGCGCGCTAAACATCTGCAGCAAAACAGTTTTAATGCTAACACCCTTCTACTTAAGACAGAATAATTACTGTCAAACAACTGTGTCTCCCCTGCCCCCTCCCTCTCCCACTCTCTGAGTTGCTCGGGGGGTGGGGGGGGGGGGGGGGGGTTGGTGTGTCATGCCCGGCATAAATAGAAAACAGCATTTCCATCCGCATGGTAAACAAGCTGGCTAAGCTGTCACCTTACTTCACCCTTTTTAGGATATTTCATCTAGATGAGCAGATTCATATGCTTAATGCTGCACACGAGCATTTATCAAATCAGGCCGAGGTGTTAATTTCAACAAAAAGCAGCTGCTGCTTTCATGTATATGTGTTGTGATGGAACAGGGCACAGTGGAGGGGGCAGACACTTTTCATTGTACATGAATGGAAACAGGAGTCTTTTATCTTTGATGACTGAACGTATCAAACACATTACAAACATACACTTTTATGTGTTGCTTGTTTACTAAATCTTGGAACACTTTGATTGACTCTCCTTTGATGCACTAAAGGTGCACACCTGTTATACAGAAGGTGATAGAAACTTGATTCATCCGTTTTGCTCTTGAAGAAATACGACAGATAAAAGTGTGCCAGATGTGATCCGATGGTTACGAATTGCTATAAACATTTCAGTTTTACCGGTTGTTCTGTGTTATTTCATGCTAAGTAACTTAAACTGCTGGAAATGCCACAAATAATTCTCCAAATTCCATCACTGTGCTAAAACACCATTACTACCTCATAAAGCACATTTTTATCAATAAATCAATAACCTACTGTTTCTCCAAAGCAGGTTCTAGTACTACAAGGGATATGCCTTTTTATGTGCATTTGAAAATATCACTCACTCATGGTTTCAACAATGTCTAAACGATTAGTTTGATTTAAAAAAATAAAAACATTTTATATCCTGTCTTGTGAAAATTAGCTAACAGTTGTTTTAAAGGTTGCATATTTTGCAAAAGATACTTGACCATGTTTTTCTAACGGTAACATGTGTCCCAAGCCTGTCTACAAACCCCCCATTTAGGAGAAAGGTCCATCCACTTGAACCTTTGCCTGCTCCACTTTTCAAAAAAATGTGTGCTAAAACAGGCTGTTTGGAGATTTTCCCGTCATGACATCACAATAACAGTATCTCCTCCCCCAGGTGGGTGACACTCCCACAGCTAGTTGTTTGTTCTGTCCTTTGAGTCTGCCTTTCCACTATAAACAATAGAGGATGGAGCGAAAAAGCCCAAGCCACGTCCCCTTCCAGAGGGGCGTGGTCAGACACAGCTTATTTGTATTTAAAGCTATAGACACAGAAACAGCCTGTTCTGAGCAGGGCCGAAATATGGGGGTTTATAGGCATGATAAAATACAGGATCAGTGAGTTTTTGGCAAGGAACTTCACAGACATGTTTTGGGATCTTCTAGGACTTATTCAAAGTTGTTGAAAAGGAGGATAAGAAAGGCGCAGAAAGGCTCGCCTCGGGAGTAGCCTGATCCCGGCTGTCATAGCGGCCCTAAACAGAAGGCCTGGCTGAAACAGGCCACAGTGGAACTCTTGTCTTGTCTTACTCTGTGTTATATTCTGGGTTTTGTGTATGTATGTTCTTTGGTGGGACTTGTCTGTCTGGACAGTAAGCGGTGCTGTGGAAAAGAATTTCCCCATGGGGACAATAAAGTCAATTCTATTCTATTCTATTCTATTCTATAACGTGACCTTTAAGCAAACACACTTTGAAAGTGTTTTTCAGAAACAAGCTTGTTTTTGGTAAATCAGACACTGATGGTACAAAACTGTATTGTACCTCTACAGATATTTTTTTCCAGCAAATATTTTGCTCTAGTTGGAGGTTACTTGGCTAAAAAAGATATTTCAAAGGTGGTACATCATTGTTAAAGCACCGGAGAAACATTATTTAGGGATTTTAGACATATGTACTCATTATACAAAGTAGTACAATAGAAACACATCATTGAAACAGAAGCAAAACAAAACGTTCACACAAACATACTCAAACTGACTAAATACCACAAGTCAAAGAGTACAATACAATACAACTACATTTAAACTCATTAATGTGGCCATTTTCTCAGCATTGTTGTACCTTTTGTTTCCTTTTTATAAAAGATCCTGCAATGGAAATGTATTCAACACCTGAATAGGTTTCCAACCGAGATAGGAGACAGCAGTGATTGGACTATTTATGCAACTTCAACCTGCAATTTCCCTTCTGTAATTATTCAAATAATTTTCTCAAAAAATATCCCTTGAATCATTAATGCTTGTTTGCCAATACTGAAAACAACTGTCCTAATGTTATGCATGAAACAACTTTTTACATTTGCATGCGGAACAATTACAAACCTGTTGTTCTTCATGGTGAAAATCTATCATTCAAGTAATTGTCAACATTTTATTGCCGTGCTCTTTGCCAATTGTTGCCTGAACGCTTTGTTAAATTAGAACAGCCAGAACCTTCCAAAAAAACTGACAAATATGTAATCAACAATGGATATTTAATCCTGTGACGCCATGGCCAGTCACTGTAACACTCCAGCATAATTCTACACACCACTTGCACACAAACAACACAAACACGCAGAGGCACACAGAGACTCTTGCCTCCTGTCGAATCAGTTAACGGCTTCATAAACAATGTGCAAATAAGCCCTGATAGGAGCTGTAAGGGGTGTAAAACCCGACAGCTGTGTCGATATCTCCATCAGGATGGATTGAGAAGACTCTGCTGCAGATATTCTTCTTTTCAATCAAATTATTAGCCAAAGTAATCGCTGAACAACGCAGCAGGTAATCAGTGGAGACAGGATCATATGGGCTCCCGTTTCAGATGTGGTCTGCTGGGATACGACCTGCATTTTAAAGCTATCGGCATCAACAAAACGAAACAAAGCAACTCAACTGTTTGCTTTGGGGGTGCAGTTTGTGTACGGCAAAGAGGAACTGCTTAAATTGTGTTTGTTGGGAGTATTTTTTTTTGTCTGAAATCAAATCTTTTTCTCATTACAGAGTGAGTGTTAGGGAACTGCATATTTATAGAATGATGTTGGCCTTCTTTTTTTTTTTTAAAGAAAAGTCATCGTCTCATATTTGCTTTCAGAGATATAAACTAACTTCACTAAAGAACAACTTTTTGGATAACAAGCAGCCGTGTGAAAGGCTCGTTTTTATCGTGTTAAATGATGTCACAAAACAAATAAGAAGGCCTTTGATTCTTTTGTTTTAAAAACCACAGAGTTCGATCCTTAAATGCTTAAAAAAAAACATCAGTTCATTTCTCTAACTTTTTTTGTTACCGGCCAGAGAGTCTCCGAAAAATTCTCCCCTGACTTTGTGCAACTAATTCAGGATTTAAATGGGTCATAGAAATGTTGGTATCCTCTCTTTTTTCGCCTTTTTCTTCTTATCAAAAGATGTTACATCCAGTCTAGACAGCAGAGAGACTCTGAAATGCCTCTTGGTGAACAGCGAGGAAGAAAAGCTGAGTGAAAAGGAGCCCTCCATTCCTCCCAGAATAGAAGATTTGTGGTTGCTGCAGATTAAGGTGTCACCCACTGAAAACAATGCACTCCATTTTGTCCCCTCAGAGGCCCTGTATCTTCTGATAGAAACGATTTAAAGCCACTTCACTTAACATCCCATTCATTTATTCACTGCCCTTTTCTTAAAGGCAGGGGTGACTTCTGCAGAGGAACTTTTCTCTGATTGTTTCCGGATGCTACAATGTGTTATCCTTTAACCACATAAAGTTAATGTTGATAGCCCAAACCTGAAAAAAACCCACAGCCTTTGTCTGTGTCAATACTGACTCAAGGATTAAATTAAAAACATCTGTATTTGTTTGTTTTTACGTTTCCAGCTTTAGGGACACTGAATGCAGAATGACAGGGCAGAATTTATGGAGCAATGTGCTTTGATCTTGCTGTGTTGTCCTCATCTTTTTTATTACAGGAAACACCTGCCTCTCACACATTTAGAGGGAGATTACCCGCCAGCTTGTTATCTTTCCACCTTGTGTTTTTGCGTTACTTTTTACAGGGCTGGAATTTCAATGCAGGACCAGACACTGTGTTTGTGATCTGCTGGTTGCTGAAACAGATTCATTGTTCATTTGTTCCTAAATGTATTCTTTAAACCACATCAAGACCCTGCTCTCCTGCTCCGAGCGGGGGAGGATGTAATGACATGCTAAAGCTTAAAAAACAGGAAACATCAGCTCAGCAGCATTTACAGATAAATTAACTCAGTCAAATTTAATGAAAGGCATTGTCTATGGAAATTCAACACTGATTTGTACGGGTGCTAGCTTTTCCCCACAGTTTAAATGTGCCCCCAATATTCAACAACTGTCTTCAATGTAGCAGCCCTAGGTTTTTTTAATGATTGGTTCAAATAATCTTTAATTGTCTGGTGTCAGTTTAATTATTTTACTGCTAAGTTGGAGCCTTGTGTGATATTTAGGATTCTAGACCTAACTGCCTCCGACTGAACACCCGCAATAGTCAATGAGAGCGAGCAGACCGGGAAGCTTCACGCACCAAATGTTGCGTACTCTTGCAGCTCTGAAACACGGCAGCTTTTTATGGTATGTATTTTCCTGACAACCTGAAACAACTAAATAGTCCCTTTTCACACTTCATATTTTGTATGGCCTCCTTTGGCCTTGATAACAGCTTGCATTCTTGCTGGCATTGTTTTGATGTACTTTTCGACACTCTCTTTTGTTTTGACTTCCAAATAGTTTCTATCTGTTCCCACAGACTTTCTTTAGATGAAACTTTTGTGCGGTCAGTCTTTGAATCTACTAAAAGTGTTCAATAGGATTCAAATCCGGACTTCGACTTGGCCAGTCCATCAGTTCCAGTACTCCAGATTCCTTTTTCTTGGTCAAATAGTCTCTGCACAGCTTTGAAGTATGCTTGGGCTCATTGTCTTGTTGCTATATGAACCCAATTTCAAACTGAATTCCCATTTTTAAACCCAAATTTGAGCTGGCTCACTGGGCTTCTCTGAGAAGTCAGAAATGAATCAAGCATAACATTCAACCACTAAAACACATTTTTCTGTTCAGGAATGCAAGTAAAAAACTTTAATTTGACATTTTAATCAAGAAATAATAATGGGCTTTACTTTTTTTTTGTAAAACAGTACATTTGAAAATTCATGGATAACAATAATAATAATATTTAAGCATTAAAAATATCATTTTTGTTACAGAGCTTCTACATACTGATGTATTAAACATTACAGGAACATAAAGGATGATTTTGGTAATTACCAATGCTGTTCATTTTATGGCAGCTGTGGCATAGGTGGTGCTCTAATAAATGTGTTAAGCACTGTATATAAAGGCAAAGAGTAGACAATACTGTCTTATATCAGGCTATCCAATTAGTGTAAGCAAAACTGATATTCTAGTTTTCTAATTGATCTAGCAGTAAAACAGCTTTTGTGCAGCATTCACTCATGTAGAAACTGGACACTGCAGCACCACATTATTCTGATGCCATCTTGGCTGTTTTGGGACTTGTAGAAGAAAAAATCTGGTACTCTTTTCTGGGCTGTTGACAAGCATCCACTTGATCCCAACTCTAATAGCTTAATTGCCAGGATTAATAAAAGTAGCACATTACAATCATCTTTTTTCATATATTTTCTGTCAGGCAGGATGGACTAAAGAATTCTGTAAATGGGGCGTGAACAAGAGGTCCCCGACAGCCCCTTTAGATTTTAATGTTGATACAAAACGAATGTCAGACTTTCCAGCAGATACGTCCGCATTGCGTGTACGCTCTGATGGAATTAAGGGGTAAAGATCCATCAATTAATACGTTTATTTGTGTTTCTTTACAGAAAGTTTGCATTTTTAAAGAATAACTTTAAAAAATACTTCTAATTCATTCATGTTTTTTATATATTAAAAGCACAATACTTAAGAATTCTGTGTAAAGTTGCATTCAAGTGCTTTTCCTGTTTTGTATTTAAATTTGTTTATATCTGGGGGGCTTGGAAGCTCCTCAGGGCTAGTTGCTAAATAATATCATCTATCCCTCTACAACATCATTTTATGATTCCAGCAGTCCCATCTCACCTCAAACAACACGATAAAACAATTAACTTGAGTCATCCCTTTCATCTTCAAGAGATTCCTTCAAATGTTTAAGAAATCTCCAGAGATGTTTTTCCTTGAAAAAGAGCATCACTCCCTCACAATTGTAAAGTTTGCATTGTCTTACTGATGTGCAGTGTATGCACGGGTAGGCGGAAAATCCCAAACCAAATTTTAGCGAGAGGGATTGTGAGCTCATCATCAGGGAAAGGCGATGGTTGAGATTGATTGTGCTGCATCTTTTGCAGGGAAAAAAAGGAGTTTTCTTGGCAGCCCACATTGAGTATTTCTCATAGGAAAATCATTGTTTGCTCTGAAAATAATACATCTATAGCTGGGAACACTCGCTTCAGGCTGCAGAGTGTGTCAGCCAACAATCTTAAAAGTGTACAGAGAGTTTGACAGTGATGTAGTTAAACTCGCTGCCAAACTTGCTGACCTACAAAGCACACCGCCTGCTTGTTAATGTTATTTGTTATCTGCCACTTACTTCCTGTGAAATATTTACACGCCACATACATCTCCCATTGTCCCCCTGCAGAGAGAGAGAAAGAGGGAGAGAGTTGAAAAAGACAAAATAAAAGGACAAAGTATTAGAGTGACCTAAACAATCAGCTATCTCATTTCAGCAGCCTATATGTCAGTCTTATCTGTCCCTTCCCACTACAACCACGTTAATGATATCTCACTGGACCCTGCCAATAGTTAGAGCACATCAGTTGAACTAGGCCCCATGCTTTGTAGATCTCATTTGATTTTCACTGCTGATAGTGGCTGCGGCAATTTATGCCAGCCCTCATTCAAGTAGATTGAGATCAAAGAAGCTTGTGGTACCCCTCCCCGCGCCCCCAGTCTCTGGTTTCATCAGATCTGCAACAGGACTCCTTACAGAGGCTTCCTGATTCACCCGCTGAGGCGCCAGGGTCAAAATCCATTACTGCAGAGCAAATGTGGACTGAAAATCTTAAGTGTAACAGCGGTGCCTGAGAAATTTGCATGTATTTACATGTTTATCATGGCAAAATGAGTTCTTCCAATCTGCCCTGATCAGACGCGATTGTAAGAACAGAAGGAGGACGCAGTGTGACGTGTGTGTTTTTTTTTACTATCGAGAGCCAAAAAAAGACGGGCTGAGTCGTGGTGATCATCTTCAGGTGTTGCGGAGCTGTAGGAATGATTGCATCACTTTATGCAGATTACTACAGTGTTACTGTTGACAAGCTTATTACGCCTTTAAAATCAGTTCAGATCAGCACCTAGTGCATTACAAATCCTTAAAGGGAGAAACTATTTTTATTTAACGTGTCCTTAAATGTCACTTATTAAGACTATGCATCTATAAAAGATTGTCTCCAACATGTTATGCCTTACAATATATCAACCAATTAGATTTGTTTTCTCACTAACGGTCTACTCATTACCACTGTGTTTTTTTTAATCAATCCGGCGGCACAATTAAATTAAAATGTAACAACAAACAGCTTCCATCGAGTAGTTATGAGCATGCCCACTCCAAACAAATCAGTACAACTCTAATTTGATTTTTTTTACTTCAAGCTATTATTTATTTCCAAACAATCATCATGAAATGGATTTTAATGGCGGCTCCTTAAAAAAACAAGTGCAGCGGAGAACGCTTTAAGAAAATGACACGCACCAATGGCTCACATGAAAAAAGAAAGATGAATCAAAAATGATGGGTCGGAAAGCTGTAATGATTTTAAAATGATAACAGGAAATAATGATTAGAGTTCAAATAGCGATGGGATGGTATCACTTGTTCCGGTGTGTGGTATTGGAAGTTGATTAAACAGCATTTCAAACTGGAGTGGCATAAAAAAGGCAATGTCAATATTAGGGCTGGTTCAAAAAATCGATTCATCAATGCATTGCAATTATTATTTTCCTAATTCCGAATCGATTCAAGGGAAATCCTGAGATCGATTTTTTTCGTTGTAATGACGCCCCTCTCCACTGGGGGCACTGTGGGTGCTGTGAATTCAGCTCAGGCACAAATGTGCACTTTAGATCATGCTGTACTTTAATGTTTTATTATTTGTTTATTAAAGAATAATGCAACTATAAAATACATTGTTGAGTCAGTTTGTTCTGAACATATACAAATAATGCACACATAATTATTTAACAAATATCAGAAGGTACTGGGATGAGTTATCTGGGTATTCCTGACATCTGTATTATTAAATCGATATCGAAGCATAATGATCAATATCGAATCCGATCCATATCGTATCGTGACCCAAATAATTGAAATCGAATTGAATTGTGAGGTTGTGGACCCAGCTCTAGTCAATATGCAGTATACTTCATGTAGCAGGTGTAGTACTTACCTTCTTGGCTGGTTAAACATTAAATTTAGGTCAACATGTTGTCTCAGGCTGCGTGTATTTATGAGACTTTAACATTTTGGTATTTAAAAAATGAATGTAAAAGTTGAGCTATCAGTATATTCATTTGAGACCAGAAGAGTAAAACAGTATTTTTACACGGAAAAAAGTAGAAAGTAGAGAAAACAGTTGCTTTGAAAAAAATACAAGGGGTGTTGAAATTATTGGTTTTTGATGCATCGCATTGCGGACGATGCATCAAGTCGATGCAGTGACAAAACACAATCCATTTTTGCTTGTAGATTTTCCGGCTGCCGTTGTACCTACTGTATCATTTATTTATTTTGGTTTACGATTTAAAGACATTTACGATGACATTAATTTCTAAAGCACTTTCTAAATAATCAATCAGTCAATCTATCTGAATGCTGGTCTTCATTGATGAAAAAGAGGCCATGTGCACTATTATGGAAAATTGAAGACGCGAATCCATCGTGATGCATCGTGATATCGAATCAAATCAATCGTTGTCAGGATCGATTGTGATCAAATTAAATCACAAGAGCAGTGAAGATGCAAAGCCCTACAAACATATCATTCTGTGGATGTTTTCTAAAACATAAAGATTGTGTCTGAAGGCTTGTTTAAGTTTAACTGCGAAGGATTATCTTGCACAGCACAACACAAAACAGTGCAAAAACAACAAAGCAACATTCTGATGCTGTGACACTATAACAAATGTTAACTAGCCACAGATATTGCCCATGTGACTGACATGTAGGGTAAGAAATGCGGATGTAAAAAAAATAGCTTTGACGATCTTTCTCAGAAAGCCAAAACCACAGATGATGGCAGCGAGAGTGAGACCGCTTACATGTGTGGCTCCACACTGACTAGAGAAGGCATACAAAGCTTTGAGCTGACAAAGCAGCCAGCAAGGATTACATCCTCAAACAGGCCAACACATCAATGTGTGCTAATGTAGTCATAATATCCACTTCATCGAAAGGAATTCAACCAGGCCTTACAACAGTCCCGTCACGAACACTGTTACATTATCCACACCACAATTTAGCATCTGATACAGATGTTATTTCTGGATCCATTTTCCTCACGTCTAGCCTCCTAACGAGAGCTCATCACACCTTCACTGTGAAAACCTCATCTGCTGAAGAAAGGAGCTGTGGTGCAAGAAAGAGCAGCGAGGAAATCTCTTTTATTGGATCGGGTAACACAAACCTGATTATTTACTCTTGATGTGTGTTGCATTGGAAGCAGTACACACAAAATGAAGTGTTTTAGAGTTAACCTTCCAAATAACTGTTTTTCATTTTTCAGTTCACATTTTTTTGCAGCAAAGACACAAAACAAATAGTCATCAGTGACAGCATTCCCAGGGATTTTTACATCCACGTTCAGTTTAACAAAGCAAGGCCAAAAATGCTGTTCATTGTTAGACTAATTACTGCAAGTAACGCTTTTGTTGGCTGCTGCTGTAATTTATTAATATCTGTAAAAATATGCAGATGAATATTCATTCCTGCCTTTGTGATGAAACACTAATAACATCTGTTAAGTCTTTAACAGTGGGGCTATGTTCTTTCTTAGAGCAGATGCTCGAGCAGTTTTGTCAACAAAGCACACCTCTGAAAAGGAAAAAATAAACAAACACATGTGCCAAATGTTTACCTGGTATGTCTACAGGGGAGTTATAAAAGCAGGAGATTGCACCAGACAGTGCAGCCAAAGAGTCTCATCGGAGGGAGGAAAGCTGCTCTGAAAATGCAATCTTGGTAATTCAGGGCAGTGATGAAGACGAGGCAGCATGATTTAGCTTCCCATTAGCTCACAAATGCACACGCCCACGCCTCTGCACACAAACACACACTGTTAAGTATTTTGTGTTGTTGAGAAATTGCTCCCTGAGTTTGTGCACGTTCTGATCCCTGTAAATGTGGCCGTTTATGGCAGGTAATAGCATTGTTATTCAGCTCATTGCCAGCAATAAATGGAGCGACTCCATCAAAAATTCATTGATTTCTAAAAAAAACAATGTGCCCGTATGAAGGGAAACAAAATTGGTAACAGCAATATGCGCAGTAAACTGATAACCTTACCTGTGTGCTTGTGTTTGAAAAAGCTGCAATATGAAGCAGAGCTGCTCTGTTCTTTTTCTCCAATTTCCCCTCACGCTTCAGATTTATCTTCTTATTTTCTGAGATACAAACTTTTCCATCTTGCACCGACTTCAAAGAACATCACAATAGAGATCGGAGATAAAAACTTACTTGAACCTGTTTTGGAGTGATGGAAACAACACATAAAAATTGAGGAAAGCTTTATCTGTTTTTCACTTTTTAAAGTGAGAAGAAAAGCCCGTGTTTGACTTTTAGGTCTCTCTCTTAACTTGTTCCGAGGTGTCACATTCAGCTCAACCTTTATAAATGTCAGGTGTAACCTGCAGGCCACAGTAAAATAGGAATTCAGTGGCTGTTCTGTTTTGTTTTTTTTCCTCACACAAAGTGATGAGGGTGTTTGGTTTTTTTTGCCCCTGGTGGATCAGCATGCATTGATGGTTTTAATTTTAGCTTTATGAGGATAGTTTTTATGAGGACACTAAAAGCTGATCAATATTGACAGTTCATAATTCAAGCATCCTGCAAATGTTCAACTGTAGTCAAAACATACACAAACAGGCAGCAGGGAGATATTCAGAGAAGTCGTTTGTATAAATTGTTGCATGGTTCTCCAGCTGTTAGCTGTCAGTCTTAATTTGAGGTACGAGTGCTCAAAGGGGAATTGTTTTTTATTTTAAAAAAATATCAGTCATACAGAACTCTTCAAATCTGTCCACAAATGCTGGAAATCTTATTTGATGTAATACTCTTGTTTTGGATGCAACAATTTATGGTAAATGGTAAATGGACTTGAGCTTGTACAGCGCTTTTCTAGTCTTCCGACAGCTCAAAGGACTTTTACACCGCAGGTCAGAGGTCACACCGCATTCACACAGTGATGGCAGAGGCTGCTATGTAAAGTGTCCATCAGTATTAACTAATCCATTCATGCACATTTATACATCACAGACAAAGCAGCAGGAGCAACTTGGGGTTAAGTCTTTTACCCAAGGACACATCGGACATCTGGCTGCACGAGCCTGGGATCGAACCCCCGACCATCCGGTTGAGAGACGGCCGACCCTTCCAACTGAGCCACAGCCGCCCCATTTACAGCCTTTAGTCGTCCATTTCTGCAACAAACACAATGATGAGTTTATTATTTATTAAAACGATGTTGTTGTTTATTAAAGCAGACACTGATGGGGCAGTGCTGAAATGCTCATAAGCTTTTTTTTAGCCATTTGTTTGATTTAATGTTTTAACACACCAAAGCTGTGTTTTACAACGGAATATCACTAAGTGGAAAAAAGTATTAGCACTGACATTTTTTAAATTGAATATTTGAATGAAAAAATCTTAAAGGTTGTTTTTGCTTAATAAAAAAAGAAAAACCACAACAATGCTTAAAACTTGATTCATCCAGGCAAGTTTTCCTTTTAACGCAACGAATGATGAAAAGGTGCAGAGCTATGGGTCACATTCAGCATCACTCAAAATGTTATTCCTACACAGATTTCACGCTCCAGTCTGAGCAGCAAACACGAGCGGGTTAGTCATATTTGAGCCCTAGGCTGTCGGTGCTTGACTCCCTTTGCACAATCCCCATGTTGTCATGTTGTCAACAAACTAGCATCTGAGGTCTCTGAAAATCCCTTCTTACACTGTACTATCATCACACCTGCCAGAGGGCATGTTGCAGCCGCAGAGCCCAGAGACTCTGACTGTATGCCACATTTCAAAGCAGGATACAACGCGGCTGAATGGAGGCGGGAGGTAGGGAGGGTCTGTGGTCTCACAGGCGGGGTGTGGTGACCCGTGGAACATGTATCATAACTGATTTTCTTTCTTTATCCCTTTGGTTATCCCCTCATGAAAGCTGTAAATGATGTGCAGGCCAGAGCTTATCCAGGCGCACATCGAGGAGCAGGACACTGCAACAGGGCTTGTGGAGATAGTCAAGGGTCTTGATTCACTAACACCACCTAGACTAAGCTTATCAGGCTCTGCAGATGCTGCTACCAAAAAGCGATCATTCTTCCATTGGTTCTTTATACATAGCCGGTGTTGTGGTGTGATCCAGTGATGAGAACAGTTCAAAGGAAGTGCTTATTTCACAGTACAGGAACACTAGTTTTCACATGTAGAAATCTGTATTATACAACCTCAACATGGCAGGTGTGGGGCTGGATTTATCATAATGTATTGTATGCACTTTGGTACAGCCATAAATTATAATAAAGAGTTGTTATAATAGCCATCATACTTTAAAGTACAATAACATCTACAATTATATTCCTAGCGACTTGTATTTTTACATGCACTGTGTGCTATCCAATTATCTCCCCGTGACACAGATGTATCCCAAAGACTGAAACAGACAATTAAAAGCAGGATTCCTAATGCATGTATGCATTTATCTAAATCATCCCGTCAGCTGGCTTTCCACATTGGACTTCGCCTGTGTGGATAGTTAATGGATACTCGTACTTTCATTTGCTAATGTCTACACTGCTAATAATTCAACAGCAATTATGGTGGAATGGATTCATGTGTTTGAAAAAAACTGTGGCGTCGTTGACATCCCCAGTAATGAGCTTTGTGCATTTATGAAGAGGAATTGATCATAGTTGTTACCACAAAGCGTTCAGAGCCAAAAGGTACAAAGACATTTAAAGTGATGATTAGAGGTGCAGCATTATTCACATAATGAAACTGCTACTTTGAATCATTTTTGTTGCTGCAGAAGCCAAAGGCCATTCTTTAGCATGAATTCACTTACAGCCCATTAGCGTCCAGTTTGGGGCTGCCTTGTTGTTCCATAGCCATGATGTCGACGCCTCAGCAAATGCAGTAATTATAGATTTGTAACTTTGTTGGGACTCTAAACTAAAAAGGCACATAACATTGAACCAGGGCACCAGAATGGGGATAAGGTCACAAACCACATGTTTTAGGTAATTGCCAAAAGAGCAAAGAAAAACGGCTTGGCACAAAGTTTCCAAGCAGATTTATTTTACATGCAGAGGCCATTCAAGAGCCCGTTGGGGCCCAAGGCAAAAATCAGCTGGGGGGGGGCCACGAACCAGCGTTGAGCAGGGCAATGAGAGTGAATGCTGTCAAATGGGGCTCTCTTAGGGAGGTTTCCTACTAGGGATGTAACGATTCACTCACCTCCCGATACGATACGATTCACGATACTGGGTTCACGATACGATTCTTTCACGATTTATTTTACAAAATGAGACTGAAGAAAAATTATAACTAAAAAAGATTCCTTTAATTTTTTCATGAAAGCACTAATGCACCTCGTAATCTTTGGCTCTTACACTCGTTTGGGTGAGCGGGGCTACAAATCTGTTTGTTAGTATAGTTTGGCTTCACAGCTGCCATAGTAACGCCTGCTTGTTACAACCAACCGCCTCTGCTCTACAGCTGCTGACACTCATCACATGCAGGGTCCCAAATTAACTTTTTTACTTTTTGAATGAAAGAATTCACTGGTCAAACATATTTTTTAACAGCAGAAATAACAAATAGGGTTTTTGTGTCACATACACATCTGTTACAGTACATTTAATTGAGAAGGCATTATGTTCTGTTGAATCAATCACAGATTTAAGTCACAGATTCAATCATTTTATCAGATCAGGGAATTGAGAAATTAAAAAATATATTTGCTGGCCTTTATTTTTTAAATAGGTATACCCAGACCTGCTCCCCTCTGAACCCCCCTGCATTACAACATTACAGACTAAAAACTAAAATCCTTCAGAGAATAATACATTATTATTCCACAAAACAAGTGTTCTCTTGATTTAGCTTTGACATTATTAGACACTTATACAATATAGTCAGCCTGCTCATTATTAGACGTGTGTGTATCTCTGACTGCTCCTGCTGCGCGTGCATTTAGCGCGCACTATATCTGCAGTGTTTATAACGCAGCGCTGTTTCACAGAGTCTGAGTGGAGACGTTCACAGACTGAGACTACAGCAGGTGAGAGGACGTTGCTATCGTTATGTTAGCTGCAGACGAGTGAACGGAGAAAAGTCGAATCGACCGTTTGACCGGATCACATGTTCCCGACTCGGTCCGTACGGATCACGGATCAACTGTAGGCTACGTGCTGATGCACTTTAAGTTACAAGGGGCGCGCGCGCGCTGTGTGTGTGTGTGTGTATGTGTGTGCGCGCGTTTGCGCTGAAATTGGTGTGTCTCAGGCAGCGTGCTCCGCGATGCTCTCAGTCATGACAGCAGAGAGAGGAGCAGGGAAAGCCGGCTGCAGCTAAATAAAACGTGCTTAATACTCATAGCATAGTTTTTATGACTTTCTGGTCAAATATTTACCCGCCCTGTGGCAGATAACCCTCTGAAATGTACTCAACAAACGGAAAATCTACCCGCATTTGGCGCTTGGCGGGTGTGGATTTCGGACCCTGTTACTGCGATTCATTTTTCAGAGAATCGATGTGAACCTTGACAGCTTTGAATCGATTTTTAACTGCCTCACGATTAATCTTTACATCCCTATTTCCTACTGTCATTGCAAAATTTGCACATTATGGGTCGCTGCTTTAGTTCAAATTTTGTCAGCCCTCTGGGGCCCCCTACTGAGTCCAAGAAGAATGTCCTCTGGGGACCATAAAGTATATCTTGATCCAAGCAGTTGCCTGCCTTGACTGTTGACAAGCAGCGTCTCTGGTTACATGATACTCAACATGTCTTCCCTTTTATCCATAAATAGCAAGAAGGGAAGAAAATTGGCTCCTTTAGGAATATTAAACATACTCTCCTTTACTCAATTTATTCTTTTGATTCTGTGCAGCTGCTGCTCATTACGAACAAACTTTAACGTTTTTAAAAACTTGTTTGTTACGATGCCAATATGTGAAAGGCTAAAATCAGTTTAAGAGGTTCTCTTATCAAAAGAACTTTTGGAATATGGAGCAAACTTTCAAGATGTACAAAAAAAAAATTGGGATAATGTCGGGCTGAAATGCAAGAGAAGCCGACAAACATGATTAGACAAAGACAGAAAAAATGTTTCCACTGCACACTCACAACATTACAAGAAGAAGAAGGAGATTGAGGCCAAAACTACTGTGATAATATCCCCCACAAACCTGAGGAAAGTGGTGATTATACTGAGCACATTACAGGGTTTCACACTGTCTCAGAAGTTCCTTGCTGACTGCACTGGTCCAGAAATCAGGACACAGCATTTGATCTTTCAGCTGAAGAACTGCTGTGGGCATGAGCAGCAGACTGTGATGAGAAAGTTTGATGTGAATAAAGAGGGGGTAGGGCTCAGAATTTTTCAGTTGACAGCTGTCCAATATTAAGTTGTAACTTCTCCATTTTTTTTTTTAAGTTCAGGGCCACACCAAACATCTAAATCAAACTAGATATGTACAATATTTCACTTGTAAAAAGCACATTAGCCAAAGTATTCCATTTGTGTCAGTTGTCAGCCAGACATTTAAATATTCAAGCTGACTCTATTCTCATTTTTTAGAGCAATGACTTTTTAAAAACTATGATTTAATTGAGATAGAGCTTTATTCTGCCTGCATGCTCCAACTAGCAGCAGCTTGAACAAAGAACCTTAGTCCCAACAGAGGCATCTAAAAGATATTGAGTCACACGTGGATTATTTGGCTCATTTGAAAATGCGACAATGAACTCCTAACCTGAGAACAGGCTTAGCAGCTACACATTATGCTATAGAAGAAGCAGCCACCCTGGATGACTAAGTATGTATGCAGAAGAAGAGGGTCAGATAAACATTACTTTCAGGCATGCTACATGTGAAGCTAAGAGGAAAAGAGCTGTTGTCCTCTGTTGAGGGTAATTTGGGTCTCAGTATAATCTTTCGGCTGATTAACACAGGAATTATTTTAATTATTTTGACCTGGTTTGTAAAGTTTACAGCCTGCCATGGTATTGCGCCTGGATTTCTCTGTGAATAATGAAGCAGCTAAAAGGTAGAAGGTGCAGAGATTGGATAGAATGAATTGAATTCAAATCATCTTTGTCTCCCGATTAAAGCTGTCAACTTTAACAGAGCAGCTCAGAAGGTTTAGTTTCACTATTCAAGCACAAATTAAGTATGAATAATCTTTTTCATTCTCATTCAGGATGGTGGTGTCCTCATGAGAAAGAAGTATCTCCCAAGCTGGGGATTTATCTTTATCACACCAAAGGTTAACATCGCCAAGTTCATATCCTGGAGGCAGAGAGTTAAATCTGCTACAACAATGACAGGAGTTTTATAAAGCGTTCTGTGTGTAATCACTTTAATGAAAATATTAAATAGGAATGACATGAGGTCTAAGACTGGAGGCTCTGAAGACTCTGACTCACCGATGTAGACCAGGGCTCGGAATCCCTGCAGCCGTTCGGCTTCTTTCAAACGTACAAAGTTTGCAAATCAAATACTTGTTTTGTTTTTTGCATCTTGAATACTTAAACTGAATCTCTGACTATTTCAGGAGAGCATTTACCAACACATTGCAATTCAGAAAATAAACCCACATTGCTAGCTTCATTTTTAGAAAATGTCAGTATAGGACATTATTCTGTTTCTGACATTGAATAATAAATGAGTTGAATTTGATGATGTAGCGCTTCAGTCCATTCAAAACTATCATGAGCCAAATGTTATTAAAAGCTGACAAGTGCACTGATTTGAAGGTGGATATTGCAAAATCTCCTTAAGAACTGTATCCGTGATTTGTTTACCCAGCAGGGAATCTTTATAACATTGGCATGTTATTGATGCCCACACTGAGAGGTCTATAGTGTTATAATAATCAGGTGTGAGCTTCAGATGAGTTCTTCTGCTGATTCAGGCCAATAAGATGACAGTTTTTGACTATTCAGCTGATCTAATGAAATTCTGAATATTTCCTTCAAGTCGAGCTCTAATATGAAAATAATTCCTGCATTTACAGTGATGAGACAGATATACTGTTTTCACTGTATCAGCAAACTGTATCAGCATTGGCAATGGGCCAGATAAAGATGCCAGCATAACAGAAATCTGCATATATCCAATAATGTGCATTTCTATTATTCATGTTATGTAACTACACTCTGATGATCAGCCGCAATGTTATGTATACCAACAACAGTTTACAGCCTACGTCCTTCACTCTCTCAGGTATCAAAGCATTACCTTGAAAAGAACATGTGGATTCTACTTGTCTGGCAAAAAATATCTCCATAAAACATTTGTCAAGTCATTTTAATGCAATGCTGCACATTATACCTTTAAGTCTCACAAAAACTGAATTCCTCCCTACTTGAGAGTGCCTGTGGGTATTTAGTCAGTTGATAATTATTCTAGCAGACATCAAGCGACAGGTGCAGGAATTAAATGCAAGCCAGGAGTTAAAAAATGAAAAATATCCTAAATCTGTAATCTAGTTCTGTGCTGGTGTCAGGTGCTTTATTTGAGCACCGTGTAGTTATGAATTTAAATACTATGAATATTCACTCGTAGAGAATACTAATCAGTGCAAACACTGATTCTGAGGGATTAGCAGTACGCCATCATGAGTTATTTCCCACTGACAGCAAGCTGATCAAAGCGAAGGAATGTGAATATTAAGTCAGAAGGAATACAAAAACATTTCTGGAGGTTCTGCAGGATGATGGGGAAGAGGTTTGAGCTTTATGAGGCATTCATTATCCATTCAATTGATAATGCATGTATTCCAGGAAATCTGAAGTATTCATTAATGCATTTACTTTTTGAGAAAACAACAGCCCAGCAGATAGCGAGATAACAGCTGTACGCAGCGCAACATCCTGTAGTTCATTCTCAGTGAGAACTCAAAAGAAAGACCGAAATGCCTTCAAGATGTTTCGCTGCACAAAGTGACTTCACAGAATCAATATGCTAACTGAGATAAGGCTTGACCTTGCACTGTCGGAGATTGCTGGACCAAATCCATGCCTAGAAAGAGCCCCACACTGTGAGAAACCGTCTTCTCCAATAGCATGTGTCTATATATGTGCTATATGTTATAGATTGGGAGAATCAAACCTTACTCTAGAGTTGAGGGTTTTGTGTGAGAGGCCCTCAGATTGCTATGATCTCATCTCTTCTCTGCACAAAACCGTACAATGGAAATGCTGAGACAAAGATGAATGACCTAATCTCATTTCATTTTAGAAGGTTGGCCCCCTTTTTTCTTTTTTTTTTCTCCATCTCTTGGGCCCCTGGCCAGCTCCGGACCACCAGGTGTCCCATCCTCCCTCTCAAAGTGAGCCAATGTGCCCCCATTTTACAAGACATTTGGAAATGTCACAGCCATTAGCAGTCTAAAATCTTACCTAACCTATCTTCTGCAGGGGGGGAAATGATAAAGACAAGCACACATGAAGTGATAGTGTAGATTGTACAGTATATTACTCGACATCTCTTAATCCGGAATCCTCTAATTCATCTATAACAGCCATTATTAGCCGTCTTTACACAGCATAAGCCATATCAAATCCAGCTAGGATAATAATGTAATTTGGCATAAGCAAGATAAACTAAGTGTTTTGGCAGAGGGCCAGCTTAAACCTGTTTTTTTTTTTGCTGAGGAATTCAATTTGGCATTATGCCACATGTGAACACTGCCCGTGATTTACGCAGTCCTTCCCCTTGGCGCATGTATGAACACAATCATTTACGCCTGCAAACGGGTGGCTGGTGACACATTTCTGAACATAAATTTGTGCTTCGATTGCTGTAGTCCAATTCTGGGCTTTTGTAAGGCAGGCAAAAAAAAAACAAGGACCACTACTACAACTTTCCACTCTAAAACTATAATATATAACGGACAAGGCTGGGAATATTATTTCACGCTCGATGATGCAGGACTGTGATTGCGGTGTGACAGCTGTAAGAATTCTGGGCCTTGCCACAACAAATAAAGACGGGAAGTGACATATCCATTATGTCTGTCTGAGCCTGGGAAGTGACCTTTGTAACTCATACTGGTCCTGCACACAGATAAGAAAAAGGAGTGCAAATTCCTCCATCTATCAATCCAATGTCCTTTATGCGTCTGAATAATTAGAAAACAGGATTAATGTCAAACAAAATGCTAAAAAAAGCCTTTTTCTTTTACCTATTCCATGTTCACCCTGCCAGTAACTGTAAGAGAATTCAGGGACATGCTACAGTCTAAATCGTATGTATCTGGAGGAAATTTGGGGACAGAGACTCGATGTGCATGCCAGAAAGAGTAAAACCGCTCAAAGTGAAACCGTCAAATCCCTCTATGGGGCTGCAGTGAGGATATGCTAACTCAGATGAATGTAAGAGAGCTGTTGCTCTGCCATGAAATCAGTTTACCTTCTATAGTTGCAACTGTCTTTCAAACATTCCTTTCTACTCCAAGAGTTTCTGGATGCATAAGATCCCTGTGGAGGTCGAATGTAGAGCACATTGAATGGGAATTCCATGAGTGATATTTTTAGTGTGAGTATGGTTTGATGTTTCACCACCAATTAGGAGAAAAATCAGCACTGAATCAGCTGACTTGAAGGGCTGGTTGTTTGGAGTTACAGCAGCAAGGCCAAGAGGTAATTTGACTAGACGCACATAGGGCATGCTAATGACAGTCTGTGCTTCATTACCCCAGCCTGTGACTGCACGGCAGAACAGAGTAATACTGAACAGATCTCTCTATCATCCTACCTTTTTGTACGACTTAAGCTCCCTCCTGCATCAACTTCCTCTCCAGTTTGGTGCATAATGTTGTTTGCATATCTGAGACCGACTGAGAATGCCACTGCAATGTCATTACGACTGCCGTGCCACTTCATTTACCGAGCCTTGACTCCACAGCGATACGTTGGAATGAGAGGCCCTGCTGCTGAGGAGATCGAGATAACAGGATGATTCATAGTCTTTCAAAAGAGGTCAAAGCTTCCTGTGCTTTCTACGACGAGAATTTGGGATTCCCTCAGTGCACGCGGCGAGGGCGGCATGCCAAGCGTCCCCGTTGGCATACAAAATTAGCTGTGGTGAGGATGAGGACACCTTGCATGATCCTGCATTGCAAGTGAAGTCTTTTTGATCAGCATAATTTGAACAAGGTGCGAAGACTCAAACCTATAACATCAGTTAAATAATTAACACCCCCCCAAAAAAATGACATCAAATACATTTTAAGCAAGAGCTTGACCAGAACAGCAAAACTTGCATGAAGTAAGACACATGTTGTGTAGGAGGATTCTAATAAAACAAGGGGATGTGAAGGTTAACTGTGAGTGCGTCCCTCCATCCTTTCTGTTTCTAATTACTGTGCAAGAGCGTGAGAGAGTGGCGCTCCTGATTGCAGCTGCCTGGTGTCTGCAGCAGAAACCAAATCTTCTCTGCTGTCTATTATAATGAAAGTGACCAGACCTGCTGGCACCGTGTCAGTATTTCTTCAAGGGGAAAATCAGACTCTGCGACAGCTTCTGAGTTTGAGCTACCCACTCCTAATGATTTAAACACCGTCTTTATTTCGAGATCATAACTAAAGATAGCCCCTGGGGCATATTGCTGTGTTAACAACGTCGGCATGTGCAGGGGTTGCACTCATGCACATCGCAACACTTGTAATAAACAATCGGGAACATTAATTAAAGCTCAGTTTTAATGACACTGTCACTGGCGACTTGCTAACAACATACACATCGATGTACTGCTCATAGGTACCTTATCACTGGCAGCTGGAAGCCATGGGAAACAGGATATTTCTGGTTTTTCACAACACAGTGTGGCGTTTGATTGGTGTCTTATTCGGAACTTTCTGCAACTGATAAATACTTTATAACACAAATGTCTATTTTGTTTTATCTTTATGTAATTGACCCGTAACACAATGCATTCTCCACAGTGTTAGAGAAAAAATGGCATCGCACAGCAGCTGCATATATTTTCTTGCCCTGAATGAAAATGAAACTTGTTATTAAAGGATGGATTTCAAAGGCTGATGCAAATCAAAAGCTCCCAGCTACAGGAATGAAACCACTGCGTTCAAATTTAATCTTATCAGATAAACTGAGTGGTGGGTTCAAGCATCAGAAAGTTTTTCTGTAGATTTAATCAGTTTGTAGCTCCTCAAATTGTCATCCTACCAGGGCATGTTGGGGAATTGAGACGCCACACTCACATAAAGTTAGTTTTTTATATGACACAAAGTTTGAGTTGAGTTTGAGGCAGTGCACAACAGCAAGGGGATTCTCTCTTTTTAAAGTGTTTTTTGTAATAACATTTGTTTAATCCTCTCACTTTAGTGTATATCAAAAGTAATATTACAAGACAAAAGATAAGAATATTTAATTAGAGCTCCAGCTTATATCTTGAGGTCCGGTTTTGGCTGCAATTTCTTACAATTAACCAACCAGAAACTATCAAAAGTTTGGCAATTTTAGTTGAAAAACCACTGAAAGGATTCAGGATTGCTTTGTAACCCATTGCCTGCTGTGAAAGTGAAAATACAAAAAAAAAAGAAACTGTGGCATAGTGTCACATATACACATATATAAGACAGAAAATGAATCTGAACTTGTGTTAAACTGCAAAGAATTGCAGAGGATAAGCTCTGAATAGATTCATGTTCCTTCAAGGCTTCATTTTCTGTTTGCATTAAACCAAGTGCATGTTCAAGAGAAGGTAGACACCCTGCAAGACCAAAAAAAAAAAACATCTTCTGTGAAGCTGAGACACAGCAGATTATCATTCAAACATTTAAATCTGTAGGGGCAATTTAATCCAATCCACAATAACAAGTGTTGTTTGGACACTATGCCATGCTATATTCCACACAAAACAAGTCAGAGATAAGCACCACACCTGCCCAGAGGCGGCTCAATATTGAGTCACAATGCCACACTATCTCATTAAATGTTACCTTTTATCTGCAAACACCCTGACCCCCTAATTATTTGTAGTTTAAAGAGTAGAATCAGAATAATAACCACTGACAGAAACTCCTTTATTTCAGTCACATGTTAACGATGTACGAGGCAATCATTCATGTATATAGTAACTGAGCTAAGTGAGAAGATTGCTCGTTCGGAAGATTCTTCACTGAAATCATAACCTGGATATTTTACTCGCAGGCTAACTGTATTTTTACAGTAATACTAAACTTTGTAGTGTATTCATTCATAAATGTTGTAGAAAATATTCTACTGCAAGTTTCTCTTTAAATCCACAATCTTGTTGAATGAGTCTGAGTGGCTGCTGGCTGATTATCAATTATTCTCGGACAATGGAAACCTTCTGTCCTCTTTTGGACAGGTCTACCTTCCATGTTTTTCATTACTTTCTGAACATTTTCAGGGCAATTATTAAAGGAGCATGTATGTAATTCTGACATGTAGCGTTTAAAATTGGTACTGCAGCCCAAATTCAAAACATTTAAGAGAGCTGTCGCCCCCTCCTCCCTCGATGTGCAAGCAGGTTGCTATGTCGCGGACACGAAAGCTTCAGTTTTTAGCCAGCTCTGCATCAGTCTTGAAACCTTTCTGAGCTCTAAACGCTCTCTATCTTTCAAAAGCATCTCCAATATTTATCCCAGTTTTACCACGTTTCTGGTTGTGGAGCTTGTTAAAAAAATTCTGAGGCTTTAAAGGTCGGGTAGAATCCGTTATATCTGACTGGATCATTTCCCCACTTCCATTGCTGCCTACAACACCTGTTGGCTTGCTATGTTAACTGGTCTCTGGCAAACCGAGGGGTGTCCAAAGCGGCTGTGTGGGGGTGCCTTAAAACCACCTACCTTCTCTGGGCTAAACAAATACAGACCATTCTGGACCGGAAATTGAAGCTTAGAAGAAGGACATACTGGCTGCTGCATTGTTGTCAGAGAAACCAGCACTTCAGCATACCATGTTTCTTAATGTCGGATGATATAGTAATTTCAGTAGAGATCCTACATATAGCTCATTGAAATAATCCATCCATTATCTATACCACTTTTCCCATTAGGGGTCGCGGGGGTCACAGGGTACATCCTGGACTGTTTTCTTGAAATAATGATATCATTAAACATTTGAAAGTCTAACTGAGTGCTGATTGTGTACGTGTTTCTATTAAACAAAATAGGCTGGAAATTCATGGCTCTCAAATGTTATGAATTTTATAAATTAATTTATGAATGTATTCATTTTCATTCATGTGTCACTTAAACCACATTTTGAGCTTTGTACATATGTGAGAGTTATTGGAGGACATTTTAAATGTACCTAAAGAAGTGGCCACTGAGCATGTCGCTTTACAGCTTTACACAGTTTTCAGCAGCTTTATGCAAACCTTTTTAATTTCTGGTAACACTCATTATAGAGACACTTTTCAACTCAGCAGGCCCTCAGACATACTAACTGTATGCTATCACCTTAAACACATGCATATAGTGTTAGCCCTACATTCCTCAAGGATCTAATCACATACAGTATGTTGACGCAAAAAACAACAACAATTGAGCCATTTCAATTCATGCCAGCACTGGAATACTACTAATGAGGATACCACTACATGCTTATATCTATCTCTTTACTCTGTGCAGGTTTGGAGGATCCTGCATTAAGGTCTTCTTGTCTTTTTCGCAATAGACATCCACATTATCTGAAACTCTTATCTATTGAATCCAGATCAAAGAATAAACTTAGACTCCAATATCCCACATAATTCCTCTTCTCCTTTGATACACCAAAGAACACATAAACGTTCCCCTCTCTCACACACATACACTCGTGCAAACACAAAACACACACACACACACACACAATAGTGGTGCAACGATTTGGCACATTAGTCTCCAACTAATGTAATTGTTGATTGTTCGTTTGTTACATCATCGAGCATGTCTTTTGTGCTGTGCGCGAACATAACGTGGTTTTCTGGAGCAGAGTTGCTGAGTGGAGTGAGCCATCTTGCATCCTTACTATCTCTGCTGAGAGTAAAGTATGCAAAACAGTGACTAAACTGGGAAAGGACAGGACAAAAAAACACAGCATAATGGGGGCTGCAGATGTTACACCATCGCGTCCTAACCCCCGTCACATTAACCTGTCAGCAGCAAGCAGCAGGCAACACACGGGAGCCAGGTAGAAGTTGGGCTGTATTGTTGCACATACAGCTTAAACTATACATTCATCAAACTCTTTCTTACAGCTTTTGATGAGCTGCTCCTGTCATGACAACATAATAAGTATCACACACATACTCACTGATTTTCAGTCTCTCTCCACACTCGCTCTACCACCCACACAATTGACCCGCCTGTATAAGAACATGATCGCCTGCAGGATTTATAAAGCGGACCTTGCTTGTCATGGGAGCATGTCGGTGATACTCCAGCATTTAAAGAGAAGGCACTCTGGACGTCTGTGTTTTCTTAACAGTCCAAAGTTTCAGCCACGCAGAGATTTTTCTGTAATTCACATTTTCAGACACCTTAAAACCTGTCCCTGAGAACACTTCATCTTTCTGTCCTTATTTCTTTCTTTTTCCAGAGCAAACTCTGACCATGTTACTATAGCAACCACGCTACATCATTAACACTAAATCATCAGTCTTTCATGAACACTAGTTATGTTTACAGCTGAGACCAAAAATATGACTGATTTAAGATTTCTAATGTCAAATACATTTTGAGTGTGAAAGAGTCACGTTAAAGGTACAGTATGTAAGATTGCATGCTAATGTTTACATTAAAATATCTAACTTCAATTAAAAATTGACTAAACCCATGTTATATATATTTTTTAGTTGAGTACTTACATCACCTCAAATATTTCCAAAAGTTATCAAAGCCAGAGAAATCCGTAATTTTATAGTTGTAACGGGACGTGTCTTGTAGGCGGCTGCCATGATGAGCCGCCATGACAGACACGAAATGTTGATCGTTGTCAAGGAAACACCGGATGTTACGTCAAAGACCGCTGCATAAGATAGCGCTAGCTGCTACTGAAAGCTGCCGTTCTGTCGCTTTATGTGCTGCTGAGATAAAAACGTCATGTAAATTATACTTGGATACATCGTCAGTACACATATTGTCTTTCACAGGTCGGTTTTGCCCGTTCGTATTGATTCAACACAGAGTTCGTTCGTTTTCGGGGGGGGGGGGGGGTATCCCATGAGACCCTGCGAGGAGCGACGTCATCTCTTTTGTTATTGTTTTGATTGAGAGCCCCCTTGCGGCAGATTTTACATACTGTACGTTTAAATGTAAGGGCTGATATATTAATAAGAGCCATTAAGTAGCTATTCAAAACATTATCCTATTGTTCCATTAATTGTTTCAATAATCCATGAATAGTCGATTATCAACATAGTCATAAATTGCAGGCTGGACGATAAAGTATACCCCCGCAGCCCCTGCAAGGTGGGGGGGGGGGACCCGTGGTCGAAAAGGCCCCGTCCATGCCTGTCAATTTATTTTTTATATTGGCTTTATATTCTCGTTTAGAAGCTCATTAGCGTCCGCCATAAAGGAAATTGAGCATGGCTCAGTTAAAGATTTGGTGCACACACTATTCATAAAGCACCACTTCATATCATCAAGTGTGTCTGATGTAGCACCGGCTATTAAACTGTTGCTTCTACTTGTAACTCAACTCTCAAAACTTCAACGTATTAAAATATATCTGAGAAGCAGCATATCTCCTGTCACAGGAGAGACTGTCCAGTTTGGCTGTCCTTAGACACACGCACATAGTGTGGATTTAAGAGGGGGAGGGTATGGGAGTTTGCTAATCGACAATGCCAAAAGGTCAAAGCATACTGACCTGAAGGCATGTAACAAAAACAGCATAATAAAGTAATTCTGTCAAGAAGGTCATGTATTCACAATTGATGTAAACTCTGCTTATAAAAAACGATTTCAAATTATTTTTTTTCACTCCTTACTGTGTTAATTTGTTCTTTAGAGCGGCAGCCTGTGAAATATTAAGAAAACATTTTAGTTTTCTGCGTGTCATTACTTTGGTCAGCTCTGCTCCCTCTCTTCAACCGGGTTGGCTGGGGAGGAGCGGCCGACTTTTCATTTATTCCAAGAATTTAAAAAAAGGGCCCAATCAAGTGTAGCTGCGAGGGGACATCACGTGTTTATGTTATGCCTCCTACAGTACAGACAGTGCGATTTTTGTAATGTTGGTTATGACATGCTTGCACACTGTGTGATGGGGTACCTGTGAATCGTAGGCTGCAAGTCAACACTCAGCGTCATTAAAGTCATCAGTGAGCGGCTAAGGTTGTCATGGAGGTTAGTAGAAAGCGAGCTCTTGCCATAGTGGCATCCATGTGCATAGAAAAAAAAGACAAAAGAGCAGGAATAGAAAAATGTGGACAAGGTCGTGACGTGGATATAGAGAAAAGAGGCCAAATTGAGATGCCAGTGTTGTAAAGAGAGCTTGACAAAAGCCTTTTTACATACGCTTTCTACAGCTCCGGAGCCTGTGTGTGTCGTTTCACGCTGCGTTTCTATTGGTTGGTAGTTTGCAGAAGCATTCACATTGCTGGATGATCCTACTTAATATCTGACACTGACAGAAATGTGTTGCAGGCAATCTTTGTTGTCTGTTTTTTTGTTTACTTTGATTCCTTTAATTAAGATGATTCGTGTCTTTGTTAACCTTGTTGTTATTTGTGTTGGTGTATTTATTTTTTTGAATTTATTGTTGAGCTTTTTATACCATTGTTGTAGTGGATAGAGTCAGAGACTCGGGAGAGAGAAAGTGAGGAATGACATGCGGGAAAGGAGCCACAGGTCGGTCCAGCGCTCCTGTGTTGGTTAGATGTTAAGTGTAGTGGCAAATTTAGTTTCCCCCTTGTGTTTATGTTGGACTAGTCCGCTGTATATAAGCCCACTTGTGTCAGTTGACTTTAGGTCTGTTTAGTTATGTTGAGGTCTTTGTTTTGTTTTTTGTTCTTTTGCTTAGTTGACCTCTTGGGTCCTGTCTTTGTAGTTTTTTCCTCATTTCTTATGTTACATGGTGAATTTACTCTTTTTTATTTCCTTTTCAACTTGATTAAAGGAATTGGTTCATTTCTAAACCTTTGTCCTGTTGCCTGATTGCTTGGTCCCTTAAAGGCACAGTATGTAAATTCCGCCACCATGGGGCTCTCAAGCTAAATCAATAACAAAAGATGACATCGAGGCTGGTGGGGAATCATGGGAGTGATTCTTTCTGCTACTTCCTAAAATTACTGATTTCTCTGTCTTCGATAACTGTTTGAAATATTTGAGGTAATGCAAGTACTCAACAACAAAAAATATATAACATAGGTTTAGTCCATTTTTAATTAATTTAGATATATTAGTGAAAGAATTCGACATATTGTACTTTTAAACCAAGGAATGTGTCTGTCAGCCGTTGCTGTTTATGCTGTCTAAAAAGTTGAGTAGTTGTGGGTTACGCAAACTGCAATCAATGTCCCAATATTGTCGAGAATATGTTTCTGGGGCCACTGATGGCTCGCAGGACTCCAAAAATAAATCTTGGGACATGCTTCTGATGATATGTTGCAGTGTTGTAAATGTGTCACATAAAATAAACCATCTTCAAACAAATGTGTGACTGATGTTCAGTGAAATGAACTGTGTCCCATTGTAATGCAGTACATTATAGGAAAACTCTATTACCCTGTTCCTTTGGGATATGTATGACACCGCCACCCAAACTTCAATTAAAACCCTGAGTTCATGATGCAAAAAAATAATATAGATATAAACAAGACATTTTGGCTGGTTTTGCAAGAGGAGACAAACTCAGAGAAACAGTGACCGGCTTTACAAATGGTTCAAAACAAGCATTTCCCCAACAAACATTATACCCTCATTCATGTCAGAAGTGCCACCATGAGGAATCATCAAGTAGTGACCTGCTGAGTCCAATTTGAAGGGAAATCGGTTTACTGCGCCATTTGTTTTGTTTTTTTGTTTTGTTATTAAACTTTTTATTTGAAGAAAAAGGAACAAGTTAAACATGATGCTCTTATGTTTGTAAACATGCCATTAAAAAAAAAAAAAAAAAATTCACATCATTAGAAAAGCTCCCACACTCTCTCACATCACAGTACTCCTATAACGGTAGGCAGGTATAAAGCTACAAAGAATAAGAAGTGGCCATGATGGTTAGAGATATAAAAATAGAATAGATAAGATCGGTGGACATACAACAGTAAATAAAATGGACAAGAACAGCTGTAAAAGTAATACATTTATCTACACCATATGTACCTTTCCTACAACATAACCTTTCCTGTGAGCAATATCTTATAATGGGATGGTAGTAACTGCAATGGCAAAATCAGCAACACAAATGTTTGTAATTATAGATTAAGTAAGATAGTTTACTGCATACATGTATAACTCTCCATTTACTGAAACAAAGAAAGAAAAAAAAAAAAAAAAAAAACTGAACCAGATGAGTGGAGTCAAAAACTAGAGGGGTTTATCACATTACCCAGTATCTTGTCTTATAGTTGTTATAAAGTTTATCCAGGTTTTCCAGTAACTCTCAAACTTATCTTTTTCAAGCCTGAGAATGAATGTTAGCTTCTCCATTATAAAAATATCCTGAACCACTTTAATCCAGTCTTCGACTGTAGGAGGATCTTTTACCAACCATTTCCTTGTGATTGCCTTCTTAGTTGCTAGTGATAGGATATTATACATATATTTGTTTTCGGACCCCTTCACAGTGTCTGGGCTTAATCCCAGGCATAAATTCACAAACTCTAATGGGATCACTATTTTCATGATTTTCTCCATGGTCAATTTAATTTCTTTCCAAAATTTTGAGATGACCGGGCAGTCCCAAAACACATGGAAATGTGTTGCCTTATTTTCACCACATGATCTCCAACAGGATGTACTTGCTCCCAGAGAAGTCCTTTGAGCTGGAAAAATCTAACTATACTCTTCCACCCAAATTCTCTCCAGGACAGAGCAGATGTACTTTTCCACTGTTGTGAAATTAATGTGCTTTTTTTTAATCATATAAAATTAAAAAAGTCAGATCACTATCTTTAATCAAAAACAACTAGTAAGAGTAAGAACTCACTTGAATTTCAGTCAGTGATAATCCACAACATAAGTTGTTCTAGCTTCCTTGTCAAACAGACAAAACCAGCTTCAGCTTATTATTTCCTGACTTGAGGGACAGGATGATCAACATACTGTGTGATGTACAGTCTGTGATTCAGTGATGATCTGGAATGCAAATTACCTTTTAGTTTTCTTTGCAGGTAAATTAATTCTTAGAATAGCTTGTGTGAATAATGGCATTTGAAAAGAAGTACCTTTCTACAATTCACTTCAGCAGACGCTTTTATCCAAAGCGACGTACATCAGAGAGTAAGTACGACACAAGCAAGGATCTAGAGAGGAGGAAACAACGTCAGTAAGTGCAGACGAACAGCTTTGAGTCCGATCGGACACACAGGTGCTAAAAGGCATTGCACAGAGCCAAAGCACAACATTGACGGCTGTTCTTGAGAGCTCTAAACAGTATAGAAACCTTCTTAAAATTGGTGTTACCAAACAAAACCATCGTCATTACTATCATTATCATCGTCATCATTTCAACATTAAGTCTAACAATTGGCCTCTGATTTCGAGGCACGGTTAAGGTTTTTGATATGTTGTTGCTCTTGGTGGCATTGAGTCTCTGGTATGGTCTACAAGATGCAGGTTTTTATGGGAAACAACATGTTAATTGTTTGTATTTAAGTCACTGGAAGACCAAAAACTTCCAGTACATTGATCTTATTTTTGTTTCTTCTCATATCAGACTCCAAAAATTGTCTCCAAAATTGCAGCTGCAGGCTACAGGCAAGCTACACTTGTCTTGGAAGTAACTGTCCAATTTTCCTTGACAGAATCACACACCTAGGTCAGATGGAAAGAAATAACAACACTGGCAGAATCAATGATTCCACTTTTTTCTGATCTGATTTTCGAAATAGAAAGTTCAATTTAATTCCTGAGACCCCTAGCAAAAGGTGTTTATCAAATCAACAATCAAGTCTTTGACTTCTATATCTGACAAAGACAGACATCTTAGACATTTAATTGACAATGAATGTTGTTGTCCCCTTAAATATATGTATGACATGGGACAGGAAGTGATCAACTTCCCTTTAGCGTCACGGCGCCAATTGGCCTAGTGGTCAGTTTACATGCCCTATGTACAGAGGCCGTTGTCCTGGAAACGGGCGTGCCAGGTTCAAGTCCAACCTGTGGCTCCTTCTCTCTCTCTCTCTCTCTCTCTCTCTGTCTCTCTCTAAACTATGACTGAATACTTCTGGCTAGTAACTTAATCAGTATGAATAATCAGCAATGTTGCAGTGAATTAGTTTACATAACACTAGGAGTAAAACCGTCACACTTGGATTCAATTACTGTGAGAAGTTCCAGGGGACAATTTGCAGTTCTTTAATGAATGCCGAAATTCTCCTCAAACAGCAGAACCTCTCAGTCTGGCTTACCAGAAAACAGGGGATGAGTTATTGATGATAACATTTGGTAGAAGTAATCCCTTTAGTTCAACAGACACATAACTAAAACTGCAGGCTACAGGTACACTGTGGGACTTGGATTCATTAAAATCAACTTAACTTCTACAAACAGCTCATTTTAACTCCACCTGCTCGTGTTTATCATACTTAAAACAGCATTCCAACTAATCCGCCGAATATACATTTAGAAGCAGATAGGAAAGATAATTTACACGTAGATAGTGATATCATTCAAGTGATCTAGCACGTCTAAATGTTTAAAACCTATAGGGCATGTAGTCGTTTGCTCAAAGCTAGATCATAGTCTGATGAATACAAGACTGAAGAGATAAGACGCACAGGATTTTCTCTTCGTTGCTGAGAAAGAGGCTGCCTTATGACATTAAGCACACAGAGAAATAATGTACAGAAAATAGTCACATACCATTGATCATATTGACAAATTGGCTGTTCCCATAGTACCCATAACTCTGCTGCAGCAGGGTCTTCATTCTGCACAGGTTAAGATGAAATGGGACAGCTATGCTACACACAAAAAATCTAAGCAGATACTACTGCATGATGCTTTTATTTGTTCATCTGATGGCTTAAAACCAAGCAGAAAATGTTCAATGTTGAAAAAAGAAGCCAACGCTAGTTTAATCAGTTCACTGACAGCTGGGCAGGTAGTAGCTGTTTGCCACTCTCAAGGCCTGCCTAAGCTCCGCCTCTTTTCCTGTTTCTAGATTGATCGAAAGTTAGGTTGAGATAACATTTCCAACATGGCAACCACCATCATTAGGCTTCAAACACCTCTTCAGAAACCAATGTGCAACGTCACTGAAACTACGTCCATGTCTACTACGACTACGTCCAATACAGTCTGAGGTTAAAACAAGATGCTTCCATTGTTCCAGAATTACTGTCATCCCAGTTCTACAACTGTTAATTGTGTTCTTCCACATACTCATTGTTCAATCTAGCCGACTTATCCATTAAAAATATCACTTTCATAATGTTACCGTATCACCAAAAAAGAACATGCGCACCCTTTTTTCTGCCTAAATGTCCCTCTAATTTGAAAAGATGTTGTGCATCATTGGCAAAGTCCAAGTTCAGTGCCATAACCAAGATGTCAGGGTGGCATAACTCAACTTCCCCAGAGATTTACCCACTGAGTTGTTGTTTTTTTAAGGAAGGTTCAAATAAGAGTCCCAATGATCTGAAGTTGTAAGCTGCATATCTGTGCCTATTCTGTTCAAATGTTAAATCATAGACACTACACGTGTAATTCTGTAACTATCGTGAAATTCAACAACTCTCAGCTTCATTTAGATTTTATTGCCATATCTGCGGGTGTCAGTGAATCACGGAAAGTGTGCAGTTTGGTTAAAACATGCCTGACAGGCTCGAACAAATTGATTAGATTAACTGAATCCTGTGGACTCTACACCAGCTTCCAATTAAATATTGCACAAAATGCAAATGCTCCTTACTATAAATCACAGCGTGGCCTTGCATAGGCACTTTCACTGTTAATATGATGCACCCCTAAACGCCTGCATGCTCTCCATGGTCTCATATTATTGATCTATTTGTAATTCTAATCACAAAAAAAGACGATAAACCTGTCTCCCACTAAGCCCCCTTTGAGAACCCGTCTGTCTTCTCAGCTCAGCATATCAGAGTGTTTTCTTTATTTTATGGAGGTATAAAGATGTTTTACTGTATTCCCCCAGTCTCCGTCATGAATTTCAGGCTGCAGCCTTCACTTTTCCCACACATTCAAAGTAATATGTTAATGCTTGGCTCCATGTTGTTTTTACTCTATTAGACCAGTGAAGTATACTTAGATCACCATGGTAACTAATGCTGAACACAGGTCTGGTTTTTGCAGTTTTTGTTCAGGACTAGAGATCAACATTTAAAAATATCCCCTCAGTGACCAATCAGATGTCTTCGTCATGCAGCTCTGTGGGTCGATTGAGAGAGGGAAGGAGGTAGAGGGACCATAAAACACTTTGTCATTCCCATATGATTTTAAAGACATATATAAAATCATCAGCTAAGAAATACACTGATGAAACAATTGAAGAGACATAAAATTAGCCTCAATAGCCTTTTTTTTGTGCCAGTTCTTCCTGTATTTGTCGCTGCAGCTGTATTGATTTTAGTCTGTAGTATGTGTTTACAGTAAAGTTTGCTCAGAGTTAGTTGAATAATACGATCTGCGGACGGCAGACTTGTTAATGATTGTGAAAGGTTAACACCACGCCTTTTATGTGAATGCGCTCATGGAAACTCTGAGTTGACTTATCAGGTTGATATCCAGCTTCATGGGACTGTTTAGTGCTTTGTAGAACAGGCTCTATCTGAGTCAGTTAATCTTGTCTTATCTTCGTTTTTGCAGGCTGTTTTTATGCATGCATAACTGTTCAAATCTTTTACTTTGAGCCAAAAGTAGTTTGTGCTAAATACTATTATGTATTAAAAAAAAGCACTAGCCAGAGTGTAGTTTTGTCTTGTTTGCTTTCATGATCTTTTTTTTTTAAGTCTAAACAGAATTCACAGGGATCTGTTTATTAAAGGGAAATTCAAATAACCTTTATTTATCCGTTAGGAACTGCAGCTGTGTAAAAAAAGCACAAGTGTGTGCACACAGCTCACTGGAATGACAGCACATCTAAAAACAAACACACACACACACGTCACATATCAACATCCAAAGTGCCATCAAAGAGCACTGAGTGAGTGAAGCGTGTAAGCCATAACGAATGATGCATGACAGATCAGCAATAATTACAACACTCGCGGTCAGGAACATCAATAACTGGTCAAACTCAACGCGAAGCGAGGCGCTCTCTCAACCTGTCGCCATTACAGCGGCATTATTATCCTTGTAAATAGCACAGCTTTTGCAAGATTCCTGTTAAAAAGATTAAGTTATAACAGTAACTTATCACATTTATACTTCATTACAATACTGTGATTGGTCGACATCTTTCTCAGTGTTTGAATGATATATTGTTTTTTAAATCTCCAGTAGCTTCACTGTGAACAACAGTATATCTACAGATGACTTTCTTTACACTGGCAGGGTGGAACAATTATCCATTATTCATCCGCAAGGTGAGGTGACATGACAACATTTCCTATATAGCACCACCAACTCCAACCCACAAGAGGTCTAATCAGTCGGAGTAATTAAAAACACCTGTGTGGGTACGCAGGGCCTTTGACTGATTAGGTTCTCAAACTTTACTTGACAGTAATGGGATGACTTTTACCTTACACTTTTTTTTAAAGTAGACTTCAATTTGTGGCTGTAGGAAAGGCACAGGTGCTATTAGTAACATTAACGATGCCCCTGTTATGATCCAGTGTTTCAATAACTTACAGTGAGCCAGCATGGCATGAACTCTCGCACCAGAGCAGGTAAATCAAATTCAGCCACTATTCGTTTTTTAAGTCTACAACAGTGTTTCTACTTATGTAACATGTCAAGATGTCTTCAGTTGAAAAGGCCTACAAAGACTTAAAACCCCTGAATCATCTTAGCTTTGGTAGCTAAGCTTCCCTCAAGCTCAGGAAGGATGGATTGATGATTTATTAAAGGGAATTTCAAAGAAAAAATACACACGTAAAATGGGGGGCCAGCAGAACACAAGCTTATTCACTTAATCCTTTTTTTTCTTTACCACAAGGGAACTGTGACATTAAGGTGATATGCAGCCACAATAGCAGCTTATAAAAATCCTGCCCTATATATAGCCATGTGAAACCCCATCCTAGTCAAACAATCAAATGAAACAAGCATGAACATGTCACATATACTTCCTTTTGATTAACTATTAAACAATGCCAAGCTTTATCTCTAGATGTGAAGATGAAAATCAATGTTGTGTTATAGGTATCATACATTTTCAGTGACTGCCCACAACAAGCCATTGAGTGTTTTTGGTAAGTATGGCAACAGTGAATGACTTATTTTAGACACAATGCCAGAGTCCTTTGCCAGTTTGAAATGTAGAAATAATTAGAGAGCTTTTCACACCTGCTGTGTCTGGTGTAATTGATTTGAAAAACTCTGATCAACATATTTAAGCTGTCACATTTAGAAGAAAATCTGTTTGTCATATATTAAGTCAACTAAGTGTAGAAGAAGTCAGAAAAGTGCAAGAGAAATCCCATGTCAGTATGACCATCTGCTGTCCATCTACAGTGTTTACTGAGCCATTCTGTCCCTGTGTGTCTGTCTTTCCCACTTCAGTGAAATTGAAAGTAGTTGGGTCTGCAAATTGGTCTCTTCAGTTCAGCCAATATGCTGCCTGCAATGCTGTATATTTTCCAGGTTTGATTCATTAAGCTTCAGGAACATATCAACCTGGATACAGAGGTGTAATGAAACAATGTATGTCAGAGTGATATGTGTGATGAAGAAGAAAGAGAAAGAAAAACATGTATGACACAGTATTAGCTACCAGGCTGCAAATTACAGATACTACTGTGCAACTTTTAGCTTTTAGACATCGAAATCCTCCCTTTTTTGACATGCATCAGTCAAAGTGACGCACGTCTCACTAAGAAGCCTAGTTTGAAGATATAATAACTATGCCTTAAGCTACCACATGCACTGAAGGAGCAAGAAATCTACATTTAACAGCATTGCTGAGGTGCAATACATTAGTCATGCATGTCTGCTGCATGTTACCATAGCTGCCATTGACATGGATGTAGTAGTGATTGTATAAACCAGAGAGGTTTAACCTCATGTAGGTAGTGTGTTTTGTGTCCACTGAATATAGATGGCATAGCGACTAAGGTTAATCGGAGAGATCAGTTTTGCATTTCACATCAGTCTAGTAAACAGAGATTATCACACAATAACTGTAAGGTCACATAGCTCATGTAGTAGAACCATTAAAAACTCAACAAGCAAAACTAATTGAAAACAACAACCAATAACCAAACAAGCTATAGCACACTCCCATCAACAATCAATAACCACAACAACAATGCTGATCAACAAACAAAGCAAAGCTAGCAAACACCACCCCACACACGTGCATAAGACAAGAGCATAAAAGCAGCATACAGTACTGCTCATTCTCAGTACAAAATGCTATGCAATATATCATTTAACAATAATTACTTACTGTGTCCCTTCTCCTTCCCAGAAATGGCCAAGGGGGTCAGGAGGACCTGGACGGGTTTCAGTTCATTTCTTCACTTAGCACACCTTCTTCAGTATCTCATTATATAAATTGTCCATTATGTGCTATGCGGTTTTCAGAGGCATTAGTGTATTCTTCTCTTTATTCGCCATAGTGCATGGCTGCTATAAAAATGTGGCATTTATCTAGCAATCTAGTCCATTATGAGTAGGGGGTGGAACAAGCTTTGCAGTCCTCACTTTCTGTCACGTTTAGCTGCTTCAACTTCAGGGCTCCCAAAGTTAGCTGAACGTTAGCGTCAAATGCTAACTTCGTTGTACTGCTGCAGCTAGCAACAGGTGGTCAGTTGTGTTGTGTCGTGCTTCCTGTGTCATTTAAAAAGAAAAAGAGAGTACATATCATGTTAATTGGACGCTTAAAGGCCGTGCAGTACTTTGGCTTTCTAAATATCGCTTTAACATACCATAGGCTACTGCATTGCTAATTTGCGCCTAGCTAAGTCTCAGCACACAAACACTGAGCTAAACAACATTGACCCGGACTCAGATGGAAAGAAAGACGAAGAAAGTTTTGAGTCACCTGCCTTTTTTTACAGAGAGACATTAGAAAGCCCCTCTTTGTAGGGAATGTTTAGCAAGTTCTGACCTAATATTTACAGTCTATGGTTTTGACAGACAAAAATGGCAAAAGATAGAGCTTGTGTTTTGTACACAAAAGTTCTTTTTTTTGTAATTAAATAAGAGGTTTTAATGTTTTATTATTTGTTACCAATGTACATGTCTTTTTGATATTTAAATGAAATAAAGTCTTGAGGACTTACCTCCAAAACAAATTAAATTTCCAAAGTGGGTCTTCAGCCATAATCTTTATTATACAACCAGTGATGACATAAGAGGCACAGACAAAGGCTGCCATTCTTTACCTATAGCCTACCACCACCAATTTAAGACTTTACTCAAACCAGCCTGCTGGGAAAAAGCAAACCTTAAATCTAATCTTAAATAACATCTGCCTATATAATGGGTGATAAATGCATCAGCATGAGTTATGGTTAGTATGTTTTGATTAGAGACCAAATCATTCAGGCACCTGAGCTCCAACTAGCATATTCCCTTGCAAATTAAATATGTCTGCTTTTTGAGAAAATGTTAATAGGATGGAAAATGAATGCTTGAAAATATCACCACGTCCGAAAAAGTGCCCCTTGTGAGGAATGACTCTTACAATAAGTAGCTGGCAAGGTCTGCACATTTCTCTGTCATTTGTATTAGTGTAGCACTGGTCAATGGGAGTGTTGTTCAACAGCATAATTAGTCACTGAGAGCAGGAGTTATGCAATTTAATTTATCATTTATGCAATTATACATTTTCACTACCGTTGTATCAATGATGGGTCTTTTTAGCAGTCAATGTGAAGCCTTACTATAATTAATTCTTCTCAGAATAAACAATGGTTATCTATAATTATATCCGTGTTATCTGTAGCTCCATTACAGCAAGATGATGTACAAACAATTTATGATACACATTACAACTGCATTGTGACATCAAATTACAGGATATGCTAATTTGCAAAGATTCAACCAAACATAATGTGTACAGGTTATATCCCTGCATTATTTTGAGGCTGTTGGTTAATGACTTTATGGGCTGGAGCCATAGGATATATAGGATGTTGTGTGTAATTTACACTGCAATCCCATCAATCTGTGTTGTATCCATAGGCTTAGCTGTGACATGCCCAACACCCCCATTATTCTATCAACAACCTGTCAGTGCAGAGGAGAGTGGAAAACAGCAGCAGCCAGAGATTGTGCAGGAAGAGAACAAGCAGCTGCAAATTAGAATACTGATGTTTTCTGTGGCAAAGGCCTAATATGAGCGCCTACATGCCATGGAGTGCATTTGGATTTTTAGACGGGAGGAAAAGGAAATATTGTGTTGTCAAAGGCTTGCTTCCAGGGAAACAAACATCAAACGTATGTGTGTCAACGTGTGGCAATGTACCTCCAAGGGGGGAATTGTGACACTTTTATGAACTGAAACTTTATTAAGTCAGGAATTACTTGGTCTTGACAAGAAGTGTTTCATTTGAAAAGGAGTGACTCGAAATAGGCAAGAATGTTCCCATTCATGTTCAAGGTTGAAATTCAGCTGGATTCATTTGCTGACCGAAAAATAACTCCTCCCCTCTGCTGCAGTGTCTCCTCTGTCACAGAGGTGTTTTTCTGCCTCTCTGGTAAGAAGAATCATGTCGAGTTGTATGCATCTTGCAAGAATTTAAAATCAGTTTGATAAACCCTCCCCTGAATTAATGGCCTAGATCTAATGTTGACTTCAGTGTCTATGGGTCTTCAGTGTCTATGGGTCTGCATACAGCAGTCAAAAACACAGACTCAGTCCCAGTTCATGTTTTAAGTCTCAAATAAGCCAAGTAAGCACAGATTCAAGGCCTTTTTCAGGCATTTGTTAGATTATGACCGGCAGATTATTTGGAAAGTAATTGTCCCCAGGTGTTCCAGGCTTATTCTCCATCCCCTTGATGCTCAACAGTAGAGATTAGGCTCTGAGGAAAATCTCTTTCCTCAATGGACGGGAGGGGAAAAGAGGTCCAAACAGGCACAAACACACTAAGTATGTGTAGCCAATCAGCTTTCTGCTTTGCTTGAGCATGCTCTCCCTCTGGGCCCACTGATCCAGGCAGAGTAAAGTCCTCTTTTTCCCGCAGGACCCGTAATACCTGCATGATGACTGTTACGGTGCTGCAGCAGCCTCACTCAATCCCACCATCTCAGTACACCACACACAGAGACACATAGGCCTGAGAGCAGAGCTGCTAGTGCAAAACACACTGAAGCTCTTTACAGCCACCTGCTGTGCCTGATGTAATACAGCATTTTGTACTGATGGAAACACTGTATGACATGAATATAATCTGTATGTGCTGTTTTATGAAAATAAATAAATATCTATGCAAATAATTAATGAGCTATATAATTACCTCCCCCGAACAGCTCATGGTTCCAGTGCAGTATGTGTATCAGCAGAATTATGGGAAACTTACAGACTCAATTTAAAATGAAACTTGATGAAAGCTTATTACATAGCCCAAGAAAAAACAGATTACACTGGATCCTCATCCAGCTGACAAACAAACTATAGACCAGGTCCAGAGCCAACTCAAGAAAAAAAAATCTGATCCGATTTACAAACAAGTATAATTTTTTTTCATTCTCAACTATTTTTGTATCGACTGTTTTTGGATACAAGCTTTTATGATCCTTTTATATTTGTGCATAAATACTTGATATTTACATGCTATTTTGTTTGTTTCCTATTTAGAAGTACACAATACCTGCAAAGTCGAGATGCTGACGATTCAGAAAGAGACAACCGTATTTTGACATATTATTTCTGAGCAGATTCAATAATGAATTCAGACCTGTAGATTTGCACACCAAAGATGTCTGCTCTATTTCCTTCTAGTTGCATACTGAATTAGACTTTCTTTTACATGTCTGGGATTTTCCAAAATTATTATTGGAAATGTAATGAAAAGAACATGTAAAAGTTTTTCAGTTATAAATATATAATTCATGACGGGACATGTAAAAAATATGTTGAATTGTATACTTGAGTATAAACAAACTGTACTAATGCAACTTGTTCAGCTGTCTCATAAAACCTTTTAGGTTACACAAACAACAATAAATTGTTGATTGGAAAAGCACCGGCTGAACCAATAATTAGTACCAAATTACACTTTCCTATGAATTACAGGTACATATTAGCTCTTTATGAGGGAATTTGAAAACTATGGGAAATGTAAAATGAATTGTTTAAAAACCCAGAACAAACATTTATCATTGGATCTCTTCTGCCAGGGAAAGAAGATTGCAGAGCAGAGTATTCTGCTGGGAAATATAAAACGCCTTGAGCTGCCAAGGGGCTGAAATTGCTTGTGTAGAGACTCCATAGTGTTGCCCACAATTGTGTATGCATGACAGGTCAAATGTCCTCCAACACAGTAAATCTTTTTTCATAGTTAAGATTTTATAGTGACTTAATGAAGTACACAAAGGTCAAAGGTCCTGACATTGTGTTCTAAATGCAGACTTTAATGCTGCCTTGGAACTGCTGTTTAAATTACGGCAGCTTCATTAACGGATGAGTGCTTGTCATGGATGATTTGCATCCTGCATATCAAATCGCCCATCTCAAGGAGAAAACAGCATCACAGTGGTTCTGAGGGTGATCTGGGATCCATTGGCCATGCTTTCCCATTAACACCGGAACGGTTGTCTTTTGCAATTATTACTTAGCGAATACAACAATTAGCAGTGCTGTCTCTCTTGTGTGGTTTCATTAATACAAAATGCTGTTCACACACAGCAGTAAATGACCCAACTGCATATACTTACAATGAGTCTTTGAGTCAGTCTGAGATATCAGGGTAGATTAAAGTCTGTTAGGCATTAGGTGCTTGTGTTGTATTTGTACATTTAAACATGCCATTTGAGAGAATTCAGAGTCCTGCGACAGATGTGCCACATTGTCAATACATAGCACGTTTTAATGTAAGTCAGTAATGTCTTTCTAGTTTAAAATTAAATGCTTATTAAATTGTTGTACTTGCTGAATAGATATGAGCCTATAATTTGCCATCATTTAGTGAGATGGTGTTGTTGAGATGTGAGATGAGTCTCAACAACATTACAAGCTGCCTTCAGCCAAGCACAGTGTTAATATTGATTGTGCCAGGTGAGATCTCCAGTTTACCTGCCAGCACGGCAGAGATGTTTTTCTCTATAAATAAATATTCGTTTTTATGAAGCATTTCTTCATTTAGGAAAAGTCAGGGATTAAGGCTACATTATATATTCCACATCAGGTACTGTCGGGTACGACTGACTCAGTGTAAACATTTCTTAATCTTAAGAAGTGTCAGCCTAAAAAAAATAGGGGATTATTGAAATGTTCAGTGACCTGCCACAGTGGCAGGTGAGGGAAAAAACCCGAAAAGGAAACATGGTTTCTTTGGGTGTTATCTCAGGACTGATTCCTCTTAGGAGAGCTAGTAAGAGCTTGTAGATTTTGTCTGTGACTGAATTATTATCAGGCTGTAGAAAAAGGCTCAAAACATATTCCCTCTTCTCTGATTCTTTGTGCCAATTAAGAGTCATCAGAATTACTCACTGTGGTAATTTTGTTATTGAACCGCTTGAATCGATTAGTGTGTAGACACCCAACCGCTTTAAAATATGCACTGCAAGTAGCACAGCAAAAAGATCATTCCTTTAGGGATGTCGGTCTTTACATCACAATCACACACTAAGAACCCAATTAAAACCTTCATACTGAGAGGGTCTAAATTTAGAGGTGGACAGCACAACAGATTGCATGCATGTTAATCTCACAGGTGAAACCACAGATTGATGAAAGGGAAAAACAAAGCAGCTGAATGAAGTAGAATCTGAGCACTAGACATCCCATTTTTTAAACCGCAACACTGAAATCTTATGTGCACATTTAATCACTACGTCAACGTGTGAAAAATACAGTTTCTATTCCAGTGGAAGCCTTCTCCTTTTTTTTTATTAATAAGAACAGGTAGCATCTGCACCCACCACTCACCCTTTGTAATCAGCTCAGTGCGGGAAAGTATGATTAATACTGCAGACGTGCAGCACTTCCACACCTCAGTAACAAGACGAAAAACATTGTCAGTATGTGTTCCACCTTCTCAGCACGTGACTGATGAACAACTCTATTATAATCATCTCGATTCAAGCTGGGACTATTTCCCCCAGCCACAGATAATGAAGCTGATTGAGTCACACTTGAGTACGCAGTTGATGTGTGAGGGTGATTCTGTGCACACAAAAAGATCTAGATAAGTTTGTTTAATTTGAGCTTAAAAAACTTTTCGTGTACAAGGTAAGTGAAATTACATGGTGTCACATCATTGGAGTGTAGTACAATTGATAAACAGATACAGCAAGAATTAAATAAATAAGAACAGTGCAGTGTATGTTAGTTTCAGCCAGATACGAATGAAGAACAAGTCTAAGTGTTCAGTTCAGGGAGCGTTGTAAATTCATTTAGTCTTTTCTTTTAGTCTATATTTCTTTGATGTTTGTCATTCCCACCAGGTGTCCATTCGCCGTACTCGTACTCTCTGCTTATAGTGGTATTCTTTCAAGTGCTTTTTCAAAGCATTCGGAATGGGAAGCATGTTAATGCCATCGTAGGTCGTGCAGCTGCTGATGGCTGCTCTGCAGATGTGTTGAAGGGTGAAAGGCTGTGTGCGGTGGATGGGGTTGGACAGCAGCGGCTCAAAGAACATGCAGGAGTTAGGGTCCTTGTAGTGCTCCAGCAATCCTGTAACTGTAGGCGCATGGAAGACACTGGGGTCATGGACGTCAAAGCTAAAGTTGTGGTTCCACTGTTCGATGCGAGCGTGTAGTGAGCGGCCGTAGCGGCGGAAGCTAACAGAGAAAAGGTAGTCTTCCTGGGCAGAGTCGCGCAGAAGGAAAGTGCCTTCTGGTTTTCCCTCCAGCAGTGTCTCAGCCTCGTAACGATCCATGACCCCCCAGTAACACGGAAGATTGGTGATCTGCAGAAGGTCTGGAACTAAACAATGAATGTAATCGATCTGGGTGTGGATGCGGTAGCCATCAGGAGATTTTTGATTCTCCGTCTGAGGAAGTATGGCTCTAGAAGGCATGCTGGTCGCTGTAACCTCTGGGTCAACCAGAGGATCAGAAATAGTCTCACAAGTGGGGACAGAGGCAGAGGCTGTGGCCACCACCTCATCCAGAGTATCCAAACAACTCTGTAGTAGGAGCTGGTGCTGCTGCTGTCTTTGAAGGAGAAGCTGCTGTTGTTGATGAGCAGATGCTCTTTCAGCCTCAGCTAACTCATTCATGCCATGGGCCAGCTTAGGGCCATGCTTGTAGAGAGGGTTTATTTGTGCTGTCACTTCAAACGTGTGGATCTCTGCATTGGGTGGTGGCTCAACACCTTGTTCAATGCTGATGCGCCTGCGCTCTCGCAACCTGTCATCTACATCCTCCACCACAGTGGCCATGGCTGGAGAAGGAGCACTGCACACTACTGCAGAATCGAGCATAGGGGGCTGGGTGATGGGGGCTGTGTGTTGCTTAATGAGATACCACTTCTGAGCCAGCTCTGACCCTACAGGGAAAGGGCAGTCGTCCAACATCAACTCACTAAGATGGATTTTACGCCTGGAGGAGGCGCAGATAGTTGACGATGAAAGAGCTTGTGGAGGCTGTGCGGGTGCCGTCGCACTGTGGGATTTTATCGGGAAACACTGCCCCATGGCATCCTGGATTTTTTGACGGAGAGTGCGACTGCTGCTTGACCCTCTTCCCTCACCTTCACTGTGTGCCGGAGAGTCTGTAGCAGAGCTTACAGGTCCTGGCCTGGCTGTTACTCGCTCTTGTCCGAGTAATGAGGCAGCAACTTCCAAACCCTGCCATCTCCAGTTCTCCCTCAGAGGAGAGGAGGACGTTTGATCCCTGGTCTCAAGGTCACTCAACAGCTCTCCATACTCAAAGCCATCACTGACAGGCCTCTCAGCAACTGGTTCATGGGAGGTGAGGCCTTTCTTCTTCCCCTTTCCACCTTTCCTTCCACTGCCAGCGTCACGTCTCTCCTCTGATCGGCTCTGTCTCACCTTTGGCCGGGCCCCCCTTTCTCGATCTTTCCCTCGGCTCCCTGAGTCCTTTGTTAATGACATGATGGATTAAGTGGTGAACCGGCAACAGTTTTGCCACTCCAGGGAATTTCCAAGGGATGACTTGTAATTGCAGCTAGCTTCTGGCAGGAACTTTCCCATCCACATCCTTTGTGTCAGACGTCATTGTCAGTGTCCATGCATTATGGACTCCAAGCTTTAAAAAAACCCTGCAAAACAAAATGAAAGTATTATTTTAAGCCCGCTGTTAACATTTGAGGCAAAATATTACCATATTACAAGAGATACAAACTCATTAACAAGCATATCTGAAACACTCGTCCAAAACTGATACAATCTGCACTGGCCCAGATTTCGTCTCCACAAAGGAGGGTCATAACTCTCAGTTTTGTAGAACTTTTTTTTTTAAAGTGTTGATTTCAAAGCTACAACTGACAAAGCTGTTTTTTGTTTTGTTTTCTGTGCTTTTATTCTTGTATTTTTTTCCTGATGAGTACAAGAATATTTACACCAAGTCAATATTTTAAATCCAGTATGGCATTGTAATTACATAATAATAATAATTATTATTATAATAATCTAAAAGTCTGGAAAAAAGAGACACCCCCCTGCTTTGAAGCCTGGCTTACAGAATTCTCTCGTCCCTACATGTAGAAAATGCAACATGAGACGTTAGGGAAAACAACTAGGTTTAAACAGATGTGGCTACCCTTCCTTGACCACATCACACTTTTGAGAGAAATGACAACTCAGTAACCTTTAATTTCAGTTAAACATTTGTTGTCATATATTCTTCTAACGCACATTATATTTGTACAAAGGGATAATTATAGGAAATTATCAATTAGAGAAGACCTCCAATTTTTGTTGTCTTTTTGGGTGTATTTTCCCCCTCTGCATGAGTAGGGAGAGGCGGGGGGAGGAAGGTAGTGTTCTTATTTATTAACCATTTAAATGTTGTGTCTCTTCGGAAAAAGCTATAAAGTAAAGAAATATCAATTTATAATATATCAAGTTAAAATGATGAAAAATGAATCAACATTTAAAAAGCTACACTTACTTTTGCAATAACAAATTGCTTAAATGATGAATGTTCAATAACGTGTTGCTGATTGATTTTCTCAGTGGGTAATCATGAGGCTGTTTCTTTAACTGAATTATATGCCACTACACTTAAAGCCTTTGCCAATGCTAGACATTTCGACTTGTACTAAGTTAAGCTGAGATGAAACACATCAGTAGTTTATATTCAAGGGTTTATTTGTAAAATATAAGAAGAAATAAACAAACTGGAAACACCCCGTATGGTGTTACTTGGTACTGTGGCATCTAGCTTTGGGAAAAGAGAAAACTCTCCTTGCTTTTATCACTTTTAATGAACTGTATCCTGCCTACTTTCAAATCACTAAACTAAGAGTTATTGCACATCAAGTCTACCAGAAAATAAGTGCATATTTGATGTGTTTAAACCATATGCGCCCTTTGACAGTAACTTTGCTATAAGCTCTCTGCTAAGAATTCCTAAAATGTGAGGTATTTTAAAACTTTTCTTTTATTACAGTAGATCTACAAACAAATGAGTTACCTCCCAGAAGTAGTTTAGAAAGCTTGTGATTTTGACAAAAAACAGGTTGGCAGGCGACAAAAGCACCAAAAAGCACAAGTTTTCATAATAAAACCAAGATTTTAGTGACAACAAAACATCCTCTTTTCGTCCTAAAATAGATAAGGGATGGGTTTCTCTTTCCTCTCGCGTCAAATATAATCGAGAGAAGGAGAATAGTCGACCAAAAAAAAAGAAATATCTTAACTTTTTCCCAATAACAGTTCCAGCGTTAGTTAACAGAAGTAAAATCCTGAAATATATCGACTACACAGGACATATCGACCATTTAATGTAACATATCAGGCGATGATATTATACTTAGCTACCCAGCTAAAATCGTTAGCAAGCAGCTGTTTATGGTTGGTAGGCTACGTTAGCAGGGCAGCTAGCTATATGCTAACTTGGGCACTATTTACTGTAGGAGTAAAGGTTAAATTCTATTAATGACATCTTAAATGTGGTTGTCGCAACTATAACAGCAAATATAAACATACCTACGCAGTTGTTATTAAGTTTCCAGACGAAAGAGCGCTCTTTTCTCCTTAAACAAACTAATGACGGTAACAAAAAGGTGGCTAGCTCACATTAGCTCAATACATGAACTGCTACAACAACCCGGAAGTAAAAATTATTGAGTCATTTCTCCGGAAACGTCGGCAAATGAAGGATGTCAGTACCAGGGAAAAAACGATGGATACAATACATGACAGTTGAGTAGTACAGCTGATAAAAGTTATTCATAATGTGCAACAAAGAAAACAGACACAAACACAGACCACAAGTGAAATTGCAAAAGAACTGAACCTCTTTTATTGGGACCGTCAATGGACGAATGCTGCACACTTCAGACCATTCACACGTATGAGTGACAGTAAAAAAGTACAGAGTAAGCATGGGATGCAAAAGTTTCATAAAATATTAGAAAATGTCAGGGGATTCATCAGAATTAAATATAAATTGTACAAGAGAAATATATGCAATGTAGCCTGCAGTTGGCTGCATTGATTCAATAATAAAGCCTGGCAGGGTCAATGACATGATCTCGGGACCACTTGGTAGAAGTCTCCATTTGACACAGGCTCTGTACCTCCTAGTGGATGCTTGCTATGTGAAAATGCACAAGGCTGAAATTATGAAGTGCATTCCCCCCAACTCATTTCATGCGTCACTGGAATGTAAACATGGAGTAAACATATTCCTTGGCCTGTTATTAGTGTTCAGTTTACTCATAATCACAAATTGTGGCTCAGATAAGCATTGTCACCCCCTGCTGCATCTTCATTATGCATAGACACTTGCAGAAATTTGCTGCACTGTACCTTCGTGTCTATATGCTGTGAAATACAAAGGCTGTCCGAAGCTACAGAGGCTATGAGAAGGATAATCTGAGCCATTTGTAACATAACACAATTGATATACAGTAGTGAACAGTGAAAAATAAAGCCAAGTCTTAAAGTTGTCAGCATTGTTAACTCACAGAAGTCCTTTTTGGGCATAAGTGTGATGCATTTAGTAAGTCAGATCTATCCAAGAGCCTGCTCTGAAGAAATCCATGACTAGAATACTACTGAAGACATTTAATTCGGCATATTGAGGATGCTGAAGCTGTGCATTTCAGGCACCACATGAACAGTTTATCAGGACATGACAGCTAATGGTTCAATCACAAGGCCAGGGAAGCTATTCTCTCTTTTCGCTGCATGACTAGAAAAGCAGGCGTTACATGCCTCATACAGTTAACCACAGGGGGTAGAAGGCTTTTGTATTCAGGCTCTACCCAGCCAGCTCATGTGCGAGAAGGCGTCAGTTGTCCAATGTGTTACATAGTGAGATAATTAAGAATTCATGACATCACATAACATGAAATGGGCATTATCCCAGAGAGATGTAAACAGTGACATTTAGGCGATATAAACATACAACATGAGTTGCAAGATTTGTTGTCTTTTCTCTGGCTGTTGGTGACTCATCCAGAGCTCCATCAACCACCATGTCCCCTATCTACAACAGTGCTGTATTAGTGTGGCAAAAACATGCGATTATAGAAAATAAGCATAAGTTATCAATATCAAGGGAGAGTAAAAAATACAATTGGAAAAGATATCTGTAAATAACCATCTTTACGAAACAGACTTCCTATGGCTCTGCTGAAATAAAATGTGAATGGTTATCCCTGCCTTATGATGCAACCAAAAGTGATCCAAAAGTTAAGACCATATTTCACATACATGCACCTCCGCTCTGCCACATTCAAAGGCAGAGGCTGTGTAAGACAGTTTTGGATTAAACACTGATACCACATGATAATGTTAGGGTTCTGAGACTGAAAGACATTGAGACACAAACAGAAAAATATGGACATCGTTAAGCACCTTGAAAATCATGATTCATCAAATCGTCATGTTGGCCATTTGAGAAGAAAGGGCACTGTGAGGGCTTGGCGCTGCGCTCCAGATTATTTATAACAGGATCAAGCTTCATTTTCCAGAGCCAATCATCAGGGGGCCAGAGGGCTGAGATGGGTTTCATTTAGTTTTCTCACCCAGCATTAGAGTGTAAATTGAAAACACTGGCCCCTCCTCGCTTTTATCAATTCGGTATCAAATCAGCTCTTGCACAGTACAAACCCCAACAGCCCTTATTTACCCCTCAGGGGATTCCTCGGCACAAAATGAGATTCATCATCATTTATGTAGTTGGGTATAAAATAACAGAGACAAATTGCAGCTGGCATAAATTCTTTGAACTGCTGTTCTTTAAAAATATCATACCATTCTGTTGCATTTCACTGCAAATATCCATCTCAAAATAACAATAGCACAACTCTTCTCTTTGGCTTTGTAGAAGTTTGGAGGACAGTTGCTTCTACTTTGATTATGTGTTCTGGGAAACCAACCGAGACAAGGGGTTTGGTTGGATTACAAGCTTTTCCTAAATCCTCTTGGACCTCTTTGCCTCTAAAAAATGTTCTCTAGAGAGAATAAAAAAGAACAGAGGAAAGCTTTCGAAGTTTCAACCAACACAAGCCCTCTCTAGTGGAACAATTTGAGCGGCTAGAAGAGTGCATGGCTATCAGTATATCCACAGCTGTCTTCAAGAGGAAACTTAGTGAGTTCACCCCGGGGCCAATTACAGTTTGATAGCTAATAACAGAGATAATTTAATGAAAGTGCCTTACTTCTGCCTGGAAATATTCTGAGTCTACCCACAATGATTGCAGGGGCTGTGACTGTCAGTATGTTGTGGGAGGAAGCCTTTCTCCGAGGCAGGAGGAAAAGAAGAGTAACTAACAAGGCAGAACCTCTTTAAGACAGCACCAATCCACCGTTTTTCTCTCAGACCACGGCAAACTGAGCCTCTGCACATCATGTCACAGTCCTGCATGTGACAAGGAGCAGTTAGCTTTTTGTCTTCTCTGCCCTGCAATATAATAATCTTCTGTATTCAATTTTTTTTTTAATAAACTTAGTTGTATATAATAAAGTACAAAAATATTAGAGAACATATACACAGTTTTTTTTGTCATTTTGTAGTGACTGCTTTGCCTGGTTTTCTTAAGCATACGTATATCTTTGTGCTGGGTGACGAGGAACTTGACAGGCCTCAACTGAATGGTGTTTCTCATTTTCTTCTTTTTTCATTTTTCATATTGTTGATGTCCGGTCTGTTCCATCTGAGGAGGAAATAAATATGTTTCAACACATTAACAGACATAAAATACACTAGTCCGTTCACATTTCATCCTTAAAGGGGAGTTTCTTTTTCTCCTTTCCCACAGTAGAACAGGTTATTGATGCCCTTTTTATGTGTCCTCTTATTTTCTACATTCTTTTAGAGTGCCTGCCATTGAGCAAAGCATATCTTACATGTATTAGGCTTATAAGGAAGGATATGCAGCAGCTCCTCTCAGAAAGTTGAGAAAATACAACTTACTGCCGGAGTAAAGCGTTGTAAAATGCTCACTGTTGCTACTGTCTCCAAAATCAACTCATCTTCCATTGCTGTATGTGTGCATGTGCACAACAGTGAGGTGGATTTGAATGGGATTTCTTTGTAAATAATGAATTGTTAATAGTAAAACCTTCTGAAAATAGTTCAATGACCTTATGTTCATCTTAGGCCCTGTGTCTACCTAGCCAATTTTCCAGGCAAAAAAGCGCTGCACGTCTCTATGACAACAGTCTGTCGACAATGACCGACACGGCGTCGTTACTTTTTACTGTATGTTTTTTTTATTTTAGATCGTTTATTTCCAGATCAGACACGGAGCAAAGAGGATGTGGGTACAACACACGATCCGTAGGCGGCAAAACTTCAGGGAATATCATACATTAGGAAAATACCGCCAGCAAACGTCAACAGCGCCTTTCTGAAAAGCTGCTCTTTCTCTCCAGGCGGCCGCACGCTCTCTCATTGAAAACAGTTGGAAAAAAAAGACGCTGGCGCTCAGGAAAAAACGCTAGGTGGACACGGGGCCTTACTCACTAAAAAATGATCAATCACACAATTCTTGGGACACAGCTAAATTAAACACAGCCAATGAGCTTCAAACTCGACACTATGATGCTAATGTTGTAATTGAAGCACACAGTATGATTCAGTGTGTTTGTTTGTTTTTTTGCTCCTCAAGAGGGACCTGCCTATTGTATAATATAGATGTTATTAAATATTAACATACAAATATGACTAATGAAATATGAATAATAAACATTACAGACTTGGGTCTCGGTTTGCCTATTGGAAGGTGTGAATGAACTAATTATTATGCCGTTCTTTCCTGAGAGAAACAATCTGTTAATAAAAATCCTTCCTCTCTTTGCATAGTTTGAATAAATTACGGGCTGCTGTTGTTGACTCGGTGGTATTTGTGTGAGGTTTGACAACCAGAGTGTGTTTATCACAGGGCTGTTGAGGACACTCACCCCCTAAGGCATGCTCCGTCATACTGAGGCACAGTGACTCCAGCGTGGGGTTGATCTCCAGGTCGGCACCTGGAACTTGGCATTCTGAGGGAACAGGGACAAACAGTTTCAGACCATTGAGAACAACAAGGGATGTGATTGGATCAAGACTGCAATACATATTTTTATACTTGCGATGTTTAGAAATGCAGCAGTTGACTCTCCTTAAAAAATAAAATGTTGACAAATGAACTAACAGTAAATAACTGGTTGATACTTAATTTTGCGATTTTTTTCTGTTGGTGGCAAAACAAACAAACAAAAAGGTGAAATATTTTTAAAATGCTACTAATAAGGTCTAACATGGACCAACAGCGTAGACATACTGCAGAAACTACAAGCAACTGTAATACACAGTCAAAGCCATTTGCAGTACATAGTTGAACCTTTTTTGTTTTGATCCACTCGTTGAAAGTAAAAGCAGCTTTAAACCTTTAACAGTAGGTGATAACAGACTTTCACAACGGTCTATGTTTGATTTTACCAATCAAACTGACAATACATGTATTCCAACAGTATCACAGACCTTCAGTGTATGTTCGTCTTTGTTTTGAATGCTCATAAAATGTCTGAAGGTGAAAGTAGTTTGAATCTGTTTTATCACCTGATCACTTTTGTTTTTGTCTTTTCCATTATTGTTGGCGTAGTTTTTTCCTATCCAATTCAAGGGTCTCAGAAGAGATGGTGTTGTTACAGACAGTAAAGCCCTCAGAGGCAAATGTTTGAGTTGTGATTCTGTGCTATGAAAATAAAACATGACTTGACTTTTCTCACATTTCCTTAAAAAAATACAGAGCCAGAAAAGATTAGACTCAAGCCCCTGTGCACAATACATTTGCACTGTGTGACATGATGCTATCTGAGGTAAATGTAGTCTGTCTCAGCATACGAGTGGGTGAGCCAGTTTACAACTGAGGTTAGGTAAAAGATCCCCTCCCCAGTAGGGATGTAATCATGGGTGGACAGAGCTTGCTTTAGTATTTCTCACAAACCCGGATGTGATCACAGGTGGTCCCTTAAGACACACTTGAGTTGTGTTCTGATTTCAGGTGCTAGGAGTTTCAGGATGCAGACATGACATGTTGCATTACTTATCTTCAGACGAGCAGAGGGAGACTTAGTTTGAAAACGACACCTGTGATCACCAGCTGAGGATCGACTTTGTCTCTTAACATGTCTTCATTCTTAACCACAATAGTTTAGTTATGAGTACCCAGGAAAGACACTCAGTCAAACTTTGTTGTTAAACTCTTGTTTCCTCTTTATTAGGGAACACATATTTGGATAGAGGAAACAAGCCAGCACAGATCATCCAAGTGAACTCCTTACATTTTTTTAATTGTATTATTTCTGCACAAAAAAAAAGAAGATGTTTCATTCTTCGATTATTATTGACTGTTAGAATAAACCAAGAAAACGTGACACAGGGTTTAACTTCACAGGAAGATTTTTTGCAGCAAATTTGAAGGGAAGGTTGAAAATGGTTCAAAATAAACAACTTCTAAAAAGTCTATTTTAACAGTTTGCTTTTAAATGTGTGTATTCTCAATAATGGAATTCAACTGAGGAAAAAGGGTGGATTGTTCTATTTTTTGTGTATTTGGAGGGGGAGCAGTTACATAGAGGAGCACCCAGACGGTCAAAAAGTTGGTGTGTTTGCCACATGGCAGTGACATACCCTATTAAATTCAAGCCATAGACCTGTGTTGCGTGTCACACCTATTGGTCACCGTCTGCTTCTGTTCTGGCAAAAGTAAATATGAAGTAGTCGCAAAGGCCAAAATGATCCTAAACCCAAACAACACCTAGCTGACAAGGTGTAGGTAGCATGTTGTGGGGTTGTGAGATGTGTCAGTTTGAGTAACTGAAGCATGGCTTTAAGAGAAAGGTGCAATAAACAAATGTCAGCCTATCAGAGGCTCCTCAGTGGTTGGATTACATCATTGTCTTCAACCACAACTAGCAGTCACAGCATTGGCTTTGCCTTAAACAGCAGCACTGGGTGGCACCAGCTATGTATTGTTCAAACATAGCCGAGTTTAAACGCATTTTCTCCTTCATTTAGGATGGAGTTTACGCACTACTCACATTGAAGATAAGATAATACTTTAATGATGCCCAGAGGGGAGGTTCGGGCGTTGCAGCAGCACAAAGACAGAAGAAGTAGGTAATACAAAATAATACAAAAAAAATCTTAAAGGTGTCGCACCAACTCAGAAAGTTCCAATGTGGGCATACAACTTAAATGTTACACCTAACTCCAAGTAGGTGTAAAGTCACCTGTCGTGTCATTACGGTTGTCATGGTGTATCATTTTGAAAGGCGGGATAACATGGAGGGTTTGTTATGCCCTCTGCTTTACCTGCTTTGTGGCGTCAGCAGTGTTCCCCCGTCATACATAACATCCTGAAGAAATACATGATGAATCTGTTTTGTACTACTATTTTAGTTTTAACCGAGGGCCCAATAAAGAGTTCTATTAAATCACCTTTTATCTTAGTTAACAATTACAACACTCAATGTCACTGTCATCGCTGTTTGTGGATTAAAGACAGTTAACGGAGGGTATGTTCAGCCTCTTTGGATACAGTGAGACAACGCCGTCACAATTACTGCATTAAGAAAGGAGCTTTCACTGATTGGTCACATTAAGTTCAATTGTAATTTCTGAAACAACCCATCAAATTTTAACTTAGGGTTACGGTTGGATTTTATACCACCAACTTAAGACAGAACTTGCAGCTTCCAGCAATACTATCCAAGTACTGTAATCACCAATAGATTTAAAATGGAATATGAGACTCATTATTAACGGAGCTATGGTGTTGTGAAGGTCAAGGTTTACATTTGAAATGAAATAAGCACCATTTATGCATTCATTTTTTTTAAATATGTTGCATTTTATACACTTGTACCAAAACTGGTAGCGTAAGAGTTACCTACTCTGACACTGCCTAAAATGCTGTATTCCCGAGTGGTAAGTCCGCTCATCAATGCAAGAATCTTAACCCATAATGTACATTACCCCCCCCCCCCCCCCCCCCCCCCCCCCCAAAATGAACTGATTCCAGGTAATATATTATGTTGTAAGAACAAACTATAATAGTGTTGTGACATTGAGGAAGGTATTTAAAGTTAAACCCAGTAAAGTCTCAGCGATTGACAGGTTAATAAGACTCTAGGGCTTTGGAATTGGTTTGGGGAAGAAAAAATCCACAGCTGTGTTGGGCATGGCTGCTGTCAAATAAACCAAAATATATATATTTATACGAGTGTCTTTAACATTGTGTGTATCAACTCTTCTGTTATGGCCAATGGTATTAGAAAATCGATTTTTCCATATAACTCACAAACATTAGAATGAGGCCGTTAGAAAGAGACAAAGCTGTCGATTGTAAAACTCAAACACTGCTTGCTTCATACATCTGTTGAAGTGATCAACTTTTGGCTTTAACACAGAATGCAAATGTCTTACGATGACGGCTCTCTTTATAAAATGACAGAACCATCATGGATGAATTTGCAATGCTGCTGTGTGGCATCTGGCACACGAGCCCAGGCAACTGAAAGGTTAAGTATATGGTAAGAGGTGACAGATTGTTTACCACAACATGCCGCTAAGCTGTCTTGTTATATTGTCCTTGGCACAGACGGAGAGCAGCTTACTGTTCTGGCGCCTCACCAAGTGGCATCTCTGTCTTTCTCTTTTTTTTTTTTTTTTTAGTTGTGTAAAAAATAAACTGTGGTGCTTATGTTGCTCACAAAATCCACTGACAGGGTGTAAGTTGCCACTTCCATAAAATCTCTATTCGATTGAAAATGCCCAGATAAGCATGAAAAAACCTTTTAATTTAAAATGGAAAGAATTTCTGATGACGCAAAACGTTGAAAACACTAGCGATGTAAAATGTTACCTGGAGGTTGAGAGAGAGAGACAAGACTGACAGATTTGGGAACACAGACAGGGTAGATCTGTAGGCTGCTGAGTACAATCATGAAGTATAAAAGAGGCTTGACCTCATACAATACCTTGCTGCTGGAACATGAGCATGGTTTGTGGGGAAGTGTGGACAGGGAGTGAGTGGGTTCGCTGCACAGAGCTGCGACTCTGACTTGGCATGCTGTTACTGCCCCCGGGGTTGGCAAACCACAGGCTCTACAAAGGAAAACACAAGTTCTCATTACGAAAATGCCACTCATCCTGAGAGGAGAGCATGGTTTGCTTATCTTTCAGCTAAGTCAGTCAACAGAAACCCTTCAAGCTATGAAAATGGATCAATTCATATCAAATTGGAATGCCTAACCATTTCTTCGGTCTTGGGTATGCTGCTCAAACGGCCAAAGTGTCCCGTTATATTTTGTTTTCCATTCATAACAAATGTATAACAATGTGTTTTGGGTTTTTTGTCGTATTTGTAGATACTTTCAGAGACAAAGTATGGACATATTGAAGAAAAACTCTGAAGTTTGAACACCCAAAACTTGTGTGATATCAAAGTCTTTAAACAGGAAGTGTCAACTTCAATCATCTTTGACTACTCAGAGTTTTGTAGAGTCAGTTTTTGGGACAAAATGTTTTCCTTCAACTCAAATCCTTGAATCACCAAAATGAGTAAATATAAGATTATTGATAAATATAATCCACTTGAAATCTTTTGATAACAGCAGGACCAACCTGTCTACCCTGGCCAGCCAGTGCAGGACTGGTGAGTGTGTGTCTTGGAGATGCTCCCCCGATTCCACCAGGACTTAGAAGACCCATTCGCCCAGCGGGAAGTCCACGGGGGGTCATCTGGAACTGCCTTGTGCCCCGCCGCGCTACACCTCCACTCACAGAGCCTGCTGTGGGAAGGGAGTTGGACCCATAGGTCCAGCTGGAGAGAAAAATACAAAAAACAAATAAAGCACACTCACTGTTACTGTTAAGAAATGAACGTTTTTTTTCATTTAAACAAGGAAGAGAGAGAGACACTGAAGAAGGGAAGGTAAAGAGAATCAAAGGAAAAATTAGACAGTTAGGAAGAAAGCTGGGAGAGCGTAACATTTAGCTGTTTTGACATCGCCTCGAGAAAAGAGGCAGATCAAAGGTAGTCTCACCCTTTCTGTCGATACACAGGCATGTCCAGCATCGCTTTCCGAGGGAACAGGCGGAGGAGTTTGAGGACCTGCTGCTTCCAGGACACCAACCTTTTCTTGTGGGTTTCTGTGAAAGCCTGGCACAGGAGAGGAGGCAGCAGAAGAAACGAGGCATCAGATTTTCAAAGTGCATGAAAAGGTGTTCAGCAGATGCACACGGAATTATGATTTTGAAAGAGACAGTCAAGCTTCATTGCTTCTTTCAGGAGAAAAACTATGGATTCTCCTTTATTAACATCTATCCATCCTTCATCTATAGCGCTTTTCCCGTTCAGTGTCGCGGGGGGGCTGGAGCGGATCCTAGCTGTCATTGGGCGAGAGGCGGGGTACACCCTGGACTGTTCGCCAGTCAATCACAGGGTTCACATATAGAGACAGACAACCAGCCACACTCACATTTACACCTACGGGCAATTTAGAATCACCAATTAACCTAACAAGCATGTCTTTTGACTGTGGGAGGAAGCCAGATCACCGTGAGAGAACCAACGCACTAGGGAAGAAAATGCAAACTCTACACAGAGAGGCCCCTGTTCGACGGGGATTCAAACCAGGAACCTCCTCACTGTGAAGCAAACAGCGCTAACCTCTGCACCACCGTGCAGCCCCCTTCATTAACAATACATGTAAAATGGTCGATTTTGCATTTTTAATTATTTAATAATTATGAGGTTCTGTGTTGTGTCACTGCCATAAGGGTGCATTAAAAATAAAACATGTAAACGTATTAAATATCTTCAGGTAATTACTCTTAAATGGCACTTACTGATTGCCAGTTGAAAGCGGGATACTTAAGCCCCTGTTTCACCTCACATGCAACGTGTAACACAGAGATGTGGAATAGTGGGGCAAAGTTATCACCGATCTATCATCAGGGGGAGGAACAGAGGTAGACCATGACGATGTGTAACATCAGCGCCGTTGAGGCAGAACAGTGCTGTGTGTGTGAAGCTCCAGGCCAGCTGTGTGTTCATGCCATCACGCACAGGGACACCAATATTTTACTAGATTTCATTTTTAACATCAACGGATGCAATGTGCAAGTACGAGGGCGTCATGACGGCAGAGCTTTGTTATGGTGCTGTTTCGGAAATTCAATCTGTAAGGGGTTAAAGTTCTCACCTCATGTGTCAGACACTTCTCGATGAGCTGAAGGTAACAGCTGATATTTTCCTCATCTGGTCTGGAAACCAGCAGCTGGGTGCACACTGAAACAAAAACAATATACCGAGGTTATATGTTTGTGTCTTCTTGAAAGAACTGGATCTGTGGATGTTGAGATTGTATGTGTTGTTTTTTATATAAATACAGAGAGAATAGAAAATGCCTTTATAAAAATACAGTTTTAAAACAATGCAATACAACAGCAGTTTATCTATGCTGTTTGTTTCGTGTGTGTTAATGTTCTTTAGAGCAAAACCTATTTCAATCAGGGAAACTCTTCTTAGTTACTCTTACCTTTCCCCATGACACGGGTGAACTGTCCAGCAATGTCGCCATCTGAGATGGGTGTGACTGAAGAGTCTCCATCACAGGGTGGTGGGTTGTGAGTCTGGAAGCCCTCTGAAGCTGGCTCTTTGTCTGCTCCTGTTTTTGCTGCTTCTGACGGGGACGTGGCTGCGTCCGAGGTGGTGGCTGTGTCTGAGGCCGTCTGTGTCACACTCATTGAGCTGTAGGCCTTGATGGGTGTGATGATGATCTGTTGTAGCTCTTGGAGGGCGTTACGCAAGTTTCCCCCTTCCAAAATATCCTGTCAAGAGATGGTTAAGTGTGTTGTTATGAGGGGGAGAGGGACAATGGTTTTACAAGCTGTAGATTTAAATATTATGATTTAAATATCTTTAAGTGAAAAGAAATAATTCGTTCAGACTCTGTTTTGTTTCAATAAGTGCAACAGATATTTCTCAAAGGAACAAAAGAAACTGCCACATAACAATCAAGAGGTCCACACTGAAGAGGAGCAGAGGTTGCTTTAACCAAATATTTTCCAGCTTTGACGAAACTTTTGGAACAATGACAGAAATTTTGAAGGCCGTCTGTCTTTCCTACCGATTACTGAGGAAGATCCAGAGTTGCATTACGCTCACGCAGGGACGCACAGAGTGCATAGCAGCTGTAATTGACTCCATCTAAGTTAGTGTTGCATCTACCACTAACATAGACTCCGTAGGCTGATGGACTAGTCTCATTGTGTGGTTGCTTACAACCTGTTGAAGAACTATAGACAGCATCTGTGACCACTACGAGGCTGAAGCTGCCCCGCTGCACCAGCAGGGCAGCATCCACCCATTGAAGCTAATGCTTGCAGGATTGGTAAACCCCACATTCAAAAAGTCATGCCTCGTTCTGAACACTACAATAGGAGAAAAGTTTTCTTACTACAAAAAAACTTGTGAACAAAAACAAGAAGCTGGTAGTAGTGTGGCAGCAGGGTGGGGGGTTCAAAATTAAAACGGCCATGAGAAGTCGTCTGTCTGAGGGAAAGACCCAAAACTTGAAGACAATCATGATATTGTGCAGTTTGATTTTTGTTCTCTTAAGTAAGATGACCTCTAGTGTCCTGAAAGGTGCCCTAAAATGAAATGCATTATTATTATTATCATGATCACATGCTGCCATCTCTCCTGATACATTTGATTACGATCAAGGGAAAACCCAGTTGAAGTCTGTGAGGACCAGAAGAAAGGTTTGAGTTATAGGCAAAACCTGGTAAATTTAGTTCAGTTCAATTAATGTCCAGTAAAAGTTTTGTTCATAGTTAATTGGGTTCATTCTGTAAAATTGCACCGTTCATATTTGCTTGTTTGAGGCTGATGGATACTGTGTTTTAGTGCGCTCCATTGTTTCAGCTGGAGAAAAAAAAACATGATAAGTGAAGGTCATAGGGTGTGTATTTCTCTCCATGCGCCTGTAAGAATCTTCTTTGTATGACATATTGTTTTTGATACATTTGTTTTAAAAATCAAACACTTTTAAATAGTTCAGGTTTCTCAATCATCAGAAATACTCAAATTAAGACGAAGGGTAAATACATGGTATGATGGACTTTTTAAGACTCTGTCAAAATGACAGAGGGCGAGAACACAACCTTTAAGTATGAGTGAACAAGGCTCAACCGACTCATCGTTTTTGCATGAGAAAAATAACCAATCTGAACTACCTTTTCTAAAGACTTGAGCACACACTGCCTCTCTCGCAGCTTTTGGATACTCAAGGCGATCTTGTGCCGTGCTCCTTTGGTGACGTTCTGGGAGAAAGGAGAGATAGAAAGTTACATTACTGCACAAGACAAAGGACAGTTGTTTCTTGTGGGAACAGTTGGCAATTTCTACCGTTACTAACTATCAAAGCTAATCACCATTTGTTTCATTAAAGCCAAGAGGCTGACACCGGATCACACTATTTGTATGTGTGACTGGCTCAATGTAACTGTAGGGTGTGTTGCTTAATTTCATGCCTCATTTAGAGCTGATGTATCATCAAGGTTTGGGGACAGTAATATTCACAAATGATAAGGAGGGTGGAATAATCAAAGCCCAGTCACAGTGTGTATAAAAGAGATGCTTAAAAACCTGTGACTCCAGGTGCTGCTCTGTGAGAATCATCATCTCCTCATAGGTCATCTGGGAGAAGAGTGATGCATATTTATGAAGGCGGAGACTCTTCAACCATGCGGGGACGTCTAGAACAAATACACACAGAGGGACAAAAAAAAAAAGATGTCACATCTCGGATGTTATAGCAACAGCTGTTAGCAGAGCACACCTTTTACTCATCAAATGTCGTGAATGCAATTGGCTCAGTTAGGTAATGAACTCTGACCTTTCATGCCACTGCCGTCCTCCTGGAACGTGTTGCGACTGGAGCCCTGGTCTTCCGTCTGCTCACTACCCGAGGATGCTACGCTGCTCTGCGGTGAGAGGGGTGCATGATCCGTTGAAATGAAATTCTGCCGACCCCCTGCGTCATCCTGGCAAATCCAATCAGAGCCACAAGCCTGGGGACTGGAAGGAATGATGGACATGACCTTCTTCAGAGGGCTGGGCTGTAGCTGCCCACCCAGACCTGGTATGGGAAACAACAGATTTATGAGGAACAGAAAATTATATTATTCATCTTATAAAAAGAAGAAGTTAAAAAGGCCTATGGAAATGCAAACCATGTGTTCAATGTGAGGATTATAGCCACAGTGGTCAAATATGCCCCTTTTCTCTTAATGATAACGCTAAACATCACCTGTGTTATTGCTGTTGATGGGAGAGGACATCCCAACTGGGAAGGGCATGTGTCCGTTCTGGCCGGCTGGAGACGTGCTGGATGAAGGGGACTTTTCGTGCCAGGCGTGGCCAGGATCCAGACCTTCAGCAGAGCTCGGCCATTCATCTGAGCCCTGGCGAGGGTGATAGGGGCTAGACGGGGCCCTCGGTGCATAGCCACTAGATAGGTGCTCCTCCAGGTGGTTCAGCCACATGGCCAGAGAGGTGCGGTCATCCAGTGTGGTGGCAGGGTGGATGAGCGCATAGGACAGCAGCTGCCTGCTTTCTTCCACAAACAGGCTACTCTCAATAGTGTGACTCAACACCTTCTGCAGCAGCTTCATGTACTCACATTTGGCCTCGCTGTTGCGTGGCTGCAGCAGAGGCAGATGGGACAGCAGCAAGGACACAACCTTCTCCTTTGGCTCCTGATGCCACTGGCTGACAATTGCTAAAGCAGACAGACAAACAAAACAAAAAGAATATTTACAAGGATTTTTATTTTGCTTCTTTACTATGCTTACTCTTTTATACTAAAAGGCATATTAAAATAGCAGTGTTGCATAATCAGATATTAAATGTAATTTAACACTCGCCTACCTGCATTGTTGGCCTCAGCTTCCAGGATGTGGATTTCTGTGCAGTCTGCCAGCCAGTGCTCGAGGCAGATGTGTAAAAAGCGAGCCTGGGTGCGGGAAACCCTCTTCAGGAGGGACAACAGTGCCACCGTCTGTTCACACTCATTCCAGCCCTTGAACCAATCTGTCAGGATACCTACCTGGTCTCGGAACATCATGGCGTGTCTCCTGGCTAAGGAGACCAGGAATGTTAGGACAAGAAGGTTGTATTGCAACGACTGCTCTCTCAGACACAGACAGGATCAGTCCAACCCCGCACAGCGGGGTCGTATTTGCAACAGTCCTGGGATCCCCTCAGACTGGACCGAGGGGCCCTCACATGGTTCAGCTCCAAGAGGAACTGCAGACAGACGTGCTGCTTGGATTGTCAGGAAGATATCTCGGGAAGTGATGCTGAGAGATTCTGTCAACTGTGTGTGGTAATGACTCAAGCAAGAAATCTGTTTTTTTTTCACTCAGGCATGTTCGGGATCACATCATCCGCGACCTATTAATGAAGAACAGAGCAGACCAAAAGAAAAATCTCAGATAATCATTCACCAACAAAAAAAAAATCGCCAACTTTTATGATAAGCAATTGATAGCAATATTACGGAATTAGAACACAAACTGTTTAAGTTTTAGTTCCTTTCAAAGTTTTCAAAACAATTGACTCTATACTTGTATTTGAGGACAAAAAGAGATACACCCCAAAAAAAAAGTATATACAATTGTAAAAATCTGAGTCATAACTGGAACTGTAGGGGTGTTATTTAAGGTCAGGCTTCCTTCATAGGGAGTCATGTCACTCATGCTTGTACGACTTAATTCATATCATAATTATAAATAGCGCAAGTCACTCACTACAGGTGTGCCAAAAACAAAAGGTATGAGCTCAGGTGGGTAACGCTGGAACCAATGTATTACACTGAAATAAGCTGATATGAAAAGAATGTCCTGTATTTACAGCAGCTAATAATAATGCACTAAACCGCTGCTGTAAAAGTGGAACACAAACAAAACCACGAACCAACAAGAGTAATGTTACATGACAAACCTGTGCACTGCCAACACTTCCACCAGCACCACCTGTTACAGTTTGTTCTATAGTTCTGATTATAAAATAAATATGAATGTCTGAAAATAAGCTCTGATCAATGGTCTGTTGTGACTATCACCGCGGGGTAAATTTAGTTGACTCAACCTGATAATACACAAATGATGCAGCGTAGCATTGCATAGCCATTAGCCTGTTAGCTTGATACTGTGATAGACTGCAGACACAGTAGGCTATGTGGCGTATTCAAAACGAAACAAACGTATTAAGATACTAAATACCTCGATTTAACAAGCAAAAAAAATCACTTGACCGCATTCATCGAGGCCTCGTTAGAGATGGAGCGAGTTGGTTTTGAATACAATATGTTCTTGTCAATCAGTCACAGTATAGGACTGTTGTTACACTCTGTTTAAAAGTTATTATATTCTATACACGATTCATTGTACACATAAGTTACAGCATAAGCAGATAAACCACTTGTCTTATGACTGTTTCATCATAGTCTTAGATTTAATCCATTTACACATAGACGATATCAAGGGCTTGTCCAACAGATGTCGCCACTTTTGGCCGTGTAAAACGCTACGAAACAGTGAATCAATTTCAACACAATTGTCTTACAAAGCGTTAGACTTATTCAATGCTGAATAAAGCTTCATTTACCCAAACACCAGCTTGCTCGGCCTAACGCTAGCCGGCGAAAGGGGATTCGGGATTTGTATTGTTTTTTCGTTGACGCTGTTGCTGCCCCTTTTTTCTCTTTCGTACTTCAATCTTTGCCTTGCTAACAGGGAGGTTAAAAAGCAGTTTTGAAAAAACAAACATAGTCGGTCGCTAGTTGTCTAGATGAAGTTAAGTGAGTTGCGCTGAACAATAAAAAAAGCCAAAAGGTTTGTTGTTTACCTTTGTCAGTTGTCACTGGGTAGCGGGTTAGGCTAAAGTGCTACTGTATAGCTAGCTCGACGGTAGGGTAGGGATAGCTAAGTGCTAGCGCTAGCTTCTTAGCTAGCAAGTTTTGCTAATAGATGCAATAACGTAAGCTGAGCTGAAAGAAGGTAGATTTCGATCCCATACGAGGTGTCCTTAGTTATATTCCTGTACGGCGACAAGCCCCAGTACTATGTTAAAGAATGTATGTACAAAATGTTTATTGCAGTGCAGAAAATGAAGAGAGTACGCCTGGAGAAATCTACTTCGATTTTGAGTTGACGTAAGACGTGGGTACAACGTCATACGCCTGGACGGCACGTAGAGTTTTGTTCCACCCACCGTTGTATTGAATTGAGAAGGGTCTATCTATCTTTCTATCCTCATTATTATCCCTTTTCTCTATTGCAATGAATGCAATTCCCAAAGGTGTAATAATGTTGTTCAAGAGTTATACTGAGTCTTCTGTTTCCCCATCTTCTTTAACATTGAATGATACTTCTGTAGGAAAAAATATATATTATGAAACCATTATTAAGAAGGTGAGATCCCTGTTGTCTACTTTTATTATTGGGAAAAAAATGCTGATTATATTCATTGTACATTTCTTAAAAACTTTTTTTTTAAATTATTATTAATTTTGCACCTCAGAATAACTTTTCATTATAAAGGCGAAATTTAAAATCCATGAAAGTACATTTGCCAGCAGGCCGTTATTTTAATTATTGACTTTGATGAGCTGCAGAAATACATAAAAGACATTCAACACTCAAAAAAGCCCAAGGCCCTGAAGACTCTTAAACATTCTAAACGTTTTGATTGTATAAAATGCTGATCCTTATTTATTTACCCTTTCCTATAATGAAAATACACTCACTCAATAGTTTTAACAAAGGTCTTTTGGTAAGAACAGGTGTGTTACATTGATTTTATTAATGAAAACTGTTAAAATGTATGTTTATTTTTGACAGCAATGTATCACTTTTTTCATGTGGGTAGGGGGGGCTTTGCTTTTCAAAACTACAAGTGGGGCTCCGATGAAAGTTGGAAACCAGAATAGATGATAACCCGCTAACCGATTAGTCGATAAGTGAGGTATACCAAAATGTCTCCCTTCTATGTTCCCACAGGGGATGCCCTTTCATTTTTGCCTTACTAGAAGGGAATCCATAGGTAGCATCATTTCTCACTTTTATAATTTTCACTTGAATAAATTCTCCTTTTTGAGAACCTGGAATAAATAAAATTGGTGCTTTATTGTTTACTCAGAGCCAAGGGGATTGTACCACAGGCTGTAGTATTAATAGCAAACCACTCGAACTAAAGCCAATACCCTTGACAAATTATTTACATTCTTTATGGATTAAGAATAACTAAGTGTTTAGTAAAAGGGTGATCAACGGGGTAGTTTTAGGACATAGGCAAAGTCTTGTATAACAACAAACAGCAGCAGCAGATTAACAGGATAGTGAAGACAGCAAGCAGAATCATTTGTGCCCCAGCCCCTCTCCCCTGCTGGAGACTCAGCTCTGTGCTCCCATGACATTCAGCATCATAAAGGACCCCCACCATCCATCTGACAAACCCTTCTCCCTCCTACCAGCAGGCAAGAGGTATCAAAACATTCCCGCTAAATCCGGCAGAATACTCAACAGTTTATTTTCCACAGGCTGTCAGGATCATTAACAGATGGACCTGTGCTGCACTTGCCATTTAAATTCACTACATATTAGACACAAACTGAATGACTGTGGTGCTATGCTGCCTGTTTAACTTCTTGTCTTTTTTTATTGTAGTTGTTTACTCTGCTTTTAGAACTGATTTGATTCCTTACTAGATTTTTAGGTATATATTTATGTGTCTATATGTTACATGTTCTTTTCTGACACACTGGGGCTTGGAGAACAGCATTGAAAATAAATCAATACAATGTTATGTATTCAGATACATGAACAAACTGACATAAAAACAGAATCTTGAATCTTTTATAATAAGTAGCCAACAGAGTTGAAGTTATCAGGATGTCAAGATTAGATTTAATACTGCTTTACATTGGTCTTAATGCATTAAAAGCATGTCTGTCGACAATTATCCATTTTCGGGTGTTTTCCTGATGTGAGGTAAGTATTCACCAAGAGAACAACCTGCCCCTCCAGTTTCAGTAAAGAAGTGTGTGGAATGTGACTTAGGTGGAGACATTTAAGTTTGGCATGCAAGGCAGTAATCTATAACACAGTGGTACGAGATCCATAGGGTTGTTCCTGCCACAATAAAACATTTTAATACGGCCTGTCATACTGTGACAAAAGCCTTTTTTTATGGAGGTATTTTGCTTTTGATGCAAGTTAAGCCTATGCACTATTCTGCATTTGTCTTTTGTGTTTTAAATTTGCAATGTAGCTATGATATAGAGTTATTATTTTCATTTGTGGATTTGCAACTTGACAAGATTACAGCATCTTTGCAAGCTCTGCTAGTTTCCATTTGATGTCCTCTCCTGTTTATTAAGGGGAAGTGAAAGAACCTCTAATCGTTTTAGTCATGGTGATTGACAGCGTAGGCTAACATAGAGCTAGTTAGAGCATATGGTCAAACAGCTTGTATTCACAGATTTATTTAGCATATTTTTTTTCCTTGATGGGCAGAATGTTTCACACATCACTCGACTGGGCGTGCTCACTAGAGTCATCTTGTGTTTCTTTAAAACAGGAAGCGGCAATGATGCATGCATTAGTTTTGCGACTGCCCTCCCCTTAACATCTAAAGGAGGATCTTGACAATCCGAGAGTAACTGTCAGCCAAACTGTTTCAGCCAAACAGCGTCACCCTGAACTCAAGAAGACAGAAAAGGATCCTCTGAGAATGGTAGGTAAAGCTGACGCAATTGCTTGAAAGATTTTGCTTTTTTTTTTTGATGAAATGTGCTGGATTAGATGGACTGTCATTGAAATATATATGTGTGTATATAAATTGCTTATTTACAATTGTGACACAAGTCTACCATCCCCCGTGCTCTACCAGACAGGAAACTACATTCTTGCATGTTGCGGCAAAAACATTTCCTGCCCTCAATATGTCAGAATAGTGTCATGAATGTTTAATGCATCCATGCAAGCTGGATAGAGACCTCAACATCTACACAGAATGAGCAGACGTCTACTACCCCCTCTACCCCCTTTGTTTCTATTTCTATTCTGTCGTCCATTTCCATTTGCTTTATCAGAAGCAAAGATATATCAGGCTATGTTATTCACATTTCTTAAAGTTTCAAAATTGGAGATTTTTTTCCCCTAAAAATAAATGCCATTTTGCAGTCGAGCTCTCTGGTCGTATGTGAGGTGGATGAAAGTCTGAAAGAGAAACTGGAAAAGTTCAGATTTCGAAAAGAGACCAACAATGCTGCCATACTAAGTAAGTATCACATAGCTTTAAGTTATAGTGACACATTTGTAACTTTATAAAGACACATTCTTATCCAGCATATCAAAGAATGTAGCTCAGAAGAAGATCTTTTTACATGTTGTCTTTCATAGTGAAAATAGACATGGTGAAACAGCTTGTTATCCTCGAGGAGGAGTATGAGGCAAGTCGAATCTTATATTCCTTCATGTATTTAGATTCATTCTGCATCACAAGCCGCTGAAACACAACTCTTTCTTTTAGGACATCTCACTGGATGAGTTGAGAGATGAACTTCCAGAGCGGCAACCCAGATATCCTGACTGAATGCCTTATCAATTTAACAAGATCCGCTAATTCACTAAATGCATATAGACAAAATTATCTTCCAATGTTGTGCAAAGACGCCACGAGAAATGGTTTTCACTCTTGAAAAAGTTGACCTTCCTTGACAGTAGAGCACATTTATTGTCTACAGCTACAAATATGTCCACGCAGATGGCAGGGTGTCTTACCCTCTTTGTTTCATATACTCCAGTCCAATGGGTAAGTAGATACAGCTCAAATACAACAGTCATCAGGTAGCTCATTATGTTACTTTTATGTCATTGTACTGATATGAAATCATTCTTATGATGATGCATTTTATCAACTATGTTGTCTTTAGTGGAATTGTTAAGGTGTACGATTGCCAAATTGAGGAATAACTTGAGAAAATGTGATTAAACAGGCTGTAAGCCAGAGCAGCAGATGATGTATGCAGGCAGCAAGAATCAGCTGGTCCAAGCTGCGCAGCTCACCAAGGTAAAAACCTTAAAATTGTAAACCAGTTTATCTTAACTCCTGTGCAATGCTGAGGAATCATGTAAAGTATGTTATTCCCCCCCCCCCACACACTTCTTAAGATATTGATATTCTTTTGGCTAGGAGACATGCCTTCAATGATACATGTAACAAGTAATCTATGAAATATTCAGCTGTTGACAATTATGTCATAGAGAACATCCTACTTAAGTATTTTTAGAATTAACTGGCAACCTGTTAAACAGGATATTCATACCTTTAACTGTGTCTATAGTTTTGATTCCTCTTTAGAATGTATTAACCACCAGAATAGATATTAAGGAGTAAATATCTCTACGCTCGAGATGTCATGTTGTTCAGATTCTGATTTGACACTTTGTTTCACTCTGAGGTCTTTGAAACCAGAAGTGCTGATGAGTTGTCAGAGGAATGGCTCAAGGATCAGCTGGCATTTTTCCGCTAAATCTCAAATCTGAGAGATCTCCATTACTTTCAGTCTTTCCCTTTGTGAAACCTGGCTATTAAATAACATACTGTGATAAACTCTGTAAAAATACAGTCTTTTTGTCTTTTTTTCCGCATGTAATAGTAATTAACTGTAAGTAGTATTAGAATGGAGTGCAGACAGTCCAGTACATGTCAAGGTGATTGTAAAATTGGATGCTACATTTATGCTATTACTTTGTGGTTCTTCACTTCCTTATAAATAAAACCATTGAGTTTCTTACAAAATGTCACCTTTTTATTAACAGGTCAATGCCGTGTTACAATGGCACGTCAAAAACTGGGAGAACAAAGACATTTTCACATGATCTTGTACTGAATATGTGATAGACGAAAAACCCAGGAATGGCGTACACATAGCTACCGGTGGGCAAGTGAAGTCTACAAATAAAAAAACTGTGTTGAAGCGATCATCACGCATACATATTGTATCTGATTTCATTTGCATCATCAAAAAGCTACAGTCCAAGACTGAGATAATATCACGGTCAGCGTAGAGCCATACAAACACATGAGACAGGTGCCCATCACCTCGTCCAGATCACCAAACTTATTCACTGTCACTGGCGTCGCTGGAATCTGAGCCTCTGTCGCTTCCACTCCCACTCTGATTCCTCTCCGAGTGGTCGCTGCTGCGGTCGCTCCGTGCCGGAGACGCGCTGCGACTCCTGCTATCTCCTCTGTTTCCTCCTTCGTCCTCGCTACCGCTGCCCTCCCCCCCCGCTGCTCCTCGCTGAGTTCTTGGGCTCGTTGTCGTCGCTGTCGTCGTCGCTTCCGAAGATCTCTTCCTCGTCTCGCATTTCTCGGGTTCTCTCTTCGCCGCTCTCGCTTCCGCTGATGCTCTCCTTCCTCTTCCGCTTGTTTCTCTCCTCGTCCTCATCTTCTCCCCTTTGTTCCTGTTCTTCATCTTCCCTCTCGGATTCACTGCCAGAGTTCTCAGCCTCGCTGCCGCTGCCTTTGTCTTTGTCGTCGCCTGAAGGAAACAATTCAAACATGAAAAAGATTAAATACTTTCGTCAGTACAGATGGTTAATGATTAAGCTGAACCTGTAGTGCCGACAGCAGCAAAAAATATGTGATGACAATTGCAGTGGTAGAGAATAAACGAAAACAGACCGGAGTCTTGCATGTCCTTGTCCATGTCTTCCTCTTCATCTTCAGGCTCATGATTCTCCAACTGAGCTTTACGCGCGTCCTGAAAACCACAATAAAATGTAATTAGTCATCTGTAAAGGACTACTTTATCAAAGCCAATAGATAACAGTATAGGTGTTCCAGTCATTAGTTTGGATTAGTAAGGTCATGATGGAGAGGTTGAAGAGCTTCTGAAATAACACCCCGGCTTGAAAAACAAAAACAAAACAAACAGTGCCCTTCAGTTACATTAAAAAGGTAACTCAGTGAATAATTGAGTGTTTCCTTCTCCTTTAAAACAACAAAGTACTGTTCAAAAGTCAAACAAACAAACAAATCAAGTGTTCCGTAAACTAGTGTTGTAGTGGTCTTGGTCTTGTCTACGTCTAGGAGCACTCTGGTCTTGGGTATGTCTTGGTGTCAGGTTACTGTGGCCTTGACTACAACACTACAGTAAACATATAAAAAGTGGGAGGAAACCGTTCACTCACCTGGGCTTCAAGTTCTTTCTCATTCATATCTCTGTGCTTACACACCAGCACAGCGTTCGTGGTGGACTGTGCTCCAGCCTTGGCTCTCCTCTTGCTCAGACGCACTCTAAAGGACAAAACAAAAGCTTGTAAGAGTAAGAAGCCTAAAAGACCTCTGATTTAAGACCTACATATCAAGGTGGTACTGCAGTTAGTTTGGTGAATTACATATTTATGTAATACTTTTTTTTTTTTTTACAGATCTACACTTAAGATAAATCAAAACACATCAGCTGCAATTTCCCTGTTGATGTGAAACTACACACAAGCCTCCTTTCTAAACAACAACGTACCTCGTCTCGAGCTCATTGTAGTAAACACCATCTCCGTCTCTGAAGATGAAGAAGTAGTTCTCCTCGTAACCCTTGCTGGCTTTGTTTTTGACGTTCCAGTTGTACTCCCTGGCTATCTTGTAATCATACCTGAAACACGGGGGGGGGGGGGGGAAGAAGTACACAATTTGAAATAAGAAAAGCAAATAAACAACTTGATTCCTAACAACAAAAAAATCAGGTTTTCTTCAATATAAAATGTATCACTTACAGATCTTCAGGCATATAATCCATCCCCTCATCGCAATCCCTCTTGCGCTTACGAATTGTTTCTTCATGCGGCAGGAAGTAGGCCACAAACTGATTTCCTTCCTCATCCATCATACCTCTGTATTGAAAAGACAGCAAACGTACTGTAAAACCAGCATTCATGCAAAATGTTACTATTAAAACACAAATCTCCACCACGTTTACTTTGAAAATACCTGATCATGGCCTGAGACATCATTTCCACTCCTGCTGGTGCGGATTGGTCCTTTGGAGCAGGATCAGAGTCAAAGATGACCTGAGCGCATGGGTTGATCCACATCTGGGGAAAGACAAAGAGTATTCAATATCAACCCTCTAATAATTGAATATCTGAATCCATGGAGTGCCTGTTTGTATCCAGTTAAAGTGACAAATACAGCTTTGAACAGATTGTTTTACTGTTGCATATAATGATGCTTTATTTTGTCGTCATCGTTCCCCCTCCCTGTACATGTCAGACCACAATGACTCTGACTATAAAAATAGGTAAACCATTGGAGGTTATAACTCACCTTGAAGTCGGGGAACACAGGAAGTACCTCCACTGGGGTAACTCTTGGTTTACTGTAGTGCTGTGCAATCTGGAGGACAAAAAAAAGTTAGAGAATACATGCACATTATAACCTAATGTGTCAATTTGCATCTCACAGCTGACTATGACAGTCCTCTACTGCAAAGAGCAGTTACAGCATGACAGGAGGTTTTATTGGACCCCAGTGTTTACAATTATTTTGCCCCATTCCCCCAAAAACTGGAGCTGCAAAGCTGCACTGTCTACCAAATACTGCAGTTGCAACAAGCGTTCATTTTATTCTTCACCCACCGATTTCTGTGCATCCTCGAATGTCTTCTCAATCGCAGAAATCTGGCTGTCTCTGTCCTTGTAGATTTCTTCTTCAGTAAACTGTTGTTTGACAGAAACACCGATCCTGAACACAAAAATGCTCGAGGTTATTCATGCAATTACACAAAAAAACCTAACATTTTACCTTAACTCTAAATGCATCCATTTTCTACACCCACACAAAATCATAAGCCTCTGCACTATTAGGTTTTGCATACTTACTTGACCTCCACTTTCTCGTTGGAAACGCCATATCTGTTAAACTCTGTGGAAATATATTCTGTCTTTCTCATCCACGGGACAACTTTGGCATGCTGCTGTGACCTTAAATGGAAAAATGAAATGTTAAAAACTAACACTCTCCACATAAAGCTAAAACAAATTAAGGCTCTCTATCAAGTAGGCTTACCTCTTTGAACTGGATGGAGCCTGGATGTCCTCTTCCAACAGCTTTTCATCAGCAGGATCCAACAGAACTGACAATTTAAAATATTGGTTCAGTGTACTCAGAGATTTGATCAAACATACTAGCATCTTAATAAATAAACACTAGTGAGTAACATGTAACAACTAAATACTTACTGTTAGGGTCAATGCGATAGGTGTCTGGGTTGATGAGGTCAATGGTCACCCCGAGGTCTGGTTCAGTCAGGAGCTCATGCTTGTGCTGCTTCTCGAGAGAAGTGGCTTTATACTGTACAAACCTAACACACAAGAAAAAAAAAGTAAAAACTTTGTCTTGCATTTGTTCAGTGTGTGTTCTGTGGATAGAGATCGGATGTTTACCTGTGTTGATCGAATGGATATGTGATGAATTTGGGGTCAAAGGGGATATCAGGCAGGCTGTTGCAGTACTTCACCCTGCAGACCACTCCTGACCTGTCATGGGCACAAATAAAAGAAAATGCACTTTCAGATTGTCCAGACACTTTTGCATACCTTAGTGTAATTAAAGAGCCACACACCAGATTACAGAATAATAGTAAAAACAGTCGGATTAGTGCTGAATCTTACCTCTCTGGAACAGTTCTGTGTGAAGACTGACGACTGGAAGGGGAAAAAAAAGACATCCATCAGATCCAACATATGACCATCTCTCATGCTGAGCTTACATGCACCGATGGATGTTATTGTAATAACTCAAACCGAGAATCACTAAAAGAATAGCTTTAATTCTACTATCTGTAGACCACATCTTTATTCACATTGTGTGTAGACAATCTTCATTTAATAAAAAATGGAGGGAGATGTAATACCTGTCCTATTATAGATATAACCCGTATTTTACCGAGCTGAAAGCATACCTCAACTAGTCTTTGAATTATTTTACATATGATTTATGTTTTCAAACTATCATAAAGAGGGGTAAGATGTTGTCACAAATGAGAAAAATCAAGCTCTGTCGACTGATTAATCAAAAGTCATCCAATACAACTATCCTCGAAAAAGCTCTACTGCATTAATGCATTCAGACAGGCTAATGTTCTCTCTGCTATCAAAACATTTGCTTTATTTATCACTGTTAGCCACATGATTGGCGTCTACTTAGCATGGACATGACTAGACAGGCTGTATTAATTAATTTAAATGTGTATTGAGACTGAATAACAATGTAAGTAAACGCTAATACATAGCATTGGTACACTGGAGGTTAGGCTTGCTTCTATGTTTAGCTAACCAACTAGCATTGTTAGCCCCCGTTGTAAACAAGTGACAAGTGAGTGATCTAATAAACGTGTGTTCACGACTCTCAGCGACATTATTATAAACATATTAACATCAAAGTGAACAAACATCAAGCTGTTGAACTCGTTAAATAATTTTTTTAACTTACCTGTGGCCGTCTTCTCGCTGAGCTTGTGTCTGAATCGTTGGAGCCATGTTATTACACACTGCTCACAACTGAAAGTTCAATGTTTGTACAAATATCCAACGCAGATACGTCCGTTTACAAACAAAACACTTGTGCCAGGTTAAACAATGAACAGCTATCAAGACTTAAATTACAACGTTAACTGCATTTTTTTTTAACCCGGAAGCACAGGACGATAACCCGGAAGTGTTTAGAGATGTATATATCTTGAGGTTTTGTTGCATGGTGGGCGCCCTCTAGTGTCCTGGCATAGGAAGTACAAGTTGCACAAAAAGGGACCGCAACTCCACGCTGGTTTGTTCAAAAGGAAATCCTTTAATAGACAGAAAACAATACAAAAAATATCTGCCAAATCAATAATCACATGGCCTTGTACATATATATTATTTCTATTTTACAGTATATAGTTTTACTTTTATGGCATTTACTGGATGTAAATTCAATATATTGTTTAGAGAGCGGATTCGTGTCATTGGGAACATTTTACGTTATTTTTACATCTTTTTGGCACAAGGTCCACTTCCAGGCCTTCAGTTCAATGTCCTGATTTTCGTCAGTAGATGGCGCTTTTGCATTTGCCATGATGACGTTTTAGTTACTGTTGCAATCTCTGTGTGGATCATAAGTACACTAACAACATCTGGAGCAGAATCCATCAGCCCGCAAAGGAAACCATTTATATATGAAATCCATGACAAAAAAAAGTAAGTATTAGTACATCAATGAGCTTTAATACTTTACTGCTGTTGTACATGTGATCAGTTTATCTATGTTAGGTGAGGGATTTTAGTGTGACAGGTATGGACTCCAGAAGAAGAGCATGAATTCATAATCATCAATCTGCTTTGTTCAAAATAAATATATCAAAACCAAAGAACATGTCTCCAACACCTCCAATATTCAATTATTAGCTCATTGTTAATGGTTGTTGCATCAAACGTACACCAAAACTTCCTTTTATCGTCAAAAACATTCATACGGCCAACCATCCAACAGATTTCCTTCAATCTGATATCTGACACAATATGTTGCTGCAGACAGAAACAGCTGTAGTTGCATAGAACTCCAGTATGATCACAACGCCAACTCTGTGAAAATCTAGACTGGAGTTTAAAGAAACAATGAAGCACTAAGCTCATCCTTTCTAAGCCGTGCTTTTTATGGTACTGTCTTTGCTAAATGATGCAGTGGTGGCTGTCACACACATTAAATACTGAGGCTCTACCTCTTAGCTCAGTCTTCATATATGCAGCAACTCTCCACTGCCTATAATTAAAAGTGGGTCTACTTTTACACAAGATAACAAGGACAAAGCACAACAATTTGCAAGTCAGTTAGTGCAGGGTGGAAACAGCTACTGCTTTTCATCATGGTCTTCAGTCACATAACTGCAACAGCCATCCATTTGAGAGTCCTTTCAGCCCGGCTATTAATCTCTCTCCATCTCAGGTCTCCACCCCTGTCTGCATTTGTGAATCGACTCTGTGGAAAGAGAAAGGTTAAACTTTCCACACAAACACACCATTTCTATTTGAAATGATTGAATAATTTATTCTGAAGAAAAAAAAAAAAAGGTCATTACCTGCTTAACATGTAAATCATCTGCCCAGGATCATCTGAAAATACCCTGAAACATTAAAAACAGTGGTTCTGTTAAAAAAAAAAGTAATATTCACTAACCTGTGAACCAAGTACTGATAACACTGATTCCATATTGTACATGAATGTTTTGAGTGTTTTTCCATCTAATGATTCTGAAAGAGCATGATGGCCCGGAGTGTCTTAGTTTTGGTTCTTTTAAAAAACAAAACAGACATTTGCCTCGTACATATTACTAACTGAAGGAGGGATGATAATACACCTGTTACACCTCGTCTGCAATGTGTAAGGCGCGGAGGCAGAATGGTTGGGCAAAGTCATTCGCCCCTGATCCATCACCAGAGGTAGTAACAGAGACCTAACAGGGGCGAGACGTTGGCAATGTGTAACGTCAGAGCTGGCAGGACGGAACAGTGCTGTGTGGGTGTTTAAACTCTCGCTGTGTGTTTACAAGTTCTGCCTCAGCCTCTTGAGCTTTCACAACGCTGTAATGCAATTCATGACGATGCTGTTGCAGAGTCCCAATGTGAAAAGGGTTATAGTTTTAACTTCAAATGCATGTCATTCCTCCTTCCTTCTTTTTCCAGAACACAAAGTCATAGATCTGGTGCTTTTACCGCAAAGCAAGTTTGACTCATTCTGTCTCCTTTTGGGTTAACCCCCGGCTTTACTGAGCCTAACAGTCACAATCCAGGATATCCTGGATAACCAGCATCACAAAGCTGTCACATTTTTCAGTTCTGTGTGACACTGAATTTAATAAAGCGAGATGTGTACGCATAAGAAGTCTAATAAAAACCATAGCAAGAAGAAAAACACAAAATAGATGGGAGTTACTTTATATTGTGTCTTAAGAATAGTCAGAGAACATTTTAAAAACTATTATAAATGTAAGATTCACAGGAAAACAAGTTAACAACAGAAACACATCTCTTACCCATCTCCCCAGTGGTAAAATGCCCTGTCCTGGTAAAACATGGACAGAAACAGCCAAACACTTATTGTCTCCACCCAGAAGATAACAAACAGGAACCATAGTGATGACAGCAGGACTTCACACAACATCCTGGAGAACTGTAAGGTCACCAGACACAAAGTGGGATTAGGTTTCATAGTACAATGTTTACTGTTACAGTAAGATAATTCCCAGTTTCCTTTTCAAGTAGCATGGAGAACACTGATAGAGAAAACACTACTTGCATTTTCACTTTACAATATCTGGTGTTAGCTAATACTGTTCATCATGTGGTCTAATGAAAAGAAAGTAGCTGGTCCAAAGATAAAATAAGGCTTTTTTCAATAAACCTTTTTTTCTTTAAACTTCCTAATTGTTCTTAATATGATTGCCTACACTCTTATGAATATCACACAATTGCTTTTGTTTGTATGGACATAAAAAATAATCAATGGAAATAATAACATGTCTTGCAATATTTTCTCATATAGAAAATCATCAAACAATGTTGGTGTTTATTAAATGAAACACTTTGATTTGAAATTTGATTAAGATCAATACATCAGTTTCTTTACGCTACAGATGGTTAATGAAAATTAATCAGATTCAGTTGTGTTATAAATATTACAAACAATAAGACAAGTAAATCATGGTATGGATGGAATTTGGATATCTACATTATCACACATAAATATCTGTATATAATTTTTATTTAAGTCGACAACACGATTGAATTAACATAACAATAAAACAAAACTAGCATGTATCAAATGTATCACATGCAATCTTAATTAAAGTTAGCATTCATGTCGAAAACTATGTGTATAATAATGCTGCATTCATGTGCTGCTCGGATGGTCCAAGTTTCCGAGTTGGGAAGTAACTCGGAAACTTGGACCACGTGATTTCAGCTCGGAGAGTCGGAATGATGTAACAGCAACAAATCGCGTTGATGATACGAAGAGGATCAGTGACAACAAAGTTACATTTAAGCAAAAAGTTAATGTGCAATACGTGAATTAATAAAAAGTGTGTTAACATTGACAAAATATATTTTGCCCCCCCAGGTGGTGACGATTCTGACGTGAAGTCGATAAGTCGGGCACCTTATTTTCTTTTCCGAGTTTCCGAGTTGTTGTTCCGTCTTGAGCAGGTGTTCATGTGCATTTTACAACTTGGAAACTTGTTTGTCCGATGTTTCCGACACCACATGAATGCAGCATAAGTACGCTACATAGCTAACGTTACTTTGGCTAAGGTAACATTGGCAACATCGACGTTAAGGCTTGTAAACTGTGTTTGTTGTAAAATGTCAATGAACAATTGTTAATTACCTCAGAGAGTGAATTTATATTAGCGTTACAGAGTAAACTATTAAGGAGCTAGCTAGCTCGCCAACTAAAGTAAAGCTGCCTGTACTATCCTGCTAACTTATCCACTTGTTTTAGTAGTAAATTGAGCTTATCATTACATTATGTCGATTTCAACTTTAGCTAATGATTTTTTTAAATCTTATATAAACTGTAAGACTGTGCACATGTTTTGACCTGACTCTATGATGTTACCCGACAGGAACAAAATTGAGCAGTTTGTTTAAACGCGAAATTATATTAGTCAAATAAGTGTAACAGCCAACTTTATCAATATCACAACAACAACAACAAAACACGTCAAAAGGTATTCATATTTATTGTTAGACTTTTCACTTACTCAATTTCGTTAAGACGGCATTCCTTTGCTCAGACTGACGAGCTAACGTTCACCTTTGTTTACAATGCACGTCACATATCACGTTGCCTTCTTCTTCCTCTTCTTTGGGTTTTTTGTGGCAGCTGGCATCAAAGAAGTCCCATTACTGCCATCTGCTGGATGTAACCTCTCTTTACATTCTTAATCCTTTTCAACAGACCAAGTTCTGAACAGATAATTAAATAGGCATATTCGGCCTCTCCCTCTTTCACCACAGTCCAAAATACTTTTTAAATCTCTCCTTGTGAGTCCAGCTCTCTCCATTTCTGACATCATGCTCTGTCTTTGTGGTTGCTTGTACTTTCTCTTCTGTCACCACTTTCTGGTTTGATTGGTTCAGTCGTGGGAGTGGGGGTGGTGGTGATGCTGGGGGACTAGACTAGAGGAAGGGGCCACAGTTATTTTTTTAAGTACTTAATAACACAATGTTTTTAAAATCAGGTGAGATAATACTCTATACATTTTTAGTGTAAAAAGACAGAAAGGGGGAAAAAAACAATTGAGGGTAAATAAAGACTTACGATTTATTTTCTTTATTGGATAGGCCAGTGGATAAGAGTAGGAAACCAGGAGAGTGGGGGAGCGTCATGCAGGAAAGGAGCCACAGGCTGGACTTGAACCCGAGTTCGCCCGCTCTGAGGACTATAGCCTCCATACATGTGGAACAACCTAACTGCTGGGCCATCTGTGCCCCTAAAACAAAGATTTTGAAGCTTTTAATAGGTCATAAGAGTTATTAATAGGGGTTATTACAATTGTGGGGCCCACAGTAGTATCATTGGGCCAAGAATTCTTTTGTCATGCCTTTGTCTTGGGTCTTCTGCCACACTATTTCACCATTACTTGGGAAGTAGCATCAATAATATATCACTTATGGCATGCAGTGCTGTCATGCATTGGCACGTGAGCAACCTCAATGAAACAGGAAGTCTAGAAAAAACACATGAGACAAGTTATACTAAAATTACTTTATTACAGCTGATTTCTGTTCAATGTCCCTCTGCCAACACAATGGTAAATATAATACAAACAAAATAATAAATTTGATCCTATTCTTATTCTGTTTTATGAGTCTTTATACACAATTTAAATCCACTTTTAGTACTTGACCATCTGTTGTGTAGTATCTTCATAATCTCTCTGACATTCAATAACAACTTCCACCATCTATACAGTTTAATACAGGTTATGAGTCGTAGTGGTAATGTGCCAAAGAAGAATACTGACATCTTCAAAGAAATGCAATCTCTTTTCATTATTTGCCTGTCATCCCATCCTCTTTTCAAGACTCTTTTTTTTTTTTATTCCTTTGGACACTAGACCAGAACCAACTTTGTTTTTAGTTGTCATACATGTCTTGCCACCAGCCCCTATGATAGGAAGTTGAGACAATGCAGTGGTATCTGGGCTTGGCAACTCCGGTATGGCACAGTGTTTGACCATAGAAATTAGAACCACTTTCTGTTGCCTATTCGTTTTCAGTTTCCCCACGTTTTCAGTCAGTAGAACAAAATTTCGAACGAACGTAAATTCAAAAATAAAATCAAACCCAGGTTGGTAGAATGGTTTCTTGACTGACAATGATTGACAACATTATCGGGACTCCCTCTCTCTCTCTCACACACACACACACACACACACACAACACTGACATTAAAGTGAACAAGAATGGCGCATACAAACTTAAAGGTTGGCATGTACGTGAGGTTGGATTGGCCTAACATTCAAACTCTTGGCTGTGGCTTTTGACTAAAGGTTCTGATCATTATGAATACATTCCCATTTTCTTACCAAATAACAAATCAGACAAGAAATGAGGACTATGACCTGCTTCGTAACAGTCGCAGGAACAAGTCACTTGGCATTAAAGAGATTTTGGGGACCAAACCACATGTCACTTGATATAATGCAGAACTTTTAGGTAGGATACATACACGTGGAAGTTAAAATCCCACCTAGTTAAGAAAAAGACCCCAGCATTCTTGTGTCCTCTGACGTGATAGGAATATATCACAGTATTACTCAGAGAGAGCCAGCATGTGAAAAGTTGGCTCTGAATCAGAGTCGCAGGGGGGAGGGAGGCAAAATGTCAAACGGGTGCAGCGATGGGAGAACAAACTCTGCAGTGATGACGCCGAGATGAGATGGCTGCCTGAATAAATAAGTGGCATTTAAAGAAGACAGCAAATCCATGCATATGAGGCATTCTGTCTGTGCACACAAACCAAGAATATCTTCCAATGAGCTACGTCCAGACAACTCGACGGCTCTTTCACTTGGAGAGTGAAACGTTTGGCTAATATCAGTGTGGTCTGTCAGTTAAATAAAGTTAGTTTTCAGAAATTATTTTCTTAAAAAGTGAGTTTAGTCTTTAAATGTTTTTCTTTAATAAAATATACACATATGAACATTTAACTCCAGCTTTGTGATTCAGGGGAGTTTCTCTGGATCATTTGACATGAAGGCCTTTTTTTTTTTTCGACAAAGTGTTTACATTTTTTCCGGTAGGGAAATGGAAACTTGAACTGAGAAGCGGTTGAAAGGGCGCAGAGTTCCCCGATGATATTAGAAATAAAACCAGAGAAAAAGAGAGAAGAGAAACAGATATTATTAGAGGTGCTGTTTAAAGGATGAAATGACTACCTAAGTGCTTCTACATTAAATGTGTATTTGGCTGCTCTCGTAGAGTTTGTGTTAACTACATTTTAAATGAACATGACTATGCTACAATAGCATACGTTCAGTCACACTTATTCTTGGCTTCTGTTGAGATGTTGTAACATAAGCACCCTTTTACTTTATTGTAGTGTGAGTTAACTGGGCCGCAAAGTTGTTTTTTACCAGTGGTGTAGTTATGTTAGTAGTGCCAAGCCTGCTGTCATGGTCATGAGGATAATGTTAACCTTTCTGCCTGCACATAATGGATTCTCTTCTCGGTTAACTCTTTGACCTCAGCACCCTTGCAACCTCAATTCAGCGACAAATTCAGAAGTAACACTAACAACAGCGAAATACTTCCTCTCACATTCTTTATGTAGACATACACAAGGTCTTGTCTGTACTTGGAGGGGGGGGGGGGGGGGGGGGGGGGGGAATTGCTCCTTAAATAAATCACAGCACAGTTAGTTTGACTACTCAAATTAACCAGAGGCGTACCGACAAAACACTCATCCACCAGGAGCTCTGTGAAGAACACATATCTAGCTGTATAAAGTGCTTTTAAAAAGGCAGCAGTTTTAAAAAGGCACTAATAAAAACCAACAGATCAATGCTAGGATTGTTTTTTGAAGGCAAAAAGTCTCTCCTCATATTGCCCCTTGTGAATGTGTACACTTACATTCTCTGTAACGCAGGGGGTTCACCCCTAGTGTACCGCCGCTCTGAAGACCCTAAAAAATATAGTAACTCATATATACAAGTCATTTTCTATTTCTTAACATGTATAAGACTTGACCTAAACGTACTGCAAACAGTGAAGAGAGCTATTTGAGAGAAGTGTTTGGGTCCTCTGGAAGTACAGAACCCTTCTGTGACCAAAGATGCACTGTCACTGATTATAAACTGATAAAATCTTAAAATTTAAACTATACCATCTGAGCAAGATTTCTATCATCGAAGGTTAAAAGGCACAGTAGTAGTGTTGTAGGATAAGCCTTAATCACTTAAGAGGATTTTATTTGGCTATACATATTTGTGAAGTCTCATTTTGGCTGACGTCCGAGGGAGATCAGGTGAAACAGAACGGCTGATTAGAAGGAGGCGTCGAGTTTATCACTATGACCATTACAGCAGGCTGGTATCACAACAGCAAAGCATCTTTTGATAGGCCTGCTGCAAATTAGAACATCAACCAGTGTATAACTGATGATGAATCCGCTGAGTTAAAGGAAGGGGGGCTAAATAAAATCACTTTCTGTGATTGTTTGATACCACATTGCTTAAAAGGACATAGTGAACACTTGATGTGCAAATGAGAGCAATGGCTGCAAATAGCACACAACATGTAGGTTTTAAAATTCTATAGGAGCGCTGTAAATAAAAATCGATGGGAGTATTATATGTTGACACTCAAATTGCTCATGTAACATGAATTTAAGGATCTGCATGTGTGCCGATAAACTGCCGTGAGGACGGGCTGCATCTTTTCCAGCCCTTTTGACCTGAGCAAAAAAAATTTTTTGATCACACATCCACATCTGTACATGGGAGAAACTGAGGCGCAGGGAGTGACAAAGCAGCAGAGCCCAGCGCCAACACTCTGTTCTGCTGTGTTTATTGGATTCTACATCTCTCCGCTCAAGCTCCAGGGCGAGCAGGAGATCTATGTGTAGGAAAGATGTGACCCGTTGGATATTTGAGAGGTGACACTGGTACTCCTGCTCATGCTCTGCTCACTGTGCCCTCCTGAGGGTGTCCTCCCCATCGCCTGGGGGCTGTTCTGTACACCTCCACTGCTTCGGGATACCAGGGCTGCTGCTGATGGGTGGCCCCACGGTGACGGAGCCCCACCTCCCTGCATGCCCTGCCCCCAGCCTTGCTGCATAGCGGCCCCTCCTGGACTGGAGTGATAGTGGCGATGGCCACCTTGATGGCTTGCACCTGACCCCCCGCTGCCCCAGTGTGGCCCTTGAGAGCTCCCTGATGGGTGTAGTTGCTGATGGTGACTCCAGTTTCCTGGAGCACCGGGAAAGCTATTGCTGAGCCCCTCTGAGGAGACGTTCGATAGCACCATGTTGCTGAAACCCAGGCGCATACTCTCCGAGTCAAAAGCCTCCACTTCTCTGGCTTGACGCTCCAGCAGGCTCCGGATTCGCTCCAAGCGTTCGTTCTGCAGAGAGAGCATCTCCTCCTCAATCTAAATAAGAACAGAAGAATTTGTAGTTACATTTTTTTATACGTTCCTCAAAGTGCATTTTTTGCAAACACAAACCATAATATAGCAGGCCTTATAAACCAGAACAATTGAAAACCTGAGTCATTCATCTAGGCATTTAAACTGCACCCCACAAATTAACATTGTGCCAATAATGATAGAGTCGGGCTACTGTAAATAACCAAATGAATAATAATGCTGACCTTTTGTTCCAGCAGGGCCCTTCGGATCGACACCCTCTGCTCCAGGTCCTTCTTCTCGCGTTCATGCTGGGCATCCGTCTGCATCTTGATCTTGCTCTGGTAGGCGTTCAGAAGCTCAAGCTCCTGCTGTAGCTGCATTCTTAAGGCTTGGCACTGAGCCTCCTGAGTCTCATCCAGACGAAGCTAAGGACATAGAAAACATGCACTATATAAATGATTTGAACGTATCAATCTAGTGGAGCTTCTGTTGTCTTACATTAAACTCTTGCTGATTCTTCAATCTTGCCATTGCCAGACTCACCGCCTGAGTGGAAAGCATCTCGTTGATGGAGTGGTCATACTGCTCTGCCAGGATGGCGAGTTTACGGTGCTGCTCCTGCTTCAGCCGTTTAAGGACTGCCTTGTGCTCTGACTTTGGTGTGGTCTCCAACAGATGGTTCCTCAGTGCTTTGTACTGCCGGGTCTGGATCTTACACGTGTCCTGGAACTGCTTCTTGATCTGTAGCTCTTTGGACTATGTTGTAGAGAAAATGATATAACCAAGCAATCTTTATATTAACAGGAAGTCAAACGTGAGCTGTTTGAAACCGCAAAGGTGGTTTAAAAACTGACTTCTTTTATGTCTGATGCATTTTTTAAAACTTAATTACATCAGCACTGAAATTAGAATATCTTCTGAACATTCAATATACATGCATGCACATAAACTGAGTTGTCACCTTGAGGCTCTTGGGTTGCTGGCGAACCTCCATTACATGCTTGCGCCTCAGTTCCCTCTCTCTCCTCTTGTTGTACTCCTGCTGGTTGGTGAGCTCCGTCTGGTGCTGCAGGCGGATCAGCTCAGCCCTCGTCCTTTGGATGGTGTTGAGCTGGCGGAACTCCAGCTCCTGCATGGACTCATGGTGCCGGAGAAGCATGGCGTGTTCCAAGTCCTTCTGGGTCTGACGCTTGTTTAGCTCCTAATTATGTGCAAATGGAGGGACAAAGAAATGAGATGAGATTGTAAGGCAATAAAGATAACCTCAATTTGAGTTTTTAAATGATTTTTGTTCCATTTGTGATATTTAAGACAGCAGTACAGTAAAGGAGGCAGAGTAGTGAGCTGACCTCTCGCACTAAGTCCTGCTCAATATTATGGCGAGCGATCAAAATCCGCCGCTTAAACCTGCGGCACTCAAGGTCCAGATACTGCCTTTGTCGACGCTGTAAGTTGGCCTCTTCCTCTGCTTGGAAGTGTTGGAAGTTCTCCTTCTGCTTTGCCAACCATTCCTGCTTCTCTTTTTTGGGTGTCGACTGGTTTTCATTCAACTCCTAAATCCGAGGACAAATTAGAGGTCAATAACTGAACAGACCAGATGGCACTTCCAGTAAGTAAAGGGAAACGTTTTGGGGAACCCTCTTACCTCTTTGAGTTGTTCCTTGCGAAGTTTGTACTCCCGTTTCTGGGATTCCAGGAAGCTGTTGAGCTCTTTCTTCTGCTGACTCTGAATATGTTGTTGGAACTTCTTTTCATCATTGCTAAATGTTTTTGCCTAATGGAGAAAAAAAAGTAAATCAAAGTCAGTATGCACTCGCTAAAAAAAGCGTTAAGATGTCTCCTGTGAACGCATGTTTGAGGTGAAAGCATACATCTTTCTCCATGGACGCCTGATGCTTCTTTATCAGTTTCTCCATCTCCTGGGCAAAGCTATTCCTCTGGTTCTCAAGCTCCTTGTCCAGACGGAGTCTGTGCTCATCCATCTCAGCCTTTAGCTTGTTTTCCAGAGCCATCAGCTGTTTCTGGTGCTGTCGCCTCATTCGCTTGTAGCCCAAAATCTGTTCCCTTAACTCAGAATCCTGCTCGTGCTCTTTAATCTGCCGAGTGAGCTGGAAAATACGAGACAAAGATCTTTTTATTGTTGCAGTGAAAGGAAAACGCTTCTGAGAGAACAGAACATTTGTCAGGGTTATGTTTGTTAAAAGTGAAGAATTTAAGGAAATATAGTTCTTAATTGTTTGTAAAGGCTTCTCTAAGAACATAAAAGATTAGAGCTGAATCATAGCTCTGCTTTTGACTTCATATTAAGTTACTTTTGAGCCTCAAAGCCAAAACTAAAGATTTTAGGCCTGAGATCAACCCTTGGATGTGGAAAATCCAGCAGATACATGATCTGTTGTCTTGTTTAGATAGCATTCATTTTGCTATCTCCGTATTTGATCTGTAAATACAAGCTCTGTTTAATTACCACTGAGGCGGTACGAATAGTAGCAAAGTGCTCGCGGTTCCGTTTTGGCCGTGGAGTTTGTGCAGGCTGGGACTGGGGCTCGGTTGGCCGGGTGTTAGGCTCTGACTCTTCATTGTATGTCTGTTCCTCCTGAAAGATAGAAAAGATGCAACGAATGTGTAAACAAACAATCAAATGATGTCTTGTATTGTATTTAATCAATTTTTACTCATTGAGCACCCAATAAGACAACAAAGCTTTAAGTCAGACTAGAACCTGAGCTTCTTACTGGTTTCAGGTTAATCACAGAGCTGTTGGACATGACTGTGTGGTCTCCCTCTATGTCCACCTCACTCTTGTCGTCTCCGGCATCTGTCAAGCTGTTGACCGAACTGCTCTGCGAACTGGCACTGATTGACATACTGGGTATGGACTGGTTGCTCCCCACGCTGTTCACTGTACCTGTCCTACTCACACTGTGCTCGGGCTCCTGAAAAAAAAAACACACATGCAGAAAGTAGCATGATTACTACAGCTCTCTCTTTAACAACATAAGATGATGGAACATAAAATACTGACTAAACTGGAGTTGATAGAAATGGATTAATAGAGAAATGAAAGCTATCAGTGGTCGTAACAGTCACGTAACAGACCTCCTCTTCATCTTGTGCCTCGGTTGTGGGGCCATTGTGGGCTTCCTGAAACAAGATCTTCTTCATTTTGCGATACTGCAGATTGTCCAGTTCCCGTACTGCATCCTTTGTCCGACTTATGAGGTCGATTAGAACCGATTCTGGTCGCTCACGTTGGACAAATGCATGCTGGAGGACCAACACAGAAAAGACCTCTTGCATTAAAACCCTGGATTCTGATTTCATTTGAGGGATTACACATAAAGCATTATACAAGCATTTGATTGCCTTTTTCAAATCATTCTCACCTGTAAGAGCTCCTCAGAGTTCGGCCTATCCTGGGGGAATTTCTGAAGGCAAGAATCTACAAAGTTTCGGAAATATTCTGTCCTAAATTTTGAATGGAGATAAAATGATGTTATTTGTAATTTGAGCAGCTCAGGTTTAAAAAAAACAAGAAAAAAAAACAATGAAAAAGGCTGATATGATTAAAATGCTACTCACCATTCACTGGATTGCAGCATGGGGCTTTCATTCTGTGCTATATGGTATAAGGCACTCATTGCATTCATGTTGAACAGTGGAGGTTTCCTCTCAGCTACACATTGAGTAAGAGGTTACAACAAGGAGTCGCATGTTGCAGGACACACAAGGAAAGAAAAATGCAACATTATTCAGTTATCCATGCCTAAATGAGCTAAATACATTCTGGCTATTGAGATGTTGGTAAAAGTTTAAAAATAGAAGGATGTGACCTTACCCAATTCAATGCAGGTTATTCCCAAAGACCAAATGTCCACTTTTCCGTCATACTGACCCTCATCCATAGCTAAAATTACTTCTGGGGCCATCCTGGAAACACGAATTCAGGACAATTGCAATATTGAAATAGAAATTCAACCAACGTTTGCAAAGAACTCTGTGTTAGCTAAACATTTGCTGTATCTTACCAATATGGAGTCCCAACAAAGGAGTTGGCAGGACAGGCGATAGACGCAGAACCAAAATCGGCTAGTTTGACCTGCCCTGGCTCCGTCAGCAAGACGTTTCCAGCCTTGATATCTCTGTCAAACACAGAGGAGGATATTATTACAGCACCGCACAAGAAGACGAAAAAACGCCCAAGAGCAGAAACGCTCTGTGCCCAGCACGCTCCTCAACACTTCAAACACTCACCTGTGAATCATGTTGTGGGAGTGAAGATAAGCCAAGCCTTGAAGAGCACCATGGGTAATTGCAGCTATTTCAACTTCTTGCAGGGGTTTCTTGTGAACTGGAGCGGAGACATTTGACAACAGTGATGTAAATCAAGACACAAAGTGACAAGAAGGCTGGCCTCTCTGCTCGTACTCAAGCATAATGAGGACTATGTGTGTCGGGCAGCTCTCCTTTACAAGATACGATTCAGGGGCGATTCATTAAATTACATGGGGTTCTGTGCGATTCAGTTTGATACGATTCGATCCAATACAAAATAATGATTGAATCCAAAGTAATTTTTTTACTTCATGTAACCGAGAAAAAAATTATAGCCAATGTGTCAGCTAAATAAAAACATGTCCTTTTGCTTATTTTTTCCCCCCAAAGACAAGAGAATATGCTTATTGTACACAATACACATTTTATGACATGTTTTTTAAGTGAGGTTTTTTTCACACACATGACCAGTTGTCTCTCACTTTGACAGGTAGCTCAGGGGAGGAAATACATTGTTCACAACACAGCAATCTTAGTTTCTGTTCTTCACTTTGTAAAGCTTTGCTAACACTCAAAACAAAAAAAGATTGAATTCCTCCAAGAGGCAGAAATGAAAGCCATTTAAACAATAACATGAATGAAATAATGAAAACACTTCAAATACACAATATTTTCTCTTTTCAGAATTTCTCTGATTGTCACATGAATTGTTCAGGCTGTGACAGACACTCGCTCTGCATAAGATCATTCTTGTTTAACTTCATTGTTAGATTAATAAACATTTCTGGAGTGCTCTTGGGGAAAAGGCTGTATTAAATATCTTGTAACTAGACTAAAATGTATTAACTATGGCACAAGAGACAACTACTCCCAACTTCACTGTCAGTTCATTAACCTTAGCATTACAACAACAGGCTATAGATGCTGTAACTTCAGCAAGTTGTGGCCGGAGAAAAGTGTTTTTTCAGAACAGCTTGGGCTACTGCTTTGCTTATGTTAGTATCCTAACCACAAAATTCGCTATGCCATCTCAACAGGTGAGATTTGTCTTTCTGTCGTTGTATTGAATCACTTGTATGCACACGGACGGGCAGACTTTTGGAAAGTTTCTCTTCCTACATATCAAGTCCACATGACTTGATGTCTGAGGTGGAGGACTGTAAATATCTGTGAGGGGTGTAGACATTGTTGTTGTTGTGAGCTAACTAACGCTAACTGGCATGCTCCCCAAGTCCACGTTACTCTGGTGAGAGGTAAAAGGTCAACCTCAAAGTCTCGTGAGATCAAAGGCACTAAACACAGTTTGCAGAATAGGAAGCAAAACTTCAGTGAAGCAGTTCATAACTTTGAGACCGGTCCATCGACAGGTTCCTACTACGTTTTCACCGATCCAGGCATTCACAGAACAATTCACTCTGATCTTTAACGTTCAGATCAGTTATCGCTTCAGACCTGTTCATCTTCACACCTCTCATAAATACACGGATTACAAGTTAAGAAAGTTTTCAACTCACCTTCTAACAAATCCGAGGCGGAGCCCAGACAATACTCCATTACCAGCTGCAATGTAATAAAACGGGCAGTGGGTTAATTTTATTCCTCTTGATATTTTTCTATCAGTGCATTTCAGTTGTTAGCATTATCAGTCATGTAAAAGCTCACCCAGGCTGTGTGCTCTCGCAGGTAGCATCCTTTGTACTCTATACTGTTGGGGTGTTGTATTCTCTGCAGGAATTTCACCTCCTTGATTATATCTTGCCATTTCTGTGAGAATAGTAAAAAAATAAAATAAAATTGGACTGTAACAACAAGCAAAACATCAAAGAATACAGATTTTAACAGTTGCCCTTCTGACACGATAGGGATTTGTAAAAGCTAACATACCTCCGTTGACTGCTTTCCACTATAAGACATCTTCTTGATGGCCACCACCTCATTTGTCCGCACATCCCGTGCCTGAAGAGGAAGCATATTACATATTGTTATCTTTATATTCTTAACTTTAAAATGTTAGTGATGATTTAAAGTCCCCATGAAACTGAACATCGAGAGTGTCTAACTGCACGTGTAATAGACTTGAAAAGTGATGACGTATTTTTGTAGGCCAACCCGGAAGTAGCATCGCCATGGGTTCCTACGAGAATTCGCCTATGGGATTTTTGCATTGGATTTTGGATCATTGCAGAAAATAAGCTCTGTGGCTAACACACGTTTCTGATGCGTAGGCGTTTTGTTCAGCAGGATAATCTTTACAAATGAACACCACTTTTATGAAGTTTGAAGCGTTAATCCAGCCGAGAGAAGTAAAAAGCTAACGTTATGCTACAAGCGAACTACACCACGGTCGGTTGATTATGACGTCACTACCGTTATGCTTCATCGATCTAATCAGCGGTTTTGACAAGCTAGCGAAACCGTAGCTTAATAAGTTGTTTATTAACCTAATATTTGCAAGAGCACTGAAAAACATGACTAGAGGCTGTAAGGCGGACTAGTGAGAGAGTTCCCGGCGTGATGACGTTTAATGTCCCCGACAACCACTGTAGTCTCATTTAGCCACTTGTTAGCAACCGCCGTTTTTAGTATGCATAAAAAAACTTTCAAATTCACAAGTTGGGGTCTTAGCTAACGTAGTTTATCTCGTCTAACAAAACGCCCAACATCTCTTAAGCTTGTGTTAACCACAGACCTTATTTCAGGCGTCTAACCACAAACCCATTCAAAATCCCCATTGACTTTTAGAGTTAGGAACCCATGGCGCTAAAATGCTAACTCACTTCCGGGTTTTAGGACTCATTCCTGTGGCAGTCTATGACGCATTGCCAATTGAAATGGGATACAACCAATCACAAGATAGAATGCGGGACATAACGTTGGGATGAATTTGATTGGATCAGTAGCTTCGACAAAGCTTTTTAATTGGTTGAAAAATTAGTAAACACCCCAGAGTGCAGGATGAGTCATCAGACATTTGAAACGTTTTACATGAAGAAAAGATAATAATAATAATAATAATAATAATAATAATACAGTATAGATACTGTTATTGTGATGCAAAAATACTCAGATAACGCTTTATTAAAAATGAAAAAATGTGGATAAATAAACATCTAACACAGGGTTTAAACCAGGAAAACTTTTCATTTCATGGCGACTCTAAATTTTGATTTAGTGACTTAAGTTGCATACTCACAGTTTATACGTTTTTTCTCTATAACTGCCCTGTGAAACTTTTAGACTGTACTTATAAACTCAACATCACTGTAAGAGATCGTTTAGCCCAAACCATTATGACATCATAATCTGTGTTAGAGAATCAACTACATGATCCTTGTGAGAATTCACACTATGTCGACTCAATGTAGCTGTTTGAGGGAAGAGGCATTACATAACAACAACAAATAGGTTAAAGTCTGTAAGCTGACTGACAGAAGCAATGCATTCTACTAAGTTCCTGTGATATATAAGTTATATTTTCTGGCTTCTTGCCTGCATTAGATAGGATAGCTGAAGAGAAACAGTTGGGAGAAGAGTGGGGGGTGACATGCAGTCTGGTCATAGCCAGCCTTTTAATCTTTTTTTCTGTCACAAAGATCTTAAAAATAATTAGTTTAACAGGGTGATATTCCACCCTGTTGTACTTGAATTAATTTAATAAACTTAGCTAGATTTAGTTTTACAGCTCTGACGGCTCTTTAACTTTACCAGGTCTGTATGCGTCCTTTATGTCTTTGAGCCTCGCTAATAGGAAATAGGATAGATAGGTTTTTGGTACTAGCAGAATATGACCCTGATCTTGGACCAGAACCTGACATTTGGAAATACTCACAAAATATACAGCACCGAAGCTGCCATGTCCGATCTCACGCAGGTCTGCATAGAGCTTTTCTGGGTCCTCCTTGAAGAACAGATCAGCAACTTCGGGGTCCTTCAGGCTCCCCGCCCGACTGCTGTTGGGCATAATGGGGAGCAAGGGGGCAATGCCGCTGCCGCCCGGGACTATCTGGGTCTGCGACAGCGACTGGATAGCCCCCACCGATGGCTCATCTGCAGGACAGTGGTCTCATATGTGGTCAGAGCTAAAAAAGTACAAAGAACAAGAATGAGTTAACTGAAAAACAAACCAGCAGCAGAGTGATACAGCCTAATGTAATCATGTGTCTCCAGTTTAAATTATATCACACTTCTGATAATGAATGGAGAGCAGAGAAGTGCAATATGTTGACAATGATAATATTATGCTGTAACATTAATTGCACTGCATGTTACAGTAAGAGGCAATTGTTAGGTGAAGCATCCGTCAGCACCAACAAAGCCCATTAACTTATGCTATGCAAACCATGAACTAAACCATGATCTAAGGTGCACATGTGGAGAATGGTCAGTAAGAAATCCTGCAGTAACAAGACATAAGTCTCCTGTTTCCATAGAAACAGCAACCCCAGTAAGGAAATCAGTGGGCTGTGTCCTGACAACCTCCCCTAACACCTTCAGTGACTGGTATGTGGACGGACAGATGTGAGGAGGAAACAAAGAACTGTGCAGCTGACAATCACCAGCTCGAATAAGAAAGAGAAGCAATAACTTGCTGTTTCACCGAGACAGATGTCTGAACTGTAACAAAGCGTTCCAGTGATTGGACTACTTGTTAAACCTGTATTAGGTAAACATACATATCAAACATACCAAACATTGTCCATAAAACCTTCCAGCAAGTAATCAAAGGGTTAGTTAACCCCCACCCAACCCACCAAAAAAAACCACCTTTCCTGATAATCCATAGTGTATCGTTCCAAAAACAATGTTCTGCACCCAGGATAATCCAACAACCTTTCTGAAACAGTTTAAACAGTTTTCTTCTGTAATTTAAAAATACTGACAGTGCAGGAGGGTGTGTGGATGAACCTTACCTCCAAAGCTCAACATGTTAAACCTACACCTGTATGACAAGATACCACCAGTGATATTATCTTTTGTTTTCTAAATTTGAGGAAAACTCATCCTTTTAATTGACAGACATAACTCCAATGTCCGATAAAAACTTAAGACATTTTGCTTCCCATTAAAACGTGCTTTATACAGCTTTTCTGCAGTAGGACAGATGTACACTGTAAAAGATCGCTGAGGGAAATTTAACTGAGTTCATGCTGCTCAGATGATCAGCTGCAAACAGATGCAGAGCTGACGCTAGAGTCACAAGACTTCTTTCCCAGCCCGGGAGATACAGCCCCCAGTTCAAGCAGACTTCTTTTGTCTCACGACAACACTGAACAACTCACTCTTCCACACAGATGCAACCACTACGCTGAAATAAAGCCTCATTACCATGTGGGACTGTGCCTCTTTATTGCCATTGTCCCTTACTACATTGTTGCTCATGAATGAGCCTTGTTGTCATATCTCATGATGGCATTTTCAACCAAGGACACGTGATCACAAAAGTGAGTGATGATAACTGATACCTCCATAAAACAACCTTGCGTTCTGACTAACACAGACTCACACATGCACAAGAATGCAGCAGGACAGGACAACAAAAGCTGGAGGGCTGGAATTCCCGATGTATGTCCTCACTGCGCTGCATTTCTCAGCATTTCCTGTTCGCAGGGCTATAGGGAGGTAGGAAGGGGCCCTGGTGACTGGTGATTATCTGTCTGTCTTGTCTTCACATCGATGGCATGTATTCAGACATGCATTCTAGACAGTGAAATACAAACTTTAATACTTTCCTATCAATCAGAAGATGTTTACTTTTTAGGAATAAGTACACATTTTTATGTAGAAGTAATTTTGATCTGTCAAGTCATGATATGATCATAACAAAATCCCATTATAACACAGTATCAACTACTAGTGAACCCTTTGTCTTGACCATCCATGTCCAAGAACAAAATGTAAAAACGGTTATCTTTCAGCCAATTGAAGTCCCATGTTTATAGACAGGCCCACATTACATTGCATACCTTCAGGGTTTGCCTATGAAGAAAGGAGGGTATCACCTGAAAGTAAAATGCTGTAAATGGTTTTAAATGTGTAAGCCATTATGAAACAACCAAAGTCTGACAACCACCCCTAAAATGATAATTTTTAAGTAGGAAAACTCGCAGCCCAGCCTCACATGATTATATCCTAAATGAACTGTGGCTAATTTAGGTAACGCTTCAGTAATGTTGCAACACAAGTGGGATTAGAGAAAGGACTTGGTGGGATTTTCTCGAAGTTATGACTTCACCAAAGCTGTTTCAGCTGTCACATAAGCAGTAGGTCTGAAAAGTGAAGACCCAACAACACTCCCAAGCGTGCGCAAACAAATCAGAGGTTTGAGGAGCTTTAAGCTAGCCAGCGTTGACTGTAAAATTAGCTGAACACTCAACTTAACGTTAGCTCAGCCAAGTTACGTGTCAGAAAATAAAACACTCGAAGCAACATTTACAGCGTATGAATTAAGCTGGCAGGTGAACAACTATACGAAATTAATAGAATTAGCATACTTTAAGAGGGATTTGCCAGAAATAGCTCAAATAGCAGGCTAACCTCTGTGATGTTTGCTAAGTTAGCTTAGCCAGTTAGCTGAAACTCACCCTCTCTTGACAGGCCAGGTTTCAGCACTGTGGAGACTGTCGTGTAATTCAAAACAGTTTGGGATAATAGGAGTATTCTTCCTGTTTCATCCCAGACGCGGTCATTTGCTACACTAAATACTCGTGGTTCCTAACGTTGTCAGTCGATAATAACGTACAGATTTGTGAAATATTTAAGGTTAAAATCCCCACCCTCGAAGTATCTGGGGTGCCAGATAGTCGTATCCCACTCCCAGGCAGGTCCAAAGATGGCTGCCGAGCGCTCCACCGCCGCCTCCCTTCGTGGAAATACGTTAGGCAGAATATGAAGGAAGTTCAAACACCTCCTATACAACCAGCAAACAAGCCGTATTAGTATCCACAGCGTCGATGGGAAACTAGAGATTCAAGCTAAAACACTGGCATGTTAACATCTCCGCTGTTTTTTGTTGGCTGTGACTCTCTGACTGTCCGTCTTCCTTCGACACACTGCAAACAGCAGTTCCGCCCTGCCTGCTATAGCTGCAGTAAACTCTCCCTGACCCAAAAACATACAGAGGCAGATACATCATTAAAAAAGACCCAAGCTATAATATCATTGACACTAGTCAAATCCTACAAAAGTTGTGGAATAGTATCTTCTCATGTATTTTTATAGACATATAGGTCTTGACAATAGAACGGAAGCACTTTAAAACTTATTTATAAGTGTTTATAATGAATGACATAGACTGGTATAAGTCGACTTAAACCTATGGTATAGGCGGGCCATAAGCCTGTTTGATTATGAAACATTAAATGAAATGCATATTCATGAGCAGCAAATGACTCTGCTGTAGACATCGGGTTTTCTACTCTTCCTCAGCAAAGAGGTAGAGTTAGTAAATTTTGCTGCCACCCTGCCCTGCCCTTAAACAACACATTTCAAAACCCTGAGACACATTTACAAGATAATACTTTAATGGTCCCTTATAGCAGTAGAAAAATAGCCTTCACTGAAACAGTGTATGCCTTCCCCTGGGGGTCCTCTGCAGGCTTGTTGCCAAAAGTCCAAATAAAGAACACATCTCAAGGTTTTCCACTGTAGGCCTACTATTCCTGAGGAATTGAAACACACATTAATTATCTCACACCGCTTAAAGCAATGTATTTTAAGAAAGGAAAATATTGTATTTTGCTTTTTAGTTTCTGTATAGTTAAAGGTAATGGCAAACATAAATACCCACTTCTTCGAACATTGGATTTCCAGGGGTTGATGCTTGCATGGTACTTACATCATACTTTAAGAATCCTTCATCAGTAGACTGAGAGTATGCATTTCTCCCTCCAGGCAGCAAAATATAGTCGGCTATTGTTTACCAATGCTCTATTTACATTTGGTGGGTTTGTGTGTGATGTAACAGCTAAAGAAACCCCTGTAGCCTCCCATCCATGTTCAAACTTTCTTTCTCTCTCTGACAATTACTATCTGCATGATAAGACAGTCTGTAAACAGCCTGCCTTTTGCAAAGGCAACAAATGGAAAAATCTACTCAAGTTGGCTGTTTAAGGGCTTTTGGACCATAGTGAAGGAGGCTTTGTTACTGACATGCTTCCTCTTCAGAGGGTGCCACATGTGACCAATTGCTGCATGTGTTGCACCACTTGGTGCAGAAGAGAGAAGATCCATGAGGTAGCAATAGTACATTTGGCTGCATGGTCCATTCTTAATGTCATTGTTGAAAGCAGTCAATACTTTAACTGTAAACCAAATATTAGTTTACAAATCAAAAAATTTAATTAAACACAACCTATTTATTGTTTTACATAAAAAGACAGTTATGAAGCTTATATAAAATCAAACGAGTGGTCAGTCACTTCACGTTGTATGTTAAGCAACAGAAACATGTGTCTTTACACTTGAAGCATAAATGCATGCAGCCTGTATTTTTAATAAATAACACAGAAACTCTTACAAGGTGTCGGAGCTCCTTGATTTGGGCCAATGCATCTATAAGGTTCTTCCCTTATACCTACATCTCTTTCTTTGTCCTCCTATCCCTATACTCCAGAACTAAATAACTGGAAATAGGATGACTTTTTATGTGATGAAAGCTTAGATTGAATCTTTATATATTTTTATTGATAGGCATATGTTTAGTAGTTGTTAGTTTTTCATAGCTTTAATGTTCAAGTGATTGTGCTATTCTGTCTAACTTTTTTTACATTTCAGTTTGTGTGAGAGCAAAATGGCGATACAACCTGTTCTTATATGTCTAATTAGAGCTAGATTGGAATAGCTGTGTGTTTAAAACATTAACAGTGTACACCTTTTGTGCAATGCTATTTGACATTATGATTCACATTGTCATGCAGTTGCCTTTATTGACAATACAAGGTACATGTGGTTTTTGATGTAGAGATATAAATCTTTCCAGTGGCTCTATTTTGTAAGTAGAGCAAATGAATGCAGCAATCCATCGCACAACGCAAAATATAATTTGCCCTTATGCATTAGCTTGACTTTTATTTTGAAGAAGAAACTCTCCGAAAAGTTTGAGGACGCGCCTCTTTGCTGACGTCACATAGTGAGTGCGGAAGTATATCGCCCGACTGTCCCACATGGTGAAAATGGCTGCGAATGGGGAAAAACAACAGGGACACAGAGCCGGCATATTTAAACAGAAAAACAAGGGCCACAAACATGGCAAGCACCGGACGAAAGGTGAAATTGAGAGGGAAAACAAAGGTAAGAATTGTATTAATTATGAAGCGTCTCTAAAAAAAAACGATGTTAGCTGTGTTGTGTTAGCTTGTGGTGTTGGTGGTGGCCCTGCAAACACACGTGTTGAGTTTTCGGGCAATCTAAGGTATGTCATTAGTTTTCATTCATAAGTGGAGTTAGCATGCAGAGGCCTTCTTACACATGTTTTGAAGAGATTGATAATGAAAGGCGATGGCTACACGTTACTGGGGGTGTGCAATCCTTCTCCTGGTTTTCCTACGCCATTTAAAGCTCTGACTAACAAATCGGGTCCCAGGTGCCTCAGTATAGAAAACGCAGTTGTCATACCATACTATTTCGATCGAGTTCATAGTCAGTCAACAATTGAAAAAGTGATTTAAAATATATCTGAGTTACACATTAGTTAAAGCTTAATCAGTTTTATTATCTATGATATGCACATTTATACGGAAGCGCACTAGAAAATAAAATGTTTAATTGTCAGGCTTCCTCTAGTGCAAATCATTGTTGCTGTGTTTTAGTATTTAACCAATGTAAACATTTTGGTTCGTAAACAAGCATTGATCTATAGATATATGCTGCATATCCAATCCATGATATCAATGGTAATGCAAATCATGGCCTCATTGATCAATTGAATAGAAAACTATCTTGCAATCTATCAAAAATGAAAGCTCAATGCAGTAAAGCAATTTATGTTACAGTCACAACAGCAAATATATTGTAGTCATCAATCATAACTTCAATGGCCAACAGGATGCCACATTCACTGCAAATTTCTTGACAGCTTATAGTTTCATTGCGTTTTAGGATGTGTTCACACCTTGTATTAATTCAAAGGTTGAATTATAGGTGTGTTACTTTTTAAGACGAGACTGCAGTGATTTCCACAAGCATAATGCATGCAAATCATCACCTGTGTTTACATGTTGCAGCAGGGTGCAGAAGGCAAATACAAATATTTTTGGTCACAGGAGTTTTCTAAGCAGTGAGGTTTGTGTTTGCAGCAAAACTTTGTAACAAATCATATGTGAACTAGGTGGTGCAAAACAAAGTTATTCTTTTAAATGACACCATACATTTAAAAGATGTCCAAGTGATCACCATTAAAGCAAGATAGTGGACATTCATTTTTGCACTAATTTGAACACTTCGCTTCTGTGAAGAGTTTAACATTCTTTAGTAGTTTGATTTCATAAAGTCAAAATGCAGTCAGATTTTCTTAGCAAGCCTTAAATTATCTGTTTGAGTAATTTAAAAATAAATAAATCACTTTTTCTGCCTGTCTCTCAGGGAGAGTGTCTGTTACCGCACTAACCAAAAAACAAAGGAAGGAGCACAAGAAGATGGACAGAAGGCACAAAGCCAACCAGCTCCGCAGGAATAAGAAAGACATGGTAATTTCTTATTTCACATGAAGAAAAGTGTTCTCGTCCTTTTTTCCCCCCTCTGAATCCTGAAGCGTTTCAATGTCTCTTATCTTGTCTTTTAAGGTCCTGATAGAAAAGCGACGTCTTGGCAGCAGGGAAGGTCCTCCTCATTTGGTCGTTGTGCTGTCCCTCCACGCTTCTGTCGATGCTGCTGCTATCACCAAACTGCTGCGAGGGGAGGGCACTGGAGGCTTGGTACATCAGGAGCGCTGCATCAGTGGCATTAGTGACAGCTTTGGGCTGATTTTACCCCGGTTTAAACAAAGATTCCACTTTCTTAGCCAAAGCACAGGTAAGAACTGAGTGATATGGAAAAGTTTTTAAATGCAGATAATTCCTACGTTAACAGTGATAAGACTTAAACCTGTTTTAATTCATGGTTTTTCAAATATAAATATAAAATGACGTATGCCTAATAAACAAACATACAAATGTCTCCTGCCAGGTTGTTTAAATCCTGTTTACACAGGATTACCCCGCATACACAGTGTGGGTTTCTTAGAATTGATTTAAATCAAAGAGAGTGGGTCTGCATTGACCCACGTTATAAAGCAGTATTTAGAAAGACATTCGATTAAGTACTATGTTATGTCTTTGTGATTAGCATAATTGTGTCCCATTCTGAAGTTTTGTTTTTTATGGTTCCTTCAAACAGCTGACATGCACACCTTGCTGGATGTGGCAAAGATCGCAGATAGCCTTGTGTTTGTGCTGGACTCCACTGAAGGTTGGGACAGCTATGGAGACCACTGTTTGTCCTGTCTCTTTGCTCAGGGCCTCCCCAGCCATGGTGGGTATAACTTGAACATAATGTTGAAACTTAAAGATGTCTGAATTGACACATGGATTTACAGTAGCTTGAAAAGATATTTTCAGATTTTTCTTGATTGCCTTTGTGTATATTTTCTAAGCCTGTGTCTCTTTAACCCAATGCAGCGCTGGTGTGTCAGGGTGTGTCTGACCTCCTTGTAAAGAAGAGGGTCGAGTCCAGGCGAGCTCTGTCAAAGATCACAGAGATCCGATTTCCCGATACTCGCCTCTTCCCTCTGGATTCAGAGCAGGATGCCACTCTACTTCTCAGACACCTGGGCACGCAGAGACAGAGAAAGCTGGGTTTCCGCTCGAGACGTCCACATCTTCTAGCTCAGCATGTCACTTTTACGCCCAACAGCCCCGCTGAGGGGACAGGCGGAGGACCCACCGGCCTTGGCACCCTCTGTGTCTCTGGATATGTCCGTGGCCGACCTCTGACGGTTGACAGACTGGTGCACATCAGTGGACACGGAGACTTTCAGCTCAGTCAGATCGATGCTCCATCAGACCCGCTTCCCCTAAATTTAACAGCAGCAAGACCAGCAAAGCCTGGCAAGGGGGGAGACGTTGACATGCTGGTGGGTGTTTTTAAAAAAAATTTTATTTATAACATTGTTCAGAATTCAACATGATGCAGGTCCTTGTTTTTAAAAAATAACTTGTTCATTTTATTAGTTGATGTTTTTAATTGAAGTCTTTGTTTCAAAATGTATCATGACATGGTGTGTAAATGCATATACATAAAATAAATGATAGAATATAGTCTATTTACATAGGTCACTTTGAACTGTCAATTATGTAACAGTGACAAAAACAATGATACATTTCCTAAGCAAACAAGTTAAATGTTTTAGTATCAGATATTTACATTGTAGATGAAAGTATAGAAAAAGTTTCTGACTACAAATTTTGGGGGAAAGCAATTCAGTAAAAATAATGCAATGTCTTTTTAGATACAATTGTTCGTATGTGGGCTAGAAATAAAAAAAATAGAAAGGGTATTGTATTTGAGCGGGCCAGTTGACTGTTTGTAACCCCTGGTTTGTCAGTTTAAACGTTCTATTTACTCCTTCATTTTTGCTGCTCACAGGATGGAGGTGAAGATGAAGCCCCAGTGCGGGTTCTTATGAAAGCTGATCCATCCCGCAGGGAGAGTCTGCAGATGGAGGCTGAGGTGGACCCCATGGACGGAGAGCAGACGTGGCCGACGGAAACAGAGCTGCTGGAAGCTGAAGGTGCAGGAACATACATCATTACTTTTTAGGTTGATACAAACTTTAAAAATGGGCACAGGAATTTGTGTTAAAGCGGTCAAATTGAAATGGATTTGATTTCTAGTGTAAGTGATTTGTCTTCTGAAGCAATCATGATGTAACAAAAAATGATTCCTGTGGGAGTAGATACCATGGACTGTTGGATTAAGCACACGTGTAGCAATGTTAACTTTGCCTACAATAACCTTTCACAATAGTAAGGACTCTTTATGTTTCTTTCTGATTTTTAGATGCCAGGAAGAACAAACGTGTGATGAGGGTCCCCAAAGGAACATCAGATTACCAGGCCGCGTGGATCGTTGATGAGGACGAGGAGGAGAATGGAGAGCTGGACGAGGAAAGCAGTGAAGACGACGATGACAATGACGACATGTTGGATGAAGCCATGGATGGAGACGATGAAGAGAATAACTCTCAGGTACACACCTTAGTTATATTTTGGACATTTAACCCGTTGTCACAGTAAAGTCGCAAATTGAAATTTAATCTACTAATGTTAATTTTCTGTTTGAGACGTCTGGATTGAGGTGACAGCTGAACTAGTTGTGGGATCAGATTGAATGCGAAATACATTTTTAAAAATACACAATAATCAGATTGACATTAGGTGGCATGCAGTGAGCTACAGATGTTTAGCATTCAAAAGCTAGCATTGCAACGCAGTTGAATGTAAAAGAGGACAACAAGAGTATTAACCAGAGCCTGACCGATTAATCTGCCAGCTGATAATATTGGCTGATATAGCATATCATGTGACCTCGGTATTTGCTCATTTTAATGCAGATATGCGCCGATATATAAATAGGTTTATTTACCAGTCAATTAGCATTTCATTTGAGTTTAACTGTATTACACTAGCAGTTCTCTTTCTGACTGTCACCAGCAGAGTGTGCTATATGGATTACTCTCCAGAGTGTCAAGAGGTGATGCACATACATATGCAGTTACTCTCCAGTTGAGTGAACACTGTAACTTCGTTAGTCATCTTTTCCGCAAGTGTTTGATAACTGCATTTGAAGGATCAACATAGTAAATGTGTATATCAGTATCTATCTGTGACAGATTGAACATAGATCTAAGAAAGAAATCGGCTAATATATCGGTTTTTTTTCTCTCCCTAATATCAATAAAAATCCCATATCGGTCGGGCCCTAGTATTAACTTTAAATGAAATGCATGTGTCTGTGAGAGAGACTTGCATGCACTTTGTGGTGAACAAACTCAGGCTGCAAAAACTCTCTTACGACCTCAAACAGAGGTAAAATAATTTACTGTGTTTGATTCAGGGCATTGACTCACTTATTATTTGTTAGTTAAGTTTGCAATCAATAAATATATTGTAAAAGTTAGGAATAATGCACATTTAAAGTTTCCAGAAACAGAGCTGTCATTTTGACATTGTTGATTTTCTCTGAGAAAATAAACTCAAAGAAGTTCATGGGAATAAACTTAAAGAGAAAATGTTTTCAGATTGTAATAAATTATTTTGAATTGATTGTTTCAATACAAGTTCAGCCCGAAACCACCTTCAGGATTAGTCTGCTCAGCTTCCTCTTGTTGTCATAACAACCGTGCAGCGTCAGACAAACAGTGTAGTTTCAGAGAGGATATGGAGGACAGTAATCTCTGGAGAAGATGCGTTTGTGGTTCCGGGGGCTGCAGCCATGCATACGTGACCCTCGATGGGTGCTCCTCGTCACTGTTTGTGTTCTCAGCGTCTGCCTCGGGTCTGCAGTGCCAGGCTGCTCACCACAACAATAGTGTTTGGAGTCCCGAGAGAAGCCTCCTGTCTTCCTTTCCTGTGAACAGAACTTCCTGTCTGGCCGGAGGGAGGGGTTGAACAATTTATTTATTTCCAGCTCTGCATGAAAAGAGGTCGAGGAAACTCTTCCTTATGCAATGGGTTCATTACGATCGGTGATTGTTATTAGCATGTGTTTGATGTCTTAGGAGTATGTATCTAGGACAGGGTAACAATAGAGAAAAGGGCACTTCAAATGATAATGATTATTATTATTGCAGCAAGGATGTTGGAAAGGTTGTGAATCAACCCCCTGCTGGGTACTTCCTCCCATGCGTCTGGCTTTGTCTGCAATCCCTAGTTAAAGGACTTTGAGGAGGACTGTAAAATATGTTGTCTTTGATGATTCATTTCTTCAGTTAAAAATACTTTCCATGGAAGTGGATTCTCTAGAAATCCTAAGGCTGAATGTTCAGAAACATAGGACTTCATTGAAGACACAATGAGAGTGGAAAAATGTGAAAATAAGTCAAAACCAGGGATTCCCATTCTTTGAGTTGTGGAAACTCCAGTCACATACACACAGACAGACAGAGGTGCTGTAACACACAGTTCAAAAAAAACATCGTCACTCTGGTAAATCTTACCTAATGTTTGGCTTTAGTACAATAATATTACATTTCTTTACCTAGAATCTCTGGGACTGCAGCAATTTTGAAAATGTGAAGGCAAGAAGCTGCCTGCGTGACGTATAAATGCTCTGTAACAGACGAGAGAAGAAACACCATCATATCTGTGCAGAAAGACTGATCTCAGACATCTTAGTGGTGTTAGTCCACAGTGTGAACAGAGGAATCCACTACTGTTGCCGGTAAATTAAAAGGGTAATTTCACAAAACTTCCAAAAATGATGTTCCTGGGCAATGTAAACAAGGTGTTAGCTTTTCTGACATGTTGAGATATGTACAGTATAGCTCTCTTACAAGTAGTTAGAGAGTTTTGTGGGGGTGCATTCTCCCCTCAAATGTAATACAGTTAACTTCCAATGTGTTAGAGCGGCAGCCGTCTTATAGACAGATATTTTACTATTAAACTAAATGTTCTGCGATGTCTTTTTTCCCACTGCAGGTTGTTGAGGAAATACCTCCTCTTGTGGCTTAGAAGTTGTGACCACGCTATCTTAAGGACAACTTTTGTGTGTGTAATACGTTTAGTTATTGTTTTGGGCTTTTTAAAAGTAAAAGTCAAGAGGCAGGGTATAGAGAGGGTAACAATCTGAGCATGCTAAGGGTCCATTCTGATACCTTACAAAACCTACACTCTAGAAACTAAATTAACCCTATACCACACTTTATTTTGATCTCTCCAAACAGGTTAACACAATTATTCTCAGCTTGGCACAAATTAATTGTGGACCAACAACTTCTCATTTAGCCACTTGTAAAGTGTTTACTTATTTCGAGTCACTTACATTTTATGTTTCGGATGCTAATACCAACAGGGCTCAGTGCTACTGTAATTTAAATCAAATTGTACTGTTTCCTCTGCTCAGGATGCAGGTTCAGGCTCTGAAGATGAAGAAGACGAAGAGGAGGAAGAGGTGTGTTCCACAGAGCGAACTGGGGCTGATCAGCGCTACGATGAACACATCGATGAAGCTGCCGAAGAAGAAGGCCTTAAACGCTACCGTGAGGCTCGAGCCAATGAAATGTTTCCCGATGAGGTGGACACGCCCCTTGATGTTGCAGCTAGAATTAGGTCTGTTCTGCTTCTCTATGTTGGATAAAGGAGACATCTGTGATCATTGTGAATTAAGATCCAAGCTAGAAATCCTCAGATAATTTACTTAATTCATATTTTGTTCTGTTGCTGTCCTTTTGCTCCAGATTTCAGCGCTACAGAGGCCTGAAAAGTTTCCGCTCCTCGCCGTGGGACCCCATGGAGAACTTGCCTCTCAACTATTCTCGCATCTTCCAGTTCCAGAGCTTTGATCGCACTCGTCGCCGCATTTTGGCTGAGGCAGCAGCTGAAGAAGAGGGTGCCATGGTAAAAATAAATAAGAGTGTTTTCATTTTAAAAGGGCTTTTTATTTGCTCTTATATATTTGTGGCTTCTCTGACTCTGCTGCCCTCTCCCTCTCAGGTGGGCTGGTATGTGACGCTGCACATTATTGATGTGCCTTTTTCTGTGATGGAGAGCGTCCAGTCAGGCCGACCTCTGATGTTGGTGTCTCTGTTGCCCCATGAACAGAAGGTATGCTAAATGCTTTTTTACACTTTCTGAAATTTTCAATGAACTGGAGCCATGTGACAATATAGAAATAGTGTTTTTGATTTGTATTACCTCTTCATTCCTTCCGCTGTGCACAGATGTCAGTGATGCATCTCTTGGTGAGAAGACACCCGAGCAATACGGAGCCGATCAAATCTAAAGAGGAGCTGGTGTTCCACTGTGGGTTTCGGAGGTTCAGGGCATCTCCCATCTTCTCTCAGCACACCTCAGGTAAAAAACATTCCCCTGAACCCCTTTTAAAGAAACAATCATATTTCAAACACCTAAATGCATGAATTGAAAGACTTAAGAGCTTTACATCATTCTACCTACTCCAAGCTGAGTTCTAAATATAAATGGCTTAAGCACATAAACACTAACAAGAGTTACATATTGCAGAAAAAATGTGTTCATTTCAATGGGCTTGATGCATTAAGCGATCTAGCTAACAGACACAAACAAGCAACAACCAACTATTGCCACTGCATGGCTTTTGAAGATATATGTGATGTTCTAATATTATACAAAGCAGCATACAGTCACGTAGAAAGCTGTGGGGCTACAGAACGAGTTATATTGTGGTTATTTTTGCTGTTACTTCAAGTTAAATTTATCAACTGAATGATGGTAGAAGCAAGTGGCCTGAGACCTATTCTGGCTGCTAGATTTGCAGTAATAAAAGCATTTTTGAGTGTTGAACTTGGCTGGGCTCTTCTCCAGCTGACAAACACAAGATGGAGCGCTTCCTCAGGCAAGATTCCCCCACCGTGGTGTCGGTGTACGCTCCCATCATCTTCCCGCCGGCAGGAGTCCTGCTCTTCAAACAAAGGGATGATGGTGAGATGAAAATGGGTCGATTTCATTAAAGCTTGGCTGTCTTGATTTTGAACTTTTGACCATCTATTCTGTTGTTTAATTGTTTTATTCAGTTATCCACTTAAGCTAATTGGGTTCTTTTTACTTTGGCTTTCTAGGCATCCAGGACCTGGTGGCTACAGGCAGTCTGCTCAGCTGTGACCCTCAGCGTGTTGTGCTGAAGAGGATAGTACTGAGCGGACACCCGCTCAAAATTAACCGGCGCTCTGCGGTTGCCCGTTACATGTTCTTTAACAGGGGTAAAAGGATGTTCTTATACTTTTCATACTATAACTACAGAATATTACGTACCATTTTAACTTCTCTGTGGCATTAAGCTTTGTGGTTGACGGGTTTTATTTTTCTTCCTATGACAGATGATATCCTGTGGTTCAAGCCAGTGGAGCTGAGAACAAAGTGGGGTCGGAGAGGCCACATCAAGGAAGCTTTAGGTGACGACATTTTAAACCTTTGTTCAGCTGTAAGCGACATCTGTTATGTCCTACAAATTCTGACTGTCATATTTAATTTTTCAGGAACACACGGTCACATGAAGTGTGTATTTGATAACCAGCTGCGCTCTCAAGACACAATCCTGATGAATTTGTACAAGAGAGTGTATCCTCGCTGGACATATGACCCCTATGTACCTTTGCCATTACCCTGGGTGAAGAGCGAGGGCACTGTGGACATGGACGACTTGGACATGGAGTAGGAGATTGACTACTCTTAAAATGCAATAATCGTACGAGAACTGAACCACAATACAAACTTTAAATCAGTGTGATCGCATGACAATATAAAAAAAAAGTGTTATACTCTCTAATAAAAACTATTGTGATCAAAAGTATTTCCTGTTTATCGGTTGTTGAGCCAGAGTAATTCTTTGCATTTCACCATGTCACCATTGCAGATTATGTTTCAACCACTAGATGGCAGTAATGGTTAAGTATTCCAAAAGCTTTCTCCTACTTTGTGCATCAACCCTGGACCTGATTGAATAGGTCAAAAATATCTTAGGTGGTTACTGTTGAAGGAATAGTTGTAAATGTGTTGACTGCTGTGAGGTTACAGAAATGATTATAGCTGTTACTATAGTAACAGGCAATCGATATTGGCTTTTCCATTAGTCATGTAACACATTACACTGGCAACCGTTTGAAGTCACTCACAGGCAGATGTCTCAAAATCTACAGCCGTATAAACTCAAACGAAATTATATCGATGATCTTTTGGATATCAGGGAATTTAAAGCCAACTGACTCTTTTTTTAGTAAAATTCTTCTCCATGATTTCTCACAACAAATGACTTGTGCCTTCAATGCTTTTGACATGAAGCAGCTGTGAGGTTAATTCAATTAAGATGAGGCGGCCAAAACCTTTTTAATCACAATTCTTGTACTGAAGTTAACACAGTATGAAACTGCACAAGGAACAAGACTTCTGGACCCACTCGAGCTATTTTAAGTTACATGGCATCAATATGGATGACATCAACACATCAGTGTGAGGGCAAGAGAGCAAAGAACAGTTAACAAAATCTCTTATTGGACAAATACACACCCATGATCTTAACTTCCCTGTACTGTTATTCACTGACATATTTGACACGTATGTTCCAAAATGTGTATGAGCATCTAGAAAGTAGAAGTAGTTGTATTTTGCTCATTACCGGCAGTACACAGACTGTAACACAGTACACCCCTCCATGGTGGTCTTGCCCTAACCTGAAGCCTCCTCTTCAGTTCCAGTCAACACTTACTCCCTTTGATCAAGGCCTCAACTAAAGCTAAAATGTTCTGCTGGTCTGCGTTCTTTTATGCCCCATCCTTGCTTGGGAATTTTTTTTTTTTTTTCTGAATTGCAATATTTATCATATAACTGTGCTCTTGCATGCTTGCAGCAACATGATTCATCCTCAGGCTGTAGTGGGACTGCAGTGCAAAAGCATGCCAATGTCTGGGAAAGCAGAAGGTGAAACTCTGGGATGGAGAGAAGAACATGATCCAAGTAACAGAGGGGAGCAAAAGTTCACTCTGTGCATTTTTATTTGATTACAGTGGAAAGAACTGAAGAAAAAAAAGATGGTACAATTGAAAAAGACTAATGTCTTTATTGCCCATGGGGGGGCAAGCTGGGAGCTCTGGACAGTTTTGTGGTAACACTCAATTTATTTCCTTCTTTCATACTTTTTTTTTGGTACATGTATAAAGTCAAGGGCACAGTTACAGTGATGTGTTGAACACATCTTGTTAAAGCTGAGGGAAGGGATGTGTGTGTGCTTTGCTGGCCAACAGTTCATGGCAAGGGGAGGGGGAATTCAATACCCCCTTGATGGAGAATGCTCAAAGTAACACATGTACAGAGATGGCTCTGAGTTTGGATACATTTTTCCCTGACACTATCAATTTGATACAGATTGAGCACTGAGCAGTTTGGGGACTCCAACTGCGACGTGGTAAAGCTGCATCCAGCCCATAAGTGAAGTGTGTGTTTGGCAGCGTCACAGGACATGAACGCTGGTGACTTAGTGCTGTTTGGATCAGGAATGTCTTGTGGTTCCCCGGTTGTCTGCCACCACACTAAGCTGGCTCCCACTGAAGATATAATGGGTGAGGGATTTTTTCCATTGGATTTGGATGGAGAAAAAGAAGGAGGAGAACAAGGGGGGAGTGAGAGATAAGGGAAGAGCCGGTTGATGTTCAGAATGAATAAAACCAGAAGTGGTGGGAGGAAGAAATCAGAGGAATGCGAAAAAAGTGGCATGCATAGAATTTGGATATTATTATAAAAAAGTTAGTGGGTGAGAGAGAGAGAGAGAGAGAGAGAGAGTGAAATGGAGGAGTGTGAGAGTCAGAGGCGGTGTGGGCGAGGGAGCAGGAGAGCGAGAGTGGCTGGCGTTTATGGATTGCAGATGTGGCGCTATGGGTTTTTGGCAGGGGCTGTGCGCGCCTGAATCCTGCACCGGCTGGGTGGCACCGGGGTGATAGGGAGGTCACTGCACCGCAGCACACAGCCCATAAAACACTGAGAGTAAAGGGGGAGAGCAGAGAGAAAGAATAGGCCTCAAATATACACTTACCCATGAGTGCAGGGCAGCGGGGGTGAGCAGATCACACTTTGGGTTCAAGCATGCATAGGAGAGCTAAACATCCTGCAAAGTTGAATGAGGCTACAAATAAAAGCACAGGTTAATGCATCACAGTTAACATGATAAGCTTATCTTAAATTTAATCAGGATGATCCCCAGTAGAAACCTCCCCGACTATGAAAAATCACAGCGTCTTTAGATTTTTTAGAATCAAGTCAGCCACGTGTACAGCAAAAGGAATCATCTACCGTCTCTTATCTTTGCTTCATTCACCCACTAACCTATAAATTCTGCCATTTCACTCTCCAACCTCATCATTTTCTTCAGCTAGACACATACGATTGTGGAGTTAAGTTACCAGAGCTGGCCTTAGCAAACGTACAGATTGAAAGAACGGGAAAGAAGAACATTCTTTGCCTTTCTTGCTTTTCTGAGGCAACATTTCCTGTCTCATTTGATGCTCGGTACAACTGCAGCAGACTGATGTCGGAGGTGGAACAATTAATTGCAGCAATTAGCTATCAGCTGCTTGGAGGGCAGCGAGTGTCTGATTGCTGACGGAGCCGAGAGGTGCTCAAAACATCTGCATACAAACAGATTAGAGAAAGCAAAAACTCTGCTTGTAATCACATTTCTTACATTTCAAGAGCATCTTTAGAAACATAATTTTGACACACTGAAAAAGACTATCCTTTGTTATACTAAAATAGAGTGTACCATGATTCAGTTTACTTTAAGTTATATGCCTAATACAGGACAAAAAGGATGATCCTTAAATTGTTTTATAAGATTTATTGTAATTGTTAGCTTAAAACATACATTTCTTATAGACTGCTAAAGTCTAAAGAGAAAAGATGCAATTTAAACTGAAGCCGTTTATCTTCAAATAACAAAGCATGTCTGAACTTAACGTCATCAAAATGTAAATATCCTTACAAATCTGTCTTTAGATGACCAGAATGTCTTTCTGTGTCACTATAACTTCAATCAGACTCACAAATCCTTCTTTAAAAGTAAACCTGATGTCATTTTTTCCACTTGCGGCTGAAAGGGGGATGACAATATTTGACAGCTATGCAGATGCAACTATCAGAGCCAAACAAGTTATACTTGCAACAACAGGCAGAAGAAGCTTAAGCCGCTGTGATTTGAACTCGTTTGTTATCTGCAAACACTAAGTGTTGAATTGTAGGTCGTCTGTACAAGAAGAGTAAGAAAGTAACATTTGGCAAACATGTTGAAAGTAAAACATCAAACCACAGAAGCTACAAAAAAACCCTGCAGGTCTAAAACCAACAGCATGCAGGTGGCTGGACTGTTAACATCTTTAGAAGTTTCTACTTCCTTGCTTGTAGGAGGCAGTGTTGAAATGCCCATATCCGCACATCTAAACTCCTTCTACGACTTACCTTTCCTTTAGGTTCCAGAGGTAGAACTCATCTGATAGCGGTTAAACACTCTCGCTCTGAAGAAGTTGCAGCCTACCAGGTGTCTCTCGTTTCTTTTTAAGGGTGTTTGGTTTGTGTTGGACCTAGAAGTCAAGTTATGCACGTGATGCAACATTTATTGTTATTGTTAGTGTACAAACATTAAACCCATCTTGCAAACAGCTGACTGTATGAAATTATTGACACCTCACTCAAAAAAAATCTTAAATTACATTTTAGCAGTGGTTCAAGCCTGGCCATACATGTGTGGGCCACAGTTCAAATTTGACATCTGGGCCAAATAATGCACTAAACAAGTGGCCCATATCTGGTTTGTCGCATTAAAGATAATGCCATCTCTGCCACACGTTGGCCATGTTCAGTTCACATGCTTTATGCCAGTGCCGAATGAATGCCAGCTCGAAAGCCAAATCTGCGCCATATGTCTCTGCTATGTGGGGTTTGTTAGAGCGTGATAAGTTATTTTTTAGTGAATTGCTTAGCATGTAAAACGTGTTAACTATAGAATATATAACGAAACATCACAAAAAAAGGAGTTAAAGATGGGGTCATCATCTTTGAAGAAACCTGCTACAGTTAGCTATTTTTGTAAGTGTCCAACTGCTAAAATGCCTCTCCAACAAAAACAAATAAATAAACAGGCTGTGCCTCACTTACAGTGCAGTGCAGGACAATCCCAAAGAGAGTGCTTTGGGAGAAGAACTCATTGCATTGATTTAGTCACTAGATCAGCTATTGTCTGATGATGATACATGCTGCTGGGAACATTAACAAACTTTTCAGAGCTTCTGTGTCAGTGTTGTGTTAAGGACTTCCAGCCAAAACTACCTCTTCCATGCCTTACCTTTCTTAAAAGTCCGACTAGCATCTTGAGAAGCAAGAGTGGAGTTAGTGTGGGGTGACTGTAAATAAAGATGGATTACTGCTAAAGTGTTCTGAGTTTGCATTAGGGCATGTTGCGTTTCCCCCCACATGCTCTCCCCACAGATTGTTTTCCTGGAAACAGCCAAAGCCAGCAGAAATGCCAGTGGACAGTACGACTTTTAATACAAACGAAAAACCTGAACACTTCCGATACCAAAAATTACCTACAGATTCTTCATTTTATGCAGGATCTGTACATTTTGCACAGTAGTCTTGTTGCACATGATTACTGTGCAACAGGTCTGCAGGTTTAAGCGTGTAGAAGAATCTGCTCATGCTTTATCAGTTCAAGAACAGAGTTTTTGTAGGTATGCAGGTCAGTAAGACAGGCAGGTAAGTATGTAGACAGGCAGGTAAGTCACCCAATCATTGAATTTATTAGAAATGAAATGACTGACTTACAACAGGCAAACATCACAAGTCCAGTTTTTCCAAGAGCATTTGATTTATCGATATCTGATTGTGCAGCGACTTTGAAAGCTTATCTTAAAATTCTGCCTAAAATGTTAATTACAAATTACATTCCCAGCTTTATGTAACGTACTTGACTAAGCGAACTTTTTTTCAACTCTGAGAAAACTGATTTTGTTGCAACATAAAACCGAATGACAGCATCAGTATCAAATAGGAAAACAAACTTGAACAGGCTCAAGTGTTTTTGGAAATCTGATGCTTTGTACTGCTTTGCCCGTGAAAACTTTTGAGAAACATCTCATGCACTCCTGTTTATGTAGGTGCTGCCTGACAATACTTTCACATTAGCTCAGCTCTGTTTTTCTCTTTCTTTTGTGATAACTTTCCTTCCCTCTCTTGTTACCCCCCTTTTCCTCCCCCTTTAGCCTGGTCCTGACTCCCTGGTTCCTGGGGCCTGGCCAAGGCGTGTGTCCCTGGAGGAGCCAGAGAGGAGATGGAGAGAGGGGGCAGCAAGGGGGCGCAGAGACCGACTCCAAAACCACAGCTGCAGCAGCCTCTCCTCCTCCCCTCTCCTCTCCTTTCCTCTAATGCCTTCCCTCCTTTGCCTGGCACCCTCCCCAGCTCTGCCATTAATCAGTAAGGGTATTTCAGTGCATGTGTATTTGTGTGTGAAGGAGAAAGATGCTGACTGTGTGAGTGGCGAACTGAGTGTTTATGTGTGTCTTCGTGTGTGCTGATAGAGAGCTGGAGTGGGTCTCTAGTGATGGTATGGAGACCAGGATCGCACAACAAAGCTGGAGAGTTCACCCAGAGAACAAAAGGAGGAGGGAGGGAGGGTTCTGACAGACATAAAGCCTGGCGAGCAGATTGGGACTGCCAGGAAGAAGTAGTTAAATGATCTGCAGAAGTTTTTAGCATTATAGGAACAATCGGAAATCAACATTTCTGTTGCTGCAGCAGCACCTGCACATGGATGTAAACTAAGCGGCTGGTTCATGACCTGACTTGTTAAAAATCACTTTAAAGGTGCATGCAGTCTTTCTTCTCACCCTTCTTCAGCCCCTGATTATACAGGTGGGAGTATAATCTAAAGAAAAAAATAGATACAATTTCAAACCTACTATAACCCCCCAATGGGCCTCCCAGAGTGCTTTTCTGCTGACATCACTTCACAGAAACCTGGCAAGCCAGTCTCTCCCCAGCTCTCTACCATTCCCCTCTCGACTGCTTCCTGCCCTGATGATGTCACACACCATATGGTTTTCAGCAGCATCAAGCCGGAAAAGAGATTTAGTCAGTGGAGAAGAGAAGGAGGAGGAGGAGGGCTGGAATGCAGGTCGGACACAGAAAACAAAAGGTTCGCTCTTCCCCTTGTGTGCGCTGTGAATTGAAGGTAGAGAGGGAGAGGAGGGAGGGTAGTAGGAGGTGAGAGGGGGGAATGGCTGCACTGTGTGAGGCTAATGAGGAGCGACCAGGGAGCAGAGACCATGTATCGGACAGCCATGTGCTGCACAGACGGCCACTGGACTGGCCTTCACACAAACACACATTCAGAGACACACTCATTTACACTCGTAAACATACACTGTAGGGCAAGGGTTAGCAAGACAAAACCAACTAAATTAGGGCTGGTCTTGACCTGCTCTGATTAAATATCATTTCAATGTGCTGCAAGGTAAACACTGATTTTGTTGTTTAATTCTTGTAATCCAAGATTTTTGCGCTGTGACCAGATGCCAAAACCCTTTTTTTTTTTCTTATCCACATTGGATCACGCAGCTATTTGTATGTAAAACAGCTCATAATAAACCAATGGAGAATTAGCCATTCCACTCTGTAGTACCTCAGCTTTTACAAAGTATTTTAGCACCTTTCAGCGCGTTGTTTCAGTTCTCTTACCTACAACTTAACTGTTTTGTCTCTGTGCTCCAACAACCTGTATGCTGGAAACATAAAGTTGATGACTCAACTGAAAACATGGTAGAACATTGTCTAAAGAAAGGGCTGAAGAAGACATACTTGTTCAGGAGATAATAGAGACTAATCACAGAGCTTAAAGAAGAACAAATAATCAAATTAATAATCAGTTGGCCAACATACACATACACAATTTCAGTTTGCCATTTTAACCTAAAAGCTGATAATAAGCGGTGTTGTTATTGCAGCCTCTCTCTCTTCAAGATGACATTTTCATTGTTGACCAGCAAGTGACACAGCACAGTATCGATGATAGGTTGGTTCAGTAGCTGGTCTAGAAATGTAGGTCTCTCTACATCAAAATCAAATATTAATTATTTTTCAAAAGTGTTTGGAAAAAGGACTGTTAACCACTTTTCAATGAAAATTGTGCAGACTCAATTAGCCAAGTTTAAGAAAAATTCCAGAAAAGCCTGCAATATGACCAGGTATGTGTGTTTTGTTAGCCTCTTAGGCCTTGTTCACATTGCACCTCCAAATCAGATTTTTAGCACATCCAGATTGTATGTAGTTTGTTTTTTTGCCAGTCTGGACACAAAAAGCCACATGAGATCCGATTTTTCCAAATCTGATTCAAACCACATACGCAGGTGCTTTCGAATGCGATTCAAATCGGATTCCTACAGATCCGATTCAATCTGAACGTCTCGGTCGCTTCAATGTGTCTTCTGCACACCATCGACAATAACAACAACAACGTAGATCCGGCAAGCCGGAAGTTAATTCGAGGCACATTATACAAACTGGTCTAAGCTTTGGTCGGTGGAAGAAAACAGCAAGAATAAAAACAAACATGGAGCAAAACAACAGCCCGTGGACGGACTGCTCCACAAGATTGTTTGCGTCAGAAATAGACACACTTCTCTGTCATCCATTTTGCAGTTGTATTTCCTGGGCGTAACCTGTTACCATAGAAATCAACGTGGATCAGACCATGTCATTACGGACATGCAGATCGAATCTGGTCACTTGCAATTTGTAATGCGGACAGTCAGTCAGTTAGATCGGATTGTGATCGGATTTGGGGAAAAATCGGATTTGGGCGGCAGTCTGAACAAAGGCCTTAGAGTCTAAGGGGCAACCATTTCAGTTGTACCCTATAGTAGCCCATTACCCCCAACATGTTCCTTTTTCTTTGCTCAAGGTCCCTTCTATTGGAATTTAATATTGTGCACTGGTAGCTGTACAAAGCTATAGGCTATGCTGTAGTTTCAAGTTTAACCTATCTTAACCAATGTGGTATATCAATAATCCATCTGTTACACTATTTTAATATAGAAAAGTTAATCATTTTTCAAATTTTCCCTCTTACTCATTGTCTTTCAGAAAGTTGGATTAAAAGATCACTGCAACTCTCCTTAATGTAAGCTAAATAGGAAATTGAAGCTATAGCTGATCAGCTTGGTTTAGCATAAAGGCTGGAAGCAGGGGGGAAAAGCTTGTCTGGTTCTGTTAGCACATCCAAAATGTTCTAATTGGTGAGCTTTAGAAGAGCAGGTATACAGAAAATGTGTACTTTTGACAAAACCGGGCTTTTGACTGTTTGCTTTAAGTGTTTATGCTAACCCAAGCTAATTGCCTGCTAGCTATAGCTTCCTATATACTGTGCAGACAGCCAAACCCTAATAAGAGAATTAATGAGTTAATTGTAAACCTAGTATTACTTTTGTATATTTTGTATTGTAAAAATGTTTCTAAAATCTTCCTAATTTTCTATTGATTGAAGTTTAGATAAGTAAGTAGGCAAGGATCCACATAATAAGGGGAGGGGGGGGGGGGGGGGGGGGGGAATATGAGCATAGTTTTAGCATTCTCAAAATAAGAAACTGTGTTCAAGCATGTTTCCTGATTGTAAAAATGTATTTTAAAATCAAGTAGGCGTATTGTAAATCAAGTAATTTTGATGGCACAATAATCTTCCAGGCAGAGGAGCAAACTATAGAATAGCGACCCAACGCTCACAACAGCTCTGCTCCTTCTAATGACATGTCTTTCTCTAAAGCTGTCACAAAACTGCTCATTAGGATGAATTAGGAGAGAGTCTGTGTGTAAATGTTGAGCCTAGTGTTCAATTTCTGGTGGTGAGGGGAATCTGAAGCTAGAGGGGGGCGTGTCCGGTATGGTGGAGCGGTCACAGCAAGCATCTGGAGATATGTGTGGCCATGTCCACCAGACAGAGAGAAAGAAAGAAAGAAAGAAAGAAAGAAAGAAAGAAAGAAAGAAAGAAAGAAAGAAAGAAAGAAAGAAAAGGGCAGAGGGATGATTGATGGGAATGAAAGAAGTAAGAGAGAGTAGAAGGTCTTGTGTGAGTAGTTGAGAAAACTGTGGGACATTGCACTCAGATGGTCTGTTTCAAGGTGTTAAGATTACTTTTGGACTGTCCTGTTTAATGTCCAGTGTTGCTCTTTTTTTTATGGCAGGCAGAGATGGAGCAATAATAAGGTGATTGCAAAATTCTTCTTTCAAAACTTTAAATTGAAAAGAGGTGCTTCAGGCCTTAGAGACTTTGTGACCCTGCAACATATCCGCTCACAGATGTCTAAAAGTTGGCTGCAGTCATTCAGAAAGTACACCTCTTCATTGTGTTTCCAACTCCAGCCAACAAGGCTTCTGCAAGATATATGTCACATGTAAAACCTGCATTTGGAGAAACGGGGAGAAAGGTGTGTGATTTAGAGGGTGACAGCAGACTGTTAAGAGATTCGCCTGTCCAGCCGGCCTTATCTCCAGCTCTGTTTCCTCACTGAGAGTGGGTCTTTTGGGGGAAGTAGACATGCACAGTCTTTGGGATGGGCTTTCTGGACTGTGTTTGTGCTGTGTTTGCTCAGCTCTCTCAGCTTTAATTGAATCATTGCTTACAACCAGCAATTTAAAGGCTTTTTTTTTTCCAGTTCATTAAGAGTTCAGCGTTTCAGGTTTGCAGAGCTGCAGATTACGGTATGTTAAATTGTGTTTTGACAGGCTGAAGTTGAACGTCCAGCGCAGGCCTTTGGGGGCTGATTGATTAGAGAGATAAAGTCTGTCTGGGAAGACAACAGCTGTACCCAGAGACGTGTAAGAAAACAGAAACTAAGCAACATTAGTTTCTATTCAATTAAACCTTTTAAAAACTCACTTTCCTACCCCCCAAACATGTTACAGGCCGATCCTCCCAGATCAAAACTCTTACTTGCTTTTTGTCCTAGCCTTCTGTTGGTTTTGCTTTATATGCGTCGATATGTCTGGTCCTTTCCAGAAAAGTGAGCTATCATTCCTGGCATTGTGAAGCAAAATGTGACATAAATTTACTTTAGCTTTGTTAATGCTAGCTATGGCCATTTAAAAATCAACATATTTCACATATTAGTCAGATTTGTTTGTTCTCTGAATAGCTATCATCTTCAAAATTGTGCATATTTACAAAATTATTAAATTGCTGGTTCCAAATATCGACATTTAAATAAAAAACTAAAATACAGTGCTCTGAACAGATTTGACTCACAGTGTCACTTCTTCCTGACCCCTCATGATGGTGCTTATGACATGAACAAGGGTAATGTGAACAGAAGTTTAATTGGCCAAAGAAGAAGTTTGCAGTGGCTAAGATGAAGAAGAAGAAAGCGTGATATTGTCAGACAGCAGCAAAAACATGTTAAAGGATGAAGTATTATAGGAGGTGGAACACACCAAATTGCATTGAATAAATACATTAATCCTGCACTTTACCTTTTCGGGGGCCATTTGTATCAGATATCGTGATGTATCATTACATGGTTGTCTTGCAATATATCAATTATCACAGTTCGCTGTATCATTATATCATCGTATCCTGAGTTGCCCTACAATTCGCATCTCTATTCAAAATCCAGTTGGTGTAATACATTAATATGAGAAGCCACTATAGAACTTTATAATCAGATAAATACAGTATAAACCCCATAACTAGAGGGGTTAATAAAACCACCAGTTCTAATGAGTCTGGTTTAAAAGTGGATACACAAACAGCAATTAATCAGAACAAACCTGACATGTTTCCTCATGTGGAAGAAACTATTTTGGACCATGAATCGAAACACGCTGTCACATCCTTGATACAGCACATCTAATCTCCTGCACAGGTCTGCTGCCTCAGTCTGTGAGGTTATCAACAGTTCATCGAGGGAACATGGAAGCAGGAGACAATACCAGCAGGCTCACAGGGTGTCTCGGATCACTTCAATCAAAGCCTAGCACCTTTTCGAGAGGAAGAGACCCTGCTTGCTTACGAGATTGTCAGCTGCTGTTGTGATGGCAGCAAACATAAACATGCCTCAGTCTGGTAAGTATTTTACAGCATCACAGCGACTGTCCATTAACGATCGCAGTGATGGTAAAATAATGACTTTCATCAATTTCAATCTGCGGTCTTTCAAACACCTCAGGGTGGCTGTGGAAAGACTTGAGGGAACAATAACAGACAAATCTTTCTGACACAAGCCATCGAAATAAAGGAGATTGAATATATGTCAGCATAGGGTTTTTTTAAGTTAATGACTCCATCATACAGTTTGTAAAAAAAGAAAGAGAATCAAAATATCCTTTTCTTTTTACAGACATTGAAGCCATTTAATAACAATACACTCAATAGACCCAGAGACATTTTCTTAATAACACACACACAAAAAAAGAAAATAAAAGAAAACCATTATCTTACATAAAAAACTTAAAGTGCAAGACATTTAAAGGCAGTCAGTTTTTTTTATCAGGCTTGAGATAAAAAGGGGATTAAAGTAACTGAAAGTTCTATAAAATGTATATTTACTTCATGATTTTATGATTCTTTTTACTTTTCACCAATCATTCTGTACCTCTTACTGCACTGCATTCATCAGATGTCAAGTTTGAAATGTACTCATAAACATCATATATGCCCATAAAATAGTTATGGGCATATATTTTGGAGGCTGAACTATTCAGCACATTATGTAATTAAAAAAGGTCATCATTACTAACAGCAACATTTGAGAAGAGTTTCCAGATATCCTCAATAATGATAAAAACATATATTACTAGTATAGGGGGGGGGGGGGGGGGGGGGGAAACAAAGAAAAAATTGTTTTATGACTCAAAGCATGAGCATTGAATATTTTCAATGCTGGCACTTTTACATTAGCACACATCGTTATACTTCTATCCTAAACTGCCCATTATTAGTGAAAGTAAAAATGATAAAGGTTTACAAACCTTTAAAGATGTCAGAAGCCCGTATTACCTTAAAATCCTTTAAACACACATGATGAATTCGACTGTTAACATAGATCATATTGGTCAAAGGTAACTGAAGGTTTTTTTCTACGTTGCTTCTATGATTCCTTTTCAACCCTCACTCCCCCCTCACACAGATCAGCTTGTCCTTCGTAATAAGTCCAGTGGGACCGAATGCGCCATTGGGTGTCGCTGTGCGCGTAAAGTCTCCGCCGGCAGGTTTTGGTCCGACCGGACCCCGACACAGTAAGAAGTGTCAGATGGTCTCGTTAACACGTGAGGAAAATCAGTATATGGAAGACAGGGAAATACGAAGAAAACCGGGAGAGTACTGACAGGAACATTACGCGGAAGAGACGTTTGGGGAGAGAGCTGGACCTGGAGGAAACTGCGGAGTTCTGAATGAGGGAATGCAGAAAAGGGGAGCAGACAGACGGCCAGAGCACCATGAGACATGAGTCCGAGGTAAGACTTGGATACGACAGAGAGGTGCGGAGGACCCACAAGCTGAGAATTGATTTTTGTCTCTGTCATATCTGCTTATGACACTAATGAGTTTATACCGGTTTAAAAGTTTGTAATGTCATACCGTTGTGAGCGGATGTTCCTGATGTAGCCTTCGGAGCAGACAAGGCTTCAGCATCTGGATCCTTTGGGCATGTCCGGCCTCAGGCTCATCTGGCAAACAGTCTCTTTATAGCAGACATTTGAATTTTTCTGTTGTCAGTCTTAAGAAGACAATTTCAACATAATATTTAAGTACAAAAGTAACTGGATACATTGTGATATGATTTATAGGAGCCTTAATAAATGTAGACTATAGGCTTAGCTTTAATATTTCAAAACTGTAAAGGACGACTTCAAGGCGCTGCTGTTGGGAAATAGGCTTTATGTTAAATTATTGAGAGGCAATTTCTTCAAAGAATAAAAAAAACAGAGGCCAGAACTTTTTGATGTAGGCACATGACTGTTTTATGACTATAGCATACAAGATGGAAATGTGAAATCACATGTTTAATTATGTTGGCATGTTAATTATTATATTTCATATATTATTTAAAACAAAATGTTATCTAGCCATGCAGTCAGTAGCCTAATAGCTGTACACTTCAATCTATATCCAAGTGTAGGTGATGTTGCAACAGGTGTCTGACCAGAGAGAGAGAGAGAGAGAGAGAGAGAGAGAGAAAGAGAAAGAGAGGGAGGTTTGTTAAATTTTAGAGATTTAAACGGAGTTGTAACACACCTTTATTAAACTGTAATTGATTTGAAATATTTAAATGATGTACAATTACAGAATGCAAACAGTTGTGCATTAATATCCTAATCCACACTCTCGAAAAGCAGCAAACAAGAGCTATGAATAAATTTGATAAAAATGTAAGCCTTAGGGACGAACCAAAATCAACTATGATGGAGTGTTCGGTGGAGTAAAATTCCTTGGTTTTTAGACATAGAATAAAAACGTTCACCAACTCTTAGACAAAGCAGTTGTTTCCAATCATTAAACTTCTTTCCACAGTTTTAAGTGGGCTCACTGATCATAAATAACCAACACATTTACGTGTATACAATAGCGTCCTGTCTCTTTAAGACGATGTGTTGAGAAGTTCATGTCGGGGTCACTTGAAGTTCCTGCCCTCGATGTTACCTTTTAGTTTTATTATAGACTGACATCACACGGGGCGCTAAAACACTTAAGGCGCATAGAGGCTCCATTATCATCCCGGTGCGCGTTATTGCTCCGACTCAAAAATAGCTAAGGAAATTACTAGAAAAAAATAGGAGGAAACTGATGCTGGTCTGAGCACGTATTTTTATTTTTTTTACAGGAGGGGATGAGAAATAGTGGGAGAGGAGGGGCTGAAAGATACTCAGAAAAGAGGGAGAGGGAGGGAAGTGGGTGGGAGGACGGACCTAAGGAGCGACAAGAAATTCATATCAATTAATAATCATAAAAAAAGAGCTGGCAGACGCGCGCGGAAAACTGGCATGGTTTTTTGGAGGCTGGCAGTTCAAAGCTGAAACGTCAGATATGACTCCTGGAGGCTGCTGAGATGATCATTAAGGGAGACTTAGATCGGATGGCAGAACACATCGGGCATGCAGGTAAGAGCTGAGACGCTGCTGCGCGAGGACAGGGCAGGGATGACGTTCAGGCTCGAATCTTTAAACTGTAGCAGCTCGTGCTGAAAACTGTCTATTTTTCAATATAGGCCTAAATGATTAAATATGCCAAAAACTTATTTTATAGCACATCATACAGCAGTTTGAATATTTTTATTCCAGTTTAACGTACTACGAAAGGCTCACTTTTCCACATTTAATTCACGTGTAGGCTAATTGCAAAATCTTTTTTAACATTTGTAAGAATAGCCTACGTAGACCGATCTAATGTTTCAGAATATAGAAGCATCACGCTTCAAAATTCGTCTCAAAATTGCAGGTTAAATAAAGTTAAACCAAACTATCTCTCGCTACGCAAAGTCTGATTTTTTAAAACATCTCACCTTGCATGTGCTTACTTTTTTTTAGAAAAGGCTATTTTGTGATTTATTGTTTATTGTAGACTTCCTTATCAAAGTTAAAGGGAACGTGAACCTCTGTCACAAGGGAACTTAAGCTGCTTCTCAATGATCCTGTAATACAATTTAAAAGGAAGCAGCAAATCACAATGTCCCGTCAGGACGATAGAAAGCAGGCCTTTCACTGTGTTTAATAAAGTCAGCTATGACTTCAGGCGAACTCCGACAAAATAATAATATTTTAAGGAATCATTTTCAATGCATTTTGTTTTCTAATGTACTGTACAAAAAAAATGAAACATGGTCTTAAGTCCTCTCATTGTGAAGAAAAAGATGCTTCTGGGTGCTGTTGACAGGTTAAAAAAAGAAGAAAGAAACAGCTGCCTCATCACCTTCATGCAGGCTACATTAAGATGAAAACGTTGTGTTTCTGGTGTGATTTAGGGCTTTTTCTTTCCTTCTGTCTTTCTTTCTGCGGAGATGAAACGAAGCTGTGAAGGATGAGTCGCTGCAGCTCACAGAGATGCGTTCACTCGTGATTCGGTTTACTGTAGGCTACAGTATGTGAAGAGCTGCAGAGTAAAACCAGATTAGAGAAACAGACTGAGAGGACGTCGGAGAGACTCGAAGTCAGCAGACAAGTTAGTGCTTTGCATGCAAAACCCGACGTAAAGTTCTCAGATGTTAACTTTTAAACGAGCCCCATTAACTTCAGACCATTAATAGTGATATCGTGATACACGCAAATAAAACGTAGCCTAGGCTATGTAGATTTTTTAAAATTACATTTTCAATAAAATAAAGGGCTTGTCGATCTTTAATGAAAAGAAGACGAAATTACAAGTGATGTTTGAACTGCTTTGTATGTAATAGTGGAAAATCCTGCACGATTTTAAATTATTTTGTAAACGTTTAATGCTAAGAAGTTAAGAAAACCAATATCTATATATATATATTTACAATAACCCACCAGTTTAATTATTCTGTACCCACTTCTTAAAACTAAATCAAAATTGGGAAGCTGTGTCAGAAGTGTGTGATGATTTTTAGATGCGCAATAACAGCGATCTATAACAGGAAACTGACTCCATGATGTGTGCTGACTAAAACTCAACTTTTCACCTCTTCTAAGTGCTTCACAAGATCTGCACTGCAGGGTGCACTTTTTCTCACTTGATGGTGACACTCACTGTTCTTTATTGTTTGCATGTAAAGCTTATTCAGTTCGTATTACCCTCTTGTGAGACAAAAAAAAAGACCCAAAATAAATTATTTGGATAGAAAACGACATTAGAAAATCTTCTTGAAAATTGTCAGTGACTTTTCACTGAAAGTGTTGTTCAGACTTTCTCTAAAATAATTAGAGGGGGCACTCAAGCATGGGAAACAAATAGAAATGAAAGAAAATAAAATGTCAGCACATCATTTTAAGCAGATGTTTGCAGTGTTTATATGATTGAGGCTGCATGCAGAGGTAGGAAGTTTAGTCTCTTGCGCCACCCCCAAACCACAAAAGTGACAAAACAGAGAAAAAAACGAGTCTTTGAATCATAATCTAATGCAAATAAACTGAACTAGCAGTTGCTATTAAATAGATCTGTAAAATCTAAATGTCCCCATCATGTTGAAGGGTCATTAAAAAAAAGCTGTCAGATGAAAACATCCATGCAACCAGAGGGACTTGTGCACCCTTCTTATAGGAGACTGTACTGCATGTTCAACTCTGACAAAATGATTTAATCAGCTTGTTTACCATAGCAAACAGAGCAAACCAAGTGTAGCACAAGCTTTGAATTTGTTTAGAGTAACTTGATACGTAGCAGACTGTGTTTTCTGACTAAATATCTTTGCCATCGTAGATGGCTTCCTAACAGGATGCAGTGAGTTTAAACGCACCGTAGAGATTAAGACTTTTATAGAACATGTCTTACTGTGGCCTTTCACTTTTTGTCACTATGCTACATTAAACAGTGAGCACAGATATTTTAAGAGGCAAGTCGCACTGCAGCTTCTCTTAATACTTTGATAGACAGTGAGTGAAAAGAAACCCTTAATGCGTTGAGGGGAAACCCACAGCCACTTTGACTGTTGTTGTCACCGCTATTGATTTCGGCTTGCAGGTTTTTTGTATCTCAAAATAATTTTAAAAATTTGGAAAAATACATAAAATGTGGATTTAAGCGTTTTTAACAGTCTTAACTTACTCCTGAGTCAGGGCATAAAGACCTAATTGTCTGTCATGCTTTGTAAGGCAGATGACCTGTGTTGCACAATTGATGCCGTATACCGCTGACAGACGTGAACGTGCACATTGTGTGTGTGTGTGTGTGTGTGTGTGTGTGTGTGTGAGAGAGTGAGTACACAACTTGTCACCCTGCTCTGCACTAGCAATAACAGTAAGCTGAACACCCACTCATACACTAGACCTCTGCATAATCTCAACAAGTTGTGGAAAGTTCTTTGCTTATTCCTCATATAACCCCTCATTTCCAAACACGTTTGATGTGACCGACATTGAAAATATATAGTAAATTATGAGCGTTGAGTAATCAAAGACAGACAGACAGAAACCAGAAGTGGAAACAGTTAAGATGACAACTAGAGACCTGATGGAGTTTAACAGACCATAACTGGCTATACCCACCTTTTAATTTGAACGTTATTTAATTTGTTTTATATATGATCTAATAATAAGTAATAAATAGCATACACGATAGCATGCAAGTAGTAGGTTTAG